>OZ010793.1:430995135-431674635 GCA_963932465.1 Maratus speciosus | reverse complement strand
AAATCGAAATTCATTGTAAAAAAACTTTTGACCTTATGCATAACCCTCCTGCAAGAATTTTTTAAATATCTGTCACCGTTTGCAAGTTATTGAATTTTAAAATCAGTCAGTCCTTTTTAGGACACCCGGTAGTTTTTATGACGTAATTTTTAATAAGTTCTTGCTTTTTATGCATAATTATTTAATTCTAATTCCAAATGTTTTTTTCTGTTTATAATAGTCACGTGTAAATAAATTTTTAATTTGAAGCAAACATTATTGTTTGCACTGTTTATACAGTTGGCAACAGTTTAAATTTTAATACCGTTTTCTAAAATATGTAAAAAATATCTCTCGAAATGCTGAAAATTTGAATTTAAAATAGAAACAAAACCTCAAAGAATGAGTCAAATTAAAAAAAGAAATACAGTCTGTACATCGGGAACTTCAAACGTATAAAATGATCTAAAAATGATTAAATTCCCATGTATAGTTTTCGCTGCTATAAAACTTTTTTAGTGGAACGATTTTGTCCAACTTTAGCATTAAATATCTCTTTAAATAATTCTTCTATTTGAAAACTGGCTGCATCAGCGTGTTTATGAAACATTTCTGTATAATACCACCGATTTTCATATTTTTGAATGCAATATTTTGAATGCAAGAAAGACCTCCGGTCACAAAAAATTCAAAACCGGTGGTGGTGACAGCGGTAGTTACTTTTTTTTTAGCATAGAAAGAAAGTTAAAAATATATTCCTTTAAATCTTGTATGTTCTGCTGCCAAAATAGTATATTTTTAAAGAAACATTATTAATTTATTTTAAGCAGTACATATAAATTTAAATGTAATAGTTTATGATTTTTACAAATTTAATAATGCACTATTTTTTTACATCGTATTCTACTTTTTTATGTAATTTTACTAAATATTAAATATACATTTTTTGTTGAATATTATTACTATGGCCTTCTTTTTTAAATACAACTTCTTGGAACTGTTTTTTATTATTATTCCGTTATAAGCAATTAAAAGCTATATATTCAGATAATTATAAAATTCTTTTAATAACCAATTTCGTTTAAATCACTGGACATAGATGGCATCACAGTGCAATTTTATTTCTGGTTTTTTTTCCTTTTTTCTCTCTTTATGTCACTCTTGTTAACCTTTTTTCACTCTTATTAACTGTATGGTTATGGATGTAAATTACTCAGTTTTGATCTTATTTACCTTTTTACTGATAAAATATATTTATTTTAATTTTTTTATTATTTTTCTTATGTTTTTATTTTAACTATCTTTCTTTGCTTCTTTTTTTTGTGTGTGTGTGTGTGTGTGTGCATGGATGGGGGGAGGGGTGATATTATTTGAAATAACAATCAGCTAACATCAATATCATTTATACTTCTTTAGATTTTTTTCAGTTAATGATTAACATGATATGATATTTTTGTCACATTATAATTTTGGTGTATAAAAATGAATAAAGAATTGATTTGATATGATACGAAACTGTTTTTAGGGATAAATTCAAATAAATAGTAGACTTATCTTATAGTGGTGATCTTTCTCTCTTATTTCACTCCGTATATAAATTGTACCTTAATATTATGTAACATCATACATCTATCAAAAAATTAAAATTACTTTACAAAGGTATAGATTATTATTAAGAGAGGGTTTTTTTTTTTTTTTTTTTTTTTTTTTTTTTTTTTTTAAATAGAGTTTATTTTAGTTATACCATTATCAAATTAAATTATAATACACATTAATTAGATAATTAATTATTTATAATTAATAAATAAGCAATGTTTAGATATTCCAAATAGCTAATTAGATTTAATATTTTGTTTTCAAATTATTTATCAGTAGTACATTATTATGTAATTTTCATACAATTTATAAATAATATTTGATTATAGAATATTTGATAAAGAAAAATTATTATATTTTGTAATTTATAACTATCAAATTGTTGTTGTTATTATATTATAAAATTAAATATGTTATTGTAATTCGTAGATAATTGGTTTGATAATAACAAATTATTATATTTGACAATTTATTATTAAAAAATATGATGATACAATAATATTAATACTTAGATTATTATCAAATTATTATTATTACTAGAATATAGCCCGTCAGAATGACGTGTTTGCATTTTCAAAAAAATTATATGCATTGGATTATAAAAAGAATTGTGAAGTAATAAATTTTATCTGACTAATAGGGTCGGGTGGGGTAAATTAAAAACAGCCCATTTTTCATTGAAACTTAATTTGCAAGAAAATTATTAATTGAATTGGAAAATACAGACATAAAATATGCAAATGAACCTCCCTCACAAAATTTGATGAAATATTTCACAAAAACATGCAAATTAGTACTAATAATGCTATTTTAAAACATATTGTCAATTAACTATTTTACCCCATGGTATGGGGTAAAATAAAAGACAATTGCCCAACAGAAAGTTTATTTGTTTTTATTAATATCCAAAATAATAATTATGTAACTTAAATTTAAAAAAGTTAAACAGAGAAAATCCTGATCTTTTTTAAAACATGCATAAAAGAAACCTGTAATAAATTTTGATAATTAAAAATCATCTTTTATCACATAAGTAAATTGCAGCTATTAATTGCATTAACAATTTTTTTCTCAAATTCTGTTATTAAGTTACAAATTTATTTTCCTTACAAAATACAAAAGTTTATTTATTATAATAATCATTCATATATATATATATATATATATATATATATGATAACGTAATTCAATATATAAGCTTTTCAATTATTTTTATCGGTATCCATATTTTTCTTTTTTTTTTCCATATTAATACTCGTAATATAGTACAAGAGACTATATTTTATACATAACAGCTGGTATATACTATGTTTTTGGTATCCATGTTAAGTGTGTTGGGGGAAACTGTATTATTGTCATTTCATTCATAATATCACAATTTTTGTTGATGGTCGGTAATGTTTATTTAATGGTACGTGTATATATATATATATATATATATATATATATATACACGTAATACACGGCATTATATATTCCTAACATTTTAATTTCATTTTATAAGAAATATTCATTTTTTCCCCCAATGTCTTCAGAATTCAAAGAAAATTTCCTTTTTTTAAACTACCAACAGATGGAGCAACAGAGCATATAAAAGTTCACCACGAATGCGATTTTTTTTTTTTTTTTTCGACACCGGGCTACATTGTTACAACAAGTAACAAGTTACAACACGAATTCGAACAGTTACATCCATGTTTTAATATTTTAAAAGTTCAAGACGAATGAATCAATTGTTTGTTTACTTTCATATAGGGATAGATAGAGCTGCCAATCTAATTTCAACTGAAGTTATCTCAGAATATATAGATAATTGAATGTAAGTCATCCCTTAAATGTTAATTTATTTTGAATAATCTTTCTAAAAATGTAACTTTTATGAAGTTTTATTCGAAAAAATAATTTTGAATAAAAATGGCCGAATGGAATATGAAAAAGCGAAGTGGGTATCGGGATGAGGATGAGTTCACTCCGGAAGCGTTATACACTTTGCGTTATTATATATGTAATTATTATTAATCATTATATTAGTAATGTAATACTATCCATATATTTCAATAAATGAAATTTTACATATAAATATTTCATTAAAAATTAATGATAATTTATTATATTTATTTATAAAATATTACGTTCTTTAGACAATAAAGAAGATAATATTTATTATGAATTACACCTGTTTTATTTATAATGAAAATATTTAATGTCTATAATAAGTAAATACTACAAACATTATAAAAATATCAATAATGATCAAATATTTCAGTAAACCACTTAATGATTAAAATAAATAAATAAAATATTACATAACAGCATTTTTTTTTTTTTTACAAAATAATTTAAAATTTATTGAACAGTTAATAAAAAATATATATAATTATATAATAATTCATAAAATAGCATTTTCATATTTTATAGTATGCATTATAAAATACCTCTCTATAATATATATTATAATATTATAAATTTGTTTATCTAATATAGATAATATTTATTATAAATAGTATCTCTCTTTTATTTGCATTGATACAACAACAATAATATTAATATATGGTAATATTTAATTACCATAATGATATTATCATATAATGATTTACCATATAATTATTAATAATGATAAAAAATAAATTATTATAAAATATAACATTCTGTAAGCAATGATAAAATATTTCAATAAACTATTTAAGTATAGTAATATGATTAAACCAGGAAACAGATTTAAAATATCTCTCTATTCTAAAAAAAAAGTAACTACCGCTGTCACCGCCGCCGGTTTTGAATTTTTTGTGACCGGAGGTCTTTCTTCGTTAATATTAAGAATAATAATGCATACAAAAATATGAAAATCGGTAGTGTTATACAGAAATGTTTGATAAACACGCTGATGCAGACAGTTTTCAAATCGAAGAATTATTTTAAGAGATATTTAATGCTAAAGTTGGACAAAATCGTTCCACTAAAAAAGTTTTATAGTAGCAAAAACTATACATCGGAATTTAATAATTTTTAGTTCATTTTATACGTTATAATTTCCCAGTGTGCAGAATTGATTTATTTTTTTAATTTGACTGACTTTTCGAGGTTTTATATCTATTTTAAATTCAAATTTTCAACATTTCGAGAGATATTTTTTACAGATTTTAGAAAGTGATATTAATTTAAACTGTTGCCAACTGTATAAACAGCGGAAACAATAATGTTTGCTTAAAAAAAAAAAATATTTATACGTGTAATAAATTAAAAATTTATTTACACGTGACTATTATAAACAGAGAAAAACATTTGGAATTAGAATTAAATAATTAAGTATAAAAAGAGCAGGAACTTATTAAAAATTACGTCATAAAAACTATAATTACACGTAAATTTTAAGAGAGAAAGGAATTTGTAAAATAATAAATTTATTAACATGCGTTAGAAGTCTTAAATAGGAGAAATTACGTCATATTTACGTCACATTACAGTTATTACATAAAATGAACACAAAATAATATTGCAAAACGGTTTAAATTTACAAATTGCGCTAGACATTTATTTGATATTTTGAGAGGATACTTTTCAACTATTTCAATCCCTACTATTAGCTCACACTCTCCCTATCTTTATTTATTTATATATTTATATATTTATCTTGTTCAAATTTTCAATCGTTAATAGAATACTCATTATTCATCCTATCAAGTTGAAATAAATTTTTTTAAACTTGTACTGTATGACAATTGATGTTAATACAGTTTTTTCAAATATTAATTAATTAATTAATTATTAATTAATTAATTTTAGTTTTGCATGGGAAACAAAATGGCGGTCATTGGTTATTGAAGTTCAATGAAAGTATTTTCAATAAGGGGTTACCATAGGGAAGACCCTGTTCTGTCGCCAAATACCGCCAAATTTGGCGGCCAAAATGAGTCGCCAAAAGTGATGCCAACTTGGCGATAGCTCTAATATTTCGCCAAATTCCCATAGAGTTCCATGGTAAACCTACTTGCTTATAGAAAATCAACAAATTGAGATATTTTAATGCAACAAAAACTAATATTAGCTTAAGGGATTATATTAAATTTTTCTTTGATGGCCTAAGTAGGAATTGACTTTAAAAACAAAATTTTTATATTACTTGTTTTCTTAGGAAAGCGCAAACAATATTTTATTTCTAACACAAGTATTTTCACGTGAATATTAAAAAGAGAAAGAATAGTTTGGTCAAAATTACGTCAGATTAGAAACGATTAATTTAAAATGTCTCATTTGAAAGAACTTTCTTTTCGCTTTGTTAAAAAATACCGGGAGACAAAGATTCTTTTTACTTAATTCCTTTTATATTAGCTTATTTTGAAATGTTGTTACACGTGTCTACGTCATCAAGTTATTTTTATTTCGACGTTTTATTTGTATTTTTATTAATGTTGTACTAATTTATTTGTTCTTTCGTTATTTAAAATAAAAATTATGTCAATTTGTATAATTTGGCGAGTGGTTTGGCGATTTATATAATTTGGCGAAATTAGTCGACGGGATAATCAAGTAGTACCGCAGCGGATTTGGCATTAAAATTTCCCCAATCAAAGAGAAATGAATAGAAATCCGTTTATAGGGAGATCGCCACTGTTTTTTAAATTATAATTCAATCTTTCGAAATCTTTTTAAAGCCGATCACATTAGCGTGCATTTAGAGTCTGCGGTGTCTGGACGGGGGTTGGCGAGCGTAGCTCGTAGGGGGCCGAGCCCCCTAGTACTATAAATTAATATTGGAGATTTAAGTCGCTAGATTCACAAAAAAGTAAAATATCATAAGAAAATCTCAAATCCAAAAACACCACTATAAATCTAATAATACTAATATTTTTGTTGTTGTTGCTGGTAATTACCACTTTAAATTATCTGTAAATTATATCAATAATCTGATTTGATAGATGTAGTTGCGATATTGAGAAAATTTTTAAATTATGAAACATAATAATTTATTATCTAATATAGGTAATATTGTTATTTATTTATAAATCACATTAAAGATGATGACAGATGAAAAAGAGTCAAAACTGTTTAAGAAAATATTTTTATCCTTTTTGACAGGAATATACATATATTGTTCATGTAAATTGGTTATAAATATCAAATCAAATAAATTTATATAAGCTCTACACTGTATCGCCGTTTCACAATAACAAGAAATTGGAATATTTTCCTTGGAATAAGGAATGTACTCCTTCCTATATCTATGATATTTTCGAACGCCAAAAAGTAATCGCCAATTTAGCATGATGACATATAGCAACGTCGGTAACCCTGTTCTAGTAAGAAAATTTCAAAGTCCCCACGCATGCGCAGTTTCTTATTTTTACTATAACGGTTGGGATTGGCGAAAATGCCTGGAGGGGTCACCCTATATCCTATATCCAGCTTTGGTACATATAGCTAGACAAAAACTGTTTAAGGAGGCTGGTCACTCAGCTTCCGATTTCCCCTCACTAATGTAAAGTCTATGGGCATTGGATGCATTCGTATATTTAAAATATCTCCTCGGGAAATTAAGATCTTTAAATTCTTTTTTATGTGTACTTTTCTTAAAGGATGTCTCTTTTTTGCTTAGTTCTCAAAATATTTGTAAAATCTACACTTAATTTTATATGAAATGTTAAAATCTTACTCCCAGTTCGCCCGCTTTTAACACATAAAATATTAAATTCAGCATAGATTTTAGAAATATTTTGAAAACTAAGAAAAAAAGAGACATCCTTTAAGAAGAGTACACAGAAAAAAGATGTCAAAAATATGAATTTCCCGAGAAGATATTTTAAATATACGAATGCATCAAAAGTCCATAGACTTAACATTATGGAGGAGAATTCCGAAGCTGAGTGACCAGCCCCCTTAACTCCGTCACTTCGGCAGTTATAGTCCGATTGTCTTCGACTTACTTCAGTTGTAAGTTTGCAACACTTTCCCTTATGCGGAGAGATTTAAAGCTATCTTCTGTAATTGTGTCCACTACCAAATGGCGTATTTTTATGAGTATGTTTTTTTATAAACGCCTTGAATTGTGTCATCCATAACGTCCATTCATTCTGTAAGGGGCTGTCCATAAATGATGTCACACGTTTTTTTCCATATTTTGACCCCCTCCCCCCCTTTTCACATGTCACGCTATATTACATAAACATATACTTGCAGTTCAGAAACAAAGCACTATGTTATAGATCATATTTCAAATTTTATTTTTAAACTTTAACGGTGTATTTTAATGACATTTATAAGCATAACAATAAAAATAATTCGTGTACTTATTTTGTATGAAATAAGATTAAGGTTTACAACAAAAAAACATAATTAATATACAATAGTAATAAAATATTAATATGAAAGAGCAACTGAAAACAGTAGTATTTTGGAATTTGAAATGGAATTTAATATATTTGGCTTTAAATCTTATTTTTACTTTATGAACACAAAATACTTTAATTTCAAAATAACTTCAAAATTTAATCTGCTGCTTTTTAATGCTTTTATTTTAACGGAAATGTGTTATGTTGTTGGCTTAAATTCAAATATATAATGTTTCTGTAAAGTTTAAGTTTATTAAAATAAAAATGCATTTCTATATTTTCCCAATTAGTTTTCCCAGTTTCTCTGCTCAACCAATAACACTTAATGTATTTTCAAAGAAACAGTAAAGTTTCAATGACTTGTTTAAAAATGTTTAAAGTTCATTTAAATGTGTGTAAGATATCAGTTTACTATTTTTGAATATTAATTACTTACTTAAAAGATGCTATGAACTTTATTTTGCAGTTGTACAGAGTGTTTACTTTCACTAGCCTATTTGCCACATCACACCTTGTTGTTTACACTGTGACCATGGTTGGTTGGCTTCATGGTTGGCTGGGTTGGCAACAGTGGTTTTTAGCTATTTAAATCTATGTAAAATAATAGATTCTTGGTGAGGCAAATCGATTTTTCAGTAATCGATTATTTTCTTATAGGTTTAAATTGATAAAAACTACTTTTGCCAGACAACACAAGCCGCCGCTGGTCGAGAGAAAAACATAAAGTTCCCTTGACGTATTCTTTTTCCTTTTAAACTTCTTTTTGACGTTCTTCTTTTATGTTCAATATCAGGCCTATCTCGTGTTAACATCCAACAGTAGTAGGCGAGCCAGTTCTTGTCCCGTCTTCCTTGATATTTGCGCTCCATATCTTTGATGTCTGGATGGAACATTTCACTCTGTTCTTTGCTGACTGATCCTAAATTTTCGAGGGAAAGGCCCACATGTGATTGAAAGCAATGTATTTTGACACTCGTGGAGCAATCCAATACTTGAAATTTGTCCAGCACACTCATTACAATTGGTTTACAGTAAAGGATCCTTGTAATTACTTAGAAATTTACTGACGACATCTTTGAAGGGAACTCAAGCTTCTTTTTCCTTTGTTGTCATTCTAGTCTCAAATTCTTTATTCTTCACTAGATTTCGGATATCTGGTCCAACAAAAATTCCCTCATACAACTTAGATTCGGATAAACCTGGAAAATTTTTGCACAGTTATTTGAAACAGTCGCAATCTTTTGGAATAATGCAATTTTTGGCTCAACTAAGCTGTTCTGAATCACATTGGTGCCTGTTTTAAGATTTAGTGTTTTCGGCCATTCCTTTTTACCCAATGTTGAGTCTTATATCACGGCTGTCCCACTCGCAAATGAAACATTGGTAGTTTGAGTATCCGTCTTGTTAACCAAGAAGCATAAAGATAGCTTTCAAATCACCGCAAACAGTCCAACCGAGGTTGGCATATTTTATTTCGTTGAGGACGAGAGCTAGGTTTTCATACAGTTCTTTTAAATGCACCGAGTATTAAACTGGTACAGACGCACACTGTCTTCCCTGGTGAAGAAGGACAGCCTTAAGGGCTCCTTTTTGATGAATCTATAAACAGCCTCCATTCATCCTTATCGTAGATTATATTACAATCCGGGAACATAAGAGCAATAGACCAGGTTCTCCTCTTCCACTAAGTACTTAACAAATTCCTTTTCTCGATTCCTGTACCAATAAAAAGAAGTTCCTTTGGCCAAAAAGTCTCTTCTTCTTTCAATCTGGAGCCCAACAATTCTGCTGCCTTTTTCGAAAGGCCCAGAACTCTAGTAAGATCATTAAGTTCAACCTGAGAGAAGGACTGGTGTGAATCTCTTCCAGAGGGCTTATATTCGGTATCGGAGCCTTGAACTTCTGAATGACCCGAGTCGGAAGACTCTGAAGAGATGACTGGTAATTTAATTGAAGGAAAACGCACTGGCTCATGGGGACCATAAGGAACGGAGCTTATGTCCGATGGAATGTTCATAAAAATCCAAGTAAAACTGAATTTTAAAAAAAAATGATGTGATAGAATTTTTTAATTTTTTTTTTTTTTTTTTTTTTTTTTTTAGCACCAAAAAATACATTAAGTTCAGCTATCAATTCCCTTGTATTTTTTTCATCGCAGACCTGTGTTATTTACCCTGTTAGACTTTTCAAAATTCAAACAAAGATTCGTTAAAAATTAATGTAGTTTAGAATAAAACAGAAAAAAGAGGGTTTAGAATAAAACAGAAAAAGAGTGTTTAGAACATTGTAAATTTTGAAGCTGTATAATGAAAAGTAGATTTTTGAAAATATTTCTCTTTAATTTATTAAGGCTGCTCTCAAAGAAGCGTCCTTTCTGACACATTTCTGAATTCATTTTTGTTCAGAAACACATAAAATTGACAGGTATTCTTACTCAGACATTATGCAGGCAAATGTCGCTTTCCATTTTTTGGAAAAATATCTTTCAGAAAATACTGTCAAAGTTGGCGTTTTCAATTAAATTTCCGAAAGCAATAAAGAAAGACAATCAAAACCTGTCGTCACGTGACAAGAATCACTTATAATTCGATAAGTAATTTATTTATCCAAAAATGGAAAACGCTGTTCATTCCAAATCGCTTTAATAGTCAGCCTGTCAATTTTATATCATTTCGTTAAAAACGACTCAGAAAGTTTTGCGTTGATGAGCAAAGGACACTTTGGGAGCAATTTGAGAAGCACCTTAAGGTATATTTTCAATGTTTCCGTTAACAGAAATTCAATATCGTTATTACTATTTTTACAAAACATATTGCCTTACCGATACACCCTGGGTACAATTAAGTCCAGTTCCGGCCCAGCTGGACTAAGTAGGGGGGGGGGGAAATGGAAGCCTGGTTTTGGTCCGGCCAGAAACGGCTAAAAAAATTAATCCCTATCTCAAACACGATCTAGCTGTCCGATGCCGATCTCTACCCTGCACATATGTTATATTTCTGTATTCATGTTGTGAAACTAGCATCGGCTCGTGCAGCACATCTACACTTATTCCCGTGATTAAAATCACATTAATTGAAAGTGGTTCTTATTTTATCGGTTTCGTTTAATTTTTTTACATCGAACCGATCGGCCCGTTTCATTTTTTTTTTTTTTTTTTTTTTTTTGTCCAGGCCCAGCACGTTAAAAAATTGTCTTAATTCTGACGGCCCGACCCGTTTGAAAATGTGTAACATGCAAAATACGCAGATTTTTTGGGTCAAATATTTAAATTACAATATCCCGTCAATTCAGGTAAATCCATATATTTTTCTACATTTACATACTGGTCAGAGTAATTAGAAGAGAGAACAAATTACACACTTTCATTCATAAGTTAAACACGCATAAATACCGGTAAATTTTTACGACAAACGTATAATTTTTATGATAAGCGTGTAATTTTACAAATTTACACATATACACGTGTAAAAGTGGATAATTTACACATTTCATTTTTAGAGGGTAATGCTTAGAATGTTAGTTTAGAGTGTAATGCTTAGAATGTTAGAGTGTATCTTGATCCTACTGCTTATCATTCGTCTTTTGAAGTTGTCGGGCTGCTCTTCCCGATTATATTGCTTACAATTATTATGTGCTACAATAATTAATTATACAGGTTGCAATATGTTATCTATCGCCGACCTTTAATTTCTCAAACGTTGGTCGTAGACATATAGTTCCAATTACAAAAACGTTTCAAATGAGGTAAATATTCATGCTGTGGCATTATTTAAAGTGAAAAATCTATTTGATAAAAATTACGAAAACTAACTTTTTATACGGCCCCCCCAGTCCTTATAGTTATATTTAGTAAAAGTTTACACATATCATAACAGATATAACACAAAAAGTTTGACACCTGTACTACAAAAATTGACACAGTTATTAAATTTCAAAGTTTGAGATTTTTGAACATGATTTTGTCCTTCATTGAGGGATCTGTTAAAAGATGAATTAAAGTAATTCGAGATCAAAATCAGGATGCAATGTCCTTTTTACAGCGAAACCACCTTTAGCCGGTATCGTCGATACGTTTGAATGTTGTTCGACCCATAAAAGTTAGCTCAAATTTTTAGATGAAATAATCCTGTTTGGTGATTCCCCAATTAGGCGATACCGGCTAAAGGTGGTTTCGCCGTAAAAAGAACACTGCACCCTGATTTTGATCTCGAATTACATTAATTCATCTTTTAACTGATCCCTCAATGAAAGACAAAATCATGTGGAAAAATCTCAAACTTTGAAATTTAATAACTGCTTGAATTTTTGTTGTACAGACGTCAAACTTTTTGTGTTATATCTGTTATGATATGTATAAACTTTTACTAAATATAACTATAAGGACTGGGGGGGCCGTGTAAAAAGTTAGTTTTTGTAATTTTTATAAAATTTATTTTTTACTTTAAATAATGTCACAACAGGAATATTTACCTCATTTGAAACGTTTTTGTAATTGGAACTGTATGTCTACGACCAACGGTTGAGAAATTAAGATAGATAGCATATTACACCCTGTATAAATACGCAGTGCCTTATTTACGGCAGGGCATTCGGGGTACGGGCCCCTGATTTCCAGGGGCCCCCAAATGCTGCTGAAGGTCTTTCAATTATTGTCCAAAATCTGAGGTAGTTTTAACATCTAATGGAATTTTACATTTCTTTCTACATTCTATTGTGTTCGTATTGCACTTTTATAACATCGTATATTTTGTCTGAAACATCCATATTTAATTACTTTATTATAGTGAACATTTTCTTTTATCTGAATCATTTTAAAAAGATATTGTATTTTTAACTAGCAGGCTATGCCCGCTGCGCTGGTCAATATTTCCAAATGAACCTTAGATTAAACTAAATGGTAAATTTGAACTTGTATTTTAAACAATGTGGATCTTCAGCTTGACCTTGCACATTACTGAAAACGATGCGAACGCCATTGCGATATAATGTTATCTTAAGCGTTGGACAAAATTTAGCAATTAAGAAGTAATTGTTTTAGTTGATTATAAACAGCGCACTTATGGTCGGGTAATGAGACCATTATGACAGCATGAATTAATACCTCTGTAACTAATCAACATATAATGAAATCGTATATACTAACACCATTCCTAAAAGTCATGCAACAGGGCCACTTGTAACAAAATATGTTCTGTAGATTTTTTTAAAAAGGCTAAACTTTCACAATCAGGTTCACTTAATTTTTGAACTTTTACTGTTGCTCTATAACTAAGTACCCTTGAACAATATGTATGCACTAAAACCTTTCCAAAATTATTGCCTAACTAATTGTGGTATATCCTACGAAAGCATTATAAACAATCGGAATGAAATACAAATTTCCGTTGTAAATATATAGTAGATGATGATGATGCGATTTTGTGTAATAGAATTCATAGTAAAGTTTTCGCTTCAAACAAAAACGATGCTTTCAACATTGAAGCTAACACACCAATATGTGAAGTATCCGACTGCGGAAGGTTAACTTGAATTCTCATGAGCAACTACTCAAAGAAAAGTGAATATGTGGCTTTTGTGATACTTTTATGTCAGCCGGGCGCAGGTAATAAATCAATAAAGATTGTTTTCATAGCATGTTCTTATTTTATTATTTTCATTTAAAACACAAACCTTTCACTCATTTAATTTAAAATGCATGCCTTATACTAATTTCATTTAAAAAACTGAAAAGATAAACAATAACAGGAAATAATGCCATAATTAAAAGCAAAAAAATATTTTTAATTTACATACGCAAAATGTAACTATGCTACTGGGAATTTTAAAAATTCTATCAGCGAGATGTGCGTACGGTTGTTATAAATGTACCCATTTTTTCTTCTTATCGAGGAGCAATTTATAAATCGCACAATATTATTCCAATTCCAATTTCTTTCATTGAGGAACCTATGACCGGAAAAAATGGAAAAAGACTCTTGTAGATTCTTCGGATGACGGCATCTGACGCCATAAACCGAGTTTATATATATGAAAATAATTTTTAAGTCGTTACAAACATTGCTTTCATACATACATATTTTCATTGGTACTACTTGTTATCCCGTCGAACAATTTCGCCAAATTATATAAATTGACATAATCTTTATTTTAAATAACGAAATAACAAATAAATTAATATAACATTAATAAAAATACAAATAAAACGTCGAAATTAAAATCACTTGATGACGTAAACACGTGTAGTTTGTTTAAATTCAAGTGAATTTGATATTTACGATCAACCATTATTGGCATTTAATCTTATAGTTTGACGATAGATTTTTGGTCGACGGAATATCTAAGTAGTACCTTTTCCATTTTTGTTTTATAACGCTAAATTCTCAGTATTTTTTTCCCTTTTATTTTACATAAAATCACTATTTTTTTTAAAAAATTAAGATGCTTGCATTTTTATTTCAAACTCATAGAGCCGTTTTTATTTTTTAGCCAAAAGGGTTGATTTGAATTTTTTCCGTTGCTAGAGTAACGGATGTAATGATAGATATTTTGAGGTTTAGATGCCAAAGACACCGCCAAATTAGAAAAATATGAAATGTGTCATGAACTGTTGGACTTATAAAAATTTATTTGGTAGCATTCGATTCAGCATACAAAACTACATTAAAATATGCTATCATTTCACGCATAATTTTGATATTCGATTTTTTTCCCCTCCCCGTGCAAAAACCATTAGGGGTGACACTTTAGAAAATCCTTTCTTAGCAGAAGTTTATGTCATAAGAAGTATTTTTACCACGATTTTCAAGATTTTAGGTTCAGTATTTTGCGCTGTGCGTTAATTAGTCCCCTAATCCAGACTTTATTTTATATACTATATTAGATATGCGATTTTGCGGTGAATCGATGATCGAAAATTAGTCCAATATCATTTGAAATATTACATAACAGAGGAGAAAGTACGAAGAAAGACGAAGAAGAAATGACGAATTACAAAAGACTTGTAATTTTTTTTTCAAAATGTTGAATTTTTCCATAGTAATAACGTATTAAAACACAAATTTACTTAAAAATTATCTTTATTTCCTAGATTTCGAATCTGTGAATTTTCCTATAAATGAAATTGGCCATATGACTTGAGAAAACAGATAATATTTGATTAAATAAAATGGGTAATATTCGTTGATCTGAGTTCGAGTTTATAAATATCACATGCTTTCGGAATTACGGCGAAAAACATTTTAAAAAGTATGAAATTATTTTACAATATGTATGTGTGGCAGAAATTCACACTGAAATTTAAGTATTCGATTCCATTTTTAAAATATTAACTGATATCTATATAAGTTACAATTGAATATGAAAATGTACTCAAAAAATGATTTCTTTCACCCAAAAAAACACCATTTGTGAGAACATCCTCAAGCTAATGTCACGCTTATGCATTTTTGGCTTAAAATCACATTGTTTGGCGACAAAAGAAAAATAAAAAACTGTAAAGAAACAAATAGTAATTACACATGTGACTCACAATTACATCTGCTTGTTTCTTCTATAAGTCACGTGATGGGACAATTAGATATAAAAAAAAAGAAAAGAACAGAACAGAAAGAAAATGTCGTTAAAATTTCATCTAATCAAATTTTCAGATTCGTTTCCATATCTAAAGCAAGCAATAAAGAGCCAAATATTGCGTATCAAGTGTAATATTTCTTATTAAATTAATTTTTAAGCATTACAAATATTTCTTTCAGGTTTTGATTAAATGTTTCCGTTTTTTATTATTATCACTCATTAAAACGGATTTTCTTCTTCTTTTTTTCTTTTTTTTTCATTTAAATAAAATTAGTAACAGTTTTTCTTTTATTTTTCGAGGTTTAATAGCCGTTTCATTTTTTTTTTTTTTTTTTTTTTTATCAACGATGAATTTCGCCAAGAAATAAAATGGTAAACTTATCGCCCAAAATAACAGAATTTTCCGTCATAATTCTAAAACTAATATAGGTAGAATAATGTGTTATAGCTTAAAACCTTCCCTGAAACAATACCTATCTAACGGTATAGGTTCCGTAAAAATCCATGCAGTAGAACTCGAAATCTAGGCGTTCGGAACGAAATTTCCGTTTGGATTTTATATATATACTAGCAGGCTATGCCCGCTGCGCTGGTCAATATTTCCAAATGAACCTTGGATTAAACTAAATGGTGAATTTGAACTTGTATTTTAAACAATATGGATCTTCAGCTTGACCTTGCACATTACTGAAAACGATGCGAACGCCATTGCTATATAATGTTATCTTAAGCGTTGGACAAAATTTAGCAATTAAGAAGTAATTGTTTTAGTTGATTATAAACAGCGCACTTATGGTCGGGTAATGAGACCGTTATGACAACAGGAATTAATACCTCTGTAACTAATCAACATATAATGAAATCGTATATACTAACACCATTCCTAAAAGTCATGCAACAGGGCCACTTGTAACAAAATATGTTCTGTAGATTTTTTTTAAAAGGCTAAACTTTCATAATCAGGTTCACTTAATTTTTGAACTTTTACTGTTGCTCTATAACTAAGTACCCTTGAACAATATGTATACACTAAAACCTTTCCAAAATTATTACCTAACTAATTGTGGTATATCCTACGAAAGTATTATAAACAATCGGAATGAAATACAAATTTCCGTTGTAAATATATAGTAGATGATGATGATGCGATTTTGTGTAATAGAATTCATAGTAAAGTTTTCGCTTCAAACAAAAACGATGCTTTCAACATTAAAGCTAATACACCAATATGTGAAGTATCCGATTACGGAAGGTTAACTTGAATTCTCATGAGCAACGACTCAAAGAAAAGTGAATATGTGGCTTTTGTGATACTTTTATGTCAGCCGGGCGCAGGTAATAAATCAATAAAGATTGTTTTCATAGCATATTCTTATTTTATTATTTTCATTTAAAACACAAACCTTTCACTCATTTAATTTAAAATGCATGCCTTATACTAATTTCATTTAAAAAACTGAAAAGATAAACAATAACAGGAAATAATGCCATAATTAAAAGCAAAAAAATATTTTTAATTTACATAAGCAAAATGTAACTACTGCTACTGGGAATTTTAAAAATGCTATCAGCGAGATGTGCGCACGGTTGTTATAAATGTACCCATTTTTTCTTCTTATCGAGGAGCAATTTATAAATCGCACAATATTATTCAAATTCCAATTTCTTTCATTGAGGAACCTATGACCGGAAAAAATGGAAAAAGACTCTTGTAGATTCTTCGGATGACGGCATCTGACGCCATAAACCGAGTTTATGTATATGAAAATAATTTTTAAGTCGTTACAAACATTGCTTTCATACTTAAATATTTTCATTGGTACTACTTGTTATCCCGTCGAACAATTTCGCCAAATTATATAAATTGACATAATCTTTATTTTAAATAACGAAATAACAAATAAATTAGTATAACATTAATAAAAATACAAATAAAACGTCGAAATTAAAATCACTTGATAACGTAAACACGTGTAGTTTGTTTAAATTCAAGTGAATTTGATATTTACGATCAACCATTATTGGCATTTAATCTTATAGTTTGACGATAGATTTTTGGTCGACGGAATATCTAAGTAATACCTTTTCTATTTTTGTTTTATAACGCTAAATTCTCAGTAATTTTTTTCCCTTTTATTTTACATAAAATCACTATTTTTTTAAAAAAATTAAGATGCTTGCATTTTTATTTCAAACTCATAGAGCCGTTTTTATTTTTTAGCCAAAAGGGTTGATTTGAATTTTTTCCGTTGCTAGAGTAACGGATGTAATGATAGATGTTTTGAGGTTTAGATGCCAAAGACACCGCCAAATTAGAAAAATATGAAATGTGTCATGAACTGTTGGACTTATAAAAATTTATTTGGTAGCATTCGATTCAGCAAACATTAAAAACTACATTAAAATATGCTATCATTTGACGCATAATTTTGATATTCGATTTTTTTTCCCCTCCCCGTGCGAAAACCATTAGGGGTGACACTTTAGAAAATCCTTTCTTAGCAGAAGTTTATGTCATAAGAAGTATTTTTACCACGATTTTCAAGATTTTAGGTTCAGTAGTTTGCGCTGTGCGTTAATTAGTCCCCAAATCCAGACTTTATTTTATATACTATATTAGATATGCGATTTTGCGGTGAATCGATGATCGAAAATTAGTCCAATATCATTTGAAATATTACATAACAGAGGAGAAAGTACAAAGAAAGACGAAGAAGAAATGACGAATTACAAAAGACTTGTAATTTTATTTTTTCAAAATGTTGAATTTTTCCATAGTAATAACGTATTAAAACATAAATTTCCTTAAAAATTATCTTTATTTCCTAGATTTCGAATCTGTGATTTTTCCTTTAAATGAAATTGGCGATATGATTTGAGAAAATAGATAATATTTGCTTAAATAAAATGGGTAATATTCGTTGATCTGAGTTCGAGTTTATAAATATCACATGCTTTCGGAATTACGGCGAAAAACATTTTAAAAAGTATGAAATTATTTTACAATATGTATGTGTGGCAGAAATTCACACTGAAATTTAAGTATTCGATTCCATTTTTAAAATATTAACTGATATCTATATAAGTTACAATTGAATATGAAAATGTACTCAAAAAATGATCTCTTTCACCTAAAAAAACACCATTTGTGAGAACATCCTCAAGCTAATGTCACGCTTATGCATTTTTGGTTAAAATCACATTGTTTGGCGACAAAAGAAAAATAAAAAATTGTAAAGAAACAAATAGTAATTACACATGTGACTCACAATTACATCTGCTTGTTTTTTTTTATAAGTCACGTGATGGGACAATTAGATATAAAAAAATAGAAAAGAACAGAACAGAAAGAAAATGTCGTTAAAATTTCATCTAATCAAATTTTCAGATTCGTTTCCATATCTAATGCAAGCGATAAAGAGCCAAATATTGCGTATCAAGTGTAATATTTCTTATTAAATTAATTTTTAAGCATTACAAATATTTCTTTCAGGTTTTGATTAAATGTTTCCGTTTTTTAATATTATCACTCATTAAAACGGATTTTCTTCTTCTTTTTTTCCTTTTTTTTCATTTAAATAAAATTAGTAACAGTTTTTCTTTTGATTTTCGAGGTTTAATAGCCGTTTCAATTTTTTTTTTTTTTTTTTATCAACGATGAATTTCGCCAAGAAATAAAACGATAACCTTATCGCCCAAAATAACAGAATTTTCTGTCATAATTCTAAAACTAATATAGGTAGAATAATGTGTTATAGCTTAAAACCTTCCCTGAAACAATACCTATCTAACGGTATAGGTTCCGTAAAAATCCATGCAGTAGAACTCGAAATCTCGGCGTTCGGAACGAAATTTCCGTTTGGATTATATATATATAATAGATAGATATTAGAATAGATAATAGATTTTATATATATATAATAGAATAGATAATAGATTATGTGTTATGAACTATCTCAAAGTTTAAAACAGATCGCATTGTTAGATTTCCTAATTTTAACAATATCGCGTTATGTTAGTTCCACATTCCACCACCAGGGAGCGCACTCTATTCTTAACGAAAGCGTATCTGAACGAAACTCCTACATGCAACCTTTCCGTAGATACATGAATCGGGAGGGTGGCGGTCTTAACCAATAATTTAAGATAATTGCTGAAATTACTACGAAAAATATTTTAAAGGGGCTCTACGCGGGCCCCTAATAGAGTTAGAGGAAATCGGAAGACGGCAAAATAATCGCGGGGAAAAGTTTGCTTGGGTGCTTCGGAGCTACTTTTGGCGCGAGATCTAAGCTCTACGACCAATAGGAGCCCAGATATTTAAAGAAATATGAAGTAACAAAGTCCAAAATAATAGAATTTTCCGTAATAATTCTATAACTAATCTAGGTAGAATGATGTGTTATAGCTTAAAACCTTCCCTGGGACGATACCTATCTAACGGTATAAGTTCCGTAAAAATCCATGCGGTAGAACTCGAAATCTCAGCGTTCGGAACGAAATTTCCGTTTGGATTTTATATATATAATAGATAATAGATAATAGAATAGATAATAGATTTTATATATATATAATAGAATAGATAATAGATTATGTGTTATGAACTATCTCAAAGTTTAAAACAGATCGCATTGTTAGATTTCCTAATTTTAACAATATCGCGTTATGTTAGTTCCACATTCCACCACCAGGGAGCGCACTCTATTCTTAACGAAAGCGTATCTGAACGAAACTCCTTCATGCAACCTTTCCGTAGATACATGAATCGGGAAAGTGGCGGTCTTAACCAATAATTTAAGATAATTGCTGAAATTACTACGAAAAATATTTTAAAGGGGCTCTACGCGGGCCCCTAATAGAGTTAGAGAAAATCGGAAGACGGCAAAATAATCGCGGGGAAAAGTTTGCTTGGGTGCTTCGGAGCTACTTTTGGCGCGAGATCTAAGCTCTACGACCAATAGGAGCCCAGATATTTAAGGAAATATGAAGTAACAAAGTCACAAAATAATAGAATTTTCCGTAATAATATATAACTAACCTAGGTAGAATGATGTGTTATAGCTTAAAACCTTCCCTGGAACGATACCTATCTAACGGTATAAGTTCCGTAAAAATCTATGCGGTAGAACTCGAAATCTCGGCGTTCGGAACGAAATTTCCGTTTGGATTATATATATATAATAGATTCTTATTTAATCCTGTTCATGTTCTCATCAGATTATTTCGTGGTTGGGAAGCTCGAGCATAGCTCGTAGGCGGCAGATCCCTCTAATATTTTAAATAATTGTAGATTGGTATTGCTGAAAATTTATTATTAATTGCTACATACGCTATCATCCCAGATATACAGACTTGCATAGGACAAAGTAATCAGCTGCACACAATTTATTATAAAATGTCTATCATTTAAATTTCATAATTGTGAGGTAGTTATTTAAATGTAAATTAATGATTATCAAATTTAATTTTTTAAATTTAAAATAATTATTAAAATCAATAGTGGTTATCTTAGTAAGTGCCTTTTTTAATATTTTTTTTACTCAATCCTGCTGTAAGAATCGGTGCAAGGGAGCCCCCGTAAGCATATGTGCCCAGGGCTCCGAAATTTGTAAATCGGTCCCTGTAAATACGTAGCACCTATAGTCGTCGTCAGGTCCATCCGTTTGTCTGTCCACATATGATATAACAGCTCAAAAAGTACCCAACCGAATGGTTTGAAATTTAATATATATAATATATATATATATATTATCGTTGCAGAATTTTGTGGAGTCTTTTCAAATTTTATGAAAATCGAATCAAAACTTAAAAAGATATTAATAAAAGTTCTCTTCATTCTATTAAATCCTATAGTACGTAATTAATTCAATAATATTCCATGATGGGTAATGGTTCTAGGTTTCCATGGTGATTATGCTATTAAATCCTATCATACGTAATTAATTCAATGATATCTCATGATAAGTAATGATTGTAGGTAGCCATGGTGGTTATTCTATTAAATTCTATCATACGTAATTAATTCTTTGATATCCCATGATAGGTAAGGATTCTAGTTTGCCATGGTGATTACGTCCTATTTAAGTTGAGTCGTATTATTTCCGTATTACGGAATTTAATATATAGAATTGTAATAAATTTTGTATTCGTGTATTTTAGCATAAGAGTGCAACAGCTATTGCACCAAGATCTAAATATGTATAAAACTAGTTATAGTACGAACCAGGGCCGTAGCGGCCGCCCCCCATACCCCCCATTTGGGGGGAGCCTGAGCAAAGTCAGGGGCCCAGTAGTGAGCTATTGTACCTTTCAGCCGAATGTTTTTTTTTTTTTTTTTTTTTACTTTTTACTTTTTAAATTATTTTTTTATGAATTTTTAATAACATTTTATTTTGTTTTATCGAAATTCATTTTTTTTTTTTTGTCAAAGATCTTGATCAGATTTAGAAATAGAAAACAGATATGTGCTTTTCTTCTATATCCACCATTTTTTATAAAAGTTTTTGAAGGCTGTAAGTTCTACTTAAAAAATAAAATGGCATTTTAGTATTTTTGGGGTGCACCTATCAATGGGCGAAAAAGGTGAAACCAAAGGTTCAAAACTTCTTTAATACTATTACTTCCATCAAACGAAACAGATATGCGCTTTATTTCTACAGGAACCATTTTTTTAAAGGGGCCCAGATGAAAGAAATTTTGCAGGCTCTAGATTCTTTTTGAATTGTCTTTTTTAGGGCCCCCTATATAAATGCGAAAAAGTTGGAGCCCAAGATTCAAAACTTTTAAGCCCATTTTTTTATCCAAATTTTTTAAAAATATGCTTTTAAAACTCACTTAGGAACCCAATAAGTTTCAAAACTTCGTTATACTATTACTTCCTTCAACCAAATGTGCTTCCTTTCTATAGCCATTATTCTTTTTAAAGGTTCCCAGATGAAAGAAATTTTGCACGCTCTTAATACTTTTTATTAAATAGTCTTTTTGGGGGGCCCCCAATAAAAGTGAGGAAAAGTTGGAACTCAAGATTCAAAACTTTTAGGCCCCATTTTTATTGTTCAAATATTTTAAAAATATGCTTCTTAATATCATTGGGGGCCCCAACAAGGTTCAAAACTTTCTTAATACTATTACTTCTTTTGACCAAAACAGATATGCACTTCCTTTCTATAGCCAGTATTCTCTTTAAAGGTTCCCAGATGAAAGAAAGTTTGAAGGTTCTAATTTCTTTTTGAATTGTCTTTTTTAGGGCCCCTTATAAACGGGAGGAAAAGTTGGAGCCCAAGATTAAAAACTTTTTGGCCTCACTTTTTAATTCAAATGTTTAAAAAACATGCTTTTCAAACTCGTTGGGAGTCCCAATAAGTTTCAAAACTTCCTTAATACTATCAGTTCCTTCAAACAAATGTTCTTTTTTTCTATAACCAGTATTTTCTTTAAGGTTCCCAGATGAAAGAAATTTTGCAGGCTCTAAATTCTTTTGGATTGTCTTTTTTAGGGCCCCCTATAAAGGTGAGAAAAGTTGGAGCCTAAGATTCAAAACTTTTAGGTCCCATCTTTTTATTCAAATGTTTTAAAAATATGCTTTTTAATCTCGTTGGGGGGGGGGGGGGGCAATAAGGTTCAAAGTTCCCTTAATACTATTACTTCTTTTGACCAAAACAGATGTGTGCTTTCTTTCTATAGCCAGTAGTCTCTTTAAAGGTGACCAGGTGAAAGAAATTTTGCAGGCTCTAAATACTTTTTTAATTAACTTTTTTGGGGCCCCCTATAAAAGTGAGGAAAAGTTGGAACTCAAGATTCAAAACTTTTAGGCCCAATTTTTAGGTGCGTTCGTAATTATATAAATACGTAGCACCTATAGTCGTCGTTCAGTCCGTCCGTCTGTCCGTCCGTCTGTCCGTCTGTCCGTCCGTCTGTCCGTCTGTCCGTCCGTCTGTCCGTCTGTCCGTCCGTCTGTCCGCATGTAACAGAGCAAAAACTACACAACCGAATAGTCTGAAATTTCAAATATGTGATTGTTGCAAAATTTTGTCGAGCCATTTCAAATTTTATGAAAATCGGATGTATAGTTTAATTACAGGGACAGTCAAAAGTTTTTCTTTACATTACGGCCAATGGAAAAAATTATTGCAAGTGGATTTTAATGATATTAGAGCCTTCCGAATGATCTGAAATTTTAAAGATATAATTGTTGCAAAATTTTGTCGAGCCATTTCAAATTTTAGGAAAATCGGACGTATAGTTTAATTACAGGGACAGTCAAAAGTTTTTCTTTACATTACGGCCAATGGGAAAAAATATTGCAAGTGGCTTTTAATGGTATTAGAGCCTTCCGAATGATCTGAAATTTTAAAGATATAATCGTTGCAAAATTTTGTCGAGCCATTTCAAATTTTAGGAAAATCGGATGTATAGTTTAATTACAGGGACAGCCAAAAGTTTTTCTTTACATTACGGCCAATGGGAAAAATTATTGCAAGTGCATTTTAAT
Source organism: Maratus speciosus (assembly GCA_963932465.1). Lineage (NCBI taxonomy): Eukaryota > Metazoa > Arthropoda > Arachnida > Araneae > Salticidae > Maratus > Maratus speciosus. The sequence goes on along the minus strand of OZ010793.1, from coordinate 431,650,671 downwards.
GATATTACAGCCTTCCGAATGGTCTGAAATTTTAAAGATATAATTGTTGCAAAATTTTGTTGAGCTATTTCAAATTTTAGGAAAATCGGATGTATAGTTTAATTACAGGGACAGTCAAAAGTATTCCGAAAAAATTATTGGAAGTGCATTTTAATGATGTATCAGACTATGCACGTTATGAAGTGCAAAAAATTATACATTCAGTACAATATGGGGTGCAAAAAATAATTTTAAAACTAGTTATAGTACGAACGCACCTCATTTGCCACGTTTCACGAGCAATTTCCAACTTGTTATTATTCAAATGGTTTAAAAATGTGCTTTTTAATATCGTTGGGGGCTCCAACAAGGTTCAAAGCTTTCTTAATACTATTACTTCTTTTGACCAAAACAGACATGCCCTTTTTTTCTATAGCTACCATACTTTTTAAAGGTGTCTAGATGAAAGGAATTTTGCAGGCTCTAAATTCTTTTTGGATTGTCTTTTTTAAGGGCCCCTATAAACGGGAGGAAAAGTTGGAGCCCAAGATTCAAAACTTTTAGACCCCATTTTTATTATTCAAATGTTTTAAAAATATGCTTCTTAATATCGTTGGGGGCCCCAATAAGGTTCAAAACTTTCTTAATACTATTACTTCTTTTTACCAAAACAGATATGCACTTTCTTTCTATAGGTAGATATGCACTATATAGGAAAATATAGGGATATAAGAAATATATCCCTAGGGGATATAGGATAGGGATATAGGATAGGGATATAGGATATAGGAAAATATGGTAGATAGAAACAGATATGCACTTTCTCTATATCATTCTCTTTAAAGGTTCCCAGATGAAAAAAAAAAATTGCAGGCTCTAAATTCGTTTTTAATTGTCTTTTTTAGGGCCCCCTATAAAGGTGAGGAAAAGTTGGAGCCTAAGATTCAAAACTTTTATGCCCCATCTTTTTATTCAAATGTTTTAAAAATATGCTTTTTAATCTCGTTGAGGGCCCCAACAAGGTTCAAAACTTTCTTAATACTATTACTTCTTTTGACCAAAACAGATATGCACTTTCTTTCTATAGCCAGCATTCTCTTTAAAGGTTCCCAGATGAAAGAAAATTTGCAGGCTCTAAATACTTTTTTAATTGACTTTTTTTGGGGCTCCCTATAAAAGTGAGGAAAAGTTGGAACTCAAGATTCAAAACTTTTAGGCCTAATTTTTATTATTCAAATGTTTTAAAAATGTGCTTTTTATTATCGTTGGGTGCTCCAACAAGCTTCTTAATCTCGTTGGGGACCCCAATAAGCGGGCATCTATGTGCATTGCATATGCCGCCTATCCACTTATGTTCGACCTGTTTCGTTTTGAACATTTCATTTCTCTTGTCTCGATAAATTACTTATGTTAACTATACATAAATTACATTGTGTATTTATTTAATCTACTAGCAGAGCTTCGCTAATTGCTTTTTTTAAAAAAGAACCTATTTTTTGGAGTTCTCCATTCGGGGCTTTCACTGCCTTTCGCAGCGTAAACCTTTTCCGGATATTCCCGCTCCGATCTTGAATCAAACAATCATTGAATTTTTCGATATTTTTCGAATTTCGATTATTTTTTCGATAAAAGTGATAGTGTCCAGATAAAAGTATACTTTTCCAGCATCGTAGCTCACGTTGCTACAGGAACAAATTTGTTATTTTTCCACTTCAGCTTAATTATGACAGCAGCAAAATCTACTGGATAATTCTTCGGTTTCAGAAAAAAAAAATGTCAAAAAACTCCGCAAAACGCGAGAAAAAAGTGTAAAAATCTTATAAAAAATTGGGCAAAAATTCAAAAATCGCTGAGAGAAAATTGATTATATCGAGCCAAAAGATTGTAACTGGAATGTGAAAAAATTGCCGTGAAAGACAAAAATATGTTAAAAATCACATAAAACGTTCGAAAAAAATTCAGAAATTTCTATGGACATATTTTCTATATTGAGCTAAAAGGCTGAAACCTGATTCCTTTTAGGGATGTCAAAAATCCGTGCCGCAGATGGCAAAATTTTTACTATATTGGGATAAAAGATAGAAACTGGGTTCCTTTTACACTGTCTCTCCAAGAAAGAAAAAAAGAAAGAAAGAAATCAGTAAATTGAAGGATTTTTTCCGTAACTTTTTCTTTCATTCAAACACACACACACAAAAAAGCTTTGATTTGATTTTCTCATTTTCCGCGAAAATATAGAAAACTCACCAATCTAACATAAAAATTACCTAACATCCTTACTAAATTTGACGATGCATTTTTGTCAAATCAAATCACAGGAGTGTTCCGCCAACTTTGCTGCATTGTACTTTTCCCTATTAGAAACTGAACTTTTACGCATGACTTTTTCCTTCATAATACGAAGAAGTCGCGAATAAAACATCAAAATTTCTAGAAATTTTCCTTTCTAAAGACGAAAGTTTCTTCAAATGTGAGATAAAATCTCTTCTAATCACGGGGTCTTACAAAGGGGAAAAAAACGTTCGTGAAAAATTCAAAAATCGCAAAGGACAAAATTTAGTACATCGGGCTAAAAGACTGAAACCTGATTCCTTTTTCTAATGTCAAAAAATACGCGAAAAAAAGTTAAAAATCACATAAAAAATTCGCGAAATATTTAAAAATCGAAGAAGACTACTTTACTATATTCGGCTAAAATGGAAAGATGGATTGAAAATAGATTCCTTTTATGAATGTGGGGGAAAAAGCACGAAACTCGAAAAAATACAAAAAATATCGTAAAAAATTAAATGAAAAAAAAATCGAATAAAAAAATTTAAAAACCTGTTTCGAGCAACTTCAGGCATACAGGTAACCTTCCTGTCAAATTTTGAAACAGAAAAACATCTTGAGAAACAGAACATCTTTTTGAAACAGAAAAACATCTTGTCAGACAAACTCTGGACAGACAAACAGTCTTTATTATTAGCTACTAGGAAACCCGTCTTCGTTGCCCAAAGAAAGGTACCTTCTATCCGAAGGTATTTTTTTTTCTTCTTAAATTTCAACTTGGGTGACAATTTTAAACTGGAGAAAACCGGAATGTATGAAAACAACATCCCAAAAGTATTTTTTTTTTAATTAGTAAATCTGTACATATATATGTATTTAATAAAAGACACCAATCCGAGCGGGAAAAAAATTGTTATAAGTGAATATTTTCTGTTTAAAGAAAATCTGTCTGGGCCACGTGGATAGCATTGTCAAACTGAAGAGAAAATTGAAAATACGAAAACGACTTCCATATTTTTTATTTATTTATTTTGTTTATGAACAATACTTAGCAATTCTACATTTGTAAAAGGAATTCAGTTTCAAACTTTTTTGCCAAATTTTGTCCTCTGCTGTTTTTAAAATTTTCGAGAATTTTTATGTGATTTTTAGCTTTTTTTCACTTTTCTGGTAGTTTTTTTAATATTCGTAAAAAAAAAAAAAAAAAAAACGGTTTCAATCTTTTAACCCAATATGAGTAAAGTTTGATCTCTATGAACTTTGAAAATTTTTATGCAATTTTTGGCGTTCTTTCGCGTTCTTCGGCGATTTTTTTGACATTTTTTTCCTAAATGGAAGAATTCTCAGTTAAATTTTGCAAGTCCTTTGATTAAATTCACATTGTAAAAGTATCAAATCTGTTCCTGCAGCAACGTGAACGAAATGTTGAAAATTTGAATTTAATCTGGATCTAAATAAAAAAATTACAATAATTCAAGGTTCGTATGATTCGAGATCGGAGCGGACATAGTCCCTATGGGTGTACGCTGCCGAAAGCAGTGCAGCCTAACTACAAATTCGTTCAATTTGAAGTTCGTTTTGGAAAATTCGACCAGCGAAACTTCGATGGTGTTGTTATACAATGGAACTCGGGTGGAAAATTAAATATAGATATTTCTCTAAAATCTTAGAGGGGGGCCCGAAAAATATGTTTTTTTTTTTTGGGGGGGGGGCCTCTGAAGACCTTGCTACGGCCCTGGTACAAACGCACCTCATTTGCCACGTTTGATGTACAATTTCCTCCGACTTGTTTTTGTTTGCTTTGAATAAGATATTAAGATAATAAAATAAATATATACTATTACCTCCATCTTCCTCTACATTTTATTAACTCTTATTCTGAGGGAGAAATTATTACATTGGTTCATTGTGTTACGGTATTTTCGTTATAAATTTTGACTTTTTTCCTACTTTATAGCTTGATTTCATGCTTTACTGCTCACTTACCGGCAGTTTTACGCAAATCAAATTTGGAGAAATCCCGTACTAAAACTTAAAAAAAAAAAAATTGACGCTTTAGACCTCAGATGAAATATATTTTTATGAGTATTGTTTTACATCCAAGTAAGTGCAAGAATGACATTTCTAACTTTAAAAAAACATCCGTTCTTTGATAAACAGCTTCCGCTTTCGGCAAAATATATCATTTTAACACATACTTACAATAATAAAGGTTTTCCTTACTTATTTTATGCATTTTAAGTACACTTTTAAAGATTTCTTTATTCGTCTTCGCCCAGGTAAGGCTTTTATTTACTTACTTAAAAAAAAGCAATAACCTAGTAGTGTATATTTTTAATTGAATTTTAGAATTTTCGATAAATTACATTTAAATAAACTTTAATTCCTAATTTTGCGTAATTTATAAATATGACACCTTAAATTGTTTTATTACACCCTAACTTGGTTCTCGTATGTAAATATGGGATTTTGTATTGCAACCATTTCCCGATAGGCTGGAATTATATAAATTATGTACACAGATGTATCTCGATGAACGATGACAGTACACCTTTTTAATATCTTTAGAACTTCATTATAAACTAATTTTAATGCAAATATCCGTTAGCCGGGTGCAGGTGATAAATCGCCATAGATTCTTTATGATTACAACGGTATACGAGTTACGATAGCAATGGGGTTAATTATATACATTAAAATACACTGGCTAAAACAATGTCAACTGGCTGTTAAACTGCAAAAATGAAATAACTTAAACACTAAAAAGTGGAAAATTAAAATTAAATAAAAAATATTCAGTATAATATTTTTCAATATGCTTTTATCAATTAATAGTTTATTAAATTAGGATTAAACGTTAACAAAACAATTTAGCAATCCTGTGTAAACATGCTTTTTTCATAACTTATAAGAGCAAAAATCATATATTTTTTAATAAGTTCACTAGTTCGCGCTTTGTAGCAAACGTAAATCAAAGCGGTGAATTTTCCAAATCCGGTACCACGCTAAATTAACTTAATGCAACGTAAATTCTTTGGAATATGAAATTAGGCGTTATTTTTAAGATAAACATTTAATACTTATAAAAGAGTGTTAAAGAAAACTATTTTTACTTTTATAATAAGCGTTAAACTTCACTCTTCCGAATAAGCAGGATAAAAGTTAACTGTAAAATCAGTATATGTATATTTGTGAATTACTATTTTGTATATTTCTGGGAATGAATATTTTAAACAAAATGTATCTTTTCATTATACTTTCACTTCATTACACAGGGTTTAAATACGTGAATTACTACAAATATTCCTGTGGACGAATATTTAAATATCTGGGAGCACGGCAGTGCGTCCGCCAAGTTCGCACAAGCCGTAAGCTACCTTTTCCTGAACCATTTCGGCATACTTTCCACCCCCTCATAACGTCGTTTTAGGGAGAGATATAGAATTTTTTCTTTTATACACATGTTTATATGGTCAAACTGAACTAATGTTCCACAATTTCATGTTTCTGTATTTAGTAGTTTTCGAAATATTAAATTCCGAAAAAGCGCTTTTTTGTCACTGACTCACTTCGCATCATCAAATAACTAAGGTACTTCTAAAAGTGGTAGAATCATGAAATTTCACAAGTTAGTAGGGTTTGTAGCACAATTAACCAGAAAAATCTGAAAACACAGAATTTCCGCTTCTAAACCCTCCAAACAGGGGGTGTTGATTTGGCCGTAAACATTCAATTGGGCCAATGTTGGTCGCCAAAACTCGATTACAGAGTTTTGAAGGTGTCACGTAATTTCAAGTTGAATAAAATTGTATATGCTTTCCCGAAAATGCTGATTAAATAGAAAAAATGAATGTACCTAAACATTTTAATCAGTATAGGTTATGATATATTTACGATATTAAAACAATAAAACATTTACCAAAATATAACCGCAACTCGGTGCGTTTCCGATGTAGTAGCCTTGGCGAAATAGAGAAAATAGCCTTGACAAGAAAAGAAATGTGATAATAACGTATTTTCTGGCAACCTATTTACTGTGTCATATACACAAGCAATTTTTTCCATTTGTATACAATTTATTTAATTTAAGGAACCCGTTTATTTATTTTTAGGAACAGATGTCATATTCGCCCCATATTGACGCGATTTTTTTCTGTCGCCAATATCATATAGGCAACAGGTACTTAACTTGCGCCAAAGTGCTTGATGTGGTAACCCGGATTATGTTGTTTATGCTGTTGATATTTTCGCCAAATTGGCAACCGAAAAAAATCGCGCCAATATGGGGCGAATATGACATCTGTACCTATTTTTATATACAAACATAAATAATTTGCATATAAAAAACAAAATTTTATACATGTATAAATAAAATGTTTATATGTATATAAGGTACTTGTTAGTTATCCCGTCGACCAATTTCGCCAAATTATATAAATCGCCAAACCACTCGCCTAATTATACAAATTGGCGTGATTTTTATTTAAAATAGCGAAAAAACAAATTAGTCATTATAACATTAATAAAAATACAAATAAAACGTCAAAATAAAAATCATTTGATGACGTAAACACGTTTTGTCAAGTGAATGCGACATTTACGATCAACCATTATTGGCATTTAATCTTAAACTTTGGCGACAGTAATTTGGTCGACGGGATAACTAACAAGTACCGTATATAAATATATATATATAAATAACATAAAAGTTCATCAGGTTTGTTTTCATAGTTGTTTATATCATTTGGCAACATATCTCAGTTTCTGAAGTACGAATTGCGCTAAGATTTTTAAAAAATGCCAAGGTCCCTATAGTGGAAAAATATCCTAATTCCATATGAAAGTTTAAAAATCTTCATTTAATTAAAATGAAATGTGTAACTAATAAAGATGTCTTTAACGATGTGCGACAGATACGCGTCCGTAGACCGCTGCTAATGTTATTATATTGTATTATTAGACTACTTACTGTTAATTTATTGTTAATTTTAAAACTGTAAAAGAAAGATTATAGTTATAGATAAGATATGTTAGTCGCCAAAACCCGATTACAGAAAATTAGCCTGAGTTATAAAAGTGTTACATGATTTCAAGCTGAATGAATTTTTATCTAGACACACGGCAGTGTGTCAGCCAAGTTCGCCTGACATAGCCGTGTGTTATTTACATGAACCATTTCAAGCTATTTTCGTCAAATTTCAATGCTCTACTACTGAAAATCTATGAGACCTACATACTTGTTATACGAAATGTGTAGTAAGGCCACCCTAATTACCTAAAATCCAAAATTTTATAAGAAACGCATAATTAGTTTCCGAGATAATGACATTTGAAAATGTCTGATAATCGATAATTTTACCACTGACTGACTGACTGACTGACTCACTCATCAAAAAGATCTCGTATATCTACTGCAGCGACATACTTCAAATTTGGTGCGAAGTTCGTTTACACAATAAAACTAAGGAAAAAAATAAAAAAATTGTGAAAATCGATGAATTACCCACCTGGGGGTGCCCATTTTTACTTTAACATTACGTCTATTAGGCGAAATTTTAATTTGCCATAGGAGGGGACGCTGTTCTGTCGCCAAATACCGCCAAGTTTCTCGCCAACATGGCGATATATCGCCAAATTTGGCGACCAAAATTAGTCGCCAAAAGTGACGCCACCTTGGCGTTATCTCTAATATTTCGCCAAATTCCCATAGACTTCCATTGTAAACCTATCTACTTACTGGGGGTTTATCTAGGTTTACTTGCTTACAGAAAATCAACAAATTGAGATATTCTGTCTGTCACAGAGCCTGTTCTCCGAAACTATACTCGTTGGGGACTTGAAATTTTGCATACTTATAGCTGAACACCACACATCATACGACAAATTATAAAATTTTGAAAATGTCGTACATTTAACCCTTTGGACGCCCACATGTGTATTTTAAACAATTCTTTCTGTGTGAGCCTCTAACTAGGTTGGAGGCGTGAAATTTGGCATACTTATAGCTGAACACCTCACATCAAATGACAGACTATAAAATTTTGAAAAAGTCGTACATTTAACCCTTTGCGCTCCCACATGTGTATTTTAAACAATTCTTTCTAAGTGAGCCCTAATTAGGTTGGAGGAGTGAAATTTTGCATTCTTATAGCTTAACACCTCACAACAAACGAGAAATCATAAAATTTTGAAAAAGTCGAGCATTTAACCCTTTGGGCTGCCCCATGTGCATTTTAAACAATTCTTTCAAAGTGAGCCTCTAATTAGGTTGGAGACGTGAAATTTTGTATACTTATAGCTGAACACCTCACATCAAACGACAAATCATAAAATTTTCAAAAAGTCGTACATTTAACCCTTTGGGCTCCCACATGTGTATTTTAAACAATTCTTTCTAGGTGAGCCCCTATTTAGGTTGGATGCGTGAAATTTTGCATACTTATAGCTGAACACCTCACATGAAATGACAAACCATAAAATTTTGAAAAAGTCGTACATTTAGCCCTTCGGGCTGTCACATGTGTATTTTAAACAATATTTTCTAAGTGAGTCCCTAATTAGGTTGGAGGCGTGAAAATTTGCATACTTATAGCTGAACACCATCATGCGACAAATCATAAAATTTTGAAAAAGTCGTACATTTAACCCTTTGGTCTTCCACATGCGTATTTTAAGCAATTCTTTCTAACTGAGCCCCTTATTTAACTGCAGACTTGAAATTTTGCATACTTTTAGCAGAACACTTGAGGCCAGGCGACAAATCATAAAATCTTGAAAGTCTTACGCTTAACCCTTTGAGCTACCACATATGTATTTTAAGCAATTCTATCTAAGGGAGCCCCTAATTAAGTTGGAGACATGACTTTTTGCATACGTATAGCTGAATAACTCGGACCACACGACAAATCATAAAATTTTCAAAAAGTCTTATATTATTTACTCCTCCGGGCTCTAACTTGTGTATTTTAAGCAATTTTTCTAACCTCCACCCTTTTCACCCGGGGAGCACTTTTCTAACTTTTGCCGACACCCCTTTGACCATTCTTTCATATTATGCACCATAGCCTTACATATTTTAGTTCCACTTTTTACCGCCAGGTGCGCCTACTTATCTCGGTGCTATGGGCTTAATCCCCTCGACTAATACATCTATGGATAGTATGTAAAACAGAGTTTCGTTCGGATAAAAGTTTGTTTAGAATAGAGTGCGCCCCTGGTTGCGAAATGTGGAACTAAAATTTTTCAAAAGGATAAAGTGTTTTGAAAGGAATATTAAACGAAACCCTCTGTGCGATCTGCGATCACACTTACCGACTTGTTATTTTCAAAATCATCAGAGAAAAGGATATTTAGTTAATTAAATTTGAAAATCCAGGGAGGGGCAATATCCTTCCTCTGCACTGCATCTTTGCCGGCACTCATGGATGAATGATACATAGTGTGGCATAAGTACATAACTTTATTTTTCACTTTCAGTACAAAAAAGCAGGCCCAGCTATAGGATATTTAATTGGAAAATTTAATAGGAAAATTTAATATAGGAATTTAATAGGAATTGTTGTTTCAGAAACAATAAAATTTCGAATCAATACATTTCGTCTCAAAACATGCATTCAATATAGCAGTATTAAAATATAGATTTCTGCCGCAAACTGACAGCTAAATAGTTTGTTGCAGGAAATTTAATTTATAACTGAATGTTGCTTGGTGAATAAAATAGTCACATGTAAACACATTAAAAAGCATTAAGTAAAGTGTCTAAATATATTGTAACTTTACAAAAAGTAAGGATATCTAACAAAAACATAGCTGTGAAAAAAGGGAGCCAAGTTCTGTAAAGACAATGGCAAGAAAAGAAGTGATATCTAAGTGGGTGCCAAGTTCAAATAAAATTCAATCAAACTTACCTACTGAAGTATTATAGCATTTTTTAAATTGTTTAGAAATAAAAATTATTGATAGCATATTAATAATAAATCTAGAACTTGGCAAGTTTTTGATAAATGTTATGCCTATCAATTTCATGTCTTAATAAAATGGTGATGTTAATAATAATTTCAATGACATTACAAAAAAAAATTAATATAGATATTATTATAATAAAATGACTCATGTTAAAGATTTGATAAACCAATAAATACACAGATACACTCCCGCTCGTCTTTGGTTATCACTATAGCACCCACCTCCAGAAACCTCAATGCAAACAGACTAAGATGCCTGACAACGAGACAGATATACTTACGCTTGTTCTTGGTCATCACTCTAGAGACTGCACCCCTTTAACCCTTTCAGGGGCAAATAACTTTTATTCGTGAAATGCTGAAATGATTGAATCACACCAGAGTTTACAAAACAAATTTATTTCAAAATGGGTAAAAGCTTCTTTTCACGTATTTAATAAAATTAAACTTTTTAGTCCTGAATTCTAGTATCAATGTGGAATTTTGCAGTTAAATTAGGTGGGATATATTTTATCCCACCGCCCTTCACGGTGAAGGAGGTCACTCAAATTAAGGCTTCCAATCATGAAATAACAAGATTTGATATGATAATGTCATTATTAAAAATAAATGACTCGTAAGTAAAAACTTGCCAAGTTCTAGATTTATTATTAATATGCTATCAATAATTTTTATTTCTAAACAATTTAAAAAATGCTATAATACTTCAGTAGGTAAGTTTGAGTGAATTTTATTTGAACTTGGCACCCACTTAGATATCACTTCTTTTCTTGCCATTGTCTTTACAGAACTTGGCTCCCTTTTTTCACAGCTATGTTTTTGTTAGATATGCTTTTACAAAAATCTTAATAAGGCAAATCTTTCAGTTTGTCTGTCATCTTTCTATCTTTTACTTCCTTAAAACAAATTTTATTAAAGACCGGGAGGCGTCTGCACTGATCATCACCTCATCGAGTTGACTTCTGAAATTTTAGGATTAGTTAAAAATCGATTAGCGTATTAAAATGTAAATGGTCTGCCAAGTCATATCTTTGTGGAAAGCACCTACATACCCGATTTTACCGGGTTAATTGGTGGATTTTCCATTGTGTTTTCCTGCACCCATTCCTCCATGTTTCCATACTTTTGTATGCAGGAAAATACAATAGTAAACCTATCAGTCAACCACTAAAATTATGCCTTCAGGTAGTTTCTACCAAGACATGAATTAACAGACCAGTTGGATTTTAATATGCTAATCTAGTTTTGACTAATCCTAAAATTTCAGCTGTAATCTCGATGAGGTGATGGTGTGTGCAGACGCCTCCCGGTCTATTATAAATGTCGGAATTCTAATCTCAATAGCACTCTGGTCAATCTGGCAATTATCCCTACTATTTATGGAAAATTATACCTTTAAGGGCGTATTAGTGATGTTAATGAACGTTATGCGTGTGCATCATACATATAATACATATGCATACAGTACGTAATACATTTGCATCATACATATTATAGGTATATGTATAATACATAATACATATGCATCATTATGACGTCAGAATAAACAAAACTTTTTTTGTCGCCAAATTTGAGAATTGACAGGATATATTACCAAATTTGGCGACACTTCGCTAAATGTGGACAAGCTTGGCGAGAATTTGACGCTAGTGGCTATTTTTCAATGAGTTAATTATTAATGCGAGCCATCTATTTATATTTTTTCGCATATCAACTGAATAGTTAAATGGTATAACGTACGAATATTTCCAAAGTGCCAATAGTTTCGTCACTGCACAAAACCTCTGCCATTGTTATTATATTCAACTGTTATCTAGACACACGGCAGTGTGTCAGCCAAGTTCGCCTGACATAGCCGTGTGTTATTTACACGAACCATTTCGAGCTGTTTTCGTCAAATTTCAATGCTCTACTACTGAAAATCTATGAGACCTACGTACTTGTTATACGAAATGTGTAGTAAGGCCACCCTAATTACCTAAAATCCAAAATTTTATAAATAACGCTTAATTAGTTTCCGAGATAATGACATTTGAAAATGTCTGATAATCGATAATTTTACCACTGACTGACTGACTGACTGACTCACTCATCAAAAAGATCTCGTATATCTACTGCAGCTACAGACTTCAAATTTGGTGCGAAGTTTGTTTACACTATAAAACTAAGGAAAAAAATAAAAAAATTGTGAAAATCGATGAATTACTCACCTGGGGGTGCCCATTTTTACTTTAACATTACGTCTATTAGGCGAAATTTTAATTTGCCGTAGGAGGGGACCCTGTTCTGTCGCCAAATACCGCCAAGTTTCTCGCCAACATGGCGATATATCGCCAAATTTGGCGACCAAAATTAGTCGCCAAAAGTGACGCCACCTTGGCGATATCGCTAATATTTCGCCAAATTCCCATAGACTTCTATTATAAACCTATCTACTTACTGGAGGTTTATCTGGGTTTACTTGCTTACAGAAAATCAGCAAATTGAGATATTCTGTCCGTCACAGAGCCCGTTCTCAGAAACTATACATGTTGGATACTTGAAATTTTGCATACTTATAGCTGAACACCACACATCATACGACAAATCATAAAATTTTGATAAAGTCGTACATTTAACCCTTTGGCTCCCACATGTGTATTTTAAACAATTCTTTTTAAGTGAGCCCCTAATTAGGTTGGAGGCGTGAAATTTTACAGATTTATAGCTGAACACTTCACATCAAACGACAAATCATAAAATTTTGAAAAAGTCGTACATTTAACCCTTTGAACTCCCACATGTGTATTTAAAAAAAATACTTTATAAGTGAGCCTTAATTAAGTTGGGGGCATGAAATTTTGAATACTTATAGCTCAACACCTCACATCAAATGACAAACCATAACAGTTTGAAAAAGTCGCACATTTAACCCTTTGGGCTCCCACATATGTATTTTAATCAATTCTTTCTATGTGAGCTTCTAACAAGGTTGGAGGCGTGAAATTTTGCATACTTATAGCTGAACACCTCACATCAAATGACGAATCATAAAATTTTGAAAAAGTTGTAAATTTAACCCTTTGGGGTCTCACATGTGTATTTTAAACAATCCTTTCTAAGTGAGCCCCTAATTGGGTTGGAGGCGTAAAATTGTACATACTTATAGCTGAACACCGCACATCAAACGAAAATCTATAAAATTTTGAAAAAGTCGTACATTCAACCCTTTGGGCTCCCACATGTGTATTTTAAACAATTCTTTCTAAGTGAGCCCCTAATTAGGTTGGAGGCGTGAAATTTTGCATACTTATAGCTGAGCACCTCACATCAAACAAGAAATCATAAAATTTTGAAAAAGTCGTGCATTTAACCCTTTGGGCTCTCACATGTGTAGTTTAAATAATATTTTCTAAGTGAGCCCTAATTATGTTGGAGGCGTGAAAATTTGCATACTTATAGCTGAACACACATCAAATGACAAATCATAAAATTTTGAAAAAGTCGTACATTTAACCCTTTGGGCTTCCACATGCGTATTTTAAGCAATTCTTTCTAACTGAGCCCGTTATTAAATTGCAGATTTGAAATTTTGCATACGTATAGCAGAACACCTGAGGCCAGGTTACAAATCATAAAATCTTGAAAAAGTTTTACGCTTAACCCTCTGGGCTTCCACATATGTATTTTTAAGCAATTCTTTCTAAGGAAGCCCCTAATTAAGTTGGAGACATGACTTTTTGCATACGTATAGCTGAGTACCTCAGACCACACGACAAATCATAAAATTTTCAAAAAGTCATATATTATTTACTCCTCCGGGCTCAGACTTGTGTATTTTAAGCAATTTTTCTAACCTCCGCCCTTTTCACCCGGGGAGCACTTTTCCAACTTTTGCCGACACCCCTTTGACCATTCTTTCATATTATGCACCATAGCCTTACATATTTTAGTTTCACTTTTTACCGCCAGGGGCGCCTACTTATCTCGGGTGCTATGGGCTCAATCCCCTCGTCTAATATATCTAAGGATAGTATGAAAAAAGGAGTTTCGTTCGGATAGAGGTTTGTTTAGAATAGAGTGCGCCCCTGGTTGCGAAATTTGGAACTAACAGATTTTTCAAAAGGATAAAGTGTTTTGAAAGGAAAATTAAACGAAACCCTCTGTGCGATATGTGATCACACTTACCCACTTGTTATTTTCAAAATCATCAGAGAAAAGGATATTTAATTAATTAAATTTGAAAATCCAGGGAGAGGCAACGTCCTTCCTCTGCACTGCCGGCACCCATAGATGAATGATACATAGTGTGGCATAAGCACATAACTTTATTTTTCACTTTCAGTACAAAACAGCAGGCCCAGCTATAGGATATTTAATTGGAAAATTTAATATAGGAACTTAATAGGAATTGTTGTTTCAGAAACAATAAAAATTTCGAATCAATACATTTCGTTTCAAAACATGCATTCAATATAGCAGTATTAAAATATAGATTTCAGCCGCAAATTGACAGTCAAATAGTTCGTTGTAGGAAATTTAAATTAAAATTGAATGTTGCTTGGTGGATAAAATAGTCACATGTAAACACATTTAAAGCATTAAGTAAAGTGTCTAAATATATTGTAACTTTACAAAAAGTAATGATATCTAACAAAAACATAGCTGTGAAAAAAGGCAGCCAAGTTCTGTAAAGACAATGGCAAGAAAAGAAGTGATATCTAAGTGGGTGCCAAGTTCAAATAAAATTCACTCAAACTTACCTACAGAAGTATTAGAGCATTTTTTAAATTGTTTAGAAATAAAAATTATTGATAGCATATTAATAATAAATCTACAACTTGGCAAGTTTTTGATAAATGTTATGCCTATCAATTTCATGTCTTAATAAAATGATGATGTTAATATTAACAACAATGTCATTATAAAAAAATTAATATATAGTTACTATTATAAACAAATGACTCATGTTAAAGATTTGATAAACCAATAAATACACAGATACACTGCCGCTCGTCTTTGGTTATCACTCTAGCACCCACCCTCCAGAAACCTCAATGCAAACAGACTAAAAGGCCTGAGAAAGAGACAGACACCCTTACGCTTGTTCTTGGTCATCCCTCTAGAGACTGCACCCCTTTAACCGTTCAGGGGCAAAGAGCTTTTATTCGTGACATGCTGAAATGATTGAATCACACCAGAATTTAAAAACAAATTTATTTCAAAATGGGTAAAAGCTTCTTTTCACGTATTTAATAAAATTAAACTTTTTAGTCCTGAATTCGAGTGTCAATATGGCATTTTGCAGTTAAAATTAGGTGGGATATATTTTATTCCACCACCCTTCAAGGGAAAGGAGCTCACTCAAATGAAGGCTTCCAAACATGAAATAACAAGTTTTGATATAATAATGTCATTAATAAAAATAAAGGACTCGTAGGTAAAAACTTGCCAAATTCTAGATTTATTATTAATATGCTATCAAAAATTTTTATTTCTAAACAATTTAAAAAATGCTCTAATACTTCTGTAGGTAAGTTTGAGTGAATTTTATTTGAACTTGGCACCCACTTAGATATCACTTCTTTTCTTGCCATTGTCTTTACAGAACTTGGCTGCCTTTTTTCACAGCTATGTTTTTGTTAGATTATACTTACTGTGACTATGTTGTTAATCTTTACTCTGCTAAAACTTCTGTATTATATAAAGAGAATTTACGGAAACTATTAAAGCACCGAAACTGCGAGTTCTCCTTATGATTATTATAATTCTATAATATGTAAACTGTTAATAGATATGTACGTTAGAATGAATCTTCTATAATCCGGTTCTTTGCATTTTAGTTTTCAGGTTTCGAATAAAATTAGCTAAAATCTTAAAACCATGGCACATTGGCTAATTCCTCAACAAGATTAGATGAAAAGAAAGATAGATTTTCAAATGGATCAGTGGCAGTGATCCCGTAGACCTTCTATTCTTCCGTAATCGAATCTATTCAAAAGGTTAACGTGAAACAAAAAGATATTAGCATCAATATGGTTTAATGTAAATGCAGATATTGTCAAAGGATTTCATAAGAACCATTTCACTTGTACCCAATCGTAACAGTTAAAATACAACAACTGGCAGTGAGCCCAATTAGAAATGATCACTTAATAGGATTAACCACTTCACCGGCGATGGGTATAGGGAAACAGTGCGTTTACCCCCCGACTTATCTCGGGGCAGCCGTTTAAGTGGTTAAAAATTTCCGCATTATAGAACGAAACGTAACTGATAAGGAAACATGCATAAGTGATTTAAGAGATATTTGTCATGAAAGATGAAATACATAACACAAAATACATGATGTGCTTCCATGACCGTAAAGAGTTCTTGATTTCTCTATCAAAAGCTTCCGACTTGGCGAAATAATGGGCAAGTAAATTATGAATAACAGTAATGTGTTTCAACGTTTAACATGCAATTAATAGAGCAAATACTGATAGCTAGAGGCGGCTAGTACTTTAATACCAAAAGAAATAAAGTATAAATTTGTAAAGCTCAATAAAATAAATCTAGGTATTTTTATGTTAGCCGGGCGCGAGTGCCAAATCGCCAAATACTGTTCCTAACTCCATTGTTCATATTGCATTCATTTAATTTAAAAATTAAACTTTTCAGTCATCTCATTTAAAATAAATGCATTTCCCTCATTTTATTTAATAGAATATGTAACATAGAAATAAATAAATAAATAAATAAGAAATAATAACGTAAACCAAAATATTTTATTTGAAAAATCAAACCATTGTTACTAATTTACACCTGTGAAAAATGAAAACTGCTATTGGTGAAAAAACAAAATGCTAATGAGGAGATTTGCTCCCGGCTAACATAAAAGTACCAAAATGTAAGTTTTTTTTTATTACTATAGTTTAGAAAAAAAATTGAAAAAACATACAAAAAGTAGTGATATCCCAACAAAAAGTTTTCGGTAAAAAAAAGAAAAAAGCGCCAAGTTCTCCTTAATGTTTCGGCCAGAAAAAGTAGTGATATCTGAAGTTCGCACAAGGGCACAAGTTAAAAGCCAAACATCCCAAATCTTTCATTGAAAATGGCTTCCTGCGACTTGGCCGTTAATGCCTTCGAGAGGGTTTTTCAAATTTTAAAGTATGTACAAATGAGCTACATGACAACTACATTTTTTCATTATTGTAGGCATTTCGTTGCACAAAGTACAGAAATAAATTACACATTTAAAAAAAAGCATTTAAACCACTTCAGTCTATTTAAATACTTAGAAGTTAAAAATAACAAAATACTTCTTTCGGAAGATAATATCTCTAATTGATAAAACATAATTAGTATCAGCTTTTAACAGTTTATAAATCGAATACCTCTTAATGTATGCAAACAAACTATAATAAATGTTGAAACAAAAAAAATCTCTTTCGTCAATGCACAAGATTTCAATATTACACAATAAAATATTATGTAACATATAGAGAGATTTGAAGTAAGTAAATTTTGTTTTATTTCTTGGGTTTTACGTTAATGACTTTAGCTTTAGACCGTACAAAATGGCAATTAAACCACCAGTGGACTAAATGATCGTAATCAAAACTAATGTTTGTTGAAACTGGATGGAATTTATCAGAAATCTTTTACTTATAATGTCTTTATGTGAATTTGCCTCTTTGCATTCTAATATTGCTTTTAAAATTTAAATAATTCATAAATGCGAAACTTCCAATCATTAATTTTGAAATGCTGTGGAAGGCATTAACGGCCAAGTCGCAGGAAGCCATTTTCAATGAAAGATTTGGGATGTTTGGCTTTTAACTTGTGCCCTTGTGCGAACTTCAGATATCACTACTTTTTCTGGCCGAAACATTAAGGAGAACTTGGCGCTTTTTTCTTTTTTTCACCGAAAACTTTTTGTTGGGATATATATATATCTTTTAATTCCTTTTACACTTTTCATTTTAGCATAGAAATTTTTCATTCTTGTCACACGTTTCACATTATCACATCTGGGATCAATGTGTGAATTGCTACTTTTTCAAAAATATTTCAGGGAAGAAGTATTTAAAAAGATTATCTCCTCGTTTCTTCCATATATTTCAAATTATTGCATAGTGTGTGGATTACTTTTTTGTCAAGAACATTCCTGCGTAGTAATACGCTACACAAAATTTATCTTTTCATACCTTTCATTTTATCACATTGTAAAATTGCGTGAATTGCTTATCTTGTCAAAAATACTTCTGTGAAAGGAATATTTACAAATATTATCTTTTCAATCTTTTCATATATTTCGCTTTACCACACAGTGTGTGGATTACTTTTTTGTCAAAAACATTCCTGCGTAGTAATATGCTACACAAAATTTATATTTTCATACCTTTCACTTTATCACATAGTATGTGAATGTGTGAATTGCTTATCTTGTTAAAAATACTTCTGTGAAAGGAACATTTACAAATATTATCTTTTCATATATTTCACTTTACCACACACTGTGTAAATTGCTTTTAGTCAAAAACATTCCTGCGTAGTAATATGCTACACAAAATTTATCTTTTCATCCCTTTCACTTTATCACATAGTATGTGAATGTGTGAATTGCTTATCTTATCAAAAATGCTTCTGTGAAAGGAATATCTCTCTATATTATAAAGGACAAACATATCTGTGCGTAACGCATACATCATTTTGCGAATGGTAACACTTTGAATATTTTAAATAAAATTTTGGTTTTGCAATTTTCTCTACTGCAAATTTTTAAATTTCTAAACATCGCACATTTTAAATTTTTACACCGTCCTATAAGGAAAAAAATGCTCTTTTAAATGCAATTTGTTTGAAAGCTGTATCTCAATTTATTTTTGAGATATTAATTTTTTTATAATTTTTAATACCATTTTTCTAATCGTGGCAACAAAAGTACCCCATTTCTATT
Organism: Maratus speciosus; assembly: GCA_963932465.1. Classification (NCBI taxonomy): domain Eukaryota; kingdom Metazoa; phylum Arthropoda; class Arachnida; order Araneae; family Salticidae; genus Maratus; species Maratus speciosus. Next base: position 431,631,534 of record OZ010793.1, on the reverse strand, counting down.
GAAAATAAACGGAAAATAGTCGAAAATGGAAGATTACTGTATCTTTTTGTTGCCATTTTCTCATAAAACCTGAAAAAAAAGTTGAAATTAAAATACGGGCTATGTCAAGAATATTGTCTGTTATTTCGTGATAATGACATCATATGCATACTTTTCTATAGACGAAGTTTAAGACTGGATTGTAAAAGTGGATTGCTTTAGCGGATGCAAATGACGTCATTTTATAAAAAAGCGTGTATTTTAATTCTTAAACCTGAATTATGTTTTCTAGAAGTGCGTCATTTTCACAGCCCAGCTGCTTTGAAATTCTTCTTGGTGAAAATGCTTCACTTTTGAAAATAATGTAATCGAAATCACACACTGATAAAACGCAATGTTTTACAAAAATTTAGAGTGTCTTTATAAACGAGAGGTGATATGCAAATAATAGCGATTTATATTACAGAAATTGATGATTCTCGCCTGGATGGATTTGCTTCGCCGAGTTAGACGAGCAAACAAATAATTCGATGTTTAAAATAATATCATGTTCCTGAAGTTTTTGTCCAAAATTCTCTCGAATAATAAAATTGTAATGCTATTCTTTAGGACATTCTACTGTAATTTTATCAAAATAACATAATTTGCTTAATTTAATTTTTCACAATTTTATGTAATCTATATATTTAAAACACAAATGTGTTTTTTAGTCATCTGCCATTATCATTCTGCTGAACCAATTTTACTAATATTTTTTTAACTGAAAGCTGTTCTTTTGTAGATGTGATCGCACTATGTTTTTTTTTTTTTTTTTTTTTTTTTTTTTTTTTTTTAATATCCCCACTTTTATATTTTAATTTTAAAAGCATTTTATGAAATTTCTTCAAAATGGTGAAAATTACATAACTTTCATTACTGCAGACAAGAGAGAAATAATGAGGTATTTTTATCTTTATTCATGCCATTTTCTGATAAAAATTCAAAATTGTTGATAAAAATTGTTGTATAGGATTTAGTGGGGCAAAATCCCATTAGAAGCATAATATTATATTAGGGACATAATAACGGAAAATGACATTATACTGCTTTTGAAAACACGCATTTTTCTTCATAAATATTCTATATTGTTTTTCCTTCTGCATGTGTACTGATACTAAGTTTCAGACACTAGGCGAAATGCTTATTTAAGTGAAAATGAAATCATGTTTAAAAGAAAACGATCATTTTCATAGATAAAACTAAACATTTTAACACAAATGCGTCTAAAAAACATAAATTACGGAAATATTTACTCTCCGGAATTGAGATTAGTATCTGAAGTAAAGAGAGCGTCTGTTCACATAAAAGATGTTGCTGACAATCGAGACTTCAAGTTTTCAATTAAAATTATTTTAAAATGACCAAACGAAATACAAATTTTTTAAAAATGATGAACATGGATATAAGAAGTGCGTATGCAAATTTTGAGAAGGTGAAAATTGCTGTTTTTTGTTCCGGAATACCAAGCATAAGAACCTCAATTGATAACCACATCCTAATAACTCATCTTGATTATATTTTACTGATTAAGTATCTATATTATAAAGAACAAACGTATCTGTGTGTAAAGCTGATGTCATTTTGCTAATGGCAAGACTTCATGACCAAATTTCGGTCTTGAAATTTTCGCTATTGCAATTTTTTAATCTGCTTACCATCGTACATTTTCAATTTTCGTCGCATAGGGGAAAAATTTACTTTCAAATGCAATTTGTTTAAAAATTGTTTCTTAATTGACTGATGTATTATGTTTTCTAAAATAATTTTTAAGCATGATTTTTTGAAAGTTTATCTAATCACGTGCCGGTTTCAATACATAATAACAATAAACATTTTGCACATAAAGCAACAAACATTGTTCAGCATTTGTTTCTGACTATTTTTGCATAACGAAATTAATACTTCTTTTATAAACGAATAAAAGAATAATATTAAAAAAACACAAATCTAACATATTTGTAACCGTACAATTTAAAATTTTAGATCACGAAATAGGATTTTTTTTTTTCAAATGGAATTTGGTTGCAAAGTTCATCTCAGTTTACTTATTGTCTATGGTTTTAAAAACAATTTTAAAGAATGAAATATTTTTTTAATTTATCTATATCGCGAGGTGCTCGATTACGAAAGATTAATTGGTTTGCCCTTAAAACAAAATAAACAATTCATCATTTTCTTACGGCTAATATCCATTTAAAAAAAAATTCCCTGTGAATAAATAAATAAAATAATATAAATAAAACACAAATTTAACAGACATGTATAAGCTCTGAAATTATCAGAATATAAAAGGATGCCGTAAGTAGCAAAATCTTGGTCAAATAGCTCTTAGCATGCGACTAATAAGAAAATATAGCTTTTGATAAATTTCAAAAATTTATTTGATTGTATAATTGGTATTTTTCATATGAAAAATGCTTATTTTAATGTAAAGTGAGCAATCTAAAAAATTTATTGGATATAAAACAATTATTAGTTTTCAATTTAAAAAAATGTTTTTACCTATATTCTGTAACCCGGGAAGCCCGGGTGCGATCCCCTAGTATATATAAAAGCCGTTCTCTGTGTGTATGTCCTTTATACAAATCTTCAATTTTTGACCGAATTGCACGAAACTTCATGTACATACGTTTTAGAACGTGGAAAAGATCACCGTCTACTTTAAAAAATTATCAAACCACTATTTATCCCTTTTTCTACCACTTCCATAATTTAACGTTATAGAAATATCTCTTTTTAAATCTTTTTTAATTCAAACGTTTCTTTCCTGTTGCCACACCCTAAAAAATGACACAATAATGTGAAAAAAATAAGGATAACGCGTGTATTTTGTTTCTATTTGCCAATAAAAATTCAGATTTTCTTGCTATATTTTTGCGTGTTTGATATTGACGTCATTCTAAAGAGAAAGTTCACATTTTTTTTTTTGTATATAAAATAAAAACTTTAACTATAAGAGCGGGGAAATAACGTAGCACCTCAATTTGAATTTTTTTTTTAATTAAAACGTCTATTTTAATACAAAGAGTCAAATTTCATGAAAACAATTTAAGAAAAGAAAAAAAAGGCTAGATATGACGTCACATTCTATCAAATCTTTTCAACTCGAAATCAAACTCATTGTAAACATATGGCTCCTATATTTTGCTTAGTACTTCGATTGTATACTACAGCCATATCTTATAGCTATACGTTATCGCTAAGTGTTGTATACTTTTTTGTCAATAACATTTCTGTGTAATAATATGTTTTACAAAATTTATCTTTTCCGTCATTTCACACCTACTTTATCACACGGTGGGCGAGTGTATGAATTGCTACTTTGTCAAAATACGTGTGTGCAGGAATATTTAAAAATTTTATCTTTTCATTCCTTTCATATATTTCACTTTACCACACGATGTGTAAATTACATTTTTTGTCAATAACATCCCTGTGTAGTAATATATTATTCAAAATTTATTTTTTCATTGTTTACACACCTTTTATTTTATCCCACGATGTATGAATGTGTGAATTACTATTTTGTCAAAAATAATTAGTATGATTCTCTATCCTTTAATTTATTAAAAGATTATAATATTCATTTAGACTAACGTTTCGCAGACAAATATAAAATATTTATGTAAACTTTAAAACATATTAAACAAAAGCCTAATTTTCAGAACAAATTAAAAAAAAAAATATTTCCTAGATTGTTTAACACGTTCACGCCGGCGCGGTGGGTCACACTCGACTGTCTCAGAGTTGTCAAGTCTCCGGCTTTTTGCACACCACATTTATTTTAGAGAAAATGCTGTTCCTTTAAATCGCCCAATTGTTCTAATTAAATAAAACAACATTTTCTGTATTAAAACATTGGTATCCAAAAAACCGGAGATTTAGCAGCTCCGAAACAGTCGAGTGTGACCCACCGCGCCGGCATGAACGTGTTAAGCCCGAGAAGGGACAGATATTAAGATATTTCATTCAATTCGTTCTACATTTATTGTTACATTTTTGTAACAAATAAGTTAAACCAATTGAACATTAAAAAGTAAAAATAAACTTCATACAATATAATATTCAAAACACCTTAAATCTTAGATTCCGTTCAAATGAAATTGAAATAAATCTTAGGCTTTTTTAAAATTTTATATTTTACACGTATCTTAATTTTTTGTGTACAATAGTCATAAACATAATATAAAATCTGCATTACAAATATTTACAACTTAAAAATGGAAAAGGTATTTGCGTATTTAAGCGCTGGCGTGCAATACTTGAATTTATAATTACTTAAAAGGTGACACAAACATATAAGGATATTATTTAATATAACCCTGAGGTCTTTCAAACGCACACGCGTTCATTTTCAAAGGGTAGAGATGACTGACTAAAATAGAAAACACATTCAAAGACATAATAAAATATTACGCAAGCGCAAGCGAAGTTCAGTCCATTGCTCTACAGACAGATGAAAAGATCAGTTCATATTTTCAGGAGCTCTTGAAATACTTAAGATATTATACCAAATCGCGGAAATATTATAAGAAAGGACATCATTACAAACAGTATTACTCCTAAGTAAAATCACAATGGATTCACGGATTATTGAAGAGTAATGGTTAGATGTTGAAATGATCATTTTAGATTTTTCTAAGTTTATCTTAATATTTTCTTTTTGATGCAATCTGGATAAAGCTGTACTTGGTTTGCTAAACTTGATATGAGATAAGTGCTCTTTTAGCCTTTCTTTAAATTTTCGAGATGTCATACAAATATAGAATAAACTTTCTTCATGTCCTGTGCTGAATGGGATTGCATAAACAGCTGCTTTTTCATAACCTAATAGGTTAAAAGATAATTTTAAAGTATTTTTCCGTAAGCTGAGCACAGGTGATAAATCGCTAAATATTCTTTATGGTTACCATTTTATACGAGTAAAAACAACAATGGGGTTAATTATACTCCAAACCACGCTAACTAAAATGTGCCCAGTGGATGTGAAACTGCAACAATGAAATATTTTAAACACTAAAAAGTACAAAATAAAATATAAATAAAAAATAAAGAGCGTAATAACTTTTTTTAAATACACTTTTATCAATTAATAGTTTAATATTAATTGATTTATGAATAAACAGTATGGAACACAATTTAGACACCCTAAATAGACAGTTAAAATTCTCCTTTTACTTACCCATCATACGTAGTATAGGGTAAGTCTTGTAATCGTTTTAAAAATCGAAAACAAAATTTTGACGGATTTACACGTTTCAGGCACTGGAGATTCCGAAAAACATATTTTTAGAAAAAAAATTTGTCCGTCCGTCTGTATGTCTGTGTGTCTGTAATCGCTCTATCTCCCGAACAAATTGAGATAGAGACTTGAAATTCGATGTGTACTTACGGAGTAATAATGGGAAGAAGCCTATTGAATATCAGTAACCTCGATTAAACGGAAGTATTGTTTTCGGACTCTTGAAATATTCGTTCTGATAAAAGGTATACAAAAATTTTAAAAATTGTTTATTTGAAGGAGTGAATATATAAGACAATAAAAAACCATAAATTTTGCATCATGAATGAACTCGATCGGATAATTAGTTGCCGAGATATTTGTAATTCTATTTTTCACACTCTTCGATTTTTCATGACCCTGTATTTCATTCAAATTTCAATTCAAAGATATATTTTAATTGGAAATGAGACACTTAATCCGACGCAGTAAACTGTTAGTTAATAGGATTATAATTTTTCGAGTTATAAGGATGTTTCTTTTACGCAATTCGGTACTACTCGATTATCCTGCCGACCAAAAAACTATCGCTACACGATAAGATTAAATGCCAATAATGGCTTATCGTAAATGTCAAGCATTTAATGCCTCGCCATACCTATAAGGGGGCTTACCATAGGGGGGACCCTGTTGTGTCACCAAATACCACCAAGTTTGTCGCCAACTTGGCGGTATATTGCCAAATTTGGCGACCAAAATGAGTCGCCAAAAGTGACGCCAAATTGGCGGTATCTCTAATATTTCGCCAAATTTCCATAGACTTCCATTGTAAACCAATAGCATTTACTTGCTTACAGAAAATCTACTAATTGAGATATTTTAATGCAACAAAAAGTAATATTAGCTTAAGGAGTTATATTAATTATATTTAAGAAAGTCCAAATAAATTAAATTATGAATAAAAGTAACATGGTACAATGCTTAGCAAATAACACAGGCTTTATTTTCATATTTTATATTATCTATATCCATGATGGGTAAGTATTACGGTGACCCCAACGACTAGTTTGTATCTTGCCATACTTTAAAAAAGAAACAGAGCAAAAGTTTTATATTTTTTTAATAAATTCACTAGCTCGTGCTTTGAATTTTCCATAATCGAAGTCCATGCCAAATTAACCTATTGAAGCAGAATTTCTACGGAACAAAATGAAATGCAGTCATAAAATTACTTTTTTAAGATGAACAATTGATTGTTCATCTTAAAATAAACTAATTTTATAAAAGGGTGTTTATAAAAGGGGTGGGTTATAAAAGGGAGTTTAAAAAAATCATTTTTACTTTTATACTTATTCTCATGTCCCTGTTAAGCACAATAGAATGGGGGACTAGTGCAAAATTAAAAAGAAAGAAAAATTATGCGTTAAGCATAGATTATGAAACACTTTTCAACACTTCCTTAATGCTTTAACAAAACTTGGTTATTTAGGGAAATAAGATAACTAAGTAAACATTCTAGAAAACGCATAAAACATTTGAAAAACGGATTTCAGCAGTTACCATCCATAGCCAAATATGTATTACAATACTTTTGAACAGCCCTGTATTTGATCTGTAGGTTGATATATATAGTATATAATAGGAAAATTTAGTTTAGCAAGAAAACGCATAACAGGTTGAAATTTCTCGTTCAGCAATTTATACTAATAGATCGAAACATACTTGAATACTTTTGTATAACCCTTATTACACGTCACTATTCAGCTAAAATTTAATTCAAACTAAAACACTCTTAAAACTACTGAAATCACATTTCCAGAAATTATCATTTATAGATGGTCATGTATTCAATTCTTTGCGTGACCCTGTATATCATTTTATCTATATTCTACAAACATTTCTTAGTAAACTCAATGCAGTTCAGCGTAAAAATTCATAACCCATTAAAAAAACCCACCTTTAAGCTATTTGCGCTCATATCCAGTAATCCCTACGAATTCTTTCGTGTAGCTTAGTATATGAATTATAGCATTTATACACACCGTATAGTATGCATAAATATAGTGAAACATAAAAGCGCATATCATAATTAAAAATGCATTTCCAGCAATCATCGCTAATGTACAGTACTTCGGATGCAAATATAGTACCTGAAATCTTTTGTGTGTGCCTGTGAATGCTATGCACCTCGTATTATGCATGGAATATGTTATAGTTAACCTAAGCAACGTATATCAATTTCATTATATATTAAATAGTTTAACATAATTAAAATACGACGCAAACAATTCCCTCAACCCCTATATCATTATGTAACGGAATTCTTTTGTGTGGCCCTGTAAATGAATAATAACTATTCTTTGCACCGCATATTCTACAGAATGCATATTTTAGTGCCCTTCATAAATGCACATCAGTTTTATTATGTTTGAAAGCGTGTAACATCATTAAAAATCATTTGAGACGATTTTTTCCCATTGGCCATAATGTAACGGAATACTTTTGACTGTCCCTGTAAATGAACTAAACATGCTACAAACTTCATTTGAAATACAGAGCGTGCTATAGTAAGCGTCAATAACATCCAAAAATTTAGGACAATCCGAGTATATTTACGAGAGTTAGAGCGCGGACAGACGGACAGACAAACAGAAGTCATAAACACTTTTCAACTTTGTTGGAAAGTGTTAAAAAGAACTGAAAGTTGTCAAACCGGATTTTCTTTAAAAACAAAAACATATTTTAAATTGCATCTGCGTCCTTGAAAATATGTATGCTATGCATAAAACTTCACATGAAAATATCAGCAGCAAACTAATATTTCATTAAAAACAATACAAAACGTGATATTTTAACAGGTGTTGATCAACCACTAACCCTGAAATTATTGACGATACTCGGAATGTGGAACAAAATCGGAAAGTTCAAAAATGCTACTGTCATCATTTACGTATGTTCCTTTTTTTTTTTTTTTTTTTTTTTTTTTTTTTTTTTTTCACTGTAATCTTTAACCGCTGATCAGCACATTTTAGTAGCCGCTGAGTAAAAAACTTAGAGAATCTCAACAGATGTTTTAGCACAATACATGTATATTCATAAGATAAGGAAACACAACACAGATGTTTGGAAAATAATATCATATAAATAAGACATATTGACAGCTATGTTTCCATACAAATTTAATCACGAACGAAAAAATCTGTGAGTTTTCGGTAAGTCAACAAATTTACAATTAGCATGTGATTTTGCTTTCTTATTCTGTAGTCTCGTGTTTACCGCTGTTATTTTATCTATAATGTTCTGACCCTCCAAACCAAATGTATAATATAGCCACATTTGCACAAAACTTATAAAATACATTTTAAACATACTTTCTAAAAAATATAAGCTAATCAAATTCAAATTCTAAATAACTATGTATTTTTTATTATTATTTGTCTGCGGAATTTAGATTATCTGATTAGAAAATATAACAATTTGATGAATATACTTTTGTGATTTTAATGTTCCAAAATATATTTTTAAAAAGAGTTCTTTTACTTCAACTTTTTTTAAGCACCTGAGTGTTAATTATTTCACTCAACTATGCCCGCGATTCTCTAATTTTGGGTTGTGGGCTAATTTTTAGAGGGCCTGGAAAGGTCTGATCATTGCTTCAAAAATATTTTATTTATATAATTTGCCTCAAAAATATAACATTTCCACCAACAATTTTCTTGCTTAGCCCTCTGTTGTGTTGACCGGCTGGCCGGGAGGGACATTTATGCTCTACAGACTCCTCATCTGAGCAGTCCCCCTTTTGGCAGTCAAACACATTACATTCAAAAAAAAATTTAATGATAATTAAATAAATAATTTCATGTAAACATAGTATTTTATTAAACTTTGATTAAAGAATAATTTGAGGTCACATTTAACAAGTTTCAACTCTCATATAGATTATCTGGTTAGTGCAAAACATTGCCAGAAATCTCACTGACTTTTTAATTTATCTTTTATTATATATTTTTTAATAAATAACGTATTTTTACATACGTAATAAAAGAAAGTTTTGTATTATGATTAAATCTCTCTCGCATAGGGATTACCTAATTAATGTTTTGTATATATGCGCTTTCTACGAAAGCTCAAATTTTCCATAGAATCTAGACACACGGCAGTGTGTCAGCCAAGTTCGCCTGACATAGCCGTGTGTTATTTACACGAACCATTTCGAGCTGTTTTCGTCAAATTTCAATGCTCTACTACTGAAAATCTATGAGACCTACGTACTTGTTATACGAAATGTGTAGTAAGGCCACCCTAATTACCTAAAATCCAAAATTTTATAAATAACGCATAATTAGTTTCCGAGATAATGACATTTGAAAATGTCTGATAATCGATAATTTTACCACTGACTGACTGACTGACTCACTCACTCATCAAAAAGATCTCGTATATCTACTGCAGCTACAGACTTCAAATTTGGTGCGAAGTTTGTTTACACTATAAAACTAAGGAAAAAAATAAAAAAAATGTGAAAATCGATGAATTACCCACCTGGGGGTGCCCATTTTTACTTTAACATTACGTCTATTAGGCGAAATTTTAATTTGCCGTAGGAGGGGACCCTTTTCTGTCGCCAAATACCGACAAGTTTCTCGCCAACATGGCGATATATCGCCAAATTTGGCGACCAAAATTAGTCGCCAAAAGTGACGCCACCTTGGCGATATCGCTAATATTTCGCCAAATTCCCATAGACTTCTATTGTAAACCTATCTACTTACTGGGGGTTTATCTGGGTTTACTTGCTTACAGAAAATCAACAAATTGAGATATTCTGTCCGTCACAGAGCCCGTTCTCAGAAACTATACATGTTGGATACTTGAAATTTTGCATACTTATAGCTGAACACCACACATCATACGACAAATCATAAAATTTTGATAAAGTCGTACATTTAACCCTTTGGCTCTCACATGTGTATTTTAAAAAATTCTTTCTAAGTGAGCCCCTAATTAGGTTGGAGGCGTGAAATTTTACAGATTTATAGCTGAACACTTCACATCAAACGACAAATCATAAAATTTTGAAAAAGTCGTACATTTAACCCTTTGTACTCCCACATGTGTATTTAAAAAAAATACTTTATAAGTGAGCCCTAATTAGGTTGGAGGCATGAAATTTTGAATACTTATAGCTCAACACCTCACATCAAATGACAAATCATAACAGTTTGAAAAAGTCGTACATTTAACCCTTTGGGCTCCCACATATGTATTTTAAAGAATTCTTTCTATGTGAGCCTCTAACAAGGTTGGAGGCGTGAAATTTTGCATACTTATAGCTGAACACCTCACATCAAATGAAAAATCATAAAATTTTGAAAAAGTTGTAAATTTAACCCTTTGGGGTCTCACATGTGTATTTTAAACAATCCTTTCTAACTGAGCCCCTAATTGGGTTGGAGGCGCAAAATTGTACATACTTATAGCTGAACACCGCACATCAAACGAAAATCTATAAAATTTTGAAAAAGTCGTACATTCAACCCTTTGGGCTCCCACATGTGTATTTTAAACAATTCTTTCTAAGTGAGCCCCTAATTAGGTTGGAGGCGTGAAATTTTGCATACTTATAGCTGAGCACCTCACATCAAACAAGAAATCATAAAATTTTGAAAAAGTCCTGCATTTAATCCTTTGGGCTCTCACATGTGTATTTTAAATAATATTTTCTAAGTGAGCCCTAATTATGTTGGAGGCGTGAAAATTTGCATACTTATAGCTGAACACACATCAAATGACAAATCATAAAATTTTGAAAAAGTCGTACATTTAACCCTTTGGGCTTCCACGTGCGTATTTTAAGCAATTCTTTCTAACTGAGCCCGTTATTAAATTGCAGATTTGAAATTTTGCATACTTATAGCAGAACACCTGAAGCCAGGTTACAAATCATAAAATCTTGAAAAAGTCTTACGCTTAACCCTCTGGGCTTCCACATATGTATTTTAAGCAATTCTTTCTAAGGAAGCCCCTAATTAAGTTGGAGACATGACTTTTTGCATACATATAGCTGAGTACCTCAGACCACACGACAAATCATAAAATTTTCAAAAAGTCATATATTATTTACTCCTCCGGGCTCAAACTTGTGTATTTTAAGCAATTTTTCTAACCTCCCCCCTTTTCACCGGGGAGCACTTTTCCAACTTTTGCCGACACTCCTTTGACCATTCTTTCATATTATGCACCATAGCCTTACATATTTTAGTTTCACTTTTTACCGCCAGGGGCGCCTACTTATCTCGGGTGCTATGGGCTCAATCCCCTCGTCTAATATATCTACGGATAGTATGAAAATCGGAGTTTCGTTCGGATAGAGGTTTGTTTAGAATAGAGTGCGCCCCTGGTTGCGAAATGTGGAACTAACAGATTTTTCAAAAGGATAAAGTGTTTTGAAAGGAAAATTAAACGAAACCCTCTGTGCGATATGTGATCACACTTACCCACTTGTTATTTTCAAAATCATCAGAGAAAAGGATATTTAATTAATTAAATTTGAAAATCCAGGGAGAGGCAACGTCCTTCCTCTGCACTGCCGGCACCCATAGATGAATGATACATAGTGTGGCATAAGCACATAACTTTATTTTTCACTTTCAGTACAAAACAGCAGGCCCAGCTATAGGATATTTAATTGGAAAATTTAATATAGGAACTTAATAGGAATTGTTGTTTCAGAAACAATAAAAATTTCGAATCAATACATTTCGTTTCAAAACATGCATTCAATGTAGCAGTATTAAAATATAGATTTCGGCCGCAAATTGACAGTCAAATAGTTCGTTGTAGGAAATTTAAATTAAAATTGAATGTTGCTTGGTGGATAAAATAGTCACATGTAAACACATTTAAAGCATTAAGTAAAGTGTCTAAATATATTGTAACTTTACAAAAAGTAATGATATCTAACAAAAACATAGCTGTGATAAAAGGCAGCCAAGTTCTGTAAAGACAATGGTAAGAAAAAAAGTGATATCTAAGTGGGTGCCAAGTTCAGATAAAATTCACTCAAACTTACCTACAGAAGTATTAGAGCATTTTTTAAATTGTTTAGAAATAAAAATTATTGATAGCATATTAATAATAAATCTAGAACTTGGCAAGTTTTTGGTAAATGTTATGCCTATCAATGTCATGTCTTAATAAAATGATGATGTTAATATTAACAACAATGTCATTATAAAAAAAAATTAATATATAGTTACTATTATAAACAAATGACTCATGCTAAAGATTTGATAAACCAATAAATACACAGATACACTGCCGCTCGTCTTTGGTTATCACTCTAGCACCCACCCTCCAGAAACCTCAATGCAAACAGACTAAAAGGCCTGAGAAAGAGACAGACACCCTTACGCTTGTTCTTGGTCATCCCTCTAGAGACTGCACTCCTTTAACCCTTCAGGGGCAAAGAGCTTTTATTCGTGACATGCTGAAATGATTGAATCACACCAGAATTTAAAAACAAATTTATTTCAAAATGGGTAAAAGCTTCTTTTCACGTATTTAATAAAATTAAACTTTTTAGTCCTGAATTCTAGTGTCAATGTGGCATTTTGCAGTTAAAATTAGGTGGGATATATTTTATTGCACCACCCTTCAAGGGAAAGGAGCTCACTCAAATGAAGGCTTCCAAACATGAAATAACAAGTTTTGATATAATAATGTCATTAATAAAAATAAAGGACTCGTAGGTAAAAACTTGCCAAGTTCTAGATTTATTATTAATATGCTATCAATAATTTTTATTTCTAAACAATTTAAAAAATGCTCTAATACTTCTGTAGGTAAGTTTGAGTGAATTTTATTTGAACTTGGCACCCACTTAGATATCACTTCTTTTCTTGCCATTGTCTTTACAGAACTTGGCTGCCTTTTTTCACAGCTATGTTTTTGTTAGATAGATTATACGAAAACATGATTGTAGACTTGTTTAGATATAAATACACTTAACTACGTATTATGCGGATTAAAAAAAAAAATTCAAATTGTAAGGCAAGTCACATAACAATAAAGTTTAGAAACCGCTGAACTATACTTTTGGAGCTTTTGAAACATATATCGACATGAAACGTTCATATATGAATGTCTGATGTGTAATATTTCTACTAATATGTCAAAGAGATTAGTATAGTTTTCATTCATTTTTTTATCGTGCTTATGAATGTAGATTCTCGTTTATTTTCTCGATACACATATTAATTTGCTATCTCTAAACTTTTCCAAATATTCCACAAAATGTTTGTGCGCGAAAAACTTGAAAAAAATATTACAAAATATATATTACAGGGTGGTTGGCTACTAAATACTGTTACAAATATTGTTATTTTATTTTACAAATATAAAATGATAAATACACCATTATGATGAATATCTATCAGATATGAAAGTTTATCTTGAAATAATTTTATTCGAATCGACCGCCGCCCCACCAGTGGCTAAGAGGTTCTGCTCTCGAAGCTGGTAGACGGGAGGTGCTGGGTTCGAACCCAATCGCGTTCCTCGGACTAAATTGTCTTTCGTTCGGAATTTTCCGTGGTTTTCTTCAAATCTTGGGAAACCTTGCGTAAATACGGGTTAGGTTCTCTTATAGAAAGATCCCCACGGAGGGCACTCCCCCTAGGGCCTATATCCCTCGTGCAGATAATCGGCCGTCATAAATAACACCGCAACACCTCGAATCGACCGCCATCTTTATCGATTAACAAAGATATTATTTTATGCCTGTCCAACTGCGGCATGAATCACTGAAAGGTAATCTGTCTCATTCACGCAATATGGAATGTTTCATATAGTCCAAACTTCTGTGTTGTTCGGCATTTACTTTATTCTCTATAATACCTCAGATGCAATAATCTAAAGAATTTGGATCCGGTGAAGAAGGTGGCCAATTTTCTTTCATGATAAACTTCCGACAATTGATATGGAGCCAAGTCTGTGTTAGTTTGGCTCAATACGAAGGCATAGAATCTTACTGAATTGTGCAACTTTTTTAGGGGATCAATCTGTTAGCATGTGGCAATAAATGCATAGCCAATATGTCCTGTTTATAATATTACGCAGTAAGTTTTACTCATTTATCGATGAATTTCAGAAGCAATTTTCAATTCTTTGACACTTCAGTCCAAAACCGTAACAGAATTCTTGTTCTAAAAGCGTTTAACAGTTCGAAAGTTAAATCGTCAAAAGTGGGTGAATTTCATCATTTTTAGCATTATAACATTCTTCAATGCAAAATATCTTTTCATCAGAAAATATTATTTTGTCAAAACTTTTGCTACCATGCCGCTTCAGCAATTTCTTGCCCCTTTGTAACTTTTTTTTTTTTTTTTTTTTTTTTTTTTTTATTTGAGCGACAGCCAAAACTTGAAAGTTTCTTTTGCGATAATACGAAAACCCAAACTCTTCGTTAATGATAACTTGCATAGTTCTACGATTCACGTTCACTATTGCAGCCACTTTATTTGCAGAAAGTCGAGGACTTTTTGGTATATTTTCACAAAATATTTAATGTGCTCTTTTGTACGAAATGAGCGTGAACGACCAGACCTAGGCCGATATTTACAGCTATTAGTATCCAATGGTCTATTTATACTGTAAAACCTCCCTAAATCGAACACGTTCCGTTCCAATAAGAATTGGTCGCTCCGAGAGGTGGTCTCTTAATGGAGATCATGTTTAAATCTAGATTTTGAATGTTGAAAGAAGGTAACAATTAATGTTATTAAAATTTATTTTTCACATTAGAAAAAAATATGAAAATTTAAGTATCGAAACAAAATTTAATTAAATAAGTTAATTACCGCAGAGTTTAAAAAATGAATACATTGACGTTTGCTTTGATTTTAAGGTTTTATCTTTTATAACTTTTATTTCCAAGTCCTTTCGAAATTCAGTAATTAAATGCATTTTTTTTTTTTTTTTTTTTTTTTTTTTTTTTTTTAGATGGGAACAAATAGTGACGATTTCTTTAATTTATCTATTTCTTTGAGAGTTTCCTGACAAAATAGGGCGGAGTTTATTGACCGTCATCCTTAATTTGTCATCAGAATTCAACTGGGATAGTCTCTGAATAGAGGTAAAATTAGTATTGAGCCTATGGGAATAAATTTCATTACATGAAAAAAAATGGTCGTTCAGGGAGGTGGTCGCACAGGGAGGTTTCACTGTAGTTTAAATGACCGTTTAAAACAAGACATTTTAGTTGCTTAAAGATTTTGAATACAGAAACCCAAAATTAAAGAGCTATGTAACTATCATCCTTTTGGCTTCCATCTCTAAAATAATTCAATATTTTTGCTTCATACAAAAATCTTTTGCAATAATATAAAATTGCCAATCACAGAAATGGAGAGGTGAATTATTTTACCAAACGATTAAAATTAATTCTTATTTTTTGGAGTGAAATAATATTTTGTAAGCACCCTGTAGACAAAATAAAGCAATCTGGCGTATAATATATATTTTTAAGTTGAAGATTTTATTTTTAATAGAGAACTATATAAGTGATACTTTCACTTGCTTTTTTTTAAATACATAATGCATCCGAAATGGTAGTCCAAGCTTAATGGGTAACAATGCATGTATATATCGCTATACAAATAATTTTTGTATAGAAAACCAAGAACGCAATCCACTTATTTTATCAAAAATTACCACAAATTTATCAAAAATAGAGGATGTCTTAGAACAATCCAAACACGAATTTTCGGTCATAAACTGTAACGAAGATATTTTAGAAAATTCTTAAAACAGACTTATTTGGATTTTTGTGAAATGAAATGAAATCACAAGAAGTGCTAGAAATGGTTATCACTCACGTCTAAACAACACTGAGCTAGACACTTCAAAATTCAGAAGGGAATTGACAGTGCATACGGTATCGCGGACCGAATTACAGAACTTCCTTGATGCTATGACATTTTACCGAAAGTCCTCTATGAAAGAAAATTTATATTGGAGAATATCTCATTACAGTTATAAACAAAAGAGCGACTTCGCTTAATGCAACACATCTGGTATCACATTTTATTTTTTGGAGTGTAACATTATTTTGTAGTCACTTGTGGACAAAATAAAGCACTCTTCTGGTTCCAATACAAAATTTGTTTTCGTGTTGACATATATTATCGCCTCTTACAGTTCTGCCCATCAGTTCATTTGGTTGTGTTTATGACTGCCAATTACCAACAGGAGGGATATAGGCCCTAAAGGGGGGAGGCCTTCCTTGGGGGTCTTTCTAAGGGAACCTAACTCGGATTTACGCAAGGAAATCCAAGGTTCGAAGAAAACCACGAAAAATTCCGAACGATTAGGACGACGGGCGCGATTGAGTTCGAACCCAGCACCTCCCTACTACAAGCTTCGAAAGCAGAACCTCCCGGCTACTGGTTGGGGGGGCATCAGTTCAGATACACATGTATATAATTTTTGTTTTACTTTGTGTGAAAATAGAGTTTTTACGCGGTCTAATATAATTGCATACCTTTAAAAAAAATTGGATGCGCTAATACCAAAATCTTCTTCTATCTCATAGATGTTTTTGTTTTTTGTTTTTATAACGCTTGATGTTTTTTGTCAATAAGTTTTTCAAAACCCTGACTGAAGAAGGAGGGAAAAAATTTTGTAGTTAAGTCTAATCAAAGGCTAATATAAAAAAAAAAAGTGAAAAATTTTGCTTATTACAAATATCCAAATTAAACCTATATTGCACAATTGGGTGATTCTGTATGATTTTCTTTCAACATCAACCGCGCTCTTCTTGAAAATCGACCGAAATTTGCTATCACGGCGCCACCTTCAGGCAGATGTTCTCCAGAATTGTCTACAAACCTAGGCCTATTACATTTACATCTAAATATAAAAGTTCGTTGAAAAATAATCATAAATTCTTCACTTAAACTGCAAAAATTCGAGACAATCGCTACCACAGCGCTCCGTTCCGGGGAAACATCTCTATTTTCAACTGGGACCTGACGTCCACAGCCAAAAACATATACATGAAGTTTGGTTCAATCCATAATTTCATACACTTTCCGATGATACAAAATTTAAATCGCACTTAAATTCGCTATTACTATAGATCGACCACATTCGGGCAGGTTTTTTCTAAAATCTTATACAAAGCTTGGTTTATGACGTTACATGTAAATATAAAATTTCATAGAAAAATATTCATAAATTCTTCACTTAAACTGCAAAAAGTCGAGAAAATCACTACCGCAGGGTTCCCTTCCGGGGGAATATCCCCATTTTAAACTGGGACCTACCGTCCACAACCGAAAACATATATGTATGAAGTTTGGTTCAATTCTACCCAATAACTTCATACGATTTCCGATAATACAAAATTAAAATCGCTATTAAATTCGCTATTACTATAGAGCGACCACATTCGGGCAGGTTTTTTCCAAAATCTTATACAAACCTTGACTTATGACGTTACATCTAAATGCAGTGAAACTTCCATTTAACAAAGTCTCATCGTTGCGCTTAAACACTTCGTTATGAAGAAAATTCGTTAAATAGAAATCAACTCAAATTCATGAAGTTTGCATAATAAAATACACATGTATAAAATGAAAATATTGGGAAAATGTATTTTAATTCGGTCAGTAACTTTTTTTTATGCAATGTAGACATATGAGAAAAGTTCAATTAGAATAATGTTTAAAAAACACATAATAAAGAGAGGCAAATAAAAGCTGAAGCGTGGCGTGCCTTTTCTGTTTTTTTTTTCTCTAGAATTCCAAATCCTTAACATTAACAAAAATCTATAATATTACTTTGTACAAGTCTCTTATAAAAAAAATTCCCTTCATAAAAATTTCGTACTTTTGTAAGTATCCGAACAAAACATCTGTAACATTTTCGTGAAACTGGAATCACTTATTATTGTATAAAATGCTTTTAGCATTTCTTCTTCTGACTGCAAATGATTAAATAAAAAATAAATAAATAATTTAATTTTCATACAATCCGATGAAATAAATTCCTACATCCCTTGCAACAGCAACCTCTTTGTTTGAATGTTGCATACGCACAAAAGTGGAATAAACTTTTCGTTATGAAGAAAATTCGTTAAATAGAAATCAACTCAAATTCATGAAGTTTGTATAATAAAATATACATGTATAAAATGAAAATTACACATAAAATGAAAATATTGGGAAAATGTATTTTAAATCAGGCAGTAACTTTTCTTATGCAGTGTAGACATATGAGAAAAGTTCAATTAGAATAATGTCTAAAAAACACATAATAAAGAGAGGCAAACAAAAGCTGAAGCCTAGCGTGCCTTTTCTGTTTTTTCCCCGTAGTATTCCAGATCCTTAACTTTTAAAAAAAATCTATAATATTATTTTGTACAAGTCTCTTATAAAAAAATTCACTTCATAAAAATTTCGTACTTTTGTAAGTATCCGAACAATACATCTGTAACATTTTCGTGAAACTGGAATCACTTATTATTGTATCAAAGGTTTTTAGCATTTCTTCTTCTGAATGCAAATGATTAAATAAAAAATAAATAAATAATTTAATTTTCATACGATGAAATAAATTCATACATCCCTTGCAACAGCAACCTCTTCGTTTGAATGTTGTATACGCACGAAAGTGGAATAAACTTTTCGTAACATGGAGATTTATTTACTTGTTAATAGCGTTAAACGTCTAGCTTCAGCAGAAAATTTCAATAAGTAAAAAACTTCGTTACATAGGGTGTTCGTTAAAGCGAAATTCCACTGTATAAAATTTCGTTGAAAAATATTCATAAATTATTTACTTAAACTGCAAAAAGTTGATAAAATCATTACCACAGTGCTCCCTTCCGGGGGAATATCCCCATTTTCAGCTGGGACCCACCGTCCACAGCCAAAATTTATGTATGAAATTTGGTTCAATACTATCTAATAACTTCAAATACTTTCTGATGATACAAAATTAAAATCGCACTTAAATTCGCTATTATAAAGCGATAACCTCAGGCAGTTTTTTTTCCAAAATTTTATACAAACCTTGGCTTATGACGTTACATCTAAATGTAAAATTTCGTAGAAAAATATCCATAAATTGAGGAATAAAAATGAAAAACGCTGAAAGTCCAGACGAAGAAATTTTTCAAAAGAACGAAAAAAAGAAAAACTCCCACTTCTGGTACTTACAGTGTTTTCCACTTCACTCCTTTTGGGCTCTTAGTTCAACCCTTCAAAATGTAGGTACTTCTTTTCGTTTAGTGTTTAAATACCTAATATTATTATTTGTAAACATTTCATTTATTTATTTATACTAGGGGGCTCTGCCCCCTACGAGCTACGCTCGTCAACCCCCGTTCAGACACCGCAGACTCTAATAGCACGATAATTTAATCGGCTTTAAAAAGATTTCGGAAGATTGAATTATAATTTGAATCTGAGAATTATAATCTGACGTAATTTTCACCAAACTTTTCTTTTTCTTTTTAATATTCACTTAAAAATACTTTTGTTAGAAGTGAAATATTATGATCATCTTAAAATATCAAATAAATGTCTCGAGCAATTTTAAAATTTAAACTGTTTTGCAATATTATTTTTTGTTCATTTTGTATAATAAGTGTAATGTGACGTAAATTCTCCTATTTAAGACTTCTAACGCATGTTTATGAATTTATTATTTTACAATATTCTGTCTCTTTTAAAATTCACGTGTAATTATAATTTTTATGACGTAATTTTCAATGAGATCCTGCTTTTTATATTTTCTGTTTATAATAGTCACGTGTAAAATAAATTTTTAATTTGAAGTAAACATTATTGTTTGAGCTGTTTATACAACTGGCAACAGTTTAAATTAATAACATTTTCTAAAATTTGTAAAAAATATCACTCGAAATGCTGAAAATTTGAATTTAAAATTGAAATAAAACCTCAAAAAATGAGTCAAATAAGAAAAATAAATACAATCTGCACACCGGGAACTTATAACGTATAAAATGATCTAGAAATGATTAAATTATCACGTATAGTTAAAGGTATATATAAATATTATACAGACATACAAACAATAAATACAATAAACCCAACTGGAGTGAAAAATTAGCCAGAGCCAGGAATCGAACCCCGGGACCACAGTATACAAGACTGCTGCTCTAACCACTGAGCTACTCCGGCCGATGCCTGAGTCTGCAATTTCCCGGTTCGAGGTCCCGGGTTCGATTCCTGGCTCTGGCTAATTTTTCACTCCAGTTGGGTTTATTGTATTTATTGTTTGTATGTCTGTATAATATTTATATATATCTTTAACTGATGAATGCAGGCGTTATTTATGTGTGTATGTGTGTTTTAATATATATTGTAGTATGAGTGTTTTATTATATCACGTATAGTGTTTGCTACAATAAAACTTTTTTAATGGAACGATTTTGTCCAACTTTAGCATTAAATATCTCTTAAAATAATTCTTCGATTTGAAAACTGTCTGCATCAGCGTTTTTATCAAACATTTCTCTATAATACCACCGATTTTCATATTTTTGTATGCAACAGTTTTTTTAATATTAACGATGAAAGGCCATGTTTAAGCATTCAAATTGGGTGTGGATCTACCCGGAATATCTACGCAGATTTTCATTGGTCCATTTCCAAATCAAAACTTTTTTTTATATATAGAAGGATAATATTTTTCCCTTGCTTAAAAATATCCCATTGATGTAAACAATAGCATCATGATCAAGTCATGTAATGGCCACCAGACGCCGAGCATCTTATCACTGGCATTTTCAGCAGTCTCCACTTCACTTCGTGTGGCACATTCAGCGTTCTCCACTTTACTTTTTGCGGCACTTTCAACCAATGACATTTTTCTACTCTTTTTTGAACTATTGTCCGACAACCCGTATGGCTTTGATTGGTTGGTTTTACTTAGATTCCCAGGTTCGAGAGTCGGATGTATAAATAAACCAGTTCTAGAAACATTAAAGATTAAACAAGAATTTATTAACAAATCAAAATGACAAAGGCATTAACAACATGCCTTTAATTATTTGTTTTTATTTATATATATACATATTTTATATATATAGGGTAGATGTATTAACATCAACGAATTTAGGATACTAAGGATGCCTTGCTCATGTTTAATCACTAAAATACGACTTCATTTGAATTCATTGATTGCCCGAAAGAACGATAGAATAATCCCACTCACCTCTTAATTTCCTTAGGCAGAAGCATCGTCATCTTGGGTAATCCTTTGGTTTAATCCATGACACTATACAGGAAATAGTGAATCACTCGAATATAAATTAACTACTCATATACGGTTGCACAGATGCAAAAACCGCATTCTTTCATATGAGTCCGGAGAATACAAAATTCTCCCTGCTTAAAAGAAAAGGTTGTTTCTTCTCCAAGCTAAAACTCCATCTCTTCTTAACTTCTCAATTTTCATATCTCCTTAATTTTACTGTCTGCTTAAATCCCGCCTAAAAATCATCTACTCCTATAAAAATTTCCATGGGGCGACTCCTTTCTGTATTTTGCAAAACTATTTGCCACTGGATCTCCTGACGCTTGCATACATTAGCATTTTTCTAGTAACACGTAAACTCTGGTGGCCTAAGACTTATCCCTTAATATCTTAATCACTTTTTATGATGTAATCTGAAACTCGTACTACTAAAATGGGATATTTTTACAGCAAACTTGCTAATCTCACTAAAATTACACTGACTTACAAATCCCCCAGCAAGCATATTTATTGCACAACAGATGACAGAATTACCAGATGTGCAAAAAATTCCAATTCCATTTGTTTTGAAACTCTATCTCTTCAAGTCTAACTTGTGAACGTTTTAGACAAGTTTATTGCCTAAGCGAGTATTTTCCACTGAATTCTCTGGTCTTTTACCAAACACCCAGTTACAACGACAGCTCTCTCATTCTAGAAATTCCAACCTTCTCGCGACCTCCCACGATACCACGGTGGTCCGATTTTCATGTTGTGTTTTATATTTCTTTCTTTTCCCTACCTAACACGTGAATATGGTGGGGTTATCCTGACACTATTTATACTAGGGTTGGCACTTCAAGGGTTCTTGTGTTTGTTAAGCTTGGCATTTATAACATTTTTTCGTAAATATATATAAACTAGAAAGGTAGCCCGTCAAAAATGACGGAAATTTAGATATAAAGATATATAGCAACAATATGAGTTTTTCTCGCTTGTTCCGCAGTGATAGATGAAAATAACACATTTTAAGAACAAAACACATTTGTGAAAAACTGTGTACAGTAGACCACTAATCTGCACAGTTTGGTTCCAAGTAGTGTGCGGATATGAGGCTTTTTGCGGTCATGTCTATCAATCTTTGTTTACATTTTTTTTAAAACTCATATATTGGACAATTTAGATTGGAAATTCTCAAAAACAAATAAATTACATACTTGAAGTAAGGTAAAAACTATTAAACTATCGTATATGATTTAATAAAATGGTATTATGTGGTGTTATACGCGTGTGCTTCACGATCTTGGTGAAATTGGCTGCAACTTGTCATAATCATAATTGTGTGGACCGTTAATAGCAAAGAAGTAACCAGTTTTTAATAAAATTTCTGATATACAGTAGTTTACAAAAACTTGTGTAAAATTGCCGGCCGTTCTGATGTTATGTCAGTCCTATGAATATGGTAACCCGGCTATTGTTTATTATTTATTAATTAATAACTTGTTTATTTTCTTTTCTTTTCTTTTTTTAATTATATAAACTGTTTTGTTCTATAGTTATTAATTAAACTTTTATTTATTTATAGTTATTACCTTTTCAAAATGATAGCAAATAATTTAAATATATATATGTAACTGGTATTCGAAAGCGAGTTTTTGCCAAATTGGTGTCAGAAACAAAAACATGCCAAACCCGATGCGTATATGACATCTGTGCACAAATTACTTCTGTTTATTTATAAAAATGGCTAAATAATTTTTTTTTACATTAAATAAATTGCATACATATGGAACAAATTTGTTGTGAGTATGAAACAGTAAATAGGTTGTCAGAAAATACGTTGGCAAATTTCTTTCTCGCCAAGAAACTTTTCTCTGAAGTACTGTACATAAGCGATGATTGTAGGAAATGCATTTTTAATTATGGTATGCGCTTTTATGTTTCACTATATTTACGCATACTATACTGTGTGTATAAATGCTGTAGTTCATATACAGGGCTACACAAAGGAATTCGTAAGGGTTACTGAGTATGAGAATAAATTGCTTAAAGGTGGGTTTTTATAGGAGTTATGCATTTTTACGATGAACTGCATTTAGTTTACTAAGAAATGTTTATTGAATATAGATAAAATGATATACAGGGTCATGCAAAGAATTGGATACATAACCGTCTACGGATGATAATATCTGGAAATGTTATTTCAGTAGTTTTAAGAGTGTTTTAGTTTGAATTAAATTTTAGCTAAATAGTGGGGTGTAATAACGATACTATTGGCTATGGACGGTAACTGCTAAAATCAATTTTTTTAATTTTTTATGCGTTTTCTAAAATGTTTACTTAGTTATCTTATTTACCTTATTTCCATAAATAACGAAGTTTTGTTAAAGTATTCAGGAAGTGTTGGAAAGTGTTTCATATTCTATGCTTAACGCATGCTTTTTCATTTTTGTTTAGACTTATTTTGCATTTATTTTATTCTTATTTTTTTAGTCTTAAACTGCTTTATAGAAACTTTAATATTTAATGTTTAAACTTTTCGCTCCTCCCCCCACCTTAAATATAGTACAAACTATAGCGCAGATAGCACAAAATAATAGCCAATTTTTTACTTTTCCGCTATAGAGGCTTTGGCGTTTTTTAAAAAAGCCTGGTGTAATTCGGGCATCAGAAAGTGAGATTTGTTGTCAAATCATATAAACAGTTATGAAAACAAACTTGATGAGCTTTTTTGTTTTTTTATACATGTATTGACGTTTTTTATGTACAAATTACTTCTGCTTTTGTATAAAATTAGGTAACTGGCTTTCTTATGTTAAATTAATCGTATAAATATCGGAAAAAATGCGTGTGTGCATAAAATGAAACAGTGGATAGGTTCCCGGAAAATATGTTGCCAAATTTCCTTTTTCGCCAAGGCACCTATGTTGGAAAAGTACCTAAAGAACATTAAAATCGCCCAGTTTGGATCTCAGAAAGAACAGCGTCGTCTATTAGCGGTTATTTTATAAAGTAGCATCGAGAGGAAGATGTAAGGATGTACATTTTTGTATATTACATTTTAAATTCTCACCCATAGATTTTTAAACAAATGCGTAAGTGTGATCACGGATCGCAGAGAGGGTTTCGATTAATATTCCACTAAAAAAACTTTATACTTTCGAAAAATCTGTTTCGCAACCAGGGGCGTACTCTATTCTAAACAAACCTCTATCCGAACGAAACTCCGTTTTATATACTATCCGTAGATATATTAGTCAAGGGGATTGGGCCGATAGAACCAAAGATAAGTAGGCGCCCCTGGCGGTAAAAAGTGGAACAAAAATATGTAAGGCTATAGTGCATAATATGAAATAATGGCCAAATGGGTGTCGTGTAAAGTTGGAAAAGTGCTCCCCGGGTGAAAAGGGGAGGAGGTTAGAAAAATTGCTTAAAATACAGAAGTTAGAGCCAGGATGAGTAAATAATATAAGACTTTTTGAAAGTTTTATTATTTCCCGTATGGTCAGAGGTATTCAGCTGTACGTATGGAAAAATCCATGTCTCAAACTTAATTAGGGGCTCGCTCAGAAATAAATGCTTAAAATACATATGTTGTAGCTCAAAGGGTTAAACGTAACACTTTTTCAAGATTTTATGATTTGTCGCCTGGCTTCAGGTGTTCTGCTATAAGTATGCAAAATTTCAAATCTCCAATTTAATAAGGGGCTCAGTTAGGAAGAATTGCTTAAAATACCCATGTGGGAGCCCAAAGGGTTAAATGTACGATTTTTTTTTCAAAATTTTATGATTTGTCGTATGATGTGTGGTGTTCAGCTATAACTATGCAAAAATTTCACGCCTCCAACCTAAATAAGGGCTCACTTAGAAAGAATTGTTTAAAATAGATATGTGGGAGCCCAAAAGGTTAAATGTACGACTTTTTCAAAATTTTATGATTTGTCGTTTGATGTGAGGTGTTCAGCTATAAGTAAGCAAAATTTCACGCCTCCAACCTAATTAGGGGCTCACTTAGAAAGAATTGTTTAAAATACACACGTGGGAGCTCAAAGGGTTAAATGTACGACTTTTTCAAAATTTTATAGTTTGTCATTTGACGTGAGGTGTTCAGCTATAAGTATGCAAAATTTCACGCCTCCAACCTAATTAAGTGCTCACTTAGAAAGAGTTGTTTAAAATACACATGTGGGAGCCCAAAGGGTTAAATGTACGGCTTTTTCAAAATTGGTTTGTCATTTGATGCGAGTTGTTCAGCTATAAGTATGCAAAATTTCACGCCTCCAACCTAAATAGGGGCTCAATTAGAAAAAATTGTTTAAAATACACATGTGAGAACCCAAAGGGTTAAATATACGGCTTTTTCAAAATTGGTTTGTCATTTGATGCGAGTTTTTCAGCTATAAGTATGCAAAATTTCACGCCTCAAACCTCATTAGGGGCTCACTTAGAAAGAATTGTTTAAAATACACATGTGGGGGCCCAAAGGGTTAAATATACGACTTTTTCAAAATTTTATGGTTTGTTATTTGATTTGAGGTGTTCAGCTATAAGTATGCAAAATTTCACGCCTCCAACCTAATTGGGTGCTCACTTAAAAAGAGTTGTTTAAAATACACATGTGGGAGCCCAAAGGGTTAAATGTACGGATTTTTCAAAATTTATTTGTCATTTGATGTCAGGTGTTTAGCTATAAGTATTCAAAATTTCACGCCTCCAACCTAATTAGTGGCTCACTTAGAAAGAATTGCTTAAAATACACATGTGGGAGCCCAAAGGGTTAAATATACGACTTTTTGAAAATTTTATGGTTTGTCATTTGATGTGAGTTGTTCAGCTATAAGTATGGAAAATTTCACGGCTCTAACCTCATTAGGGGCTCACTATGAAAGAATTGTTTAAAATACACATGTGGGTGTCCAAATGGTTAAACGTACGGCTTTTTCAAAATTTTATGGTTTGTCATTTAATGTGAGGTGTTCAGCTATAAGTATGCAAAATTTCACGCCTCCAACCTAAATAGGGGCTCACTTAGAAATAATTGCTTAAAATACACATGTGGGAGCCCAAAGGGTTAAATATACGACTTTTTGCAAATTTTATGGTTTGTCATTTGATGTGAGGTGTTCAGCTATAAGTATGCAAAATTTCACGCCTCCAACCTAACTAGGGGCTCACTTAGAAAGAATTGTTTAAAATACACATGTGGGAGCCCAAAGGGTTAAATGTACGGCTTTTTCAAAATTTTATGTTTTGTCATTTGGCGTGAGGTGTTCAGCTATAAGTATGCAAAATTTCACGCCTCCAACCTAATTAGGTGCTCACTTAGAAAGAGTTGTTTAAAATACACATGTTTGAGTCCAAAGGGTTAAATGTACGGATTTTTCAAAATTGGTTTGTCATTTGATGTGAGGTGTTCAGCTATAAATATGCAAAATTTCACGCCTCCAACCAAAAATAGGGGCTCACTTAGAAAGAATTGTTTAAAATGCACATTGGGAGCCCAAAGGGTTAAATGTACGACTTTTTCAAAATTTTATGATTTCTTGTTTGATGTGAGGTGTTCAGCTATAATTATGCCAAATTTCACGCCTCCAACCTAATTAGGGACTCACTTAGAAAGATTTGTTTTAAATACACGTGTGGGAGCCCACAGGGTTAAATGTACAACTTTTTCAAAATTTTATGATTTCTTGTTTGATGTGAGGTGTTCAGCTATAATTATGCCAAATTTCACGCCTCCAACCTAATTAGGGACTCACTTAGAAAGAATTGTTTAAAATACACATGTGGGAGCCCAGAGGGTTAAATGTACAACGTTTTTAAAATTTTATTCTTTTTCATTTGATGAGAGGTGTTCAGCTATAAGTATAAAAAATTTCCCGCCTCCAACCTAATTAGGGCTCACCTAGAAAGAAATACACATTTCATCGTTTAAAATACACATTTCACCAAGTTGGCCAACATTTGGCACTACTGTGGTAACCCTGGATTTGTATTTTTCAACAATTACTCATTTCAATGAGGCGGTCTTACCGGAATCGCGAGGGACACACAGAGACTTGGATTTTATATAAATAGATATATATCATCATCATCATCAACAACCGTTTTCAATCCACTGCTGGATGTAGGTCTCCCCCAGATTTTTCCAATATTTCCTGTCTAGTGCTTTAGTCATCCAATTTACACCGGCTACTTTTCTGATTTCATCACTCCATCTTACTTGAGGTCGTCTTCTTGGCCGTTTTACATCTCTGGGATACCACTGTAGGGTGTTTGTGCTCCATCTATTGTCTTGTCTTCTTGCGATGTGCCCAGCCCATCTCCATTTTAGCCGTTTAATTCTTTCAATGATGTCAAAAACTTTCGTCTGACTTCTTATCCAGGTTATTCTTTTTCTGTCTCTTCTAGTTATACCTAGCATACATCTTTCCATACTTCTCTGTGTTGTTTGTAATCTTTGTACCATCCGTTTTCTTAGTGTCCATGTTTCTGCTCCATAAGTTAGGACAGGCAAAACACATTGGTTAAATACCTTTCTTTTCAAACACAGGGACATGCTACTCTTCAGAATAATATTGTTCTTCCCAAAAGCACTCCATCCATTTCTTATTCTTCTATTGATTTCATTCATGATACTATTATCAGATGATATTTCTTGCCCAAGGTACACATAACTTTGCACTTCTTTAATTTCAGTGTTGTTGTAGACGATTTTCTTTTTTGATGCAAATGAATTGAACATCACCTTAGTCTTTTCCAAATTTATTTTTAATCCCACATTAATGCTAGCTTCTGCCAAATCTTTTAGCATATTTTCCAATTCTTCAGGACTGTTACTGAAAATTAAAATGTCGTCAGCGAATCGGAGATGACTTAAATATTCCCCATTTATTCTAATCCCTTTGTTTTCCCAATCCAGCTTCTTGAAAATATTTTCTAAGACAGCAGTAAAAAGCTTAGGCGAAATGGTGTCTCCTTGTCTTACCCCTCTTCCAAGCTTGATCTTTGCTTTTCCTTTGTCCAAACGGATGGTTGCTGTTGCTTTCTTGTAAATCTTCTTTATAATATTGATGTAAGGTTTGTCTATACCAATGTCCTCCAGAGATTCTACTACTGCTGATGTGTAGACCGAATCAAATGTTTTTTCATAATCAATAAAGGCAAGGCAAAGAGGTAAATTATATTCCTTATGTTTTTCTATGAGTTCCCTTACCGTTTGGATATGATCCATTGTGCTGAATCCACTTCGGAATCCTGCTTGTTCTCTAGGTTGAGCTGAGTCCAGAGCTGATTCAAGTCTTGTCGTTAAAACTTTGGTGAAAATTTTATAAATCACTGATAGTAAGCTGATTGGATGGTAGTTTTTAATGTTTTCCTTCTCTCCTTTCTTGTAAAGTAGCACCATCACAGCATTATTCCAATCTTCTGGTACATCTGACTTCTGGAGACATTTGGAAAACAGTAAGGATAGCATTTTTGCAAATTCTTCTCCTGCTTCTTTGATAAGGTCGATTGTAATTCCATCTTCTCCGGGGCATTTACCTTTTTTCATAAATTTAATGGCTTGTAAAACTTCGTCTGTCATCACTGGGATTATGGCATCGGTTTCTGTTAAGTTTTCTCGTGGATCGCATAAGTTGATTTCCCTCTGATCTTCACATTTATATAAATCGTTATAGAATTTTTCGACAATGTGTACTAATTCTTTATTGATTTTGGTGATTGTTCCATCTGCCCTCTTTAGTGCAAAAATACCTTTTCTTCCAACACAAAGTTTTCGCCTAGCTGATTTTAAACTTTTGTTATCTTCTAGAATTTTTTTGACAAGATCAGAGTTAAATTTTCTGATATCTTCTGTAACACATTTTCTTACTGTTTTACATAATTCAGCATATTCAACTCTTGATTTAGGATCGTTTTTCTTCATTTTAAATTCTCTGCGTTTCTTCATCAATCTTCTTGTTTCTTCTGTTATTTTCTTTGTCTGCTGTTGGCATGATTTCAACATTTTGGATATTTAGAACTATTTTTTTGAAGGAAAAAGATATATATATATATGAATAAGTTTACTGTCGATATCATCTATGTATATATTTATCTAAGTGATTATTTTATCTAATTGATTAATTTTTTAATTCAAGTTTTTTTTTATCTAAGTGATTATTTTATCTAAGTGATTATTTTATCTAATTGATTAATTTTTTAATTCAAGTTTTTTTTTTTTTCAATGTACAGTATTATTGTTTTTATGTATGCATTTATTAGTACATTATTATTATTTTATTAAGGATGGGTACCAAGAGCATTAAGTATTTTCCCAGGCAAGTGTTTTGCTAAGGGGAAAGCTTAATTGCCAGTTACTATCTGTATGTATGATATTACGATGTAAAGTAAAGAATTGGACAGTTTTGGTACAAAAGAGGGACTTTTATGACCTCATGTTTTATGGGACAGCTGCAGGATCTTCGTGTGGGAGCCCGCGGTCTCGTGGGAAAGTGGGGTTTGAAATATCGGATGTAGGAGGGTCGGAAGGCCCTCTGCATTTCGGGGACCCACTGACCACTGGCCGACACGAAGGCGGGTCCAGGCAGCGGCGAGTGGTTGGAGATTTTAATTATGCTGAATATGTTAATTCGCATCCACCACTCAGGGCCGCACATGCAAATTTTTAACAGAGAGAGATTTTCTTTTTCTCGAAAAAAAATACAGATGTACAAAAAGAGTTCCAGAGTGCGGTGGTTATTTTTTTCAAGCCCTTTTTGGCTGATCTTCCCATGTTTACTTGCTCTGTCTATGACGAGCAATATAGTAGTGTTAATTTTTTAAAAAAAAAATGATTTAAACATTTTTGCTTTTGGCCCAGACCTGGGTGGAATTTAGTGTAAATAAAACTAAAATTACGGAACACGAATATGTGTGTTGTGGTTCTACAAACAAAAAAAAAAGAACTTTTGGATATATATATATATATTGTCAAGTCTACAACTCTAAAAGGATCTTGTGACCCCAATGGGGAAAAAGGTACGATGTTATGGATGTTCTCTTTTCTATTGTGTACCGTTTTAATATCAAATGTTTTGAATTGGGAATAGGGTGCCCAGGAGAACTTGTCAACTTCAATTAATATCCAAATTAGTGTTTTTTTTATGAGTTATTATTTTGGATGGTAAAAGTATGAATTATTTAATTGTAACTTAATATAATTTGCCTGTGGTGTAAATAAATGATGTATTATTATTAATTCCCTTCTTTGTTATTATTTGTTAAAAGTCTTGCTAATTACTTATTTTACGTATTTAGAAATTACCTGACTGCTTAATATTATTATTAGACCATATAAGTAAAAGCCATAATTAAATTTATCTTGTAGGGTTGGTTTGTCTGAAAATTGGGGAGTTATATTTAGTGGTTTTGATTTTATTATATATTTCCCTTCAAACCAATTGGCCATAGGTTAGTTATCTTCTAAACATTTCACAACGCATTGTCTTATTTATTCAAGATAACCTTTTAGGTAAATGACCGTAGGTTATCTATTAACTAACTAGGCTTTACGATCACCAGGTCCTCTATAATTAGAGGCCCCTATAAGATAGATTTTCTTTTGGATCAAGTAAGTTCGGAGAAAAGGGTGCGCCCAACACTCTTGTTAGCTTGTGTTAGGGAATTTATAGATAAATTAAGATATTCATTAACCTAATTTTTAATAGTTGTCTAGATCTTGCCAGCATGGGCTTCCCCGATACTTAGGTGGTACCGTGATCTCTTCCTTTGGGAACGTGAGGTTATTATTGTTTTATCTTAATTATAATTACATTTTGGGTCAAATTAATTACATTAATAATTTTTTGTATACTTTAGGTATTAAAATTCTAAGGATATTTAGGTCTAAATTATTATGCAGATAATTTCAATTTTTTCATCCTACATATTAAATTTTTTTTTGTTTTGTTCGAATGACAAAGTTCTCCTGTGGACAAAACAAAGATTGGCACAACTTTTATAACAAGGTTCAGTCATGACAAATGATAATATGAGAAAATATATTATTGAAAATTATATATTTACTTTTTATATATGTTTTTCTCAGGTTTAGGAGTTTGTTAAATATATCGAGTTGAATTATAATGAGTAATTGTATATTATACATGTGCATTAAGAAATAATAATAGAGGGGTATTATTATGATAAAAGAAAAAATAAATAAGAAAAAATAAATAAATAAAAAGAAAATAATAAAATTTTTCTATAATTTATCAGTGCAACTGATAGAAAAGGTAGAAATACATAGATGTAAAAAAAAAAAAAAAAAAAAAAAAAAAATATATATATATATATATATATACAGTTATGTGTGGCTGAGATGGTGCACTTGAAGAAAGATTTATATACATTACATTAATTTTTCTTTTCCTCTATTTTTCGGAAGAATTTATTTTTTTTTGGAGTATGCGTTATATGTACTGTGATTAGTTCTCTTATTCCTAAGGGTTTTTCTTTGAATGGTGTGTTTATATTTCTTTACATTTTATATTTGATTTTTCATGGTATTTCATATTATTAATAATTTTTGCAGTTGGAAATTTTACACCCAATTTATTTAAAATAATGTTAGCGCATGGGAAATAAGTCTAAAATTAAAAAGCGTACCAGTTCGGAATTTAATAATTTCATTATTGAAGCGCGTACCCGTCTTGCACAGAGTAAGTTAAAAAATTCAACGAATAAAGTAAATATGTCTAAAACGGATACCGAAAAGGCGAATACGGATAATTTACTAAATGTGATTGCACCATATGATGGGAAGAAAGAATGTAATATACATTATTTTATTCAGGAGTTCGATAGAGCTGCCGTCCAGACGAACTTTTCTAATGAAGTGAAATTAATAATTTTACGCTCAAAATTTGTCGGAACGGCACGTGAAAGGTTGCAAACGGATGTAGAACTAAATTCGGAAACCGATTATGCGAAATTTAAAGAAAAAGCGATCCAAACCTTTGACACAAAAAAAACATTCGGTGAATCACATAATGATTTTTCAAAGATTCAACAAAAACCAGCGGAGAGTATGTCGGATTATATTGTGAGATTTAATCTGGTAGCTGCGAAATTTTTTGACATTTCGGGTCTTTCTAACAAGGCAGATGCGCGGAAATTATTTGATTTGATGAAATTACACCGATTCTTAGAATCTATCAAACTGGATATTGCTTTGGAAATAAGAAAGAGAGCGATTGATCAGTATAAGGAAGCAACCGAAATTGCCCTAACAGTGGAAGAGGCGTTTTTGTCGGTTAAGTTTGAGGAATTAAATGCGATAGGTACAAGTACAACAACTGAATTTTGCGAATCATTATTAAGAAAAAATGAAAAACAAGAAAAGGAATTAAATCAGTTGAGAGCTGAATTGGAAAAATTAAAATGTAAGCCAACAGAAAAATGGCAAAATAATTCACGAAATAATACGAGGTATTGTAATATATGTAATTTAAGAAATCATGATACGGAAGAATGTCGTTATAATGTAAATAATAAAAGAGAGTATCGGAATAATGATTATCAACAGAATTTTCCAACACATGGACAAAATATGCAGGGATTTACAAGCTCTAATAATGAGTCTCGGAATTTTCAGGGGTACGGAAGTGTAGGTAATTGGAATTTTCCTCCACCCCCTCTTCCTCCTTCATTGCCAATGGGTCAAAATTATCAGTATAATTATGTCCCACAGGGACAGCCTTCAGGTTATGGTAATTATGGTGTGGGAAATATTCATCCTAATTATAACTATGGGCAGAATTTTCCGAATGGGCAGGGGTATCACCCACAAAATCAAGGTCAAATAAATCCCCAGGAAAATTATAGGAATGTGAATAATGCGAATCGCGATAATAGTACATCAAATAAAACAGAGGGACGTAAGATAACGGGAAATAAGCAACGTTCGGGAAACATATAAGGGGATCTGGGGATACTAAGAATGAGGAGCAGGAATCGGTCCTCAGATCCCAAAATACGAAGGTTATAGCGAGTGTTAGTGATAAAGAAATGGAAAATGTACCAATTATTAATTTTCATATTAAAGGAATAAAAGTTTCAGCTCTTTTAGATACGGGCGGAGCAGTGTCTTTAATTTCAGCCAGTTTATTTGAAAAAATAAAAGAAAATAATGTAAAATTTAAATATTTGGGCCATAGGATTAGAATACAATCTTTTAGTGGTACATCAATTCCATTTACACATTGTATACAATTGTCATTTAAATTACAGAATGCATTTACTTCTGGCACATTTTATGTAACAGAAAATAATTTTAAGGCATCTTATAATATGTTGTTGGGATATGATTATTTAAAAACAAATCAAATGGTGATTGACATAGAAAAAAAATGTTGAAATTTAAAAATGCGAAAATTCCACTCAATCATAATGATAACAAATTACCAGTGCAGGACATAAATATTATAATTACTGAAGAAGTAGAAAATGTAGTTACTAAAAAGGAGAGTAAGAGAAACAAAATATGGGTAAAATCAGTGCACAAAATTTATATTGCTGCAGGGCAAGAAAAAATCGCTACTTTACTATGTCCTGATTTTATAGAAGAAAACAGTATGGTACTTTTTGAGCCAGATATTCATAATTTGGGCATTAAATGTTATAACTCGGTACACGAAATATCTCAGAACAGAATTATTAATGTAATAATTAAGAATATTTCGGATAAGAAAATTATTCTACAGAAGGGTACAAAATTTGGGAATTTAATTTTAGACATTGATTTTGGAACGGATGAAGTGCCTGAAAATATTATAGACGGTAAGGTACATGAGATTAATACTTTAAGTATTGAGGAAGTTCGTAAATTGAGGGAAACAGAAATTTCACCGGAAGATTTTGATCTTGCGCATCTTCCCAAAGAACTACAGGAAAAGATGGAGAACCTTTTGATGCAACATTTACATGCATTTTCGAAATCTTACAAATCGTTAGGTCAGACATCCTTAGTCACCCCCCAAATCAAATTGGCGCACAATCATGCTATACAGTCTAAACCTTATAAGATTCCTCATACAGTGCGAGAATATGCACAAGCAGAGATAAGAAAGTTGTTGGAGGCAAATATTATTGAGAAAAGCAAATCTTCGTACGCGTTTCCGGTATTATTTGTAAAAAAGAAGACTGCGGAGAACCAGGAGTTAAAATATCGTTTAGCTTGTGATTATAGATTACTAAATGCAATATTAGAAGGATATGCTTATCCGATACCTGATATTCGTGAATTGTTGCAGAAAATTAGCGGGAAAAAATATTATACAGTCCTGGACCTCCACAGCGCATTTTTCCAAATAAATTTACAACCACAAGACAGGGAAAAGTTAGCATTTATAACGGAATTTTGCAAGACGGGGGGTCCATCTTCCGGTCCCAGGCCCTTTTCAGGCCCATATGTCGACACAAGGAACCACCCGTGAAGCGAGCCCCGCGACGCGTCCCGAAGGTCGCCGCCAGACAAGCTCCAACAGAGCGGAACCCCGCGCCAACTCCGGTCAAACCGACACCGCTGCCCAGCGCACACGGTGACGGCTATTCCCAAGAAGAGACGAACGGCCGCTACGACAGTCCTCACCACCCAGCTAGAAAAACCAAGTGGTCCCTAAACTTGGTTACTCGAGCCGGTAGACCCCGCACACCATCGCAGGAACCAGACGCCTATAAAGACGCTGGGCCCACGGGCGGAACCGAGGCTTCCCGACCCGAATTTAATTTACGGACAGGCCCCCAAGATCAGATACCATTTTCCGGCAGAGACATTTTTTGTGGGCCAGCCGATCGGAAAGTTAGTGAGAAGCCCCTAGCTTGAAAACCAGGGAGGACGGGGAAAATCCCTCCGGCCGTAAAGCGACCCAGCTCCTGGCTCTTCGCCCAGTCCACCCGGCTCAACCGACGGAACCCCTCGCGGATCACGCCGGGAGCCAGTTGGCCCAGACTAGGTGCCGTTAGCGACCCCAGGCGGGCACGGAAAGCTCCACCTAGACGGAATAGACTCCGCCTCGCTAGGGGGTTGGATGGAACGGAGTCCCGCCAGCCCCCACCGACTCGACTCCATCCTAGGACAGAGAAGCCAGCGGAGGCCGACAGAAGCCCGCCCACCACTACCTTACCTCACGGCCGTCGAGGGTACCCAGGCCCGAAGACCCCTGACCCCGTGCAGTGACCGACCGCTACCTTTGTTAGTGCGTTCGAAAGTTAGGTGGAGACACCTCTAGGTCCTCATCACCAGGCGAGGCAAACTCCGGTACCGCATAGACACGGAGGACCTGGATCGGACCAAGAGTTCACCTGAGGCACGATGAGCCGCCGCGTTACCGGCGAGCCTCCGGCCCGATTCCCTGCGGGAATAGCGTTCGATGGTGGACCTGCCGGCCGACCCCCTCCCAAGGGTCACGGCACGACATGGAGCAACCAGAGCCACACTGGCCTCCCCACGCGACCGCTCCTTGGTCAACGGGGGCACCGCCAAACCCTACCACCCTAAGGGTCGACTCACAACTGCTCCAGCTGAGGTCCTCGGAGGGATGAGCCACCCAAGTCAAAAAGTAACCTGGGCGCTGTCCGTAACCCTCGCCCTTCGGTTGCTCCGGGAGTCCCTGCATGGCGTTCCCGCGAGCCCCGTCGTCACTAGCGAGCACCGAGGACTTTCCACTACAAAGCCCTCACTCATACTTCAGGCTCCCTCTTAGTCAATAGGTGGATGGGGTCCTATCGCCTTAGCTAGTCTTTGCCCGGCGACACCGTCCGGCCCTTAGACCGGCACCGGGATCGACCTATGGAGCGTCGCTATCCGGCTTGGCCAGAGAACCCGGCTGCCGGGGGTGTGTTGAATCGTTGGGCCCCGAAGGACCTACACACCCATGCACAACGTCCGTTAACCGTGGCCACCGGACTCAACGCCTGTCGGAGATGAGCCTCTCGAGGAGGTGGCGAATCGTCCCCATCCGGCCCCCTCGCATTCGTACACAACGAACTCTGCCGAGCTTCCGGTCTCCTCCCCCACTCAAGGGGTCGGTTCGGAACCACCCGGAGGGGCGGCCACAACGGAATTTGGCAAGTTTCAGCCAGTGAGAATGAATTTTGGCTTGAAGGTCAGTCCAACTACTTTCGCAGAATTAATGGACTTAGTTTTAGGCGACTTCAATAAAGAGGAAGTCACATATTTTATAGACGATGTCCTTATTGCGGCGAATTCGGTGGAAAGAATGCTAACTCTAATTGCAGAGGTCTTAAAAAAATTGATTGACAACAATTTAACAATAGAGCCACGAAAGATGCAAATATGCAAACATGAAATTGAATTCTTAGGTTTTAGGGTTCATGAAAACGGTTATTCTCCTTCGAAAAAGAATATTGAAAAAATTCAAAATTTGGCAAGACCTAAAAACAAAAAGGGTGTCAAATCTCTTTTAGGAATGGCCAATTACTTTAGATCGTTAATACATAAATATTCGGAAATTGTAGATCCATTAGTTCAAATGACCAAAGAAAAAGTAAAATTTAATTGGAACGAAGAGGCGGAAAAAGTATTTTTGGCCATTCAAGAAGCTATTTTACATAATCCAACTTTAAAAGCGCCAAATTTCAACAAGGAATTTTTTTTAATTACGGACGCATCTAAGACAGCACTTTCTGCAATCTTAGCACAGAAACAGGGAGAGGATTATGTACCGATTGAATTTTACGGACGAAAATTAAAGGATTCTGAGAAAAAATATCCTAGTATAAAGTACGAATTACTAGCGATTCATGATGCTTGTGTTTATTTTGAAAATTTTCTTTTGGGAAAAAAATTTACAATACTCACTGATTCTAAAGCTTTGACTGATCATCTTAAGTTAGAAAAACAGAGCGATATCATAGCAAGGTGGATAATGAGGTTAGGGAATTTTGATTTTGAGATAGGATTTATTCCTGGCGAAGAGAACCCGGCAGATTTCGTCTCAAGAAATATAAATAATATAACGGCTTTAAATGAACTTCAAAATGATTTATTTAAAGTTAATTCTAATCTTTCAGAAGAAAAGATAAGAGAGGCTCAAAATGATGATCCAAAACTTAAATTAATTATTCAGAAAATTGAAAATGGTAAACCAAATCGCCAGACTAAGAAATTTGAGCTAAAGGACAACAAAGTACTAATATTGAAGCAACGGTATAAAGATAAACCACTGCTGATAGCTCCTAATAAATTAATATTTGAAATAATTCAAGAAGCTCATAAGGCACATTTTGGTTTTCCCAAAACATATGAATTAGTGAAAACAAGATTTTACTGGTTTGGGATGTATAGGGATGTAAAAAATTATTGTGCAGCTTGCATACCTTGTAACAAAAATAAGCAGCATAAAATGATTAAGGTTCCCTTACAGAAAGTGGAGAAAGATCATATAATAGGCTCAGTGGTGCATACGGATATTGTGGGCAAACTACCACAGACCTTAAAAAAACACTGTTTTATCTTGACGATCATTGACGTTGCGTCAAGATTTTTACAGGCAATACCATTGCGTAATGTAGAGACACAAACGATACTAAATGCACTCACAAATTACATTAGTACATTTGGCCTCTTTCGAGAATTAATTGTGGATAACGCGAAATATTTTCGGGGAACCCTTTTTAAAGAATTTATGACAGCAATGGGGGTGAACCTCCACTTTTGCTCTACTTATAAACCTTCCTCGAATGGAATTCTTGAAGTGACTCACAAAGAGTTAAAGTCTTCGATTAGTGCAATGGCAAGAACAACAACGGAATGGGATATAAGGTTGCCGTTCTTTATTCTGTCGCATAATACTTCGATGCACAGAGCTTTAGGATACCGTCCTGATAAGCTGTTTTTCGCTAGAGAAACGGCCAACCATTTTACAGCTCTAGAGGAACCGGATATGTTATGTACACAACAGTTTGTTCAAAAACGCATTGCACATATGAAAGAAGTTTATAAAACTGCACTCGCAAACCAAGAACGAATGGCGAAAGAATATGTGGGCAAAGATTTTGAAAAAGTTGTGAAATTGGAAATTGGGGATCAAGTATACTTAAAAAATGTTGGACGCCCATTCGCGTTACATCCTAAGTTCGACGGTCCTTATGAAGTTGTAAAGGTGGCAAGACGCAATAATTATATTTTGAAACATATACTCGAACCTAATAAAAAAAAGATTCAACGCCATATTACTCACATGTGGAAGCCAAGTGCTAAAATTAAATTACCTCAAACGAACGACAACGATGAAGAAAGTACGGAAGAAGTGTAAAAATATTTTAAATTTTCTTCATTTTTATGTTTTTTTAGAAGTAGAGGTTGATCTAACTAAAGTATTACACACAAAAAAAAAAGACGGGCGGGAGCTGAATTGTTCTGGTGTATCTTCTAGTGTGTATGTTTAGTGTATATAGTGTGTTTAGTAACATAATTCAAAGTTTACTTGTTATTTTTCTGTTTATGATGATAAATATGTCACCGAATTGTTCTTTTGTATCTACTAGTGTTTAAGTTTAATGTATATAGGATATTTAGTCAGATAATTCGAAATAGGTTTCTATTTCTTGTTCTTTAGGGTGATAAACAGGCCACCGAATTGTGCTTCTGTATCTACTAGTGTTTAAGTTTAATGTATATAGGATATTTAGTCAGATAATTCGAAATAGGTTTCTATTTTTTGTTCTTTAGGGTGATAAACAGGCCACCGAATTGTGCTTCTGTATCTACTAGGGTTTAAGTTTAATGTATATAGGATATTTAGTCAGATAATTCGAAATAGGTTTCTATTTTTTGTTCTTTAGGGTGATAAACAGGCCACCGAATTGTGCTTCTGTATCTACTAGTGTTTAAGTTAGTATATGTAGTGTAGTGATTCACATGGCCTAAGAGGTGCTTTATATTTTTGAGGTTTAGGGTTATAAACTTGTTATTGAATTGTTTTTATGTATCTACTAGCGTGTAAGTTTTAGTATGTATAACATGGTAATTAATGTAGTTTAATATTGGCGATGGAGATAAACAGGTAGTTTAACGGCTTTTATGTATCTACTAGTGTGTAAGTTTTAATATATATAGTATATTAATCTAGGTAGTTTAACAGTTGCGAGGATGATAAACATATCACTTAAAGGTTCTTATTCAAATATTAATTTTTATATCTAAGGGCATATATTGATATAAGAAAAGTGTCTTTTCTTTGCATATTTCGGTTATTTATAGTATATTAAAGCATGTAAAATAGTAAAATAGGTAGAATATGTAGCAAAATACATATATATAAATAGTAGACAAATGCTCACAAGCATAGGATGGTGTGTTTTTTTTCCCCCTCTTTCTCTCTCACTCTGGTGCACTGTAACAGTCTGGGAGTACGTTTTGGGAGAATGGTAATTACTAGGTTCCAGTCTATTAATAATACACATAGAGCGGATTTATCACTAAGTGAAGAAAAAAAAAGGAAGAGGGAGAACTTATAATATACATTGTTTTGCTTAGCCATACTAGGTTGTAAATAGCGATGATTTTTGATGTTCTCTGGAATTTTAGTTAGTATTTTAAACTTTTTGTAATTACGATTCCTGCGGAATATATTGTAGTTAGTTGCACCTTTAACCAAGTGGTTAAAATAGTGGCTAGATAGTTTTAGGTAAAAGGTTCAAGCAAAGAACATACTTCATTTTATTATTTTTTATTATTATTTAGTTAAGCAAATTTCTAGTAGAAATAGTTTAATGAGGAAAATGGTATAAATCCATAAATAAAGTGAAAAAAAATTATAAACATAGTGGATCTATGATTTTTGACTAATTTTTGATATATTACTGTAAAATATAAAAATTTAATATTTCACTTTTATAATATTTACAATACTTGGAATAATGGTATTATCAATGAATAATTAAAAATAATAATAATAATAATAAAAATTGGAAAAGTTACTGTATTATTGGGGTATAATTACTATTGTTGGGGGGGGGGGGGGTAAGTTATATGGTTGGTAAATGGATATACATGACTAAAATGTTTTTTTTCCCAAATTGGCCATACGAAAAAAAAAAAAATATTTTTTTTTGGTTGTGGTGGATTTTAAAGTAGGGCTCTGAACACTGGTTTTGTAACTACTAGTCATTAGACAAATGGATACATGTAAAAAGCATGTGGTACGCCTCTAAGTTAACCTTTTGCGGGCTACACACCACCGTTTTAGGTCCTAATAAAATCCGGTGGACTCTAATTTAAAAAAAAAAAAAAGGATATTTTTTTAATATAAATGGGGGGGGGGGGTGTCTACAAGATAATAAATAGGGAACTCTACAACATTTTAACAAGAATAAATAATTATTTTTATATACACACATATATATATATATTCGGAATTCAAGTTAAAACACAAAGGGAATACATAAAACAACTCTTTTTTTTTCCTCTCTCTTACACAAATAAAGTAATAAATACAATTTATATAACATAAGCAAAAGTATGTACATAGGGTTACTCCGTACGGATAAGTAAGTAAGGAATGTAATAGGTAATAACTCGCTGTCAGTTAGTTTCTGTTTACCACGCAATAAGTGCGCGCGCAGGGCAGGAAAGACATTCAGAGAAGGGATTGTTTTTCTCTCTTGGAGAACTCCCCATCCTCTTTTTGGAGCATCAGTTCACGATCTCTCTTTACAGAAACGAGAGAAGGAATTCGGGTTCAGAGAAAGGGGAGGATGAAGGGGGAGTGAATAACTACTCAATATTTTTACTTTTTGGTTCATGACAGCGGAATTTTGGAAAAGGGGATTTTCAAAATTTCTATGGGAACTGCACACATAGATAAAAAAATGTTGCAGGATAAATTTTTGGGGAGGCATAATTAAAATGGATTTGCACTTTTTAAAGGGGGGGTGGTGGTATTTAAACAACACCTAAATTAATAAGGATATTAGGATAACTGTGGAAGATGGATTAACAGCAGAGTAGGGTATATTTTATAAATAATTATTAATATAAAACTGGGCAGAGCCAAAGATAAATATGTATATACATTTTTTTTTTGGTTTTGGCAACTTCTTTTGGGGATGTACTTTTTTTTTCTTCCCAAGAAAAGTAAATATATAACAAGGGCATTTACGGTTCCAGTTATTTTACAAACGATTCGAATGAAATGGATACATTATATTTATAGAAATAAAATCTTAATCAAATAAACTGATAAGCAGTAAAAACAAAAAAAAAAAAAAAAAAAAAAAGGAAAATCAGTAGGTTTGGAAAAGGGCTCCCTATGCACACACATCAATATATAAGATTCAAATTCATATTGTATTTAAATACAAAACAGATAGTATTGTGCAAAAAAAAAAAAAAAAATAGTAAATTAGAGACAAACATCTGCTTCACCTTGCCTGAAAGCATTTTATCACATTTCATATATATATAAAAAATTGTCATGCAGAGGCATGCGGTTTAAAATCAGATAAATAAACAGATAAAAAATTGTCATGCAGAGTACGTGCAGTAAGAAATTAAATAAATAAAAATAAATTGACCAGCAGGCATTCGGTTGGAAGTTTAAATGTTGTGGCCTCTCTAGCGGACACATAGTTTTAAACATACTGGCATCAAGAAAATTCAATTGGATTTTTCCCCCCTTTTATGAATAAGAAAATAATGAAGACTTTTTTTTTCTTCTAAATTTGATTTTAAATTCTGGTGTCAGTTTTGCATTTCATCTTTTCGGAATACAGATTGCTTGACACCGAAAAGAAATAATTTAAGATTTAAGTGTGCGAAAAAAAAAAAAAATAATAATGAATAAATAATTAAGATTAATACTATTTATACCTTATGTATATATATATATATATTCTACTAGTATAAATAGAAAAACAATTCATATTGTCCTAAGTAAGTATTTTTATTAATAAATGCTAGTTATGGTGTGTAGAAGGTAGCGGTTACACCCCAAGGGCAATGTTTACTACAGGTCACGAAAAGTTAAAGGGTCAAATGTAAATAAACAGTCGCCTAGCGCCATCTACGTGCATTTCAGAGAAACATGCAAAATGTATTCAAAGACAGGCATGCAGAAATGGTAATTTTATCTTACCGGTTTTCGCTCTCTGTAGAAATCCTGGATTCAGTCAGGAAGGTTCGCCACATTGCGAGCGCCAGATTTAATTTTTTAACCAGGAGCAACAATTTTTTTTCTTCTTCTTGTTCACTGAAATAACCCGCATAGTATTAGCATAGTACATAAAAAGACATTGCGTATAGATATATAGGACATTTAAACGGTATTGGGTTAGAAAATATCTTTAACAAATTAAGATAAAATAAATTAAAGTAGAGGATAATTTTTTTTTTCTCTTCTTTTCGTTAGTCAAAATTTACATTTTTAAAAAGGAAGGACTATTATCAGATTTAAACAATTTAATCCCGTCAATTGTGGTGCATACTGGATGGTAAAAAATTCGTTAACGAATGTAGGTTGCAATTAAATTAATAAGAATTTTTATCTATTGGTATATCTTTTTTTTATTTTTTAGTATGTATTAAATTTGAAATAATACAAATTAATTAAATAAATATAACAAAATAAATTTCATAATACAAGTAAATACGCAAAAAGAAAAACAAAATTAATTATTATTATTTTCTTTTTCTCTCTCTACGGACTCTTTTGGTATATATATTTTTTTTTAGTTACGAGGTAATACAGCTTTTTTTTGTTTTTTTTTAAGTAACATAAAAAATCTACACGTAAGAGAAAATATAGAGTACATAAAAGGGTTTACCAGGGGTATCAGAACTGGGAGAGCTAGGTTAAAATGAAAAGAAAATGTATTATTGAACACTGTAGGTTAAAAAAAAAAAAATCTATTTATAATTTTTGTTTTCTCTTGTGGAATAATAATTAAATCATTATTTAAATTAATTTTTACTTACATTTTTGTGTGGAGAGCAGAAAGAGGGCTGATCAGCTTCCAGGCATTGATATTCTCTGCAGGCGGAGAATTATTTGTAGCCGGCCGGCATTGTGTGGAAGAGGATCATGTCTTTCTTCAGGGTTCCCCTGTAAAAATATAGATTGGGTGCAGGTATTAGGGTATTGTATTTAAAAAAATAAGGGTTTCCACATACAACAACAAAAAAAAAAAAAAAAAAAAAAAAAAAAAAAAAGAAAGAAAGAAAGAAAGAAAGAAAAAACATTCGTGGTTTTAATTCAATTTTAAGAGTATCAGTTGAAAACGATATTTATATATTTTAGATAAGAGTATTCGTGGAGTTATTATTGATAAATTTTTTTTTCCTTGTTTTCTTTTTTTTTCTCTCGGGGTGAATACAAAATTAATTGTTTAGGATATTTTAATATAAAGTACACAGAACCCGTTTATTCTGCAATATACTGTAAATTCG
Organism: Maratus speciosus; assembly: GCA_963932465.1. Classification (NCBI taxonomy): domain Eukaryota; kingdom Metazoa; phylum Arthropoda; class Arachnida; order Araneae; family Salticidae; genus Maratus; species Maratus speciosus. The sequence continues at coordinate 431,587,573 of OZ010793.1, read as the reverse complement.
AAGGCGCGGTTCAACTTTATTAGTTACGAATTAAGTTTCGTCTTATACAGGTGTCAGTAAAAGTGAGGGATTCCAATGAACAGGAATAACATTTTTGGATGTTATATTTTAAGAAAGTATATCGAGTTTTTCTTAGCACTTTTCATAGGTCTAAATGGATCTAACATTTATAGGGGAGACAGTAATCAAATAAGGATATCAGATGCTGTTTGTAAGAAAACAGGCTACAGTTCCGTACGGGAGGAAGTGAAACTGGTTTCGTGGAATGTCATTGATGCAGCAAAATGGCTACTAGGCTTCCGTATTTGCATTACAAACACTTGTATTATAGTTAATTATTATAGTAAATAGTACGAAAAGAAATTGTTTTTGTTGCGTAGGCGGTGTATAGGGTGCAGATTAAGGAATACGGAGAAGTAATGTAAAGATAATACATGTATTACAGGGATTAATAGAAGTAATTGTTACTTACTTTGCAAACGGAATATCCACGCCTCTCTCTTAAGGGCCACTCCAGCACCAGCTCGTACTAGACTTGGCTTGGCATTAAGGGGTGACCTTCGGCCGCTCTGGAATTATCACTTTCCAGCCTGTTTCGATACATTATAATGGGCGATTCTAAGTGTTATCGATGGCAGGTAACGGGTAGCTGGAAAAGTGGATATTTTTTTTCTTTCTCCTCTTTTGTTGACGCTATTAGAAATTGTAATTTTACGATAGCTTGTATTGCACTGTTTGCTAGGGTGGTTAAAGTAAATATTGAGGAAAAGGGAGTAGTGAAGCGGTGAATGAGTGGAAACAATCCACTTATTTATATGAAAGAAAAGAATAAATAGAAGAAGAGTGTTTAAGTAATTTATTTAAAATAAAGTAACATGATAATACTTACACTCATAATTTGTAATTTCAGATAAAGGATTCAGTCACAAAATAATATGAAATACTGTTTTTTTTTTCTTTTCTGCTTTCTTTTGTTTTTAAATTTCTACTATCTCTATCTCCTTCTCTGGGTGGAAGTGCTGTTTTTTTTTTTTTTGTTGTTGTTTTTTTTGAAGTCTGAGACTGAGTTTCTTATATTTGAGAGAATATTAATAGTTATTTGGTTAACTTTTAATTAGAGGGTACGTTTAGAGAATCACGTAATTTACTGAATGAAAGTATCGAATTTACTATATGAGAATCAATTTTAGATATTGTGGTTGCATAGTTTTAAAAATATATGTGTGTTGTAAACTATAAAGGTAGTGAAATAATTGTAAAAAAAAAGTATTTGAAAAATGTAAGAATATGTATTGATATATTTGCTTGTTTGGTAGTTAAATGATTATTGGGTGTAAAAAGTTATGTTGGTAAATATGTTTCATTGTGTGTTATAAACCTTTCTTAATATGGATATTTAAATGTTGTACTTATGTAGTCATGAACTGAATACTTGCTTTGTGTAAAAAAGTGTGCTAAACTTTGTGGATCAGTATTTAAACTCTTTGGCATAATTAATTAGGTTCCTAATTTTGGGATTTTATCTTTTATGATTAACTTTTTGTTTTCTCTTCTAAATTGGTACACATATATACAATTTTTGGGAACATTCAGGGACTGTACCTTCATCACAGAGAGACAGAACTCATGCAGTATGCGGCTGTGATGGTTATGGGGAACACTGCTTTAGGGACCGTATACAAATCTGCATAAAACCGTGGACAGAATAAGAAGGAATATTCATCTTATGTACAATGTACAATTTAGGGTACAGGCATATTTTAATGAACTATACAGATAACATCAGCGTGTATTTGATAATGAACATTCATATCTCTGCACGGACTTCACAGAGTTTTGAACACTACGGAAGAGGTGAATCAGGGAGCATAGAGGAGAAGCCCCAGTGCCTTACAGATCTGCAACGTCCAGCCGTTGGAGAGACTTTCGGTGTTTGATAAGGACATCGGTCCACTTGAAAGATGTTATAGTTCCTGTACATGGACTTTCAAGTGCTTTGTGTTGGGGGGGGAAGTAATGTTGGCATGATTTCAACATTTTGGATATTTAGAACTATTTTTTTGAAGGAAAAAGATATATATATATATGAATAAGTTTACTGTCGATATCATCTATGTATATATTTATCTAAGTGATTATTTTATCTAATTGATTAATTTTTTAATTCAAGTTTTTTTTTATCTAAGTGATTATTTTATCTAAGTGATTATTTTATCTAATTGATTAATTTTTTAATTCAAGTTTTTTTTTTTCAATGTACAGTATTATTGTTTTTATGTATGCATTTATTAGTACATTATTATTATTTTATTAAGGATGGGTACCAAGAGCATTAAGTATTTTCCCAGGCAAGTGTTTTGCTAAGGGGAAAGCTTAATTGCCAGTTACTATCTGTATGTATGATATTACGATGTAAAGTAAAGAATTGGACAGTTTTGGTACAAAAGAGGGACTTTTATGACCTCATGTTTTATGGGACAGCTGCAGGATCTTCGTGTGGGAGCCCGCGGTCTCGTGGGAAAGTGGGGTTTGAAATATCGGATGTAGGAGGGTCGGAAGGCCCTCTGCATTTCGGGGACCCACTGACCACTGGCCGACACGAAGGCGGGTCCAGGCAGCGGCGAGTGGTTGGAGATTTTAATTATGCTGAATATGTTAATTCGCATCCACCACTCAGGGCCGCACATGCAAATTTTTAACAGAGAGAGATTTTCTTTTTCTCGAAAAAAAATACAGATGTACAAAAAGAGTTCCAGAGTGCGGTGGTTATTTTTTTCAAGCCCTTTTTGGCTGATCTTCCCATGTTTACTTGCTCTGTCTATGACGAGCAATATAGTAGTGTTAATTTTTTTAAAAAAAATGATTTAAACATTTTTGCTTTTGGCCCAGACCTGGGTGGAATTTAGTGTAAATAAAACTAAAATTACGGAACACGAATATGTGTGTTGTGGTTCTACAAACAAAAAAAAAAGAACTTTTGGATATATATATATATATTGTCAAGTCTACAACTCTAAAAGGATCTTGTGACCCCAATGGGGAAAAAGGTACGATGTTATGGATGTTCTCTTTTCTATTGTGTACCGTTTTAATATCAAATGTTTTGAATTGGGAATAGGGTGCCCAGGAGAACTTGTCAACTTCAATTAATATCCAAATTAGTGTTTTTTTTATGAGTTATTATTTTGGATGGTAAAAGTATGAATTATTTAATTGTAACTTAATATAATTTGCCTGTGGTGTAAATAAATGATGTATTATTATTAATTCCCTTCTTTGTTATTATTTGTTAAAAGTCTTGCTAATTACTTATTTTACGTATTTAGAAATTGCCTGACTGCTTAATATTATTATTAGACCATATAAGTAAAAGCCATAATTAAATTTATCTTGTAGGGTTGGTTTGTCTGAAAATTGGGGAGTTATATTTAGTGGTTTTGATTTTATTATATATTTCCCTTCAAACCAATTGGCCATAGGTTAGTTATCTTCTAAACATTTCACAACGCATTGTCTTATTTATTCAAGATAACCTTTTAGGTAAATGACCGTAGGTTATCTATTAACTAACTAGGCTTTACGATCACCAGGTCCTCTATAATTAGAGGCCCCTATAAGATAGATTTTCTTTTGTATCAAGTAAGTTCGGAGAAAAGGGTGCGCCCAACACTCTTGTTAGCTTGTGTTAGGGAATTTATAGATAAATTAAGATATTCATTAACCTAATTTTTAATAGTTGTCTAGATCTTGCCAGCATCTGCCTTACTTGTGCATCGCCGGCTATCTTCTTTGCAATATCTTGTAGAGTACTGGTTAGTTTCTTGTTCACTACTGTAACATCTTGCTCTTCTTCTAAAGTTGATTGAAGTACTTGGAAACGGTTTTTAAGTTCCAAATGGAATTCTTCTTTATGTTTCTGGAGATTTATTATATCGATTGATTTCTATATATATATATATATCTTGCTTTTTTTTTTTTTTTGGAACTTTTAGCGTTTTCCATTCTTAGTCCTTAATTCTTCACTTAAACTCCAAAAAATCGGGAAAATCTCATAGAAGTCCCTATCACAACGGGAACTAATTCACCCCTACTTCAGGGGAAATGTCCCCAATTTCTACTGGGACAGTAGCGCCAACTTTTCAAAAATTCTGTGTGGGCTTAAAAATTTTTTGCATAAAATAACACGTATATATATATTTTTTCCCTTAGTGTGTATGTGTGCGAAGAGAGAGAGAGGGGGGGAGTGAATGACTAAAGATAACTTGAAATTAAATTATGTTTTTTCTAAGCAAATTTTTAAATAAAATAATATTTATTTTAAATAACGTTGGAATTGCTAACTATTGAAAGTGTAAAAAACCAAATGAGAAAAAAAGTTTATATTTTAGTCATCTATGTTCTTTATCAATTCAAGACATCCAAACAGACGGCAAAATATGCAGGAAATTCGTTTTCGTGAGAAATTTAACTATACATCCGCTGAAAGGGTTTTCAGTGCTCCTGTAAGTCTAATGAATGTTCTTACCATTTTTCAAACAAAACTATTTTGAGAATATTAATGAAACCAAATTTGATTTCAGCTATTATATAATTAAAAAATAAATTATGAATTAAGTCAATTGAAATTGGGTGGGCGGAGAGATCAAATTATAGGCTGGGCTCGCGCCCCATGGGCCCATATAAGTTCGCGCTACTGAACTGGGACTTACTGGCTATAGCCAAAAACATAGTACATTAAATTTGGTTTATTTCTATGTATAATTCCAAACACTTTTCGATGATACAAAGAGGACACACATGAACACATGGACAGACAGACATTTTGTAAAAACGTGTTTTTAAGGATCTAAGACCCTTAAAAACGCTAAATGCGTCGGAAACCGAAAGCTGAAAAAATTTCGATTACAATATACTTTCTTCTGTTATAGATAGAAGAAAGTAAAATACGGAACGGAAATTGGGCCTCTGATTAATGCTTCAACTGTTGTCAGGATATTAGTTCAAAAGCTAAAGAAACAATTAAAAGCCGCATTCATGTGGAAATGCGGTGAAAGTTAGTATTATTCAGCATTTACGAATATCCTTTGCTAATATACACGTGTATCTGGATGAATAATCAGGTGAGTTTCTATATTTGTTATTTAATGTAAATCTTTCAACCGACTGACGCAGACGCAATTTTTTTTCAATTATCAGTAGTATTTTTAACATACAAAAATTGCGACTACAGAAATGCACTTAGAAATATCTATATAAGAGACTTCCTAGATGATAAAACAGTAAAGATTTCAACTACATAGGGTTACAATATTTTTTCATTGTTATTTATATCACTAGGGGGCTCTGCCCCCTACGAGCTACGCTCGTCAACCCCCGTTCAGACACCGCAGACTCTAATGGTGTTATTATACGAGGAGTCAAAGTCGCTTGGATCCCAGGCGTCTCCATGTTTATCAAACATTTTTCTATAATACTACCGATTTTCATATTTTTGTATGCAACAGTTTTTTTAATATTAACGAAGAAAGACCTCCGGTCACAAAAAATTCAAAACCGGCGGCGGCGGCGGTGACAGCGGTAGTTACTTTTTTTTAGAATAGAGAGATTTATAAACTGAATCGTGTGACAAAATAAAGAAATCGTATGAATGTCGTAATAGTAAACTTCTAAATCATAATAAGGATACTTCATGAAAACAAAATATTTTTAATATAGAAAGCAAAGATTTCAAATATATGATTACAAATATTCTTCATACTTATTTATTTTAATTATTGGTTTAACCTTGCGACAAAATAAAAGAATGACATGATTATTGTAAAAATAGACTTCTAAATAAAAATAAAGATTTGAAACACATCATTAAAACTAACGACGAAACTGGACTAAATTTCACTCGGTGCAAGATTGGCTTCCCCCATCCCCACGAATCCTTCTATACATATAAAAAAATTTTGATTTGGAAATGGACCAATGAAAACCTGCGTAGATATACCCAGTAGATCGGCATCCAATTTGATGCTCAAGCATGCCCTTTCTTCATTAATATTTAAAAAACTGTTGCATACAAAAATATGAAAATCGGTGGTATTATAGAGAAATGTTTGATAAACACGCTGATGCAGACAATTTTCAAATCGAAGAATTATTTTAAGAGATATTTAATGCTAAAGTTGGACAAAATCGTTCCATTAAAAAAGTTTTATTGGAGCAAAAACTATACATGAGAATTTAATCATTTTTAGATCATTTTATACGTTATAAGTTCCCGGTGTGCAGATTGCATTTATTTTTTTTTATTTGACGCATTTTTTGAGGTTTTATTTCTATTTTAAATTCAAATTTTCAGCATTTCGAGAGATATTTTTTTATTTATTTTAGAAAATGTTATTAATTTAAATTGTTGCCAACTGTATAAACAGCGCAAATAATAATGTTTGCTTCAAATTAAAAATTTATTTACACGTGACTATTATAAACAGAAAAAAAAACTTTAAAAATAGAATTAAATGATTGCATGTTAAAAGCACGAAAATTACGTCATAAGAACCATATTTACACTTGAATTTTAAAAGAAAAACAAAATGTTAAAATAAAAAAATCATTATTATGCGTTAAAACTTGTAAATGGAGGAAATTACGTCATATTTAAAATGGCCAAAAAATATGGAAAAACAATTTAAATTAAAAAATATATTTGCGCGAGACATTTATTTGATATTTTGAGATAATCTTTTCAACTATTATCGTGAATTCGAAGACAGCGCAAATAATATTTCTTTTTAACAACAAAAGTATTTTCACGTGAATATTAATAAGAGAAATAAAACTTTGATGTAAATTACGTCAGATTTAAAACGATACATTTAAAATGAATTATTTAAAAGAACTATCTTATAGCGCTGTTAAAAAATACCGGGAGGCAATGACACTGTTTACTTAATTCATTTTACATTAGCTTATTTTCAAATGTATAACTAATTTTTTTAATTAAATACGAAAACAGCCATTCTATCTCTTAACAGCAGCAGCAGCTTTGGTCTTAAAAATCCCAATCCAAGGAAAACGAATGGAAACCAGTTTACAGAGAGATCGCTACTGTTTTTTTTGTTTGTTTGTTTAATTCAATATTTTAAAGCCGATCAAATTAGCGTGCTTTTTTGATTTTGGTGTGTCTGAACGGAGTTTGGCGAGCGTAGCAAAAGAGCAGAGCCCCCTAGTAGTAAAAGAAAAAAAATAATAGTCAGTTTTATCGCATAAATTTAGAGCGATTTGCTTTGCGAAAAAATACAGCAAAAGAGCCGCTAGAAAAGAATTTAACGTAAATGAATCCTTTGTTCGATACTGGCGTAAACAAAACCAAAACAAACAAAATAAGTCGGAAATTGTACGTCAAACGTGGCAAATAAATACTATATCGTACTATAACTAGTATTTTAAAAAGAAAACCTGAGTAAATAATTGTTTAAGATAGCTAAAGTAAAATACTACTAAAACATACGCATTTTAATTCGTGCAAGTTCATTTCTATAATAGATCATTGTGAATATAACATTTAATATATATATTTTTTAAATCATCACCGTTGAATCGCTTTCAATCCAGTTTTGGAAATATATCTCTCCAGATTTTACCATTTTTTCTTTTCTAATACTTTTGTCAGCCAATTAAATCCAGTGAATTTTCTGATTTCGTCGCTTTATCCTACTTGAAGCTCAATCTCAGTCATTTGACATCTCTAGAATATCATTGTAGGGTGTTTGTATTCCATCTACCCCCTAGGTTGTCGTCTTTTTGCAATGCGTTAAGCCCATTTCCATTTTAACCGTTTAATTCTCCCAATGATGTCAAAAACTCATCCAGATTATTCTTTTTCTAGCTTTTCTATCTATGCATAGCAAACTCCATTAACCTGATTGGACCTCTCATCCAGATTATTCTTTTTCTAGCTTTTCTATTTACGCATAGGCATAGCAAACTCCATTAACCTGATTGGAGCTGTTCATAGACTAAGTCCAATTAGAGTTAATGGTGAATACCATTTAACCGTTCGGCCGACATTTTAGTGCTAAATCGGCAGTTGAGGTAGTTGGTGAATAAGAACGTAAGGCATTTATCAATATAAAGGTTTGTATGTATAATCCCTGCATTTTGATATTTTATGATGTTAAAGCGAATAAGGTAACTTCATATATTCCGCATACTTTTACAAACATTATACAGACCCATTCAAAATATGAAAAAATACAAAACTAGTGCGTCGTGACACACACACACACAACTTTTTTTCACAGTAATAAACAACTGATTCTATCATTTTTCTTAAAGAACTTTAAGAACTTTTTACTGATATTTCATAATATAAATATTGACTAGAAAAATTTATAAATCTTCATAACATTTTTTTTCTTTTTTTTAGAGTTGCGATTGCGTACTCTAGTAGGTCAACCAAAATAAGGATAATGCCCTTTTCCAAGTTTGATATACTTTTTTTCTTTTTTTACAGTTGCAATTGCGTACTCTAGTACGTAAACCAAAATAAGGATGATGTCCTTAGCCAAGTTTGTAATAGTCACTTGTGTTCTAGCAATTGTGCAGAACGTTGACTGCAGTCATGAACAATTTTACATTCAGAAATCAACAAGCGACAGCGATGACAGACTTCTATTGGTCAGATGGGATGAAAGTGATGATGAAATTAATGCCGTATGCGACATTATTTCTGGAAGGTGAGCATTCTTCGTCTCCAAATTTTCTTTATCATCAAAAATTGTTATTATAAGCATTTAATTTATAAATATAGTTATTTCACACTTATGCGTCTATCACTTAAAATAATCTCTGAGTTATACACAGATTTTTCAGCGTCCCATCATAAAAAAATAAGATTTAATTTTTTGGTTCTGTTTTAAATAGCTCAGGTTCGGTTCGGTTAGAAGTACGCTGGGTTCATGAAATGTTTTCGTCAAGTTTGGTTCGGTTTTTAGGTTGACTTTAATCAGAATTTCGGATTGACTTTTTTCCAACTGAGTAAAAAAGTGTCCAAATCTGGAGTGAAACCACAGACCTTTGACTTAAATTGTCAGCGCTCTGCCTATTGAGCTACCTGGATCGACAATTGGCCGGCACAATTCACTTAGATAGATAACTTTATTGGCAGTACGCTCTTCTTATTGAGCTACCTAGACCGACAACTGGAGATACAATTCACTCTAACAACCATAATTGCCGTAAACTCTGACTATTAGAATAACTGGACCGACAAAAGGCCGAGACTATTCTTTCAGACAACCTTATTGGCATTACCAATGGGCACAGCGTTGACAATTTAAACAAAGATCTTGGGTTCGATTCCCGGCATGGACACATTTTCACTCAGTTGGTAATTTGTCAATTCATCTTTATGATTGAATGAGTATGATTGAATTAAAAATAATAAAAATAGAATTTTTGGGTTCGGATGGAGTATAACCCGATCCGCGCAGGAATTTCCTTCACATGCACGCCTATGAATCCCTTCTTTCTTATTCCTACGAGGGAAGATAATTGCTAAATAAAGTAGTAGATGGTGAATTTAGAAGGTGGCCGAATGGAACCCCCTCCCCCCAACACCCATTACCGTTTCGATAATTTCTTAAAATAAAAGACAGTAGGACCCCACACCCGGAGAATCATAATGTCAGCGTCGGAAGGTTTAGATTTTTTTGTTTATTAATGGTGCAGAAGTGCGAAATCTGTACCAAAACTCCATAAAGTACTCGCGGAACTGCAGAAAACCTTTCCGGTATAATATATCGGAATTTAACACTGGAATAAAAAGATCCGAACACAGGAATTCAGTACTGACAAAACTTGGTTGTAAGCAGGGATGTAGTGGAGGGTATACGGGGGTATACGCCGTATACCCTCTGGATTTTTTTAAGGAACACCGTATACCCTCTGTTTCTCAAGAAAGCTATAGTATATTATACCCTCTGCTTAGAACGTATACCCTCTGTTTTTTTTGTTTTTTTTTACGACTACACCACTGGTTGTGAGAGTCATATTTTAATCTTTTTGCTACATGCAATGTTATAATCCATAGCCGCTCGATATAATAACCATCCATTATAGCGATTTTTCTTTCTTCCAAAACGACACGATTTATTTTTGCACCCAACACAATGACTGATCATACCAAACATTCCCATATAACGAGAATCTCCAGTTTTATACCAATATTTGAGTTTACTTAGATATAAGAAAAGCATAGCTTTACAAAATCGGAAAAAAAAATCCTCTTTTCTCATAAAAAATAACGATTATTTCTCCATTCATCGGCAAAAAGTACTGCAAATACTTTTTAGTGTCGTTTATAGCAGTTCTGGGGATAATGACCCTGTCAAATAAATGTAATAAGTAATTATTACTGAATTAAAGTTCTAAGTATTGCATTTTAAAAAATCCCTGTCGGCTCGGGCCTACAGGCGGAGGTAGATTTCGAAATTAAGTACCAAATTCACCAACAAAACTTAAATCAAGATTAGAGATAAACCCATTTCTTTCACTAAAAATAAGGATAGAAACATTTTGTGAAAATTCTAATGTACACGAATACACACACGCATGTATGGAATAGGTTTAAAAATGGCTAAAACAAATTCAGAGAACCTCAAAGTGTTAAAATATGTTAACATTTCCACAGTCGGGTTTTTATAATGTTTTAATACGTTTCTTCAAACTCACATTATGTTACATATTCACCTGCTGAGGTCCATTATATTTCAATATGACGCAATATTTTTTTTTTTTTAATTCGTCAAACTATTTATTTCATTTTGAGTTTTCATGCTGAAATCTTACTCTAGAAAACTTATGACGTAATATTCAATTTATTTTCAATTCATCAAACAATTTATTTAATTTATTTTTTTAGCGTTGCAATAGAAAAGCAATTGATGTGGTGAGAATTTTATTGTTTTTTTTTTCTAATTGTTGGCAACAGCTATAACGAAAAATATTTATTTTTTCCTGTCATTGTTGTGTAACAGCTGGTTTTATCAAAATCTTGTTAAGACGGTATTCAAAATTTTGAACCCTCCCCATTTCCATTCCCTTGGGTCGATTTTGCCCATTTTCAATCCCCGCCGAGATATTAGCCATCTCAAAGTTGTTGGCGAGTTTGAAGTGCATAATTGCAACTTTTATCGTGCGGACAAAATTTAGTACATACATACATATATATAAACTTTTTAGGTTGGCGTGGTTTTGGGTTCCTGGGGTCATATAATGAAAAGTTAAGAAGGGATTTTTCAAAAGTCGCACCATGGTAACGACTGCAATAGGTAGTATTTCTTACGAAATCTACCTAAAATTTCAATTCACGTTTATTTCATAAATATCCTTTTATTTTTTTTACACTGGGAATCTATGTCTCGCTCACCCATCTTCGTCTAAGACACCTCAGGCTCTAAAAAAGGCTAATTTGCTGTGTTTTAAAATGATTACCCTATTGCGGAAACTTGAATGATATATAATCATGATCACTCGCGATCTTCTGTGTAATCAGATTGCTGTTCTTTTCAGTTTGACAGGGGAATTTTTTGGTTCTTAAGGTCGAATCAACCGCTGCCGTGAAAGTTACGGCGGCTGTCTTCGTAATTGAGATCAACGACAGTAAAATCAATGGCACGTTTGAAAATCAGCTTGTAGAAAATAGTTAAGGCTGTTCCCAAATCCAAAAGGGCAACTTTATGACATAAGTTTTAATTTATTTCTGTTCGGAAATATGCGAAACTAGCAAGTGTTGTTGTTCAGAAACTATGTAATCGAACTGTGTTTTCCCTTTTTTTGCAAACGCAATACATCTTTCAGAAAATAGTGTCAGAGTGGGCGTTTTGAACCTTTCAACTGAATATTCCACTAAAGCAGAAAAAACAGTCAACGAAGGGAGAAAAACGCCTTGTCACGTGATCAAAATCGCTTATAGGTAATTTATTTATCAAAAATGGAAAACACAGTTCGATTCCAAATCGCTTCCATAGTCAGGACTTCCAATTTTATATCTTTCCGTTAAAAAATGAACTTGTAAATGTGTCAAAACGTTTTGCGCTTGTTGAGCAGAGCCGTTGAGAACAGCCTTAAGGCGGTTCTCAAATCCATTGATTATTAAACGGATTTGGAATCGAAAGACGTTTTCTATTTTTCAATAAATAATTATTGAATTATAAGCGATTTTTCTCATGTAACAACGGGTTTAATTCGGTTCAAAATGTCAACTTTGATGGCATATTCTGAAAGATCCTTTGCCTTTACCAAAAACAGTCAAACGCTATTTGATTACGTAGTTATGAAATAAGATTAACCAGTTTCATGCGTTTCTGAACAGAAGTGAATTCAGAAATGCGTCAGAAAGTAGCTCCTTTGGATTTAAGAGCAGCCTTAAGTAAGAAATGTCGCTGCTTCCCGGCTTTTATAATAACGCTATAAGAAAATTGTTTTAAATAAAACGTTTAAAATATGACGTTATTTTTCACATTAAATTCTTTTCACGCGTAATAATTTCATTTTTTTTAAGTTTTTTTTTTTTTTTTTTTACATTTACGTGTAAATATATTTTAAATTGAAAAACGTTTTTAAATTTTATTATTTGGTCTTTTTTAAATCTGGCAACAGGTAAGTATAAACAGTTATTTCAAATTATAAATTAAATCTCTATTCAGATAATTTTTAATAAAAAATGGGAAAAAATCTTAAAAAACAGACAAATTAAAAAATATGATTGGACACTGCACACCACAATCGTGTCAATATGTGTGTGAGAAAAATGTTTAAATTGGCATGCATTATTTTTGATCTTATAAAACTTATTTAAGTGAACTATGTACGATACGATGATCATATTAAAAACACAAAGTTGTACCGTCTACCTTAACAACATGGTGAAATTTCGTATTTCATGGCGATTGGTCAATTTTGACGAAAGTTACAGCCTAAAATAATAATAATAATAATAATAAAATGGCGAGCAAACAAAGAACCCCTTTTTGGTTCATGGTGAATCTATAATGGGATAGCCAAAACGGTGCCTTTCCAACTAAAAAAGAACTATCAAAATTGAAGCATCTGTTCAAAAATTATACTTGGATATACAGGATGTCCCAAAAATCCTTGACACATTTTAAAATTCAATATAAAATCAAGTAATTTTCGTATAGGAGTGCGGTTTGGACTAAAATGCTTCTCACGATGAAAATTTTTTTCAAGCTAATAAAAAATTACTTCCAAACTTCGATCACAGATGACGCTGCTTGTCCGTATGGGGTTTGGTTTCAAATATGCGTTTTCTCTGATTTTTCAGACCAGTTTCGATTTGTTTCCGAAGTACCAACCTACCCAATTAGTTTTTCCGCTGGGAGTCGTCTTTTCTGTGTCACAGCGTCAAAACTAATCTGAAAATCAGAAAAAACGCATGTTTGAAACCAAACATACAAACAAGTGGCGCCATCTATGATCGAAATTTGGAACTAATTATTTTCATTCGCTCGAAGAAAAGTTAGAAATATTTTAGTCCAAACCGTACTCATGTATGACAATTACTTGATTTTATATTGAATTTTAAAATGCGTCAAGGACATTTGGGACAGCGTGTACATTAAAAACCATAAAACGAGTTGCACAACCTTCTTCGTTAAAAGTAGGTGAAAAAGTGAAAAAATGCGGAACCATGTATGATCTTTCATCCCTACATGTTGTTTGACTAAATCCGATTTCTTTCCCTTTTTTTTAAACAGAGATCAAATAGAAGAAACTTTAAAGTCAGCCAACTATCCTGATGTTGAGACAATTAGTGAAGATGAAATGGAAGAATATCTTCAGGAGTGTGACAACGCAAATAACATACAATATGGACCAAAAAAGACCAAAACAACTAAAACTACCTCAGAAACTACAACACCTGGATACGACGGAATACCTGTGATTTTTCCAGGTAAAGGAAAAAATTTCTCATGCAACTATTAGATTTTTACGTATTTACTAGGGGGCTCTGCCCCCTACGAGATACGCTCGTCAACCCCCGTTCAGACACCGCAGACTCTAAAAGTATGCTAATTTGATCGGCTTTAAAAAGATTTCGGAAGATTGAATTATAATTTAAAAAACAGTGGCGATCTCCCTATAAACGGATTTCTATTCATTTCTCTTTGAATGGGGAATTTTAAGGCCAAATCCGCTGCGGTACTACTTGATGAACCCGTCGACCAATTTCGCCAAATTATATAAATCGCCAAAGCACTCGCCAATTATATAAATTGACATAATTTTTATTTTAAATAACAAAAGAACAAATAAATTAGTGCAACATTAATAAAAATACAAATAAAACGTCGAAATAAAAATATCTTGATGACGTAGACACGTGTAACTTGCTTAAAGTCAAGTTAATGTGACATTTACGATCAACCATTATTGGCATTTAATCTTATAGTTTGGCGAATGATAGATTTTTGGTTGACGGGATAACTAAGTACCAAAAATACATATGTTAATCGCTGTTTTCGTCTTTGACGTAGACACGTGTAACAACATTTCAAAATAAGCTAATATAAAAGGAATTAAGTAAACAGAGTCTTTGTCTCCCGGTATTTTTTAACAAAGCGAAAAGAAAGTTCTTTTAAATAAGACTTTAAATTAATCGTTTTTAATCTGACGTAATTTTGACCAAACTATTCTTTCTCTTTTTAATATTCACGTGAAAATGCTTGTGTTAGAAATGAAATATTATTTGCGCTTTCCTAACAAAAATAGTTGAAAAGAATCCGCTCAAAATATCAAATAAATGTCTAGCGCAATTTCTGAATTTAAACCTTTTTGCAATATTATTTTGTATTCATTTTATGTAATAACTGTAATGTGACGTAAATATGACGTAATTTCTCCTATTTAAGACTTCTAACGCATGTTAATAAATTTATTATTTTACAAATTCCTTTCTCTCTTAAAATTCACGTGTAATTATAGTTTTTATGACGTAATTTTTAATAAGTTCCTGCTTTTTGTACATAATTAATTCTAATTCCAAATGTTTTTGTCTGTTTATAATAGTCGCGTGTAAATAAATTTTTAATTTATTTACAAGTATAAATATTTTTGTTTTGAAGCAAACATTGTTTCCACTGTTTATACAGTTGGAAACAGTTTAAATTAATATCACTTTCTAAAATCTGTAAAAAATATCTCTAAAAATGCTGAAAATTTGAATTTAAAATAGAAATAAAACCTCAAAAAATTAGTCAAATTAAAAAAAGAAAAACAGTCTGCACACCGGGAACTTCAAACGTATAAAATGATCTAAAAATGATTAAATTCCTATGAATAGTTTTTGCTCCTATAAAACTTTTTTAGTGGAACGATTTTTTCCAACTTTAGCATTAAATACCTCTTAAAATAATTCTTCGATTTGAAAACTGTCTGCATTAGCGTGTTTATCAAACATTTCTGTATCATACTACCGATTTTCATATTTTTGTATGCATTACTTTTCTTAACTAGGGGGCTCGGCCCCCTACGAGCTATGCTCGCCAACCCCCGTCCAGACACCGCAGGCTCTAAATGCACGCTAATTTGATCGGCTTTAAAAAGATTTCGAAAGATTGAATTATAATTTAAAAAACAGTGGCGATCTCCCTATAAACGAATTTCTATTCATTTCTCTTTGATTGGGGAATTTTAACGCCAAATCCGCTGCGGTACTACTTGATTATCCCGTCGACCCATTTCGCAAAATTATATAAATCGCAAAACCACTCGCCAAATTATACAAATTGACATAATTTTTATTTTAAATAACGAAAGAACAAAAAAATTCGTACAACATTAATAAAAATACAAATAAAACGTCGAAATAAAAATAACTTGATGACGTAGACACGTGTAACAACATTTCAAAATAAGCTAATATAAAAGGAATTAAGTAAACAGAGTCTTTGTCTCCTGGTATTTTTTAACAAAGCGAAAAGAAAGTTCTTTTAAATGAGACATTTTAAATTAATCGTTTTTAATCTGACGTAATTTTTACCAAGCTATTCTTTCACTTTTAAATAATCGCGTGAAAGTACTTTTGTTAGCAATGAAATATCATTTGCGCTTTCCTAACAAAAATAGTTGAAAATATCCTCTCAAAATATTAAATAAATGTCTAGCGCAATTTCTAAATTTAAACTTTTTTGCAATATTATTTTGTGTTCATTTTATGTAATAACTATAATGTGACGTAAATATGACGTAATTTCTCCTAAGACTTCTAACGCATGTTAATGAATTTATTATTTTACAATATCCTTTCTCTCTTAAAATTCACGTGTATACTTTTTATGACGTAATTTTTAATAAGTTCCTGCTTTTTATACATAGTTATTTAATTCTAATTTGAAAGTTTTTTTCCTGTTTATAATAGTCACGTGTAAATAAATTTTTAATTTGAAGCAAACATTATTGCTTGCGCTTTTTAGCGCAAGCAATAGCGCACGCTGCAATCGCAAGCAATCACGCTGCGCTTTTTAGCGCAGCGTGTTCATCAGTTGGCAACAGTTTAAATTAGTACAAGTTTCTTAAATCTGCAAAAAATATCTTTAGAAATGCTGAAAATTTGAATTTAAAATAGAAATGAAACCTGAAAAAATGAGTCAAAATAAAAAAATTAATGCAATCTGCACTCCGGCAAATTCTAACGCATAAAATGATCTAAAAATGATTACACTGCCATGTATAGTTTTTGCTGCTATAAAACTTTTTTAGTGGAACGATTTTGTCCAACTTTAGCATTAAATATATCTTAAAATAATTCTTCTATTTGAAAACTGTCTGCATCAGCGTGTTCATCAAACATTTCTGTATAAAACCACTGATTTTCATATTTTTGTATGCATTACTTTTCTCAATATTAACGAAAAAAGACCTCCGGTCACAAAAAATTCAAAACCGACGGCGGCGGCGGTGACAGCGGTAGTTACTTTTTAGGGTTTCGTTCATCTGACGAAACCCTATTCGTCTCACTCCTTTGTCTGTCTGTCCGTCACAGAGCCCGTTCTCAGAAACTATACATGTTAGAGATTTGAAATTTTGGGTACTTATAGCTGAACACCTCACATCAAACAACAAATCATAAAATTTTGAAAAAGTTGGTAATTAACTGAATTACGGGCTAATTAACTTCTAAAATTAACCAATCCACCTTTTTAACGCAGATTCAAATAAACTTTCTCCAAATCATCTGTGTTTCTCCTAAGGGTTGCCAGTAAAATCAGCCGATGCATGGTTACCACGGAGGAAATTAAGCCGAAAAATGAAGTGGGCATTTTAAATCGAAATCGCATATCGGAACATATTGGTCCGAGAAATTTGTAAATGGAATAGACAGACGCAGAAAAAAATCTACTTTCATTTGGTATAAAGTTCACATTTCTGTGATGTGTATAAGTTAAAATATCCACTAAAAATCGATCGATAAAAATTTATTTTCTTTAATTGGAAGGACAAGGAAAAAAGATTTCAATTCAAAAGATTTCAAAGCAGGTAGACATGACGACGCTGCGGTTTTTCTTAATAGCATATTTTAATACGGAATTTTAACTTTTTAAATATTAAATTTTTTGATTAAATTTTATGGCATCCCGGTGTCAAATTTCTCGCTGATTTTATTGATACCTATTTCTAAGTCCTATCTTAATTACAAGCTGAAATATTAATTATTATTTAATTAATCGGTTTAACTCGCAGAAGAATAAATGTCGGTAACTCCCACATGTGTATTTTAAACAATTCTTTCTAAGTGAGCCCCTAATTACGTTGGAGACATGAAATTTCGGGTACTTATAGCTGGACACCTCACATCAAACAACAAGTGATGAAATTTTGGAAAAAGTCGTACATTTAACCCTTTGGGTTCCCACATGTGCATTTTAAACAATTCTTTCTAAGTGAGCTCCTAATTAGTTTGGAGGCGTGAAATTTTGCATACTTATAGCTGAACCCCTCACATCAAACGACAAATCATAAAATTTTGAAAATGTCGTACGTTTAACCCTTTGGGGTCCCGCATGTGTATTTTAAACAACTCTTTCTAAGGTGAGCTCCTAATTAGTTTGGAGGCGTGAAATTCTGCATACTTATAGCTGAACACCACACATCATACGACAAATGATAAAATTTTGAAAAAGTCGTACATTTAACCCTTTGGGCTCCTACATGTGTATTTTAAACAATTATTTGTAAGTGAGCCTCTAATTAAGTTGGAAGCGTGAAATTTTGCATTCTTATAGCTGAACACCTCACATCAAACGACAAATCATAAAATTTTGAAAATGTCGTACGTTTAACCCTTTGGGCTCCCACATGTGTATTTTAAACAATTCTTTCTAAGTGAGCCCCTATTTAGGTTGGAGGCGTGAAATTTTGCATACTTATAGCTCAACATCCCAGATTACACGTCAAATAATAAATTTTGAAAATGTTTTATGTTTAACCCTTTCAACTCCAGCTCGTGTATTTTAAGCAATTCTTTCTAACTGAGCCCCTAATTAAATTGGGGATTTTAAATTTTGCATACTTATAGCAGAACACCTGAGGCCAAGCGACAAATCATAAAATTTTGAAAATGTCTTACGTTTAACCCTTTGAGCTACCACATATGTATTTGAAGCAATTCTTTCTAAGAGAGCCCCTAATTAAGTTGGAGACATGAAATTTTGCATACGTATAGCTGAATACCTCAGACCACACGACAAATCATAAAATCTTCAAAAAGTCTTATATTATTTACCTCTCCGGGCTCTAGCTTGTGTATTTTAAGTAATTTTTCTAACATCCGCCCTTTTAACCAGGGGAGAAATTTTTCAACTTTTGCCGACACCCCTTTGACCCTTCTTTCACATTGTGCACCATAGCCTTACATATTTTAGTTCCATTTTTTACTGCCAGGTGCGCCTACTGATCTCAGGTGCTATGGGCCCAATCCCCTCGACTAATATATCTGCGGATAGTATGTAAAACGGGACATCGTTCGGATAGATGTTTGTTTAGAATCGAGTGCGCCCCCTGGTTGCGAAATGTGGAAGTAATAGATTTTTCAAAAAGATAAAGTGTTTTGACAGGAATATTAAACGAAACCCTCTGTGCGATCTGTGATCACACTTACCCACTTGTTTTTAGAATAGAGAGATATTAACGAAGAAAGACCTCCTGTCACAAAAAATTCAAAACCGGCGGCGGTGACAGCGGTAGTTACGTTTTTTTAGAATAGAGAGATTTTTTAGATAAATTGGAAATAAGTAAGGAAAACCTCTAAACTATTTTACCCTTATGGAAGAGTGGGATACCTTGGGATACTTTTGGGTTAATATTTTTTGTATATTTTATTTTGTACTCAATGTTTACATAATGATTGCTATGTATTGATCGACTTATAGTCAGCGGGGTGGGGTGGAGGGAGGACTAGGATGCCATATTTTTGCAACTAATTTTAGCGTCGATGATTTTGGTATATATGATAGATTAGATGGTAAAGAAAATGAAACTGACAATCAGTTGGAGTACCAGCAGAGTGTTGCCATAGCAATATTGTACAACCTGCTCCAAGGCGGATTACTGATATAACCACAGCTTGGGAGAGATCAATCGGACAGACCGAAAAGATTAATAGTACATATATCAGTCCTGTTCACTCTTTCAGTAAGTAGGGGCACACCTTAGCTGGTGGCAAACCACAGCCCTCTGAATACTAGGCCTGAGTGCTCATTCAAAATGGCGGCTGTCGAAGGCGGACTTTTCCCCCACTAGTAAAATTATATCGTGATTGAGTGCCTGTGAATCTCCCTTCAGTTCCCGGTTTTCTTGTAATATTATTTTACTGAAAGATTTTTCGATAAGCTCAATCAATCGATTAAAAATTTCTATCTATTAAAAATTTCTTTTGACAAGAAACTAGTATGCCATCATTCAAAAATTAACAAAAATATTTCCCATCTGTTACATTTGTCAGAAAAGTAAAGAAAATTTAAAATGTTTGTTTAGCTTCATGATCAAAGTTTTATGTGGAACCAGCCCCTTAGTTATGAAAAGAATAACATATTATATTGGCTAAATGCATTTACACAAATTAAAAATAAATGAAAGGATAAATTTGGTATTTAAATTATGAAAAGCACATGGCAAAAATTATTCACATATTGTTAAGAAATTCAGATATTCTAAGGTTGAATGCTAAAAATAAATACAGATTTATTTATTTTTCAGTTTTTTTAAATTTTTCTCTTGTATTTCTTAATTAAAATTTTTAATAACTATTTTTGAGTAATTATTTGGTAAGATCTTATATACAACTTGCATCATATTTTTAAATAAATAAAGCTGTCATGAGTCCAGGGATCTGTTTAGAGAAAAATTAGGCCCTTTAATGGACCTTTCACAACCTTTTTATTTTAAAACAGGACCCTTCACAAAATTTTTCAACTTAACAATTAGCTTTACACAAAAATTTTGCATTTCCAAACTGTACTTTTCATCACAAATTTTAAAAGTAATACTATCTAACTTGTCAAAAAACCTATTATCAAGATATAGATATGGAAAGGGTCTTGTTAAAAATGTATAACAAGAACCTGAATATAACGATAATTTCAAATTCCCAAAATTAAAAATAGATTTTTCATAAATGTGAAAAAAAAAAAAACTATTCACAATTTCAAAAATAGGACCCAGAAAGAAAAATCTGTACAGATCCCTGTGAGTACAATATTTACATAAATGATCAAAGTCATTCACTACATTTTTAACCTAAAGTTAACTAATTTTTAATAAAAAATTCATATGAAAAATCACCATTACTAGAATCAATACAGTAATTACAACAGTGATGTTTTAGCAAGTTTAGAAAGCAGCATAACCTGCAATGAAAAGTAGGATTGGCGCAATGTTTTTATAAACTGGGTTTAATATATCATTTAAAGATCTTTAAATGCGTCTAAATTTATCAGGCATGAAAGTGGAAAACATAAAAAAGGTTGTAATTTTTTTTTCCATCTATACAATATTTATTTTTGGACACATTTTAACTTATTTATACAATAAAATAAAATATTACTGTATGTATGATTTTCTTTTAATAATTTAAAATTTATTAAAAGAAATTTAAACTAACAATTTTACAGGTCTTTTGAATCAAAACAGGAAATTGAAGGCAGTTTGCTAAGATGTAAAACCATAAATATCTGATGAATTTATTTGAACTACAGCGATTAATTTGTCAAAATAAATATTATTTTAGAAGGTTTGTCTGTTTAAGATTTCCCCCCTCCTTTCAAAAACAAACAAAAAAACAAACCTCCATGCAGCATAAATACAAGCAAGTCAAATTAATCTTTACTCCAGAAATACATCTCGAAAATTGCATCACTGAAATTACACAAAAGTGTTAATTAGGAAAAAATATTCTATTCCAAAAAGAACCTTGTGGAAACTTCCTTTACCTTTTAAAGTCTAAAAAAATCACTCTGGAAAGACATTTTAGAAACAATTTACACCACTTTCAGATGCTTATTCACCTTTGATTTGATGGCTTTTTTGCACAGTAATTCAGAAACAAATTCCGACGATTTGAGTAAACGAAATTATTATTAAATTTCCTAGACACCCCCCCCCCCTCTCATATATGCTTTCAATATTTTCTTTGCATTTTTGCATCAATCCAGAAAATGTCCAAAATTGCTTTAATATAGGTGGAATTCCTCCTTTAGGAGGAATTGTTTCGTGCCTGATTTATTGATAAATTGCATTTCTTATCTAAATATTTTTGTTTATTATGAAAGAGCTTTTGAATTATTAGTCTTTTCTCATTTTCAATCAACTTCTCTAGAGAGATATAATAATTACTGACATATAACTGTACATTCATCATATATTTTAACAATCATGTCAACCTTATACTTATTTTCTTAGATTGCTAATATTCAAACCAAACGTCTGATATAATTTGTTTTATTAAGACAATAAATTTTAAAAGTTAAATCAGAACTTACTTCAATAGTTATGTTAATCCTTGGTGATATCCACTGAACATCATTTTAGAATATTTAATGCATATTCTAGCCTTTTAGATGAAATTAAAATTATATTTGCGAATCCTTGAGAGCCATATTTTCTTTTCAGAAAGAGAAACAATGAAACACTAGGGAAGCACATGAAACGCAGGGAAAATACATGATACACCTTCGTGAAATAAAACATAAGTATCTAAATAAAATAGACAGTATAAAGATGAAAATCATGAACCATGTGCAACTTTATACGAAAACTGCGACTTGAATTCATCAACGATGGAATTTTCAAGAACAGAATAAATGGCGACCGTCACTTTGATTTCGCTTCAATTTAACCGCCTTCGACTGGTCACGTGACCCGCCGGAGTTAGTTTAGCGATTTGGCCGGCGCGGCGTAGAGATGGCTGTGGGCAAACAGTGAAAGACGTCATTATTCCCGTAATTTGAAACATTCATGCAGAAACATTGTCTCACTATAGTAGTGATAGCAATACACCAGCTTCTACATACATGATACAAATGTATGTTTCGAAGTGATGACAATAAAACCACTACAAAATAAAAGCCCCTGATGTAAAAAAAAAAAAAAAAATGCAGAAAGAAACAAATTCTAATAAATTTAACATTGCATTTTCTTAATGAGGAGGAGGCTGTTTAAAAAAAAAATAAAAAATTGCAGGGGAAGAAGAAAAAAATCTTAATGATGTTTACAATACAAAAAACATGCATACGTTAATGATTTAAAGGTGAAGTGCCTTTAAAATAGATTTTATTTAATTAATTTATTTTTAATGTATGTAACAGACAACATTTGAAGGGCACCAAGAGAATCCTTAAAGAGCACTGCGTTGACAACCCTTGTATGTATCATGCATATGACTGTATTGTGAACAAACATTCTTTTATTATTATTCTATAAATGATAAATTGGTTTTTAATTATTTCCACTTTCATAACTTAGAGTTTTTATAATTTGTTTGTGCCAGAAATGACAAGTAAAATGGATCAGGATCTCTTTGTTTGGAAATCGTATTTCTAAGGACGTGCAGTTTTTGAAAGAGTAGCAATATTAAAAACTTTTGAGAACAATATTCTGTTTTTTACATATACTATATATTTTCTACTTGATATATGATCCCAATTTTAGTAAACAAAAGTTTCAATTTACTTGTAAAATAATAATAATACTCTAATTATAGACGATTATAATAGGTAGGCAAAGGGACAAATGATATAGATTTGCAAGAGGATTTGCGCCAAATGGAAAGTTAGCGTTGAGTTGGAGAATCTTTTTGCGACTTTGTTTTGAATTTTGACAACAAATCTGGCGACACTTAAACTCTATTTTGCCAAAATAGTAGAGGGATTAGAGCACGAGCCGTTAATTCCCAAATTGGCTCAGCTGAGCTCAGCAATCTGATTGGCTAAAACTGATATTTGTATCGTAGAAAATTATATTTATTTTGTTATGAAGTAGTCTAATGTAAAATAGAATGCAATTATAATGACTTAAATTGATTTATTTTGTTAAATTTGATCAAAATCACAGTAAAGTAATCCAAAATATTAATATTAACGAACAATCAGATTGCTGAGTTCGTCTGAGCCAATTTGGGAATTAACGGCTCGTGATTAGAGCCACCAACGTCCAAAGCTATCTTTTATTCACATTTCAACTTTAGAGACCAATATTTACACAAAATTTATGTTGAACAACTCCTTAGACCCTTCAATGTAGCATATAGAAAATACCCCTTCAATCATGTTTTCATAAATAATTTAAAAAAAAAATGGGGGATGACTAAATCAGTAAAATGAAGATACTTATGCAATAAAGATTAAAAATTCAGATTTTTTTTTTTTTTTTTTTTACATTTTTGGGGCATTTGTTTTAGTTCAGGGCTTCCCAACCTGGCGCCCGCCGAATACCGCTATTTTCGTACAATAATTTTACCTTATTTACAAGCAGAATTTTGCCAATTAAATAAGACAAAAAATTTATTCGAAAAGTCGGGTGTTTCGCGGGTACAAACCCGGACAGCCCTGTTTTATGTTACGTTTTAAAAGCGTTAACAGGTTACTGTGAAATATATAGTATTTTAATGGATTTTGACGAATAGATTTAAGGTTTTTAGAATAATAAAAGAATACGCATTTAAAGCATGGGAAAAAAATAAGAGATATTTAAGATAGTATTAAAGCAAGTAAAAAAGGTAGCTATTAAGAATTTGGAATAATTTTACTAAGAATAAAGGGTGAAAATTATTATTACATATATATATAATTTTTTTCCCTTTCAGGTACCAAGTGGTGTGGAGCAGGAGACAGGGCTAAACATTATGATGATTTGGGAATTCATCAAGATACTGACAGATGCTGCAGAGCTCATGACTTGTGCAACGATACCCTGGCTCCAGGAGAATCGAGAAATGACCTTAAAAATACATCTCCTTTCACGAAGTAATTCATAAATCTTTGTTAATTGAAAATCGTAGATAAATTTATCTCGCTTCCAAGATCGATTTTTCTTTAGAGACAAAGGACTTTCAAACTCATATTTTTATTTTATTTTTAATTGCCCTTTAAATACTATTCAAAGGCACAGTATATAAATAATGGCATATATTTATCACACAAGAAATTTAAAAAAAAAATTGAGAAAAATAAGGAATTTTCTTGAATATTTTAAGTGTTACGAAGAATTTTTCAAAATGCCCCATGCGCATTCCATATCAAGGAAAATCTGCAATATTTTTTATGCCAATTTGGTTTACATATACAAATAAAACTGTGCATTGTTTTTTGTTTTTTTAACTAAATATAATTGGAAAAGTTAAAAGGTAGTTAAGTGCAGAAATATAATGCAAAAATGCTGAAAATTTCATAAAATTTAGAAAAAAAAATTTCTTACTCTTTCTTATATTCAAATACCTGAAAATTCGATGCATAGTTTTATTCGTATATGTAAACCAAACTGGCATAAAAAAATATATATATATTGCCGATGTTATTGATATGGAATGTGCATGGGCATTTTGAAAAGTTCTTCATAACGCTTAAAATATTTATGAAAATTCCTTATTTTTCTCAAAAAAAATTTTTTTTGTTAATTTATTGTGTGATAAATATATGCCATAATTTATAAAGTGTTCCCTTGACTAGTATTTAAATTGCAATTTTAAAAACATAAAAAACTAGTCGGATGTACCAATCCCAAAACTTTCTTCTATCTCATACATGTTAATACTTCAAATTCGCTATCACACTACCAAAATTAAATGGCAATTTATGCATCTCATGAGGATTCTAAAGATATGAAATTCCGTGCATTAGTTCTTGAGATATGAATATCGGTGAAATCGTCTAAATCCAGCAAAATGCTGCCTAGCAGCGCCACCTATTGGGTGATTTATACCAAATCCTAATCAGCAACAATTTATGTCAACGTCTGACTGAATCTGAAGTTTGGAGAAAATCCGTGCATTAGTTTTTGAGATAGAGCTATAGCGAAAATCGAGAAAATTCCTGCATAGCAGCGCCACCTATTGGGTGATTAACACCAAAACCTAATTAACAGCAACTTGTGTCAACATACAACTAAATCTGAAGTTAGATGAAAATTCGTCCATTAGTTCTATAGATAGAGCTATTGAGGCAATCGTGAAAAAGGCAGCACAGAAGCGCCACCTGTTGAGCGATTTACACCAACACATAATCAGTAGCAAGTCATATCAAGGACTAACTGAATCTGAAGTTTGATGAAAATCCGTGCGTTAGTTCTTAAGATAGAGCTATTGGGGGAAATCATGTAAATCCTGCAAAATTCATCATAACAGCGCCACCTGTTGGGCGATTTGCACCAAAACGTAATCAGCATCAATTCATATCAAGGACTAACTAAATCTGATGTTTGAACAAAATCCGTGCATTAGTTCGTGAGATACAGCTATTGCGAAAATCGTGAAAAATGCAGCATAACAGCCCCACCTGTCGAGCGATTTACACCAAAACCTAATCAGCATCAATTTGTATTAGGGACTAACTGAATATCAATTTTTATTAAGTTCCGTGAATTAGTTCTTGAGATAGAGCGCCCACAAAATTTGTGTCACATACACACAGACAGACAGACTCACAGAGTCACAGACAGACATTTTGTAAAAACATGTTTTTTGGAATCTCTGACCCCTAAAACGTGTAAATCCGTCGAAAACCGGAATTCGAAAATTTTCATGAATCCAATACTTATTTCTTCTTGTAAAGATAGAAGAAAGTAAAAATGAGTTTGAAGGCCCCTTGTCCCCTTAAAAGCGTGAAAAAATGGGGGCGTTAAATTGATTTCATAATCAAAAAGAAGTATTTTTGTCTCATTAGGAGGTCGCATAAGAGTGGTGTTCAAATACAAGGCGAAGTCCTTTAGTCTCGTAAGGAATGCGCGAAGGTAACCACTCGCGGGATCTGGGGGAACTGAACCTGCCAGGGCCTCCTTATGGATGCCATACTTACTTCTATTAAATAGAACAGAGGTTGCTCCGCGTGATCTTTCCAGGGCTCCTCCGCGCTTTAGGAAAATAAAGAAAATTTGAACGAAAAAACATATTTAAAGCAAGGGTTTTTTTTTTCCTTCTTTTTAATTCCAAAATGTAAGCATATTGTTTTTTTACAAAAATATTTATACATTGATCTTCAACTATATGAACTTCTGAACTGATTTAACAAACTTTTTTTTTTTTTTTTTTTTTAATATCCGGTGCAAATATTAATTTCTACTAGTACTCTATTTTTACGTTTTCCGATCAAAATATGCGATTAATGGAAAATAATATAGATTTAAATAAAAAAGCAAGAATTGTATTCTGGAGGAAAACTTGGATATTTAAATTTCACAACTCTTCCTCTCTGTGTAACTTGAGGTATTAGTGTTATCCAATAACTCCACGTTTCATGCTGCTCACTTGCGTCATCATTTCGAAATAAACCACAATTCTGATTTGAATGATAAACCACCTCAGTTTTTTCAATATGAAGAACAAAGTAATGTATGTATGCTTCAAAAGAAACAATCATAACACTTGTTAGAACAAATATGAAATGTCCTGGACATATTCGCAGACTTGGCTGGGACGAAATATGCAGTAAGATATATTTTTACCACTAGTTTAAATTTTTCCTTTTGTCCTGTTTAATCACTGTGATTAATTAGGATAAAAATAATGTTCTAAAATTAGTGACGGAAGTTTGCCTGATTTGACCACGTTGCCCCCGTTAAGCAGCGCTTGTGATGGCACCTACCTGATAGTTCGACGACTCACTTGAGTTCGTGAAAATCATATTGCAAATACACTTAATAAACCTTCTAAAAATGATATTGTCAAAAACTTGCTTTATGAAAAAGTTCTCAATTTAGTGTCTAATATTCCATTGTCAAATAACATCATTTCTTTTTTAAATTAACTATATCACTGTTGACATAAAAGAACACTTAACAGCATCTTCAGATGTACTAAATTTACACTACAAATGCATGAATCTACTGACGTTACTGGATTAGCAGGTTTATTAATATTTTTTGGTTACATATACTAATATCCCGTTCAGACCAAGTCAATTAAGAGTCTTAACTTACTTTTTTGAAACGGGCACCCGCAACTAGACTTGACTTCATTATTACTACAGTGTTTGAGAACATTAACTCGATTAAAATTATGTGCCTTACTAAAGCTAGTCTAAAAGAGGTTTCACAAAGTTTTCAGGATCATATTGTTTGTAAATCACTACAAACCAAAACAATAAGGGACGAAATATTTTTGGATGAATACATAGTAAAACACATATGAACATGAATGCACTGGTGATGCAAAAACAGTGACGGGTCACAATGCTAGAGCCATTGTAAAAATTGAATGGCAAAGCATTGTAGTACCATCTATTGCGCTCTTTATACTAGATGAACGCTATCCCCGAGAAAATGTCTTTTGAACTTATGAAAACGTTGAATTATGTCATTAAAATAATAAACTATATAAAATCACGAACTCTTAAAAGCAAACTTTTTAAGCTTATGCATGAAGTTATTGGAAACCAGCATCCGACCCTCCTAATGCATAACGAAATAAGATGGTATAGTCGAGGAATAGCGTTTGCACGATTGTTGAAACTGCAGACGTAATATTAGAAGAACCATAACTATAAACTGGCAAAACTTTTAATCAATGAAGATCATGAATGCTAATTGCAAAACTTCAGTAAAATTCTTGGTACATTTAGTGTTAAATTTAGTTCGTTTACTTCAAAACCAAAACGAAATGCAGAAGCCTTTTACATGCAAAACCAAACATTCGTCTGCCATTACTATCAAGCGACCCGAATTCAGACATTTTCGCAAAACAATTCAATCCCATTAAATGTTTATGCGTTATTGTTCGTCATTCTAATAATGTAAAATGTTACAATATTTTGAATTTTGGAGGTTTTCTAAGTATGTAAACTTTTGACAATTCCATCTGTATTGATGGTAATTGAAAATAAATTCAGTGTTTCGGTAAAAGTTCGAAAATATAATTTTATTTCTGGGACAATGCACAATTGTTTAGATTACTGTTAATTCCCACTTCATTCCTGTACTCGGTAGCAATGCACTTAAAAAACCTTACCTTGTAACATAAGGCTCGGTAGGCTTCAGGGACTCCGCCATAGAAATTCATTCTAAAAAGGGCTCCGTAAGTCAAAAAGTTTGGGAACCACTGAAATAGAACATCCATACAAATGTTGCAATTGTACCATACCGGTTTATAAATGTAAATTGCATCAACTTTGTGATCACGATTTTGGCCGTACCACAATACACAGAGTTGTCCAACTGGACACCATAGTTACCCACTGAGAAATGAAGGTCGAGGTCGTTGGATTGGTACCGGCCGCATTTAAACTCTGTTTACTCGATTAGAGACCACATAGAAGTTTCCGGCATCCTGATTGGTTAATTTCTCTTTCGTCTTTTCTGATATTTAAGGTCTTTGGAAATTGGAATTTCTAATGACAGCAGTAATATACCATTGCACAATTCTTTTTTTTTTTTTTTGTATATAAGTGAATCAGCATAAAATATTCAACATTTTAATCTAACTCGGTTCTTGTCAAATGACTAATTAATCCAGATTTCCGCAAAATGTTCTTACATTATAAAACCTGAATTAAAGGAAACATTAAAAAAATATATGTAATGGCGCCATCTGCTTTTCTTATACTAAACTTTAGCTTGTTTTTTTAGTCAACGTTTGTCTTTTGTTTTCTTTAAGGAATTAAATCTGATTTTTGATTATCAGTTTCGAAAACGTTTTGCGTTGCATCTATTTATATTATGAAATATACACATTTATACATATAAAAAGTTTTTAAAATTTTAGTATTTTATACGGGGAACGAAAGTTCTTTTTTTAATAAGTAGTCTGAACAATTACATCATGAAAAATATTACTAAAAATTTTATCGTGAAAATAAAATAAATCACCAGTTTGCTCATTGATGAATACAGAATGTTGTAACGTTATAAACTAAACAAACATTAAATTTAAAGGTTAAAAATCGACGTTTCGGTCAACATTTAAGGTGTTGACGTTAGTTTAGTTTTTAACTTTACAACATTCTGTATACACCATTTAGTAACTTTGTGATTTATTTTTTCACGATAAAACTTTCCTTTGTACTTTTTTTATACAAAAAAGAAAAAAAAACTTTCGTTCTCATTTCCATTTTGACTATTTTAACGAAATATTCAGAATTTTTAGGTGGGAAAGGGACTAAAAAAACTCTTATGCAAAAAGTAAAAAAAAAATATGTTTGTACATGTATGCATCATACTATGATTATACTTTTTCATTCATGTTTTGATGATTTTTACCTTGGAGATGTTCAAAAACATTTTAACAATTAAGAAAAGATGGGAGTACGAAGATGCATATTTTTTTAATTTTAATTTAATGAAGAGAGGGGAAAAGAACGTAAGATATTCTATAAGACGTAAATATCACAAAAAAAATCCGTATAACTTGTAAAAATATCAGGTTTGTAAAAAAAAAAAAAAAAATAAATAAGGTTGTTAATTTTTCTCTCTTATCTGAATAAAAGGTTCTTGAAATTGATGTTTAACAGATAAAATCCATTATTTTTGTTTAAATCTTCCCGTAAGCTTAAATGAGAAGGATGTTTCAAATCGTTTATTTTAACAAACGAAAAAGGGAAAAAACGTATATTTTTTATGTGTGCTTTGAACTGCTCTCTTTATCATTATTATTTAAATCCGCAACTAATTAGGGAAATAAATAAATATTTTATTAAATAACAAAATAGTTTTCACATGAAGCAATTTAATAAAAATTAAAAATATTAGAAGGTAAAATTAATTTTAAACAAAATGCATTCAGAATAAAATAAAATTGTGGCACATTTTCTAGTAAATATATGCCCATAATAGCAAAATCTAATGCTTTCTGCATTTGACTGGTTTAATTTAACGTTTTTTTCCAAGGAATGTTTCCTTTTTTTGCTTGACCAAGTTAATCTTTGTCCACAAGGCTTTGATGATCCTGAATTCCATTTTCTATTATTCAAATTTCTGAATTCTTTCACCCATTGCTTGCAATTTGCTAAATTTTTAACATCGCTGCAAACTGAAATTAAATTTTGGGAAATTGATTCGATTTCATTAAAAGAGTAAACAGAGTTATGCGTACCGGCCAACCCTGGAGAGCGTGGAGAAGGCGTTGACATTTGCTGTTTTCCCATAGAGATAACATTACGATTGTTTATTTTTAATTGAAAAATAAGCTCCATTGCTGTAACTCTCACGCATTTTAATAACATTGTTGCCCGCATCGTTACGTCGCCAGCGTTACCGAACCGGACATTTGCGCTTTATAAAATAGATCGACTTTTTAGAAGTTTCACTTTAACGTGCATTATGTTTGTTTTGTTTTTTAACCTCGAACTGATAGATAGTCAAATTAGACGTTACATACTTTATAACGTCCAAATCGGTATAATTTGGTTTGAATTTTTAATTAATTTCTTATTTGTAGTTTCAGTACTTATACGAAGTTGCTTTTTTCCTTGTACATTTGTGCTGATTTTTGCAATGGAGTGCAAATCCTCCGTCCGTTAGGAATTTAAATGGAACAACATAGAGTATTCCAGATTACAACATTGCGCAGCAAAAGAATGCAACAGAATTTTATAATGAAATTGCAGATGTCCCGTTAATCAAGGGCGAGAACTGCTTCCGAGAATTTTGTACGAAATGTACTAATCCTCAGGACTTTTTCAAGTTTTTTGCTCAGACCTTGATGCATCCAGGTTACATTCGGACCTAACCTACATCAAGCAAATAGCAAATGCTTATTGCCCAAATCCATCCTGTCATTCGTACAAAATTCGCGGCCAACAAATTGGATACAGAGGAAATTTTATGGAAAGCATTCAGCAATTTGTGCACGAGGAAGCTCTTA
Organism: Maratus speciosus; assembly: GCA_963932465.1. NCBI lineage: Eukaryota > Metazoa > Arthropoda > Arachnida > Araneae > Salticidae > Maratus > Maratus speciosus. The sequence goes on along the minus strand of OZ010793.1, from coordinate 431,555,997 downwards.
TGGTTTACTTCACTTAATGATGCACCTAATTTAAAAAAGCATTTAATCTAACAACTCCAATTTGTTATCTGCAAAAGTTAATTACTCTGATCATATGGCAACGACAACCAATCCTGGTTTTAATAGAACAGCTAGAGATGTTGCAAACCGCAGGTATTCGTTGTTACTGAGTAACGGGTATTCTCTCTAATACGGTGTACCGAATCGTTACTATGGAATATGACTCGTTACTCATTACTTCATCAACATGCTGCAAAACTAAATAAAACAAACTTCAAACGCTACCTTCATTTCGTGATTTATGAATGGAGCCGATAGTCTGATAGGGAAAAAAGAGAGTTTGTGTTCGGACTTGGAATCAGTTGTCCCCGTATCAGTATCACATACGGGTATTCATTTAGTCGTTTCGTTACTTTACAGGGCTGCCACAGGCAACTATTTTTATATTCTGTTCGCATCACTATTTTTAAAAAATACAATTTGTAGTATATTTCTCTCGCAAATGTTGTCAAAGCGTATGTAAAAGATTTGTTTTAAAAAAGTGCTGTGAAATAAAATAAAAAACTAGTCGCCTGTGGCAGCCCTGACTTTAGCACCCGCCGAAATGTCCACGTGAATTTTGGAAGGAAGTTTTCGAAGTAGAGATGCAACGAATATTCGGCTTCGGCCGAATATCAAGTCCATTATTCGGCCTTGGCCGAATAATATACTTTAATAAATGTTTTTATATTTACACAGTATAACTTTTTAATTTGACAATTTATATTCATCATATATAATGAAAATTTTATTTGAAATTAACTAACATTTTTTTTTTCCATTAACTTTCATACTCCGAATGAGTTTTATCTACCCATTTTTATATAAGAGGCTAATTTAGGAATCATGTTAAAAAAATTTTATGCTGTATCAGTAAGTACAAAAAGTATCTGTAATAAGCTAACATAATCTGTTAAATTTAAAATTAATCTATTCAAAATTGTTTTAATACAGCTGTACAAGCTAATTCAAAATTTTTTTTTATCATAATGGGAAGTTTAACATTTAACCCTTGTTACATAAAAAATATTTCTTTCAATAATATTTTGAATTATACCTATAAAGAACATAAATATATGATTGATTAGATATAGATGTATTATATGTATAAGATATTTAAGTCGTATATGCTGCAATACTTAAGAGGTTCTTTTTTTTAGTAAAATACGCTTAAAAGTTAAATATAATTTAAGTGATTTTTTTTTTTTAAGTCTGTTACTATTTCTTATTAAATAATGAAAGAAATGTAAATACTAAATTCTTTTAATTAGCATGCATTTACGTTTTAGATATTTTTTTTCAAAAATAGCATTGTAATGCCTTAAAAAACAGTTAAAATGTTTTCAATAAACGTAGATTGTGATGCAGAAATAATAATAATTCAGCATTCTCAGGTGATAGTCTATTTCTTTTTTTTTTTTTTTTTTTTTTTCCGTAAATGTTACCTGCTTCTGAAAATAATCTCTCACTATATATGTTACTTCCTGGTGCAGAAAGGTACTTTTTGGCTAATTGTGAAAGGTTTGGAAAGTCCTCCGAATTTTTCGCCCACCACTCCAAAGGAAACTGTTGTCTTTCTAGTAGTGGCTGGGAAAGAAAATTACTAATTTCTTTTACTTCTTCACATTGAGGGGCACTTTCTATAGAGGCTTCACGGCTGACAGCAAAGAAAAAAATAATAATAATAAAGATAAATAAAAATTTTGTTAATTGTGAGCTTTATAAAGTTTACAATGATTTCTTTCCACCATTTTAGAGGATATTCCTTTCACTCTTTCTATCAGTGTTTTTTCTTAAGATATTAAGATTTCTTATTTTTTATTTTATCCCATCTGAAAGCTGAAACTTAAGTTTCCTAGTACTTTTAAAATTTTGTCATTATTTTAAAATGCAACAACACACATAATATCTATTAAAATGTAACTAGACAGTACATAATGAGGAACTTTTGCTAAGATTTTTTTTTTTTGGAGGGGGGGGGGGGGTCTGAATTATATTATTGAGACAATTTTTAGGCCGAACATAGCCGAATATTTTTTCAGAGTAAAATAATGCTTTAAAAAATTAAAAATTTGTATATAAATAATTTTTTAAAAGAAAACAATACATTAAATTGTGAAATATACAAGAATTGTGCATATAATGCATACTATATTTTGTTTTTAGGGAAAAATAAGTTCATTATTCGGCGGCCGAATAGGCCGAATATTCGGCTGTAACTTGGCCGAATATTCGGTATTCGGTTATTCGGCCAAACCACTATTCGTTGCATCACTATTTCGAAGTCATGTGGTCAATAGCAGAACAAACTGCTTTTAGAACGATTACTATGAGACAGTTTATTCCTTCAGGAATTGTGATTTTTATCTCACAGATATGAAGTGTTACATGTACTTTTAAAACATGGACAGAATAATTGATTTTTTGACAAAGAGATTAATAACATTTCCATGTATGTATTTTTAAAAAGGAAGCATGGATCCATGCAATAAAGAGACAAGATGTGTTTATGTTTTAAGATTTCAATAAGGCTAATTTTGAGTTAATTATGCATTTAATCGATTAAAATTGCTCAAAACTTTACTGTAAAAAGTACAAAAGATTTACTGTTACAGCACTAATAACAGCTCCCTTTATTCATCCATGCATAATATAATTCTCCGAAATTCAGCCAAAATATCATATCACTAATTTATCAGAAATGACTAATATTCAGAAGCACTAATAAATAGCATATGTTTACAGAAAGAAGCACGGTACAAAGGCCTGAGAGTTCCATTTTGATTCCTCTAAAAAACACATTTAGCACCTTAATCTTTCCTATAATAATGGCTATCTGATACTCAATCATAGATAAGATGATCCTTTATGAATATATTATAATACATTCGTAGCCCAAGATTAGTGTGCAAACACTGACTTCAATGTGATAACATAAGAAAGTGTCAACATTACAATACATTGCTAAGTACGCCTGAAAAATTTATTACCTCATTGGCCAGCTAAAAGATACTCTCGCACAAATATAGAATGCTTAAAGTGAAGAAAATCAGGTAATAGGTGCTGTGCAGCGTAGAAGCTAATTATCTCCTCTGTTTCCAACAGAGCTCATTCAGCAAAAGAGGTCGTGTACATCATAATGGGAATAGACTATGCTTCGATGCGCTGGAGCGGGGATGGCGAACCTTTTTGAAAATTAAATTTTTAAGCACAAAAATACATAATTTAAAAAAAAACTTTCAAGTAAACTTGGCTTTATTCCGCTTCTGGGTTATGCATAATTTATTTTACATATATTTTTAAAAAACACCATAATTAATTGGAAGTTATGTTTCATTTGAGTTGATAAATCCATTTTCATTTTAAAGGCTAAGTTGTCAATGTGATCGAGATTTCTACGACTGTCTTGATAGAGTAAACAGTGTTACATCCAACACGATTGGCAACATGTACTTCAATGTTCTGAGGAGAGAATGCTATGAAAAAGATTATCCCGACTCCAAAAAATGCAAGAAATACACGTAAGTAAATAAAGTTCATAATTTCAAAATGTTATTTTTATTTTTATTAATAAAACAACTTGCAACTAACCATGTTATGAAACATATTTCACAGAGATTTTTTTATTCCTTAGGTTATTTTAAGATATACAACTCCGATTCAAAAAATTAGAATAATGAAAAGAAATACGGTCAAGGGAAATGAAAATCGAATTTATCAAATAAATAATCAACAATATCAAATATAAAGTGCTATAATATGAATCTGCATATTTTGCAGAATATAAAAATGTAAACACATTACAATGAAATAGAAAATATATTTAAATCAGCTAACAACAAAAAATTCAAAATATTAGAATACTTTCTAACATGGTTCAAAAAATTAGAATAATGAAAATATATTGAACATAATTTAAACTCTAAGTATTTTTACTTGCTAATCAGTACTTTGTTGCATCACCCTTAGCTTTAATGACAGCTCTTAAACGTTCTGGCATGTTTTTAACTAAAGGTTCACAATGTTTTTTATCCAAATTCGCCCATATGCTCTTTATACTAGAAATAAGTTCTTTTTTGTCTCTAGGCGTAACTTCTTGAAGTCGTTTCTTCATAATTCCCCACAAATTCTCGATAGGATTTAGATCGGGTGAGTTTGCAGGCCAAGGGAGTACAGGTATGTCCTTATCTTTGAGCCATTTAGTTGTTGATTTGGAAGTGTGGGGAGAAGCTAAATCTTGCTGAAACAAGAAATCGTCATCACATAAATCCTCAGCTGAAGGAATCATGAAATGTTCAAGAATTTCTTTATAGACTTCTGAATTGACTGTTGTGGAAACAATACACAACCTGCCTGGGCCTTCAGCAGTCATGCAGCCCCATACCATAACAGAGGTCGCAAATTTAACCGAACGTTTTAAACATTCTTTCTTATAAGCTTCATGTTTGAGTCTCCAGACACGTATACCTTGATTTCCGTGAGACACACAAAACACACTTTCATCGCTGAAAAGTATCTTTTTCCAATCGTCGTGATCCCAAAATAGCCTTTGTTTACACCATTTAACTCTAGAAGCCCTTTGCTTAGATGATAAGAATGGCTTTATCTTAGGCACACGTGATCTAAAACCTAATTTGCGAAGTCGTCGTAGTGTTGTAGATTTGGAGACATTTATACCCATTTCTTTCCATTTTCTATGCACATATCTCACACTCCGAAAACGATGTTTCTTCACAATCTTTTTCAATTGCCTTTCATCTCTTCTTGAAGTTACTGGCTTTCGACCACTTTTAAAGTGTTTATTTTGAAAACACTTATTATTAGAATATTCTCTCAAAACTCTACTCACACTTGCTTGAGAGCATTTCACTTCTTTTGCTATAAAAAGTTGTGTTTTTCCTATTTCGTGCAAGTACACAATACGATATTTCACAGCCTCAGATAAATCGCTCTTTCGTCCCATATTAAGCAAATACTACGCTACAATCAAATGCCAAACGACTTTTCATTTTCAATGGAGCACATTTTATAGTCCCACAGATGTTAATCCCGCAGCCGTTCTCTCAACTTATAAGAAAAATTTGAATATTCTAATTTTTTAACTATGCTATCGGGGTATTCTATTTCTTTGAATTATTCTAATATTTTTTAAATAGTTAATTATTAATATATCAGATAAAAATAAATATTTATGTTATATTTATAAATGCTCTGAAGATAATTAGATACTTTTAATATATTTTTTCCTGGACGCAGTATGCAAATTGACGCGTTAGCAACATCAAACTCATTCTTTTTTACATTATTCTAATTTTTTGAATCAGAGTTGTATATACAGGGTGTTCATACAGAATTTTAGTCAATATAGGAATCTCCAGCGGCCGCTTCATTAAACTAACCGAAATGAATTGTAAGATGCAAGGTTACGTGGGAAAACTGTTCAATTTTACAATGTCACTCTGGAGATTCAGGCAATTTAGCTTCCAGAATTTACATACTACACTTTTCAATGTTCATTTTGAATTAAGGTCTGAACCTTTGTAAATGTGTTCAGTTAGGTTCACTCTATCAAAAAGAAATTTTCAAATTCCATTTTAATGTGTCTAAAAATGAAAACAATATATATTTCATCTTTACCTTTTCATGGGTCCAGTTGCCACATTAAAAAGGAGTAAGTGGGCCAGGTCGGCGTGTGTTCCACATTCGTTTGTTTTGTTTTTTAATCTGGGGTATCAAGTCCTGTTTCAAAAAGTGTAAATAAGTCAAAAAATTTTAAACCCAACAGATCATGTAAATTATATATCAACTAAAGAGCAATTAAGGGAAACCTTTTCTGTTAAGGTGTTTAAAAAAAAGCAGCAAATGCGTAGTTATTAGATTTATTTATACAAAAGAATAAGAATTAAGTAAGTACTTGTGTGCTTTAGTATAAGTAATAAGTATAAAAGTTACATGGGTATTTTAGGGAAAAAATGAACATTTGATAATTTTCTAATAACGTCACTTTGTCTTATATACACCTACTCATCTGTATCGTAAAATACCGATGTTTGAATATCTCACTTAAGAAATTTGGTTTGATACCGCAAAGTGTGCTTTAGTATAAGTAATAAGTGTAAAAGTTACATGGGTATTTTAGGGAAAAAAATGAACATTTGATAATTTTCTAATAATGCCACTTTGTCTTACATACACCTATTGTGGATGTTCCATTTACCCCATTCTTGAACAATTTATAGGGTAACAGGAACACCGGCCTTACATTTGATATCGTTTGATAAAATTTTACTATATAATTTTAATAAAATATTATATAATTTTAATAAAGTATTATATACTTTTCTTTATTGCAAACAAAAAGTAATGGAGTAATTAATTTCCCGTAGTAAGAGAAACCCCCAAAAAATTATTTATAACTGTTGGATGTCCCATGTACCCCATTCTTGAACAATTTATAGGGTAACAGGAACACCAGCCTTACATTTGAAACATGAAGTAAATTATACAGATACCTAATAATATTAATGTATTTATATGCCTAACCTTTAAAAAAAAAGATTATTTAATAAAAGTACTAATAAAAAAATTGAGGATGTTCAACCAAATCCACGTTGTTTAAAAACCAAAAATTTTCGCAACCTATCAAGGCAAAGGAGTTATGATTGAGCTGACACGTTGTTTTAAGAAGTACAGATGGGGTACAATGTTGATAACAGCTAAAACTTAAAAGACATTAATGGTTTATTATAAAATACCCTAATAGCCCAGTTACCTAATATAACTTAACATAGATATAACTTATAAGACCCAAGCACCATGTAAAAATTTTAATTTGGTAACTTTTACACAAAATAATTTATTGATATAAATGTTTTTTTAAATGATGGAGAACAGCTTTTAATACATTTTTTTTAACTGGAAGTAAATCTCTAAAACTAACATTTTAGGGATTAGTTTTCATCAGCCGTATGAGGAAACATCCTGTATATCAGAAATGCAATACATATATATTTTTTTTTTTTCACTTTTAAGAGCAAAATTGTTTTATTGATAAATGCATAAAATATATTTTCATAAAATTTTGTTTCAGGCTTTTCAGGATAAAATGCCTTGAATACGAGAAGGACACAAAAGCGCCAAAAGTGTACAAGTGGGTTAAAGCCAAAAAGTACAAAAAGATACCTTTCCCTGGACCTCTCACAGTTACCTTACCAGATATAATTCCATTTTAAATTAGAATTACTCAGGAAAGCAAGGTTCGGGAGAAAAAGGAAAAATGAATGGTACATGGAAGTATCTTTTGTTGTAAATATGTTGTTAGCAACTGAAAGCCAATAAAGCATTAAATAACTCTGTTGTTTTTTTATCTCCTCCATATAAAAGCCAGTAATTTGTAGCAAAACATAAAGTACCATAATGTATGGGAGAATCACCACACCCGCAATATTAAGCCATAGAGATAAATATCGTAAATGCTGTACATGGTATTTGCACAATTGAAAATGTACTTAATAAGCAGATAAATAAAACTCCAGATTAAAAATTATTTGTACAATATTTATATTTCATTTGCGTATTAAGGAGACATCAATTGGGTATTTTATAACAATACAGAGCATGGGACGCAGGTCCTTCTATTGATGATGGTCCACTTTTCTTTTTTTTTATTGATTAGATTCACTGGAGACATATGCCTTTTATTTATTTTTATCGCATTCACAAAATTTAGATTTCAGACTTCTACTTTGAATTATATACTTCAAATTACAGCTTGATTCTCAATCATACTATTAAATTATATAAGAAAACATTAACTATTACTGCGAGTAAAGTGTAATTCTTAAGAACACATAATTCAAATTATAATTCATGTAAAATTGAATTTTTAACACAAAAATTCAACTCCAGTAACAAGAATGCAGTTCATTTTGCACCAAACACTGCATCCAAAATATGTCACTTTGATATGAAAGATTCTTAGTTATGGTCAAAATTAAATTTGAATGAGAATTTAACAAAACTACCCAGTTACAGGAAAATTGGACATTTATGGCAACCAATTTTTGTCACCAAGTATCGCCGAGCTTGGCAACAATTTCATTTGGCACATACATGCATGAGTCTATGTCAATTCTTAAATATTACTGTACATAAATAGAAGTATCACACTGACATGATCCCGGTGATGAAATTCTTATATTAGATGTAAATTTCCAACTGGGCGAAAAATGTCCGAACCAGGGGTCTCCTGGCTGAAGCCGTGAGTGCTCTACCATCTGAGCTATCCCGGACAAATCGGGTGGAACTTTTCCCCCAGCTAACCTTAATGATTATAGCATCTGGTCTGAAACCTGGTTCAGCTCAACAGAATAAATCATAGGTAATGGAACTCCAGAAATCGCTGGATGCAAAATTACACTTGATTAATTTTAACACAATTATTCTAATTGGTAAATAAATTATATTAGACGTAAATTTTCAACAGGACGAAAAATGTCCAGATCAGGATTCGAACCAGGGATCTCCTGGCTGAATTCAGCCAGTCCAGACATTTTTCGCCTTGTTAGAAATTTACATCTAATATGATTTATTTACCAATTAGAACAATTGTGTTAAAATTAATCAAGTGTAATTTCGCATCCAGCGATTTCTGGAGTTCCATTACCTATGATTTATTCTGTTGAGCAGAACCAGGTTTCAGACCAGATGCTATAATCATTAAGGTGGGGGGGAAAAGTTCCACCCGATTTGTCCGGGATAGCTCAGATGGTAGAGCACTCACGGCTTCAGCCAGGAGACCCCTGGTTCGGACATTTTTCGCCCAGTTGGAAATTTACATCTAATGTGATTTACTTACCAATTAGAATAATTGTGTTAAAATTAATCAAGATGAAATTCTTAGTTGTCAAAAACAGATTTCATTACGTGAATTAGCCAGTTATAGGAAATTTGGACATGTTTACAACAAATTATTCTTGTCGACAATTTTCAGTGTATTACATTGTGTGGATAAAATTCTATAAATCATATGAAATCTACATGAAAGAATTCACATACATTACTGAATATGAACAGAAATTGTTGAAAATGGATTTTTACCGAGTTGTGTTTTTTAAATTGCTTACTTAGATACTTTATTTCATTTTAAGATAAAATAAAAAAAATTTAATATTATTCTGCTAGTGCTGGAAAGTGTTTCATACTCTGTTTTATGCATGATTTTTCATTATTGATATATATGTTTTACTTTACTTTTCAGATATTGACACGTGTAAAAACTGGAATGATGCTATATGCATTTCTTATATATATAAAAAAAAGAATCAAATTTGTTATAAGAATGTCAAAGTACATTAAAATATGCTAAAGGACCATTCCATGTCACGTGTTGGAGATCTTTTCTACATATTACTGCTGTTTTAACAATGTTATTATATCCTCAAATTAAAACAATTATGCTGATATGAAAAATCTAGGATTTTTTGTTATTTTTAATGTATAGTTTATTATATTCTCACAACTTATAAGTTAACAGATATAGATAGTTAAGTGCCATGAGCAGGACATTTTGCCAGTTTTTCATTGAATGGTCCTGAAACGGGCCGATACTTAGTTCTAGGATTTAAAGTGTGGATATCTTTAAACAGATTAAAAACGGGCAGCTAACTTACAAGGGAACCACTTTTGGTGTTGCTCGCACCTAGCAACAAGACCTGCTGCATTTTGTAGCCCTATACATAAAAGTTAGAGAACCGATAAAATGTCTCTATTGAAATCATATTTTATAAACTTTTTTATACTTTTAATTTTTTTATTATTACATTTTTATTTATTTATTCCCCGCCAAAAGTGAGTTAAGTTGCTAAATATGGCACTACAATTTTTCCTGCTCGCTTTGTCCGAAGAGTAAATGTACAGTGCATATTGCTAGAATTATATCAGATTGCGATTTTTTTTTATAATTGATAGCATAAGAAACAAATATTAGGTTTTTCTTTTTTTTTCCTCTATGCACACGATAAATATATAAATAGTAAATATAATTCTATAAAAGCTTCCAAGATCATTGAAAACCATTTTTTAGAGAAATACAAAATAAGCAAACTATTTTCTTTGATCGAATGGAATAAAGTTTGAAATGTTTAAAATGAAATGTTGCTGTATTAAATGATCCTTTGGTTAAAGTAATCATAAAGTAAATTAACATTTTTACACAATTTAGAAAAATTACTGTCGCTAATTAAATCGGACATTACAATTTCTACTGAAGTCCAAACCACTCCTCACACAAGACAAACAGCTATGACATTTGGCTAGGGTTGCCGGAAAGCTACTTTTGAAAAAAAAAAAAAAAAAGAAACGCCAACTGTTTCCCCACCAAAAATGTGAATATAATGTTGCAATTTTTCAAAATCAAATTCGTGGGTTCTTGAAGGAATTTTAAAACTTTTTTCAATATTTTATACTTACTATTAACTAATTATTTTTAAACGCTTTTCTTTAAAAAACTTCAATGTTAATAGTCCGATAAGTGGTCTCGAAAATTGCATTTTCAGAAAGTTGTGCTGCTGTAAAATCAAGAAAAATTATTTTAACAGAAAAACTTTATCGATTCTCAAACTTCGTAATATAGAACTTTAAAATGCACCAGGTCTCAATGTTAGGAGTGAGCAACACCAAAAGTGGTTCCCTTGTTAGGTCTAGAGATTAAAATGTGGAGATTTTTAAACCAATTAAAGGGCCATTTCATACCACGTGAGAGACAGCTTTTTTATATATTACTGCTGTTTTAAGATTTATCACATTATTTCCTGTATAACATAATGCAATTGTATCCTCAAATTAAAACAACTATGAAAATCTAGGGCTTTTTGTTATTTTTAATGCATAGTTCATATTCTAACAACTCATAAGTTAACAGATATAGGTATTTATATAAGTGTCACTTGCAGGACATTTTGTCCGTTTTTCATGAAATGGCCCTAAACAACTATGTTTCAGATCCTGTATAACATATTTAAACAATCTCCAGACAAATCAACAATAGAGCCAAACAAATGAAAAAAATTATCAAGATAACCAAATTTTATCAAAACAATCAAACCACCTTAGAAAAAGGGAAAAAACTTGATCATCCTGGGAATCAAACATCAATACTCTATCCGTCTCCTTTTTATTAAAATTCTAACAAAATTTTATGAATTAAGGGGACAGTTTGCCTTATCAACAATTTTGTTTATTCTAATAAATATGATTCAAATGGTAATCCACTTGCATTCCAATGTTCAGCTAAAAGTACAATTTGAAAAAAAAAATTAACTGCATGTTTAATTAAAATTTTAAAAAAGTTTAAAAAAATTTTAATTTCTTAAAATCCCTAATACTTTTTTTAAACTTCATATTTTTGTCCAATATTTCTTTTTTGAAGATTTTCAAATGTGTATTACACAAGACTGAAGATGGACTTTTAGATACACCCAATATTACATTTAATATAATTTTTTAACTGATATATATAGTGTAAAATGAAATCTAATACATCCTCATATACTTTTACTTTTTTTTAAAATAACAAAAAACCTGATTCCATGCGCAGATTTATCACATATATAATATCCTCATATACTTTTACTTTTTTTTAAAATAACAAAAAACCTGATTCCATGCGCAGATTTATCACATATATAATAAAGAACATGTACAAAAAAGTTTAAATCTCTATCTCAAATACAAAAAAAGCCTTAGCATTTTTCGAACATGAAAGTGAAGAAACTAGAAAACAGGAATTCTGCTTTTTCAGAATTTAGTGTTGCCCCGATGAAAAAAAATATATGTATATATAAATAGTACAAAACCGATTTCAATTTTAAGACTTAAAGCATACACTTTTATTTTATGTAAAATGATGTCATTCGCATCCGCTTAAGAATTCCACATTTACGATCCACTCTTAAACATCTACCATAAAGCATGCATAGGATGTCACTATCACAAAATAATAGACAAATGCAGCAAAAAAGATGATGTCATTAAAGAAACTCAACCAAAAAAATGGATAGGCCTTCAATTATTTGTAACATTATTATAGACGATTTTAGTCGTGACCTTTTGGTTGGAAACTGACTCCAAACAAATGGTTGCTATGTTGTATGTTCTATTTTGTTCGTATACTGCAGCTATATCTTATATCCATATCTCGCATCTAAGTGTTTTAATACTTGATATGTACTGGTAACATTTTCCACGATTTATATTTAAAAAGAAATGACGCATAGCAACCGTTTGTTTGGAGTCAAGTTTCCAACCAAAATGTCATGACTGACGTCACACTAAAAGCGTCTATAGATACTTAAAATGGAATATAGTTTATAATAGCTCCATGTTTTCACAGAAATTATTCGTTTATATTTTTTCAAAATAGCACTTATTTTAATTACATTTTCTTTCGGTTGTTATGAAAAAAATGGTAACAAAAAGATATAATTGCTATTTTTCAACTATTTTCACTTTACTTTCTACATAAATGGTGTACTTGAGTTGCCAAAATTAACCAAATGGTGCTAAAAACTACAAAAAAAATTAATATTTCAAAAATAAATGGAGATACAGTTTTCAAACAAATTGTATTTAAAAGTACTTATTTTTTTCCAATACAACGGTATAAAAATTGAAAATGTGTGATGCTTAGAAGTTTAAAAAATTGCTATAGAGTGTTTTATCGTACTGCTTTTTTTCATGGCTAGCTTCTGTAAGGTAACATTTTTTGGAGTCGACACAAAATAAGCTGGGAGAAAGAAATAGCATACCATACTGGGGGCTAATAAATATGAACATGGAGAAAAAGCCATTTAAAGTTTTAATTTGTGAGGGTAATTACACTGAATGTATTCACAAAATTTACAATATCTTGCGATATAATTACCATATGGATAAAAATGAGGTGTTACAATATTCACAATTAAACAGGCTTTCATTTAATATTAAAAATCGATTTTCTGACCAATTTAAAGATAAACTATCCCTTAACAGAAACATCTTTTTTCTATATACAACGTTATGTAATTTACCATGTGACAAGATTTAATATAAAAAAACTTGCATCTGATTTCGGTGCCTGTGCACTCAATGTGGGGAAATTATAAAAATTCTTCTCATATCTACAGATAAAATTAAGCTGTCAGAGATGTTCATTTGCTCTAAAAGGTAAAACGCTAAAACTGATAATGAAGTAGAAATGCAAGAAAAGATGTAGGTTGGATCCCAGTGGCAGAAACACCGCGACACGGCGACATAGTCGTGGACAAAAAAAAATCTTTTACGGACAATTATTGTCTGCACTAATGAAATCAATTTTAAAATTTGTCCGCAACTTTCGGACAATTTTTTCCCGCGAAAAAAATACGAATTTTGGCAAAATATCGCGTAAAAATCGCGAATTTGGGCAAAAGATCACGCATAAAAAGTGTTAATTTTGGCAAAAAGCGCGAATTTCGGCAAAAAGATCGAGCAAAAAGTGCGAATTTCCGCAAAAGATCGCGTAAAAAGCGCGAATTTCAGCAAAAGATCGCGTAAAAAGCGTGAATTTCGGCAAAAGATCGCGTAAAAAGCGTGAATTTCAGCAAAAGATAGCGTTAAAAGATTTAATTTCGGCAAAAAATCGCGTAAAAAGCGCGAATTACGGCAAAAAATCGCCTTAAAAGCGCAAATTTCGGCAAAAGATCGCGTAAAAAATGCGAATTTTGGCAAAAGATTGCGTGAAAAGCGCAAATTTCGCAAAGGATCGTGAAACAAACGCAAATTTCTACAAAAAATCGTGAAATAAACACAAATTTCGTCAAGGGATCATGAAACAAACGCAAATTTTGCCAAAGGATCGCGATCAAAATTCAAATTTCGTCAAATGATCGCGGACACAACGCAAATTTCATCAAAAGATCCCGGAAAATGTGAATTACGTCAGAGGATTGTGAAAAATGCAAATTTCATCAAAGGATTGCGGAAAAGTGTGAATTTCATCAAAGGATCGCGGAACAAACGCGAATTTCGTCACAGGATTGTGGAAAAAACACGAATATTGTCAAAAAGCCATGGAAAAAACGTGAATTTCACCAAAGAATTTAAAAAAAAAAAAAAAAAAAAAAAAAAAAAAAAAAAAGAATTCCTCAAAAGAACGCAGAAAAATCTGAATTTTGTCAAGGGATCATGAAAAAACGCAAATTTTGTCCAAAAATTGCGGCAAAAACGATAAATTCATCAAAAAGCCATGGAAAAAATGTGAATATCACCAAAGAATTACAAAAAAATAATTACCTTAAAAGGCCGCAGAAAAAAAAATGCGAATGTTGTCAAGGGATCGCAAAAAACGCGAATTTCATCACAGGATTGTGGAAAAAACACGAGTATTGTCAAAAAGCCATGGAAAAAACGTGAATTTCACCGAAGAATTACAAAAAAAGAATTCCTCAAAAGAACGCAGAAAAATCCGAATTTTGTCAAGGGATCATGAAAAAACGCAAATTTTGTCCAAAAATTGCGGCAAAAACGATAAATTCATCAAAAAGCCATGGAAAAAATGTGAATATCACCAAAGAATTACAAAAAAATAATTACCTCAAAAGGCCGCAGAAAAAAAAAATGCGAATGTTGTCAAGGGATTGCAAAAAACGCAAAATTCATCAAAGGGTCGAGGAAAAAACGCGAATTTCATCAGAAGTGCACGAAAAAACACGAATTTTTTCAAAGGATTGGAAAAAAAAAAAAAAAAAAAAAAACTAATTTCATTCAAGGGTTTTAGAAAAAACTCAGTGCTTTTTGCGCTTGAGGCCTCTGAAGCTTCTGAAGGTTTTTAAAAGCATCGTTATTGCCTATGTGTGGTTCTGCTTATCCTTCACACTTTAGAAATTCTACGAGAAGTTAGATAATGAAAAGTTATAAGCAAAATTAATAAGAATGCATCATGCTTACCATGTTTTAAATAGAATGATAAAAAATTCCTAGTTTAATTTATTATTTATTCATTAAAATGACATGCAAAATTTGCAGACAGATTATGAAATTTTAAAAGCTTGTCGCAGACAGCTTCAAAACTTTCTGCCACTGGGGGTTGGATAAAATTTTTACTGAACAAACTTCAGATTTAATGTATGCAAATTCAAAAGAATATATTTGTTTCTGTACACAATGTCCCTTAATTAGAGGAGAAATGTTTTTAAGGGAATGTATCTTGACGATTGTAAATTATGAAGAAATTTAAACCCAAAATTATTCATTTAATAAAAATTATTATACGGTCCCCAGGTCCTATAAGTTATATTTAGTAATATTTTCCTATTACACTGACAAGTAAGACAAAAAAACGTCCCATTATTCTACGATTAAAACTTAACGAGTAATAGCTGTTTAAAGTTAGAGCATATTTTTTGCTACAGAATAGGAGTCTTTCACAAATGTAGTAGAAATATTAATAATTCACAGATACATTAAACAGATATATATTTGAGACTAAAATTAACACTGCAATATAAATTTGAAATATAAAATCATTCTGAACTATTAAATGCAAAATACACAGCTTATACTAAACACATAAGAGGAAAAATGTTTGATTGAAATTTACGATTTCTGAAAATGTCTAACGTGATTGTTAAAAATGAAAGTCATTTTTGGATTCAGCGCTAAAAAATACATAAAAATCAATTTTAAAAGTTAAATGCACAACCATCGCAGGGTTGTGTTATCTAATCTTAAACATGTTAGCGGTAATTTATCCGAAATTTGTGTTATCCTGTAAAATAAATATAAATGGTAAGCAATGAAAATCATAATACTTCATTATCATCAGACTTGCGTCAATATGTAAAATTTAACCTTGATCGAATATTTTAAAGTGAGTTAAAGTTGGAGTACAAATTTTGAACTGGAAAGATATATATACAATCAAGTTAAATAAAAACTTTTAAAATAACATAATTTTTGTTAAAAGAAATCATGAAAAGAAACAACCTCAAATCCTTACGAAATGAAATATTTCTTAAAATACAATTTTTTTTCACAAATTTACAACTTAATAAAAGTTAACTCTATTGTAATACTTGTATAAGTTCTTTCAAAGCGGAGATGCACCTGAAATAATTCCTACGAATACTTTAAGCACTTTGAATACAACCCCTTGAGGCACAGTCGAACTCATCTGTATTCAGGAGCAGAAAAGTGGTATGAGTCATGAATTTCAAAGTTTCATAATTCGATCAATTTTAGCCTTAGATGAGCGGGACTTCGTTAGTCTTTCTTTTTTGTGTGTAACAGGGAATTTTTACTAAATGTCACTTATAGGACCGGGGGCCGTATAAAAAATTAAATTTCGTAACTTTTTAATAAATATTTTTCTCGACCCAACTCGATTTAAAAATACTTCTTTACCTTATTTAAAACATTTTTACTAACTATAACTAACAGTTTAGGAATTAGCCATTGGACACCGTTGAGAGTGCCCTGTATACCAATTTATTTAAAACAATCAGTATGGCCAATTTTGTATTATTTTATTTTATTTTAAATGTCAAACATCGAAGAATTCCTTAAGTGCATGTGTATGTATACCAGCTAATTTAAATGTTACATCAGAAAAAAATGGTGATCGACATTTAGAAATGATAAAGGATTAAAATGAAAATATTCAAAAATGAATATTACAATCTAGACACATTGTTAGCTTCTCTCTCTCTCTCTCTCCCTCTCTCTCTGTTCAGGAAGTAAAAATATGCTTTGATTTATTTTGAAAGAATGAATGTTACATGATAAAAAGTACACAAAGACTTGCACAAAAGTAGGCAATGAGGGAGAAAAAAATAGGCTAAACTTTTATGCATGCAGGAGCAGGGAAAGAGAAGTAAAACATTCTTCACCCATTCAACCATAAAACCTGTATATCAAAAGTAACTTAAGCAGAAAGAAGTGACAGAAATATCATTCACTTTATAATCTTTCATGAGAAAGAAGAATCATACTTAATGGATTTTTTATGTAAGAAATTTAAACTTTTTATGTAAAACTATTTTATTAGGTAGGCTACATACTGAGGCAATAAGTAGGACATTAATTCTAGAGTTCAAACTTGTTTTATTTTGTCCTAACCTGCTAAAGAAGAAATAGGTATGAAGTTTGATTTAAAGTGACAGTTTTAGTGCACATGTGTAAGAAAATTATTTTTTGAAAAAAATGCTGCAAAAAGTTCCAAATTATACAAGAAATGTGGTCTTAAAACTTTATTGCAATTCCTAAATATCATATTAATCAATATCACAAAGTTTTTACATCAAATACATTCAATTCTCATTTTAGTGATACATTTTTTGATTTACTCCATTATATCCGCGGGCTGAAACCGCAGAGATAACCTTTATAGGAGTTTCTCAGTTTCGGCACGCGGTAAAGTAAGACAGTGTGGAGTCCCCCTCATTAGTTTCCGAGCACGGGCTCTTCCTATGAAGTGTCCCGCAATTAGGATTCGACGATGTGACGGTGGCTCTGCATCGGGTCGAATCTGTTCCGACCCCTCTTTAGAGTTATATTGGGCCGGGTTGCTTAGTCAGCGTTCGGACTTTGGTAGTGGAAACGTTCGGGGGGCTGTCATTGACTCACGTTAGTGTGGGTCCGTGGTTCCCCGTTTGTGCAATGCTCCAGAGGAGACTAAAGCGGGACAATCCTGCTTGGGATGCCCTACTTAATGAGACTTATCGGTGCAGGTCAGAATGACTAGCCCGGTCTCGTGGGGACCCCCTTGTAGTGGGTGCCATGGCGGTCCTTTTGGAGAGCACTGTATTGTGGTCAATAGTGGCCGGTGCACGTACATAGCAACGTCTTACTCCATTATAGGCTAACTGCTCTTAATGTCAATATTAACAAAAAACTACAAAAATTAAATAAAAGTAATTCACATTTAATCGTTACCTTTACCAATCCTGTTTTTAATAAAATTAAACTTAATCAATTATTTCACAACGAGCAATGTAAATTCCCACTTCAAAGTGTTAATCTAAAAAGCTCTTTTAAATATCCTATTAGTTTAGGTCGTAAAATTTTCAATTATAATAAGTTTTCAAAAATTTTCACACACACTGATACTTTTATATGTAAATGCAATGATCCTCATCTAAATACATATATTAATGCCCATCATGGACATGTTATAACTGGTAATTTAGACATTGTCAATAATATTCATTTAAGATCTATGATGAGTAATGGCACTAAATATCGTATTCCTTCACAGTGTAATATACAGTCTGTTGCTGTTTGCGAGCATAAACATAAATTAAAAGTCGATAGCTTTAACTTTAATATAATGGACTGTTTATTTTGATTATAAATGCGTGCTCTTTGAGCTGCGACTGCCTTGGCGGCGTACAAACTACTACTGAAGGAATTATGATACATCTGTGGGAGGGTAAATACTGTGACGTCATAACAACATAGAGTGGCGCCAACATACCACCCCACGTTGAAATAACATTTCAATATTCAATATATAATATCTAAATTTACAATGAATAACATACAATACAATGAAATGCAGAATAGAATAATAATGAATATAACAATGAATAATTAAATATGCTTCAAACATTTGTTTACATAAAGTTTACAATTGAATGGTTATACAGTGTCAAATTTAATGATAATATGTCAATTTACTGACAAGGCAGCAAGCATAATTTCGATATGCCTCTCTTGAAAATACCATGAGGCGTTTTCACAAGAACCACTCTAACCTTACCATCTGGTCCGTTAACTACTTCCTGAACTCTACCCATTGTCCATCTGCAGGGTGGAAGATTATCCTCTTTTAAAAGGACCATTGAATTTGGAATAATATTATCCTTCTCAAATTGCCATTTATGTCTGGCTTGTAAGTTGTTAAGATAGTCCAATTTCCACTTTCGCCAAATAAATTGGACCATTTTATTTAATCTTTGCCATTGGGACAAATGATTATCACGTTCGCCAGTCAGGTCCGGTTCAGACACACTGTTCAGAGGTCTGCCTATGAGAAAATGGCCTGGAGTTAGAATTTCAAAATCATTGGGGTCAGAAGACATGGGTGTGAGAGGCCGGCTGTTTAAAATGCCTTCAATTTGCGTGGTAACTCTTAAAAATTGCTCAAGAGTTAATCGCGAATTTCCTACAGTTCTTTTTAGGTGGTACTTAAACGACTTCACCCCAGCTTCCCACAAACCACCGAAATTGGGTGACCTGGGTGGAATGAAATTCCAGGCGATTTCCTCACTTGTTAAATAATGAGCCAAAACATCTGGGGGGTTTCTAATCATGTTCGCCAAACGTTTTAACTCTGCACTGGCTCCAACAAAATTTTTGGCATTGTCGGTACAAATAGAAAAACTTTTACCTCTCCTACTGAAAAATCTTTTTAAGGTTGCTATCATTGCTTCTGAAGTTAAGTCGGTAACCACTTCTAAATGAATCGCTTTTGTTACGAAACAAATAAAAATGGCAACATAACATTTATGGTAAATACCCTTCCTTTGACCCTTATATTTTATATAAAACGGGCCACAAAAATCGATCCCTACATTAGTGAATGGCGAACTAGGAGTAATTCTCGCAGAAGGAAGATTTCCCATAATCTGCTCAGTACATTTAGGCTTGTTTTTGAAACAAACTATGCAAACATGAACAATTTTTCTAGCAGTATTTCTACCACCCAATGGCCAAAATTCTTGCCTTACAAGATAAAGTAAAGTTTGGGCTCCAACGTGCAAGTATTTAAGATGAAAATATGTCATTATCAATAAAGTCAATTTGTGATCTTTAGGGAGCAATATTGGAAATTTCTTATCAAAAGATAAATCAGCGTTATTTAATCTACCGCCTACCCTAAACAAATTCTGTTTATCAAGAAAGGGATGTAAACAGCTCACCTGTCCCTTTTTGGGAATTTCTCCCTGTTCAAGGGTTTTTATCTCATAATCGAATGCTTTTACCTGTACCATTTTGACAAAAAAAGTCTTTGCGGTTCGAAGTTCCTCTGTTGTGATTGGGCCGCGACGTCGAATGGCATTAAATAGGAATCTGAAAATAAAACTTAGAATACGTATTAATTTTAAATAATTGTTACTTAAATTTAAAAAATCATCCACAAAGGAATTTTCAGTAGTGGAAATTAAATTAATATTGTCAATTTTTTTAAGTTCTTGCGCATAAAGTTCGTGCGATAAAATGTCAGTATTGTCACTAGATTCATCAGAAAGTTTATGAAAGTTCAGGGGGCCATCCCACCAAAGATTCATTTTGGAAAGTTCTTGAGGACCTAATCCACGTGATATAATATCTGCTGGATTTAAATTCGATGGGACATGCTTCCAATGATAGTTCTCAGTCAAAGTTTGTATCTTGGATACTCTGTTGGCAATGAATGTTTTTAGTTTGTTTGGCGATGTATTGATCCAAGCAATTGCTATTTTTGAATCGGTGTGCAAATAGATATCACTCACTATCATTTTTAGAGATAGACGAACTTTTTCTATAAGTTGAGAGAGAAGAAGGCAAGCTGACAGTTCGAGGCGGGGAATGGAAATTGTCTTTAAAGGAGCTACACGCGATTTACTAGCGATCAGTTTAGTTGATACAGTACTTGTTTCACTTGTGCAATGCATATAAACTACAGCTCCATAAGCTAATTCCGAAGCGTCTGCAAAACCTAGCAACACTAATTCCTGAAAAGAATCGGTTAGAATGTATCTGTCGATTCTGATGTCTTCGATTTGTTTCAGGGACGACACAAAATTTATCCATTCACTTGCAACTGGATTTGGGATTTCATCTTCCCAACCTAATTTCATGAGCCACAATTTCTGAAGAAATATCTTTGCTCGTGTAATAATTGGTCCTAGAAGACCTAAAGGGTCATATAGCCTTGCAATGGTGCTTAGCACATCTCGTTTCGTGCATGATGATTTCTCCATTATTGAAATCTTGAACATAAACTGATCTTCAACGGGTTTCCAGATAACCCCTAGAGTTTTACTTGTTGATTCTTCATTTATGGAAAAGTTATGATCTTGAACTTCCAATGGCTTACTGTTCATTAATTCCCTTGAATTGGAATTCCATTTATGGAGGGACATACCGCATGTTTCTAACATGTTGCATAACTGATGTTGGAGTTCTATAGCTGTATCTAGATCATGTGCGCCTGTCACTATGTCATCCATATACACATCTTCCTTTATTACTTCCGCAGCTAAAGGGAATTGCGATGCTTCATCTATGGCTAACTGTTTCAGAGTCCTTATTGCGAGAAATGGTGCGCTAGATGTACCATATGTGACAGTATTCAATCTGTAAATAACAGTTTCTTCATTCTCGTCGGTCTTCCACAAAATTCTCAGAAAGCCGCGTTGAGATGGATCTATTAAAATTTGTCTGAACATTTTTTGAACGTCCGTCGTAAAGGCATACCTATAAACACAAAATCTTGTCATAATTTCAAATATGTCTTCTTTTACTTCTCCTTTCAGCAGACAATCATTGAGACTGAAGCCAGATGTAGTGGCAGCTGATGCATTGAACACCACACGTAATTTAGTTGTGGTTTTGTCTGGCCTGAGAACACCATGATGCGGCAAATAGTAACATGAGTGATTTTCTGGATGTTCGGAATGAGGGTCTGCAACCTTCTCCATGTGACCTAATTCTAAGTATTCTTGCATAAACTGCTGATACAGTGCTTTCATAGTTTTATCCTTAGCTAATCTTTTCCATAACTGATTCAGACGTTTTTTCGCAAGCTCTTTAGAATCACCTAATTTTTCCAAATCCTTGGTTGGCATCTGTACGATGTATCTACCAGCGTCATTTCGTTTATGCGTAGTTTTGTAATGCTCTTCACGGTATTCTTCTTCTTTACTAAGGTTTTTCGAAGTTTCATCAATGGTTTCTAACTTCCAAAACTTTTCTAAACATTCATCAATGCTTTGCGACTGCGAAACAAAACCACAATATTGCATTTGGCTGACAGATTCTATGCTTCCTGTTGCGATGTATCCGAATACTGAATTGCGAAACACTAAATTACTATTTGGAATGCGAATTTCTCCATCTTTTATTATATGAAAGAACGATTCAGCGCCGAGAAGCATATCAATTTTGCCAGGAATGCTAAATTTCGGATCTGCTAACTGATGAGGAATTTTTAAGTTATCAATGTTTAAGTTTGTAACTGGGAGTGAATCCGTTATTTTTGAGACAACAAGAAAATCCAAAGACGTTTCAAAAGATCCATTTCCGTTTATAATTTTAGCATGAATTTTGTGTTTAACGTTCATTTCCTTTCCACCTAAGCCTGAGATGGCGATGTTCAATCGCTTTAGTGGAATTCCCAATCGATTAGCGAATTCTGAAGTCACAATATTGGACATACTTCCAGAGTCCACTATTACACGTGCTTGTAAATAACTTCCAGAACAAGGGTTAAAGACCCAAACTAAAGCAGTGGAGAGAATGACAGATTTATTTTTGTTTTTAACGCAAGATAAAGAAGATGATACAGGGGATTTAGTTTCTGTTTGTCCGTAAAACTCATCTGCGTTCGGATTCAATTTATGACCTTGCGCGGTGGGGTTAACTTCATCAACTTTGCTCGGAAAAGAATTGTTTATATTTCTATGGAGTAATGTGTTGTGTCTTGCCTGACAAATGTTGCAGGAACTTTTAGACTTGCAATTAGCAATCGCGTGTTGACTACTTAAGCAGTTGAAACAAAGCTTATTTTTCATTGCTACATCTTTTCTCTGAAAAGCATTTAATTTCAAAAATGCGTCACATTTATATATTGCATGATTTTGCTTACACATTACACAGAAATTAATGGAATTTGTTGACTTAACAAAGAGAGATTTTTGCTTAAAATTACGATCTTGAATTGATTTGGGTTTTACTGCAATGGTTTTACTTATGTTTTCCAAAATTTGAGAACGTTTTTCTAAAAATAAAATTAAATCATCTAACTTTGGAACTTCATTTGAACTTATTGTAATTTCATAATTTTTCCGTGTATCTTTATCCAACTTTTCAAGAATGATATTTAAAATTAAAACGTCGGAGAGATTGTTTCTGTTGTAATCTAAAACCTTTAATGCGCGAATGCTTTTTTAACGCTGTCTACTAGATTTCTTAGATCTTTTGCGGAAGGCTGTGTAATTTTATCTGCATCTAAAAGTGAGTTTATGTGTATTTGTACTATAACTCTTTCATTTTCGTACCTGTCTTTTAACGCTTGAAATAAAGAAGAAAAAGTATCTTCGGTTGTTTGCAAAGCTCTTGCGTCACTTACTAATGCAGCTGATAAATAATGCAGTTTTTGCGCTTCTGACAACTGCTCGTTTGATGTGATAATATTATCAAACTGTAGTTTAAATGTGCTCCATTCTTCAGGTTTTCCGGAAAATTTAGGAAGTGGTATTTCCGGTAACTTAATGTTTAGCGCATTGTTTGTAAGAGTAGGTTTTAATTGATTTTCATTGAGAACCTTACCCACTTCTAAATGCTTAATTTGTTTCTTTATTTTGAATTTAGTTTTTATAATATTTTCACTGTATTCTTCACTAGTGTTAATATCATTTTCATAATCCTTAGGAAGGCTTATGGCAGCTTCTATTTCGCTATTTAAGTTTTTTAGCAACTCTTCCTTATCATTTAATTGTTCCAGAATTTCTAAATAGTCATCGGTTTCTTTATTGTCATCATTTATTAACGTTTCAAATTTAGTGATCAATTTGGTAACGGATGTTCTTAAAGCTGCACGTTTCTTTTTTAATTTCTCAAGCGGTTCCATTTTATAAAAAAACTTATGCAATAATCAAAAAGAATAATCAAATATTTCCTACCTTGTTTCACGCAGACGATTTTGTTTTCGCTTTAATCCATTATGGAAAGTTGCGCAATCACTGTTCTAAAACTGCAAGTATAAAACTCGATGTCGAAACTTCAAATGAAAGAAGGGGAACTTTTCCTTTCAACTGCGATGTTTTTTCACTATTTCAGACTAAATTCTTTTTTTTTTCTTTAAATAAATACCTCCGGCTCGACGGACCAATGTTGCTGTTTGCGAGTATAAACATAAATTAAAAGTCGATAGCTTTAACTTTAATATAATGGACTGTTTATTTTGATTATAAATGCGTGCTCTTTGAGCTGCGACTGCCTTGGCGGCGTACAAACTACTACTGAAGGAATTATGAAACATCTGTGGGAGGGTAAATACTGTGACGTCATAACAACATACAGTGGCGCCAACACAGTCCATCATTAAACAATTCACATATGATTTAGACTTCTTCATTTACAAAATTGCTATCAACTATAATAAACGTACTGAATATTTTGTAGATTGGAAGCATCATGTCATCTTTCTTTTGAAACAACAATTATTAAAACTGCATATTGAAAAATTCAGTTTCTTTCTCCACCCTTAAACCACATATTGCAGAACTTCAAAATAATTTCATTATTACATATGTAGATAAGGCTGCTAACAACTATGCTATCATATGCAAATATTACTATCATCACCTCCTCACTAAAGCAGTCACTTCTAATAATATTTTCAAACTTCATCATGTTACTTTAAAGGAAAATAATAATCATATATTAAGCTATCACAAATTATTAGGCATTAAAAATAACAACCTCAATTATCCTTATGTAGTCATGATTCCAAAATTTCACAAAATCCTCTTAAATTCCGCACTGTCACTGTAGGATGCAATAGATATAATACTCGTGCCAATACACTCTTTTTAAATATTCTTACACAAATTTATGAGTTATCAGTTAAAACAGACAACACTCACTGCATTAAAAACAGTTTTGAATTGGTGGATAAAATAAAGCCATTAACAAATGTCAATAATATTATTACTTTAGATTTCAAAGACCTATTTAATAATATCATTCTAAAAGACTTGCATTCTATTATCAATTCATTATTTCTAGAATATTTTCCTTTATTAAATTTACCTGATAACATTGATACTGACTACTTCACATCTTTGACTAACTTTCTACTATTTCATAATTTTATTTTCCGAGACAATGCTTTTTTTATTCAAATACAGGGCATCCCTCAAGGAGCTGCTTCATCAAGCATGTAATCCGATTTATATCTTTACTTTTATGAACGTAAATTTATTAATAATAATTTATTACTCTACAGATACATAGATGATATAATTATTCTTTCTGTTACAGATAATAATTCTATATCTCTTCCTGTAAAGTACCCTTCTAATCTAGAACTTAGTACTACCTTTTCAAATAATTCTAGTATCAATTTTATGGATGTTAAAATCAATATTCTCCCTAATAACACCCTAACATTAACATTTATGATAAACACAATGAATTTTCATTTAATGTAATTAATTTTATGAACTTTAATTCCTGCTTGCATATTTCAGTATATAGAAATATTCTGCTTAATCATTGTCTTCGTATCAAACGTTTATATTCCTCCCAATTCTTACAGCCTAATATTTTTAAATTAAAGCAATTAG
Organism: Maratus speciosus; assembly: GCA_963932465.1. Classification (NCBI taxonomy): domain Eukaryota; kingdom Metazoa; phylum Arthropoda; class Arachnida; order Araneae; family Salticidae; genus Maratus; species Maratus speciosus. The sequence goes on along the minus strand of OZ010793.1, from coordinate 431,530,387 downwards.
CATTGTTATAATAAAACACTCATACTACAATATATATTAAAACACACATACACACATAAATAACGCTTGCATTCAATTATAATTATCCCATCTCTTTTATATCTGCATGGCTCAAATCTTAATATTCATTTTTTTCTACTTCTTACCAGTATAGGCATTTAATATGTTTAAAAAAAAACTAAAAAATTGAAAACACTATTATGGAGGGTGGGATGTGGATTGCTGAAAAAATTATAAAAATCATACACACAAAAAATTATATGTATGTATATATAATATATATATATTCTTTCAAAAAGTTTGGTGTACGTGTATTGTTTTTCCATACATTATACACTAAAAACATAAAAAATATAAAAATACCATTATGGAGGGTTGAGGTCGGGAATGCTAAAAAAAGTTTAAAACTTTGTATGTTTCTATGTGTGTGAAAGTGTATAAAAGTATGTATATATGCTTATATATTGTATGGACATATAATTTAAAAAAAAATATGGGGTATCCTGCATTTAACATAATAAATTTTCACATATTGCATCATCATTTAAGGATATATTTTACTTTCTCAATATTCCTCATTGCTTTTTAAATTTTCAAATTTATTTACACAATACAAGGCTAAATTTTACTATCTCAAATATTCCTCATCTTTTTAAATGTTATTTATATTCTCATTTTTTTTTTTTTTTTATATTACAATTTATTGTCTTTAAAACGTTAATTTAATCAATTGCACTTTTATTTATTTTTATATAATTCTTTATTTCTTCATTTATTTATTTGTATTAATTTATTCCTTTTCTTTATTTTATTTTGTATTCACTCAGTACTTATTAAGTTTATTCCTATTTTTTCATTCTAGTTTAACTAAAAGTTAATCTAAGTCTTTTCTTGATTTCTTCAATCATTTTCATTCATTTTATTTTATTTTATTTATTTATTTTTTTTTTTTTTTTTGGCTTAAGATGGAAACTCAACATTATTGTTATTAATCCAGTTCCAATTTACATTTTTCCTTTCTCACACCAGATGGCAGCACAGTTATAGGTTTCACTCAGATGCTCAACTGTAGATCACATGTTAAAAGTCTTAACTTTGTTTTCCATGCTGATATGCAGTAGTTTTGACTCTTAGTATGTTATTCAGGGATTGTGCTCTAATAATTTTTAGTATCCTGTATGAGGTGTATCTTTCTTTGGATCTCTTAGCTTTTTATTATCTACTTTCTGTAATGTTTGCGTTATAAGGAGCTAAATTTTGTCATTTTAGGCTTAATGCCGACAAAATTGGATGAAATAACACATCTTCTATGAATGAACTCACAGGCTCCTCTGATGATTCTGTGAGTCATTCTTAGTTTCTTATATTACATACTGGTTTCATATGTTCATTTCTAAATCATCTTTAGAACTTTATCAATTTTTTCATATATTTGTGATTTCAAATTTATTATTATATATATATATATATATATATATATATATATATATATATATATATATATATATAAATATTTTTTATAAATTTTACTATAAAAATTGCATTTTTTCTAGATTAAATAATTTTCTTTCATAAAACTATTTAACAATGTGTCATAAAGGCACAAAAATATTCAAATAAGAAAAACGGCTCAAATGTTACAAAGTCCCCTTAAGAATTTAAAAAGTTAACAAAAAGTAAAAGTTAAACAATTTTCAATAGAGGGTTAATTCCTACCCACATTGTATGTACAAAACTTCATTTTACAGTTACACATAAAGCAAAATCAACAATTCTGTCGATGCAAGACTAATATAACACAAAACTTATTCATATTTTGGTATCTTATAAATCTTATTTTAAAGACAAGCCTTTATTTCACAACTAATCTTAAAATATTGCAAATGAATACAAATGATACATAATTAGAACTTCTAAAATGATAAAAAATACTTTATTAGCACTACTTACACAAAATATAAAAGATGATTATAATTCTAAATAAAAAAATATTTTTAAAAAGTTATTAGGAGAATCTTTCCAGAAAATGGATACATTCAAACACCACCTGAAAAAAAGATAAAACAAATAAAATTTTATAACAGTAAATTAAATTTATTTACTATATTTATAACATTTGTCAATTTATAAATTCTCATATAAAAATATGCAAGCATTAACGACAATAGTTGTTTCATGCCATTATTGGAGTACAAACAACTCCCCCACCCCTCTCACCTTACCACTAGAAAAAAAAATTAATTAAAACACTTTGGAAATTTCTAAAGCCTGAATTAACTCTTTCTGTTAATTCTTTTATTCTTTCTTTCCAAACAAATTACACTGCAAATAAAATTTAAGTAAAGATACAAATATAATTGTAAAGAAGAAAGAAAGAAAAGAGCTTTTCAAATAATGTTATTTAAATGGCATTGACAGATCTGACTTGCCAAGTTCTGAAAGCTCAAAATAGGATATTTTATTTCAGAAATCAGAAAGTTTTTTTTCTTCTGTGAAAACGTATAAATTTTTAAATGAAAACATGCTTAGTACAAGCTCAATTTTGAATACTGCTTGGTTATTGGAAAATTAAAAAGAAGTATATCACTCATACTCAAATAAGAAAAAATATATATATACTTCTTATTTATAGAATGGACAGAGGACAAATACAGAGTTTTAACATTATTTTAAATTGACTATGTATATTATAAAGGGAAGTTTTGTTTCCCTATAAACACATATAAAACTAAAGTTAAAGTCTTAAAGAAGTCTTAAAAAAGACAAAAATATTGATAATCGAAAACATATCCCTAGTATAAATCAAAGTTTTGAAATTTTGGCATTTATAATGAATCAGAGTAGTTTATCATATAAAAAACTAATGATGAATGCCATACTAAAAATGCCATACTCTGTATTGCAGTTTTCATCCCTCAATTGTAATACATTTTAGAATAATAGAATATCAAATGTAAAATAATAGAATATCAAAAATTATGTGAGAAATCAAAAGAAATGTGTCAGAAGAAATGTGGGAAAACATGTGAAAATCAGAAATCTCCTGCTGAAATCAGGAGACTTGGCAAGTCTGCATTCAATAAAGTAATAACACTTAAAATTAAAATAAACTAAATTATTCTATGGCAAAATTATTTTCGTATAAACCAAAATTTATACAGTTCCAGATTTTCTAACAAAATACCAATTAACTTTACATTACCCCACTATTTACTTTTTTCTTTTTTGCTCTGGTAAAAAGTATAATGTTTTACTGTGCAAATAAATATCGAATTCAGGGTTTGCATTTACTCTCATTTTATGCATATATCTCAGAAAATTCATAAAACATCACTCACAAATTTAACAATAGCGATTCAACAATTGACTTTCTTCCACCTTGAAATAATAATGAGAAATGGTGGATCATTTTAGTTACTGAATTAGAAGAGAAATAGGCCTTTCAGAAATCTAATTGTAATCTATATTTATAAAGGATTGACAATGTTTCAAGTTTCATAAATTCCAAATTTAACCTTACTACTTAGATATAAACGTGAAAATAAACATCACAAATTTACTAAACGGTGTATAAACTGTTGCAAAGTCTAAAAACTATACAAACACTAAAATACAGTTAAGAAATTCTGTTTGTATAGTTTTTAGACTTTGCAACAGTTTATACACCGTTTAGTAAATTTGTGATGTTTATTTTTACGTTTATATGTAACTTTTCGTGGTGTAATTGTCCAGCTCTTTTACTACTTAGAATTTAAAATATAATGACAAAACAAAAAACAAAATTCCTTTTTTGTGTTCTTTTTTGTCCTGCTACGTAAAGCAGGTTTTGGGCATGTGTAAGTGCTTTTTCTTACTCAGAAAGAAAGATATGAGTTTTTGATGAGAGTTCTTTGTGATTTCAAATTAAAAACTCAACTAATTATCAGAAATTTAAAATTATGAGTCTCGGATGCACCAGGAAAGGCCTTTGACTACCCTCAGCCAAATTTTCAGCCTTCTACATGCGATAGATTTTCCTAGCCATTGAAGACACACAGACAGAGCGAAACTTTCTCATTCATTATATATATATATGTTTATATATAAGGAATGTTTTTGACTTTGGACCCTGCCTCTGATTAAGTATGGCCTTGATAATACATGCATATTGAACTGTGAATGACAATGAACCTATGTGCAGCATTTGAGGAAAATTGGTTCAACAGAAGTGGCTTAAATACCAATTGCACAATTTGATCCATACATTTAAACAAACAGACAACAAACAAAATTAAATTAAAGTTCATAAAAATCAATTCAAATTTCGCTATAAAAAATACATTATATATCATCTAAGTTTTTAAAACTTTAATAAAAATGTGCCTATATATATTATATTGAGGCACATAATAAATTAAAACATCAATAATTAGCATTCTTCTATCATAATTAATATAATTATCATACCTCTACCATAATTAAAATAATTATCATCCACTCCAAACGGACATGATGTTCATCATTCATATGATTTACAAGTAAATCAACAAGCTCTGAACAATAACTTAATCTTACATTCATCGTCTAGAAAAGATAAAAAATAAATGAATAATGCATTCTAATATTAGCTTATTTTTATTTGATACTATTGTATAAACTTGCCCAATTTATAACTACAGTAAACTTCTGATTATCCGCCACTCTACCAACTGCCACCCCACTTTTTTAATTTTTCTTATGTGAGAAACGACAATAAAAATTCAAATGCACATAAAACCAAGTGAGACTGCACCTATTTTGAGTAAAATGCTTGTCTGACGTCAGGAACAGCAGCTAGAAAATATTTCTGTGGATGAAATCACAGACTGGCTTAAATGTGACAAAAATGATATTGGTTATGAAGAATTAATGCATAACGAACTTATTCAAAATGTTTTGAATCCAGAGAAACCTGAAGTGGATGAATGTATGAATAGGGGAATCGTCATCCGGGAGTCATTCATGCAGACTATGCTCTCTAAATGCATTAATTGGTTTGAGATGAAAGATAAAGCAGAGGCAAGCCAAGTACTTTTATTACGTAGAATTCATAATCTTGCTTCTCTAAAAGCACAAGCAAAACGCAAACAAAAATGCATAACGGATTACTTTGTATAAAAACAGGCACTACATATTTATTCAGTAAAATTGTAAATTTTTCTGATAAATAGATTCCTTATTATCAGTTAGGCTTTTTATAAACGAAAATACACAACAAATAATAAAAACTTTAAATTATTCTTATTTATAAATTAACATATAAAAATGTAACTTTAGTAACGTTCTTGTACTGTCTTTCGGTTATCCGTCTATTTCGATTGTCCGCCATACCATAGGTCCCATGACTGACGGATAAACGGAAGTTTACTGCATTTAGAATTATGAAATCTCATATTCTAAATCATTACATTTTATATTTCACAAATCCAGAACACAACACAAAATTTTTAATAATTGAAACAATTGGTAGCAATGTGATACACATAATGATTAAATTTTCTTTCGTTATTTGGGAAAAGGAGAGAAAGATGGATGCCAGGATGCAAATCATAAATAATCTAAAATTATTCTTTTCAAAAAGTTTATTTCAGGAGTGATTTTGAACTTACAAACAGATCATTAAAATATAGTTTATTAAACATAATATATTCTATCCTAAATTTGAATTAAAAATGAAGAAAATGGATAAACATCTAAAATTTTGAATTAAAAAAAATATACTTAAAAGAAATAACCACATTGCATTACTTTAAAATTCTGAGAAAGTTTGATGCAATTTTTTTATTTATTTCATTAAAAAGGGGGTCATATTATTCATTATGATATTCAAAAACTCTTTTAAATTAAGTTTAAAAGCAATTCAAATTTATTACTTAAATTTTATTTTAACTATGCAATCTTGTTTTCAGATTTTTTTTTTTTTATTTTATTTGTTTAGATAGTAAAAAAACCCCAATCTCAAAATGAAGGGTAAAAATCTCCAGATTTAATAAGACATTTACTCTTATTACTTAATATAGAAAAGAAAATTAAGCAAAAAATATTAACCGAATTTCGGTGATTGCACAAAATTTCATTACAGTACACTTTCAATTAATTCACGATAATCAAGTCAGACAGTAGTTCAGAGTTGCAATCTTAAAACTTTCTTTGTGTGTGTGTGTGTAAAGTGGGGAAAAGGGGGGGGGGGATTTTTTTTTTTTTTTTTTATTGTGCATAGCTGAGAAACAATTGATACAGTTTTATTCTAACATATATCTTGTACTGTAATAACTCTTTAATTATAAGCCTATAAAAAACCACTTTTAAAATTACATTCTAAAAGGAAAAAAAATTGTTGTAGTTCAGTTAAAATCTGCATGTCAGCTTCAAAAAACAGTTTCGATGCTTAAACACAGAAAGACACCCACCCCTTGCTAATGAAAATTTCTTAGCTCCTTCTTTCCATGTCTTGTAAGTCAGTTGAGAAATTTTTCATTTTTTTTCTTTATTATCAGAGAAAAAGAAAATAATCCAGAGAGAATAATGGATTTACAATGGATACAACATTTGCCAGGGCCTGCCAAACATAATACTTATTCTGGCATTTTATAAGTAGTGACAGAGACCATATACATATGCATTTAAGTGATGCATAATTATAATAGTGATATTGGCCTGAAATGTGCAATATAAATATTCTTAAATTATTTCCAAACCAATTTGAATATGAGGGTTATTTGGAAACTAACAAGGAGAGGGCCAACCTTGTTAATCACAGATTTTGGTTATTTTAATATATGTTGTAGGGTAGAAACACCTTAGTGTCAGGTTCAACGGTTTTTATCCAACGCTCCTTAGTTCTTGAGAAACCAGGGGTCTAATAATAGTACACAACTTAAGTACTTACTTAGAAACTGCAATGATAGGTCGGTCGTAACTCAGTTGGTATGGCATTTGCCGGCTGATCTGCGGGCCCGAGTTCGATACCTGAATGCGCTACGTTTGCTTTTCTCATTTTTTGTTTTATAAATATACTTGTAAGTATAATTAATAATCTCATTGTCAATTAAAATTTATAATATTGTATATCAATTATAATTTTAACCTATTTAATTTTTTACTTTTAACTAAATAGTTGTATAAAACATCATAAAACTGTTAATTTTTTAAAAATCACTTTTAAAATGTATCTCATATATTCTTTATCAATGCAATGATATTGAGCAATTGTGTCAATTCATGATTTTAAAGAAACATCATTTACGCATTGCTTTAACAAAGGAAGTCAATGTGATAATAATATTATTCTGTTTTTAAAGTAACAAGCATAATTATATTAAAATTTAGCAGAATTAAATTACAACCGATTTTTTGCATATTAAAGATTTTTAAGTTTGTAATACGTATGCTTGCGCTTTCAATTATTTTGCTTTCATCTTTATCTTCTTTCTGCTTTTATTTTTATTTTATTTGAATATTCTTTTATTTTATCATAACTAGATGGCACCACAATAGATTTTGCCATGATTTTGAAATTTTTGTCGTTCAATAATAGATCCAATTTCTTTTTAAACCTCTTTAAAGGATGAGAAATAATAGTTTAAAAATAAAAAAGGATAAATTTAAGTTTGTTAATATTATAATTAATGTATGATATTAAAATTTGTAATTGAAATTATTAAATTATAATTACAAGTGTATTTATAAAACAAAAAATGAGAAAAACAAATGTAGCGCATTCGGGTACCGAACCCGGGCCCACAGATCAGCCAGCGAACGCTGTACAAAACTGAGCTACGACCAACCTATCATTGCGGTTGCAATGTAAGTATTTAAGTTGTGTACTATTATTAGACGCCCCGGTTTCTCAAGAACTAAGGAGCGTTGTATAAAATCCGTTGAACCTGACACTAAGGGGTCTCTACCCTACAACATATATTAAAATAATCAAAATCTGTGATTAACAAGGTTGGCCCTGTCCTTGTAAGATCCGATTTCTTATAAAACATAAACCATCACAGAATTATTTCAAAAAGTTTTTTTATTTAATTCCTAGCATATTTCTCTATTATTCTACATAGTTTCCATATTTGTTATATTCTACAAGCTTTTGTATACCTAAGTCATAGATGTCTGCCGCCTGTGAGGATAATCAGTCTTCAACTGCTTCTTTCAAAAGATGTTGATTCAAAGTTTAAATTGTAAATTGCCGGTCTTCACTAATCTTTTCGTCCACAGCATTGATCAAACCTTCTGTGATCACTGATGGTCAGCTTGTCTATGATGAACCACAATCAGGCTGACCATCAGTGATCACAAAAGATTTGATCAATGCTGTGGATAAAAAGATTTGTGAAGACCGGTGGTTCACAATTTCAACTTTAACTGCTTCTTTCAAAAGTTATTGATTTAAAGACAGGTTATCCTCGCAGGCGGCAGATGTCTATGATTTAGGCATCCAAAAGCTTGTAAAACATTATATCAAATGTTTAAACAAATATCAAAACTATGTAGAAAAATAAAGAAACATGTAAAGAATAAAGTAAAAAGTTTTTTGAAACAAATCTGTGATAGTTTATGTTTTATAAGAAATCAGACCATAGTTTCTGAATAACCCTCATACATTAAAGTAATAGATAACTTGTAATATAGTAGCCACAGATGTAACATCAAATTTCATAAAATTTCTGTGACTGGATGCATTACCTTTTTGTACTGTTATCATCTGAATCTATATTAATAATTTTATACTAATAAATGGCAAAGAAATCAAAATTTTTTCATTTTCTCAGATTATTTTAACAGTTTCAAAAAGAAGAGCATGAAATTAATATACTAACAAAAACACAGTCAACACCTATACTCTTGAAATGCTAATGAAACATTTAAAATAAGATGAAAAGAAAATACTCAACCCTGGTCCTCTTTGGAATATCCAGATAATTGCAAGTTTGGTGATAAAGAATTTCAAGATTTTTTCGATCCCAGTAAAAATCAGGAGTGTCTAATAAATCAGAACTAAGATTTATAGCATGCCTGAAATTAAATGGAAAACAATATATTAATTAAATTATTTTAATTAAATATTTAAAACCCAAAAATACAAATAAAATTTTAAAAAATGTTCAAATAAGAGAAAAAATTGAAGAAAATAATAAAAATGTGATATGAGAAGTGAATAATAGATTGCTCCATGAATAAAGTCATGTTTTATGAAGAAACCTTCTTGAGACTTTACAACATAATTGAAAAGTGCTTTTGAATTCAGTTTGTCTGTCTGCCATCTCTCCATGCTCTAACTCGCGCAAATATACTCAGATTGTCATGCAGTTCATATATGAATAATTCAGGTGATAAAGGTGGTAAGTTACATAATCATCATTTTGAGAAAATGAGCTGTAAAGTTCCAAATATCTACTTGCATCTATTGTTAAATGATTCATTTATCAATTAAAATCTCTGTGAGAAGTATGTTTTTTCAAATAGTAATTTAACAGATGGTGTACTACGACCATTGATAATCTTCAGTTGTATGGTTAACTGATTTTTCAATTCCTACTATTAGTTCACACTCTCCCTATATTTATTTATTTATTTATATATCTTGTTCAAATTTTCAATCGTTAATAAAATACTTATTATTCATCCTATCAAGTTGAAAATTTTTTTTAACTTGTACTAGATGACAATTGATGTTAATACAGTTTTTTCAAATATTAATTCATTAATTAAATTTTAATTAAGTTTAGTTTCACATGGGAGACAAAATGGCGGCCATTGGTTATTGAAGCATCTTCATATCTATAAGGGGGGTTACCATAGGGTTGACCCTGTTCTGTCGCCAAATACCACCAAGTTTGTTGTCAACTTGGCGATATATCGCCAAATTTGGCGACCAAAATGAGTCGCCAAAAGTGACGCCAACTTGCCGATCCCTCTAATATTTCGCCAAATTCCCATAGACGACTTCCATTGTAAACCCACTTGCTTATAGAAAATCAACAAATTGAGATATTTTAATGCAACAAAAACTAATATTAGCTTAAGGGATTATATTAAATTTTTCTTTGATGACTTAAGTAGGAATTGACTTTAAAAACAAAATTTTTATATTACTTGTTTCTTGTTGTTGTTAGATACCACCTTTATCATCTGAACTTTTCATATGTTACTGAGGCTTACCATGTGGCATTCAGTATTGAAAACGAAGTGTGCAGCATTTCCTTTACAGAGGAACTTAAAATTCAGTTACATTACGGTCTACAGGGGAAAAATTGTTTGTCGTGTATTCCAATAATGTTATGCCATTTCAAACATAATGAAATTGATATATATCACTGAGATGCACTACAAGATGGTTTATTATAGAATAGGGTGTGCACAGCATTCATCATTCATTCACAGGGTTTCACAAAAGAATTTTGATTTCAACACTGTCTATGAACAGTAATTGCTGGTAGTGCATTTTCAATTGTGGAATGCATTTTTAAATGAGGACGTGAATTTCAAAACTTGCCTTATCCAGAAAACAAAATTTTGGAAAATCACAAAAAACCTCCGACTGCATCCATTAGTTTTCATTGTAAACCAAGATTTTACAATGCTAGAAATCCACGATAAAAGTAGTTTTTTTTTTTTTTTTTTTTTTTTTTGCAGATTGTACTGTTTTTTGATGCAGATTCATGAATAGATTGATAGAGATTACTCAAATTTTGGATAAGGCGAGTTTTGAAGAAATTCACATCATCAAATGTAACTAGTTTTTGGCATTTTACTTGTTACATTCATATACAAGGCAGAACAAAAGATATTGAGGGCATTTCAGTTTGTTGATAGAAACTGTTGAAGGGGAATTTTCAACAGTGCTATGCTAAACTATATTGCAGCACAGCAGGGTTGGCACATTTTAAACCAAGTGGTTTTTAACAATGGTTTAAACCAACTGGTTTTTTCAAAACAAATCTAATATTTTCTCATTTTTGTAATTAAAGTGTTTTAGATTTTTGATAGAAATGATTTCTACTTTTAACACTATGTCAGCAGTCAACATGAAATGTAAAGAGTCTAGGTCATGTTTGTATGCATGTAGGATGAAAATTATCATGTGGCATAACACAATGATCTTTAAGATTTTGGGAAAGTTGTAAAAGAAAATTTTATCAATTGGGGGAGATTATTCTTCAAGAATTTAAAAAAAGAAACGCAAAATATGAAGGAGAATAAGACGGCATGCAAAAATTGAATGCTGGTTATATTTTACTGTCGTACTTTTTTCACTTAACTTCGCAGTTTCGGAAGAGAAATGTCAAGAAATAATACAGATAAGATGTAAAAGCTCAACTGCTAAATGTCAAATCATTTCAGAAACTTCTTATGAAAAGCTTTCTTTTGAATGAAGGTCATAATTGCTCATTTAGTGTTCTGACAGAAAATCGGACATCTCAGATAACAAGAGTTTCAAAGAAAATGTTTTGAATAAGAAGTTGGAAAGTATTATATTCATGAGACTGCTTCAAATATTTATTTATTATTATTAATTAAAAGATTCTTGATAAGATTTTCAAGGTATCTATGTTTCACTGTGTAGAGCAATTTATTCTTTGAGCAAAAGACATAGCTGTTATTAATAATGTTTAAATTAGAAATTATTTCAATTTTTTACGTAACTGACTGTAATTATTTAATTAGGAATATTTTCAAATGAAGTTACATTACTTATATAATAGCAAACAATGTTTATTTTTATCAACAAATATGCACCTATATGTAACAGGAAATTATATTTTAAAAAACCCAGTTTAAACCAAAAAAAAAAACCTGGTTTAAACCAAATAAACTGTTTTTGCCAACCTTGCAACATAGTACATATACAAATCTATAGGACATATATACAAGGCAGCACAAAAAAATTCGAATATTTTTCTGACTACTGATGGCAATTGCTGAAGTTAGGTTTTCAAATGTGTTATGTATTTTTCAAATTGTTTATTTAAACATTGCCTTTCACCTTATTAAACTGAAGTTTTGTTACAGTATTCTGTAAGTGTTGGAAAATGTTTCATAATCTATGCTTGATAAGATTTTTTGTTCGTGTTTCTAATAGATATGTATGTACACATTTATACTTATATACACATGCACAATTTAGTTTTGAACGTCAATATTTGCGCTGGAATGCATAACACCTGCATAGACATACTAGTTTTAAAAACTTAATAGCTATTAAAATTATAATTCACTTCTCTCTGTTTATTTCGACATGAAGCCATGAAATTTCAATCACAAATCCCTCCAAATTTTTTTAACTTCAACTTTAACCTCTATGTAAAAAATATATTTTTTAAGGTAAGAAGCAATTATAAATTTTAAGTAAACTAAACTACCAACATATTATTCTGTCTATAATTGAAATGGTAATTATACATACAGTAAAGTTCCGATTACCTGTCACTATCAACCGCCAACCCCTCCCCTAAATATTTTTTTATAAGAAATGAATTATGGAAACTCAAATGCAAGTAAACCAGAGTCAGTCGGTGTGCTATTCTGAGAAAAATGCTTGGTCATGAAGAATCAACATATGACGAAATTATTCAGAATATTTTGATCCCAAAGAAAACTGAAACAGATGAATGGTGAATCAAAAAATGATGATTCAGGAGTCAGTCACGTAGAAGTGAAGACTAAGCTCTCTATGTACATTAATTGTTTTGAGATACAAGAGGAAGCAAATCCAACACAAGTACTTTTATTATATAGAATCCGTAATCTTATTGCAGTAAAAAGTGCAAGCAAACTACAAACAAAAATGTATAATGGATTACTTTGGATGAAAACAGATTCTATATATTTATTCTGTAAAATTCTCAGAGTTTGTAAATATCATGACATTTTCGAAACTATCAAAAATATCCGATATTTTGATACATATCTGAAATTTTCGATATATATCCGATATTTTCAAAATAGTCAACTCACTGCTGACAGTAAATATTTTCAAGCATAATATAAATTAGAAACTAAAACATATTGCACTTAACATGAAAACTTAAACAATAAATTCTAATGCTCATTCTAATTCATTTCTTTTTTACTTTTTCACTTTGAACAAAATTGAAATAATTGAAAGCAGATATAATTTGCTTTATACACATTAAAAAACTATAGGATTCAGTATCAAGAAATCAGAAATTTATAAAACAAAATTTTAAATACAAAATATTTTTTTTAAATTGAAGAATTAATTCTAACAGAAATATAAGCTTGTCTAATTTTTAACTCCCTAACACGTTTTATAGTTTAGACTCAAATAAACGGAAATCATAAAAGATCTTTTTTAATGAAGCAGTATATAACAGATTATCTAAACTAGATTGTTTATCTTTGAATGGCTATTCTGAATTAATTGTCTCCCATAATTAGTTCTACATTTAAAAATATAAGCTTATGTTTATAAAGATTGCAAAATATTTTTTTTCTTTCTCCTTTGGCTAAAAAAGTCACTGTCAGAGTAGAAATAAAACTTCACTATTTACAGAATGTCACAATCAATAACAGTTAAACATTTCATTTACACTTGTTTTGACTAAAAATATCAAAATTACCTTGCACAGTGATATTTTGAAAATAAATATCAAATATACAAAATATCAAACATCTTGATACTTTAAAAATAAATATCAAATATATAAAAATGTCAAAAATATAAAAAATCTTGATATTTTGAAAATAAATATTCTACAATTGATTTCTTATTATCAATTATGCTTTTTATTAATGAATGTATACAACAGGTAAACAAAGCGTTTAAATATTCTTACTTATAAACTGGCAAAAATAAATGTAAATTTAGTATCGGTCTTTGAGTATTGCCATATGAATGGTCCGATGAGTGATGGATAATCTGAAGTTTACTGTATATTGCAAGATAATAAAATGTGTACAAAATACTAGAACTAATAAACAGTAAGTCCTTTTTTGCATAAAACATTCTTAATATTCATAAACTTTAAGTATGCCTGACAGGATTGGTATTCAGGATAGTGCATCCATTTATTTCAGGATATGCTTATCATTAATTGATGACTCAACTTCACTTAAAGAATTTAGAAATCAATCATTGAGAGCAGAGTAAAATGCCTTTCCCATTAAGATTTATAAATATTATATTACCTTAAAGAAAAGAGTTCCCCTCTTTTAGCAAAAATCTCTTTTCTGGATATTTTGATTTGTTCACCATTTTTCATTTTCTATAACAGGAAAAAATTAGTACAAAATCAAAAAATAAAAATGGGCCTTAAAAATTCTGTAAAAAGATAATTTCGAATATAAAGTAACATAACAGATAATACAGCATTAAAAAATATTATAATAAAATATTAAATCAATTGAAACTGGGTGGGCAGAGAGATCAAATTATTGGATGGGCTCGTGCTCCATGGGGCCATATAAGTTGGCGACACTGGCAGCATCCCAACTATGGTTGCCAGATTCATCTCAGAAAAAAAAAAAACAAAGATTTTGGTTGACACTAGTTAGTTTTGGTTTTATCGCACTAACGTCCTTTTTCATACCATACTGAACTATGTTAAATGTAGCAGTAATGTTTTCGGTAACAAATTTGTTTAAAAAGAGGTTATCAATTAATCGATTTAATCATTATCCTACGACTGTTTTTGGTATTACATTATTCTACTAACATTGTTTAACTAATTTTGCAGTCATATACCCTATTATGTATGTAAAATTAATTGAATTGGAAGAACAAAAATAAATCAAAACATCCTACAATTCAATGATCATGAAAATTTTAGTAATGGACATTACAAAAATAAATTTTTGTATTTAAACATAAGGGAGATAATAAATCAAATTAAAATATTAACACTTAAGATGCAAATGTACTAAATTAAAAATTTTATAATGTAGATACTTATAGTCTATAATAAGTTAAGTTCAGTTGATCTAATGCTACAGCGAATGTGCAGTTAATATTACACAACTCTCCCTAGATTTTTGTATTTCTGAGCGGAAACAAGCCGTTTTTACATTTGATGCGCACACAAATATAACTTTTTTTCAGCAAAAAGGTGGAATTTTGAAGCAAACTGAAAAATAATTTTTTTTTTTTTTTAACTATCAAAAGTAAGATGGGGTAGAAAAAGGAAGAAATCGTCGCACAGGACACATTTAAACGTACATCGCACAATAGGCCTAAAAAGCACTATAAAATGTACAACTTATGAGAAAAACTTACAATCTGGCAACCCTAATCCCAACACTCCCAAAATTTCTTAACATTAGGACTACGAAGTTTGAAAGGAAATTCTTTTGTTAAAAATTTTTTATCTAGTAACAAAATAAATTTATAAAAAATACAAATTAGACTAACTGGATTTTAAATCTTAAAAGAAAACTACAGAAAATACGGTTTACAGAGCTATAAAGAAGTAAAAGTAAGATTGCTGTCATCTTTTGTGTTAAATTAAACAAGGTTTTTAAACCATTCAATGATGATAAAATAAATTTATAAAAAATACAAATTAGACTAACTGGATTTTAAATCTTAAAAGAAAACTACAGAAAATACGGTTTACAGAGCTATAAAGAAGTAAAAGTAAGATTGCTGTCATCTTTTGTGTTAAATTAAACCAGATTTTTAAACCATTCAATGATAATGAAATTTTAAGAAAGCAAATATTTTATTTGAACAAAACTTTTAAAATGTAAAACTAACAAAGGCATAGATGTATATATAAATCTGGGAATAAGTTATTTTGAGAAGCATAAAATTTACAGTTTAAATTGTTTTTCTTAGTCTGTAATTTATTTTAATTGAAAATATTAATTTTTGCTTAAAAAACAAAACATTATAAAACATTTATAAGAATGCTGTATGTACATGTACGACTAAATAAGAATGATGATGATGATGATGTGCATTGAATAAATTTTATTAAAATAAGTAGTGTAACGTTGACTATATTCCAAATTATCATCATGCATTAAATAATGTGTTATGCATATACATGTATTGTTAAAATGAAATTTTGTAGCAATTTTCCATACAGATTTTTAAAAGGTAATACTAAACATGCCAAAACTGCATTATGTCAGATTCAGATGCTAATTTACAAAATGTCAAGACAAATTTTCACGAAAAATTAAACTAAAAAATAACCACAGAAATTGAAAATATCAAATATATAGACTAAAGAAAAGAAAATTAAGCTAACTGATAAGACATGCACTAAAATTTTGATGTCGTTATTTCACATTATAAACACACATTTAAATGCAAAAATTTAAAACATAACAAATTCCAAGCACAAAAAGTAGACACTGAAGTTAACAACTAATGGCACCAAGTAACTAATCAGAGCTAATTGGGACCGCTAATACCTCAGATATCAGAAATATCAGTTAATAGAAATTGTGTATAAAAACCAGGGCTGCGGAGTCAGACCCATTTTTGAGCGAAAGAGTCTGAGTTGGATCTGTTAAAATTCCTGGAGTTGGAGTCGTCCATTATACAAGCAGGTCTGCATTGTCAGAGTCTGAGCTGGCCCATTTTTGAGCGAAAGAGTCAGAGTCGAATCTGTTAAAATTCCCAGAGTCAGAGTTGTCCATTTTTCCCACCGACTCTGCAACCCTGATAAAAACTCGCTGTGCTCGCAAATTTAACATCTCATAGAATAAAAAACAATAGAACGTTTTTAAATGATAAAATAAATATATATAAAGTCATGTTTCACTTTTGGCTTTTTTTAATGTCGCTTATCCTTCTAAGGCGTTTGACGAATCCATCTTTGAACAAAAAGCCCCTTTTTAAGCTTTGTTTCATCTCCAGTCACCTATTATGGTTTGACCAACTCCAAATTCCAGAGCAGTTTTTTTTAAACTTTCACCATTATTAATTCTTTTAATAGCCTCAAGCTTTTTATCCATTGAAACAACAACATTTTTTCTGTTTAGGTTCTGCATTTCAAAAATAAATGACAATGTGATGGTCAGTTCACAACAAAACAGGGGATTTGCTAAAAAAAGGCCAACCAGAAAAATGTCATGAAACCCAAATGTCTATTGTGAGAGTCAAGTGGGGGGGGGATATAATTGTCCGATAACACATTGCACCTGGTGTTCAATAGAGCCACACAGCCATCGTCACTGGAAACAAAGCATTGTTGACTTCTCAGGGGTTCCTTGGAAGTTGAGTGCTAATGGAGCATAAGAATTTTCAAAGCTCATTCACCAAAAAAAAAAAAAAAAATCAGACTTTGTCATTGTCTTGGTTAACATAAACCTTGATTAATCGAAGCTTGGTTAATCGAGGTTCTATTGTACTTTCAAATAATCTTAAATAAATTAATAATAAAACACAAAAGTAAAACTTACATCTGTTACCCATTCTATACTATCACTGTATTTTTCTAAAGCTTCCTCAAGAATACCAAGTTTTACTGAAAAATATCAATATACATACATGAATACAATACACAAGTGCATATTAAAACACACTGAGATGAAAAATAAATCATTGTATTTTTCTCTTTTTGCTAGTTCAGGGAGTCTACAGAAATTGTAAAAAAAAGTTCCCCGATTTCCCTGACATCTTTATCAGACTTTCCTGATTTCTGTTATTAACAATACACGTATTTTTTCATGCGTAATATTTCCTCGTATAACACACTTATGCAGCTTGCTAATATCTCATTTAGGAAAAAAAAACAGAGAAAAACATAAAAATTGCCCAATATTCATAAAGTACTGGTTGAAAGATTTATAAATTCAAACTCAAAATTTAGTCCAACAACTCCATATAGCAGCCAATGGATATATGGTGACCAAAAAATTTCCTCCTTTTCTGAAAAATGTTCAATTCTAAGACATATCTACATCTGACGGGATAGCTAATTGGATTAAGCTGTCCACCTGCTCAGGTTATAACTATGTTTCATTTAAAACTTTCAATAAACTATTAAATATAAAAAATCAAAAAACCGACTGAGTAAAAAGCGAATTAATTAATTATTTCTCATCAATGTGAAACTACTTTTTTTTTCAATTCCTACTATTAGCTCACACTCTTGCTATATATAACTTGTTCAAATTTTCATTCGTTAATAAAATACTTATTATTCATCCAATCAAGCTCAAATAAATTTTTTTAAACTTGTAATGGATGACACTTGATGTTAATCCAGTTTTTTTTCAAATATTAATTCATTAATTAAATTAAATTAATTAATTTTCAATAATCAAGAGGGCCCTCTTCTTGATCAAGGTATTTTAAGGCCGAGAGAGCTCTCTTCTTGATCAAGGCATTTTAAGCACCGCTCATCAGGAAAGAAGAATGGGAGAAAAAAAGTTCTCTTATTGATGTAAGTAGGAATTGACTTAAAATATTTTTTTTACATTACTTGTTTATATTACTTACCTATTTTTTTTTATTTACTTGTATTGATGACTTTTAAGTTGTGTTTAATTGTTAGTTCCTATCTATAAACACTGTTTTGATGAGGTCTATAGATGTCTATGATAGTTAGAGTTGCAGTAAAGCTAGAGATCCACAATACATGTACAACTTCCAGGTTGTATAATATTTTAACGGAGCTTCTGACTGTAAAATAGTCAATGAAACATCGTCTTCATTTTGAAAGACCTATCCAATCATATGCCACTCAAAAGGGTGCGTAATTTTTTTTTTTGTCTCTATCACCATTTTGTATTTTACAGCCGCCATTTTGAATTTATAAAAACAAAACCTAGCCTAGAACCATCGGGCCGTTAAGACGAATTGATAGAGACCTCATTCCTTAAAATCCATCCAGCCGTTGGGATGTTTCGAGGGTATAAAGAAATCCACATACACAGATACGCGTGAAACACATAACCCTTCTTTTCAGTCAGGTAAAAATGGGTAAATTGCCTTCAACATAAACGCTATCCACAGAAAAGAAGGACATCTGATCACCTTAATTTGTGTGAAATATCAAAAACTCATACCACGTGCATCTTTTTAAAAATAATGGAAAAGATTAATCAGCATGTGAAAAAATGTCATATATAAAATAGATCAATCAGTCTCATTGGCAAGGTGAAAATGGAAAGATTTTTGAATATATACAAATTTGCCTGATTTTCGAGTATTTTTACAAAATTCCCCGACTTTTCCTGATTTCCAGATTATGTAGACACCCTATAGTTTCTTTTTTGTTGTATGGTTAATTAATTTCTTTTCTTTGATATCTTTAAAAATAGGCGTCAAATTAGGGAAAATGAGCATTTCTGACAACTGTTGCTATTTGCTTTTATTCAAGAAGAGAAGAAAGCAAAAGGCCACATCAGGGATTGGAAGTAGCACGCTGCAAGTAGTGAAACAGCAGTAGTTGCAACGTTTTCCAGTAGTTTGTAGTATAGAGCATTACACTTAAAAAAATGTGTAGCAAATAGAACAATATATTAAAAATCAGTAGTTTGTAGCAAGTATTTATGCTATTTTAGGAGATTGTGAGGGAAGAATGTCATTTTTCTAACCACATGATCATAACTTGCTTCTTTAGTAGAATAATTTGTGAATGTCAGCGACAAATTTTAGCTGCAGTATAATAGATTCTTCCACTGACTTTTGCTGATAAAACCAAAGAGCTAACTCTCCCCCCCCCCCCCCCCAAAAAAAAATTAACTTTCTTGCTGGCAACACTTTTTCTACTCATTCATTATTAGATCACATACATTATTTCTGTTGTCAACATGTTTTTTTCTATACATTTACAAAATGCAGAATAATGAATCATTCAAAAGGTCTTTGAACTGGCTTGTAACATAATACAATCACATTTGATTAAAATATGTTTTTGATTAAAAATTGTAGTTTTAAAAATTAATGAAAAAGTATCAAAAATTGGACTGTGAAAGTCTCACATGAGTTTGCTTGTTTTAATATTTAATTATCTATTTGACAAATTAATGTTTTCATGTAGGACACTAAACATGAAAAAAATAAACAAAAAATATCAGAATATAGTTATTAAAAAAGTTTAAATATATTATTTTATAAATGATTTTTTTTTTTCAAATAGAAATAAACCTTTTTGGAAAGAACATTTTTCATCCCCCTTTTTTTATCAATCATTTCTTTAGTCGGGGGGAGGGGGGGGGGGCATCTAAAAGTGCCATAAAAAAATTTAAATGAATTTCTTAAGATCTGATATTTGAAATTTAGAATATTTATTGGACTCTAAAATAAGTTAAATGAAATTAGATCAAGTAAGAATAGCTTATTAATACTTATTTATGTAAGTAAAAAAATTAGAAAGTATTACAGGGTATAAAAAAATAGATTTAAATATTACTTACATAATCATGTAACATTAAAAAAAAAAAAAATTAAATGTATATTTAAAAATAAAATATTAAAGAATACTTTTCTCTGCACTTACACAATCAAAGATAATTACAGATTGTCCTCAAATTTCAAAAACTAAATCATAATTTTCGCTTTAATTATTAAAAATTTAATGACCATTTTTAACTAAGTACATATAAATTTCGTTTAATCTGTTCATGACAAGTGGTTTCAATATCAGTCAGAAGACATCCTTTCTTAAAAGATGTTAATGATATTAAAATCTATGAAGTGCTAATTTTCACCACAGTATTTGTTAACCTATGCTTTAGGATTGGCATGATTAACACTAACTGTCAGTTTGTATTTGATAAATTTTAAGGTAAATTTGTGTCTTTTAAGAAGAAATAACACCTCATCAATACATAAAATACTTGTCCTCAAAAGGTTAATAAAAGTTGAGAAAAAATACCTGACTGGGCTAAACTATCAGAAAATGTATAAGTATACAGATCTGTACTATTTTTTGAATTTAATACAACACAGCCATCATTAAGACAGGTTTCATCTCTGTAAAAGAAAAACGTAAGCTTACATATGTATTTTAAAAGAAATAACTAACAAGGGGGCCTCCAAACATGGTGCTCACCAATTTTGATGAATTTAAGGTATGTTGCAGAGTTATATCTAATTATTCTGGTGAAAGGATTCTTCAAATGGGCCTTAGATTTTGTGAAATAGGGGATCAAAGTTCAGCATACGTTTCAAATATCCATTAGTTTACTCTTTTAAATGTGGCCTTCAAAGTGTAAACGTAGAGTATTCAACCGCCAGCCAGAGGGCCCCCCTGAGTTCAATGCTACAACTTTTTTTTCTTTTTAATTAATTTTATATTTTGACACTTTACAACTTTTAGGCATTGTTACGCGTTGCTGCAACTTTGAATTTTTTTTATATTTTCCTAGAAATATACAATAATGGTTTTTTTTTTTTCATAAAAATTTATATTAAAAAAAAAAAATCTCTAATGGCAAAAATCTAAATTATTTTATGATTTTTTTTTTTTAATTTTTTGTTTACTTTTCATATTTTTGATATTTTAAGCCAAGTTCTGAAATAATACATCCTTTTTTTGTTTATTTTATGGAATTTTAAGCAAAAATGTATTATTTCACGTTAATTATAAACAATAATTCTGATATCAGGTGTCCCAATCTTTAGATGAATAAAAATAGATAAATTATATTTAAAAATATTTTTTCCATTCTAACAAAGGATGATAATAAAACAAAAATTGTCAACTGGAAATATAAAAAACATTTGTGAATCCCCCTATAACTTACGTTACACACACACACACACACATATATATATACGCACACACACACACTTTTTTTTTTTTTTTTAAGAAATCATCAGCTAGACTTTCATAATAATACCAGAATAAAAATTTAAAAAAAATTTATTGATATCTTTTATCCTTTTAAAGACAAGTACTAAGTAAAAAGTTATGCTCTATACAGGAAAATTTTACGCATGAATATTCCGTTTTGAATATTTTTATATTTATCACCCAATTAATTTCATATTTACTAAACTAAAATGTCAATGTCAATAAAAAACATTTTTTATTTCATCATTTAACATAGTTTAATATATTTAAACAAAATCAAATATTAAAAAGATTTTATTTTATTAATTTTTTTTTTTCTAATCTAATATTATGCATCATCATTTCAAAATTGAATTTAAAATATAAAAGGTAAATAATAATAATAAAACAAATTTTCGGCATAGACACAAATTAGTTTGGATTTCCATCAAAAGAAATGTTAGTTTAAAAATCACATAAAAAATAGAAGTTTTCGTGAAAGATCAAAAATGTAGATTTTTTTTTTTTTTTAAGTAAAATAATCAAAATTTCAAAGCTGTAGCAATTCATAACTTTGCTTAAAAGTTGTAAAGTATCAAAAATATAAAATCAATTTAAAAAAAGTCAGGAGGCACCATCAAACTCAGCCCCCCAGCTGGTGATCGAGTACTCTATGCTCATGCCACAATTAACAAGTTAATAGGAGCAAACTAATGAGTATTTGAAATGTATGCTGACCCCCAATTTCTCAAAATCTATGGCCCATTTGAAGAAATTCTTTCACTAGAATAATTAAGGATAGTAAATCTACAACATACTTTAAATTTAGCAAATTCAGTAAGCACCATGTTTAGTGGTCTCCTTGTAAAACTCAAAACTTTATTAGTAGAGAGATAATTTACAGTTGTTAATTTTAATAATTTACTTACTTACTCTGAATATGCATAATCTAAATCTTCTTTTTCATCATTTACTACTTCAGGATCATATGAATTGATTTCATATGGCTTTAGAAATTTTAACATTTCCATTTGCTGAAACAGATTTGACATAAAAAGGATAACTTAATACCAATAAAATTATGCACTAAATAATCAACTAGATACCAAATTATTTTCCTTAAACATAAAAAAAAATTATGATGGTACAAGTTATAGTTAAAAGAACCAATAATTCAAAAATTTTTATACCACCTAAAATTAAGCAGTGCTTTCCTTTTAGTCAATATGTTAACATTATTTTAAACATAAAAGTCTTCCTATAAATACTTTAAAATTAATAACATTTTTAAAAATCTAAACCTCAAATGTTATTATATGCTTATAAAAAATATACAAACAATAAAATAGACTCCCTTTTTTTTTCTTTTTCTAAAAGACAATAAAAATTCATTATCACATAAATAATTAAAAAACTATATATGTAACTGCATTTTAAATTAATAAAACTACTGGTACTGATGCTGATCCAGAAGCATAACTGACATCACAATCAGTGATGTAATTATAAAAAAGGATATAAACTATAAGCAATGGGATATACCAGGATGTATTTGCTATAGCTATGAAGGGTATACAGAGTTATAAAGAAAGTGTACAGAGTATTCCACAATATAACCGCCACACATCCCTGATCATATTTACAGTTAGAAATAGTGAAATATATGCTGTAGTGTATTCTTATCAATTAATGTAAGTGATATTTTACTACAGTAAAAACTTTTGTATAATCTATTCTAGGAAAAAGGCAAAGGTTTTTACAAAGCATATAGAACATAAAAATAGTAGCAGGTATTTGTAATATGAATAATCACAATACTATTGTCTGGCTCAATTAAGAAAAACCCAGTGAATCTTCAAATGGAAATTTTAAAGATATATATGCAAACAAAAGGAGAAAATCTTCAAGTACACGGTGGCCATAATTAAACTGACGGTACTCAGAGTGTTCTGTAGTGCGATCTAATTGTGAGAATGGCGCCAAATTTTGTAGGAAGATTAAACAAGATGGGGGACGACGGATTCCATGAAAAAAAAATTTAGTTCCAAAAATCACCACCAGGGATATATGTGGCACTGTGTATACGAAAAAGAGAGTTTCAAAAAATGAAGAATCAATACTGAAATAAAATTAACATTTATTTAACGAATTTAGCAATTTAATCCAAGCTCAAAATGGTAACTGTTTAAAAAAAGCTAAAAATTCACATAAACACGGCTAAAGTTTCTTTATCTGCAATTTCACTTACAGAGCCCCAAAGAAAACAACAGCAAAAGTTCTTTATTCAAATTTCATGTTACATCTTTTGGCCCAGTGCCAGCTTGTTCGGCTTTAAAAGGTAATGTGCTACTGTTAGAAGCAATTTCATTGAAAGTTATCTTTCATAATGTCTTCTTCTTTAGTCGAGCGAGCTCTACTAGTCAAATTCTTTTACCTCAACCAGTGCAATGCGCCAGCCGCTCTTCGTGCTTTTAGAAACCACAAAAAAATGCATAAAGGTAACGGTCCTTAGTCAGTTAATGGTTTAAAAGCAATGGTTAAGAAGTTTGAGAAAATAGGTTCTCTAAATGTTCACTCAGGCAGAGGACGAAAACCTGTATCACAGGATACAATTGAAGAAGTGGCAACAGCGATTGTTGACAGAGCACC
Source organism: Maratus speciosus (assembly GCA_963932465.1). Taxonomy (NCBI): domain Eukaryota; kingdom Metazoa; phylum Arthropoda; class Arachnida; order Araneae; family Salticidae; genus Maratus; species Maratus speciosus. The sequence goes on along the minus strand of OZ010793.1, from coordinate 431,506,019 downwards.
AAACAATATTGCTACCACTTTCAGCGCTTGTGGGATAGCTCGGAATCTGGATATGCCTTATTGTAGGGTATGGAAAATCCAACGAAAGATTATCCACTTCTATCAGTACAAGGTCAGCCGTGTATAAGAGTTACATCACACCGACCATGATAAGCGATTGACTTTTGCTCTCACTTTTCTTGCCAGAATGGAGTTGGATGATGCTTGGCCCAGTAAAATTTTATGGGGAGGCGAGGCCCACTTTTACCTGAATGGAACTGTAAATACCTAGAACAGCCGAATTTGGGATAACAAGTCACCAAGAGCATTCAAAGAAATTCCTTTGCATTCATCAAAGATAACTGTTTGGTGCGGTTTCACAGCAGATATGCTCATAGGTCCATTCTTCTATGAGAACATTACTCCGACAGAACCTGTAATTTGTTCCGTTACCAGAGACAAATATCGTCAAATGCTAAACAACTTTGTTATTCCGGCACTTCAGCAAAGACAGTGCCTGGAGAAAATCATTTTCATGCAAGATGGAGCCCCTCCACATATTACTTTGCAGGTACAACAGCTACTACGACAGAAATTCACAGCAGAAAGAGTCATTAGCCATTGTTTTCCAACTGCATGGCCATCTCGGTCCCCTGATCTTACACCCTGCGACTTTTGGCTATAGGGTTACCTAAAGTCTGAGGTCTATCACGAAGGTGTCCAGGACCTGACTGCGTTGAAGGATTACATATTGCTAACTGTATGGGAGATTCCTGCAGACATGTTAACCTCTGCTGTTGTAAATGCTGTGCACAGAATGCAATATGTGGTCCACAAAAACGGCAGCCACATCGAACCTGAGTTGGATGTGCTAAATAAACGGTAATTTTATTTCAGTATTGATTCTTCTTTTTTGAAACTCACTTTTTCGAATACACAGTGCCACATATTCCCCTGGCGGTGATTTTTGGAGCTAAATTTTTTTTTTTGCGGAATCCTTCGTCTCCCGCCTTGTTTAATCTTCCTACAAAATTTGCCGCCATTCTCGCAATTAGATCACACTACAGAACACCGAGTATCATCAGTTTAATTATGGCCACCTTGTATAATGGCTAATAGAGTTAACCCCACACCTAAGAAAGAATTTGTCCCTTTCACAAGTTTTGGAACCTTCATAAGCAGCAACCCTACCCAGAGTTTTCCTTATGGGAGCCACACAGTAATGTTTCAGAATAATAATATAACCTTCTGTTACTAGACATGAAAAAATATTAATTAAAATTCATATAAAGTAAAAATAAAATCTACTAAAATTGTTTTTAGGTAGATATATATAAATTTATTTAAAATGCATTAAAATATCTTGAAAATACATTAAAAATAAAATTAAATTTCCAAAACAGCCAAATTCCCATGGCCATCATCAGTGGTTATTTAAATGTTATTCCTTTTTGCGCTTATTCGTCAAGTAGATATCTGTGTAATTTAACACGTTGAGTGCCACATCAGTCACCGGTTACTGACACTGAACTTTCCGTTTATACTGCATCAGTCATCGGCGACTGACACTTATAGATTGTGTAATGGGAATCTTATTTCACCGCCCAAACGGAAAGACAGACAAAATAGACTTGGCATTCAATGTGTTAAGGGTGGTATGGAAGATAAGTTGAGAGGAAAAGGTATTCATTGTATACATGAAAAAATATGTTTATTAATAATTGTATAATAAAAGAATACATTCTAAAAATCAGCATGACTTATAGCATTCTTTTGTATAAAATTTGATTTGTATTCGATTGTCTATATGAAGGTTGAAACTTATTAATTTTAATAATAAGATACTCTCAACACAAAGTTTAATAAAACATTATTTCATGAGCTATATTTTTTCCTAATTTTTTTTCTTTAAAGATGTAACCTATTGTATCAATATTTTTATAGCAGATAAAATTAACAATATATTTTTGAAGAATTGCCCAATCATTTGCCTGCAACCAACTGATGGGTCATGACCCATAATTTGGGAACTGCTGTTATAGAAAATCAGAATTAACTTAGGAAAATAAAAAAATCATGGAAAAATTGAACTTTTTTAGCTAATTTGAAAAAGGTGACACATATATATGAGAAAAAAAAATAAATAAAACCTTTTTAAATTCAAAATTTATTCCCAGAGAATTTCCAGATTTTTTTTTTTTTTCTAACTTTAAAACAATGCTTAAAATTAATTTGCCCCTGTTAAGTTCGTTTCTTAGCATTTATTACTTCCAGACTTAAAATTCAATCTAACAAAGATAAAACTGTTAAGCTACATGCAATTCTTCTTTTTCTGTGGTTAGATCTATAGAGGCTATTTCCTAGGAAACTCTGCATGGTCTGGCCTAGATATCAATCAAAATGTCTTAAGCTAATCATTAATAATACTAGAAAGATAGTCCATCAAAAATGATGGAATATGAGATATAAAGATATATACAACATGTGCGCAAGAATATGAGTTTCTCTCGCTTGTTCTGCAGTGATAGATGAAAATAAGAGATTTTAAAAACAAAACTCATTTATTCAACATATTTCTCAAACTGTAATACATTAAAAGACCACTAATCAACACAGCTTGGTTCCAAGTGTTGTGTGGATTTGAGGCTTTTTGCAGATTACAGGTCATGTCAATATTATAAAATTAGATATATGGCTTCTTTATGCTAAATAAATTGTATAAATAAAAAAAAAAAAAAAAATGTGTGTGTATATGAAATGAAACAGCGAATAGGTTGCCAGAAAATATGTTGCCAATGTTCTTTCTTCGCCAAGGCCCCTAAAGTGGAAAAGTTCCAATAATTTAACTTTTGTATCCGACTATATCAAATGCGGTACTTTTTTCAACATAGGGGCTTTGGCGTACTTTTTTAAAGTTTGTCATAATTTAGGCTTTTGAAGTGAGATTTTTTGCTAACATAAACAATATAAACAGCTATGAAAACAAAATTAAAGAAATTTTAAGTTTATTTATAAATCTATAAACATTTTGTTTATACCTAAATTATTGTTTTATATATATATATATACTATTTACTTCAGTTTGTATACAAAAATAGTTAAATGGCTTCTTTATATTAAATAAATTGTATAAATATTAAAAAATTACTTGTGTATATGAAACAGTGAAAAAGTTGCTAGAAAATATGTTGCCAAATTTAATTTTCTCTATCTCGCCAATGCCCCTATACTGGAAAAGTACCTAAAGCACATTAAAATTGGGCAGTTAGGAGCTCAGATAGTACAGCGCCGTCTATTGGCTGTTATGTTATTAGTAGCATCAAGATGAATACATAAAGACGTACATTTTCGTATGTTGCACTTTAAATTCTCATCCGTAATTTTTTTAAAAAAACTCTTAAAAGCACAGAGTTTAAATTAAATTGTGGTGGCCTCGATTACGAAATATTAATGGTTTTAAATGGAAATTTTGCCAAATTAGCAAGCTATTGCCAAGCTGGCTTCATATATGACAACTCATTTTTGTCGCCAAATTTGGTGATATTTCGTCAAATTTGTCGATATTTTGCCAAGTTCGTGAACATTTGGCACTACTGTGGTAACCCTGCATTAGTAATTTTCAACAATTACTCATTACAATGAGGCAGAATTGTGAGGGACACACAGAGACTTCGATTTTATATAAATAGATTACGAATTGCCTCCACTCAAGCCACCTATTGGGAAAAATTAGAAGTATGTAAAAAAAAAAATGGGATGTACCAAAAAAAGAGCAGGCTTTCCTGGTAAAAAAGGTGTTCTAAATAGACGGACACTTTTTTGGTGAAAACGATGTTCTAACCTAACAAAGACTCTCTGCAACAGGCCTGACTTAAAATTATCATGTAATAGAAAAGGAATAAAAGTCAGGTTTTCAACGATCTTGACAGGCTCTGATTAATTAATTATCCACAATTCCAATTAAGTTGAATCAAAATGATGGAATAAGTAAAATACGCCAGGATATTACATGTCAGGGGTCTGTCCAGGGAAAAAATAAGAGTCCGTTAGCGGATTCTTCACAAAATTAAATTTCAGAAAAATAGTCCTTTCACAAAAAATCCAGCATGTGAACTGCATCTGCATGCTTAAGTGTAAAATTCTATGAAAATCTAGCTTGTTTTGTTGAGTTTATAGTTCATCTGAATGCAAACAAACTATAGCCTCTTTCATTTATCACTATCTGGCTTTCCTCTAATTCTCATCTCTATCCTCATTTCGAAGCAGTGACGATTGGCTGATAAATGACATTATAGCAACTAGATAGTGCCCGTCAAAGGTGCAAGTATAACCAAGCCAAGACTGAAAACTTTTCTCAGTATTAGAAACAATCAAATGAAAATGGGCTAGAAGGTTTGTATGCCTTGCATTATGGCTAAAAATTGATATCTTACAATAAAAGAAAGTGATTAAAAATTCTTGATATTAAAATTGCTATTGTTTAACTACATAAAGTAGAATTTACTATCAGCCAAAAATATCTTCAAGACTGAAGGTCTTGCACCCATGGTGAACGTCAAGATTTTATGGTAAATAACTTGAATGCTTCATTAGGAAAATTCTTGAATTTTTAATTAGTTGCTTTTAAATTAATTATTGAAATCTTGACAAATTTCTAATTGTCTAAGTGATTCCTCATTCTTTAAGGTGATAGAGGGTGCTATCAGTCTAACCTATTCAATGAAGTGAAAGAATTTTAAGTTTATAATTTAAAACAAATTACGCTTGCTTTTTATCAGAAATTTACCTAAAAATACCGGGTAAAGCATTTATTTTTACTTACTACGGTCTTTTTTCTTTTCTTTTTTTTTGGGGGGGGGGGGGGGGGGAAATAACAATATTTATTTTTATTTATTTTAAACTGCACAATCATTAAAAGCTGCCATGAGTTTTATTTTTATCAATCTCATTCTCTAAAACTTAAATTTGAAACTTTATGCAACTAACGATAATTTTTTTTTTACTTGAATTTTATTTTACATTTTTATTTATTTTTTAAATATTAGCACATGGATATCAATGCAATTTCTTTTATAACTCTTATATGAATATTTTTTTCTTTCTTTCCGTTTTCTTTTTTAGGGAAAGGAATGGCAAACTTTTCTTTCTGCCACACACATATATATATATTCTTGATAATGGTCAGAAAATATAACAAAAATTGTAGATCAGATCAATTTATTTAATTGATAATTACATGCAAAATATTTTAAATAAAAAATTATTTTTTTAAATATTGTTGCATATTAAATTTTATTTAATTATAAATCATTCAAATAATAATAACGAAATAAAAATCATACAACTTCTCCTGCTAATAAAACATGTCAATATTGAAAAGAAACATCGGCAAAAATATTGCAGAAATCATTTTGCCGGGCGTTGGGCTCAAACCCACGTCCTCTACAAAAATTCAGAGCTTTAAACTGTTGCTTTTGACCGCTGCGGTAGCAGGGACTCGCTGAATATTCCTCTAAGTTAAAGAGGTTAGAAAAAGAGTTGACGCATGCGCAAATGTGTCAATATTACTCTTACTGATCGTGATCTTACAGAATTGCCTTTATGTTTTAATATATATGATAGTAAGTGTGGCGATCATATTTTCGATTATTTCTTTCATTTCCTAGTTTGGCAGCACTTGTTTTTATTCTGCTGCGTTTGCTTTACATGGTAATTTGAATGTTTTGTGATTTCGTAACACCGTTCATTTTAATATTTTGTTGTTTCATCTTTATCTGCACCTCTTCTCTTATATTTCCTAAAATATGAAGCATGGGCATCACTACCTGGGAGGAAATTCTCAAAATTCAGATTATTATATTAAAAAAATACGATTGGTATAGTAAAAAAACGATGAGTTATAGATCAATTTTCTTTCTTAACTAGTTTAGTTGCATTGTTAAATTATATACTTCTCCAACTATTTAGTGTTTTTTATTAATGAATAGCTTAAAATTTAAATTGCTCTTTTAACATTTACATTTGGTTCTTCCTTTCTTCCTTAGCAAAAGTTACGCATATTCATACAAAAAAAAAAGTTATATTGAAAATTGATAAATAATAAAATCACTTCCGTATTAAATTTGTTTAATGTGACTAACTGTTAACCACACATGATTTCCTTTGTTTATATCCCAAATGAATGACAAATTTAGAGAATAGTTAATTATACACATGGTACAAGAACTTAATCTATGAACTGATTTCAGTCTTGGAGAAATTTTCAAGTGATAGTAAATTATACTTTATACACATAGCAATTTCACTAGCAAAACTACTTTTAATCTTTCTTTTACTATAATCTAATAATTATTATTGCATTATTTATACTAATATGAATATTCTGTTTGTGGATTGTGTAGTAAATAGTCATAAAAAAAAGGATGGAACAAAAAATCTGTCTAAAATAATATTAGTTTGTGTGTGTGTGTGTGTGTGAAAAATTAAAATGCTTTAATTTTGGAAGATTGGGCATAAATGGATTGACTGATGTTTAATGAAATTACATTTCTTACAAAAATAATTAAATTCATAAAAATAGAATCCTGCGAACAAATACCTGGACAAATCCCTTCATGCATATTATTATTTTACTGTTAATTGTTCAATTTAAAAGTTGGAAAATTCTAACTCCAAATGTAGAATTGCAAATTAAATTAATTAAATTCTTTATAAAAATGATGCATACTACATTTTTTACATGTATACTGCACAGTCAGTTTTTCCCAAAAAAATTCTTTACAAATTAAAATGTGGATAGATGAGATTTTGGGATTTTACACCATATTTCACTGGTCCCTTTATATGTTACCATTGATAACAGTATTAAATTGTAGAGTAAAATTTTGCATTCAAATATAGAAAACCATGAAGTAGGTTCCATGTAAGAAACCTGGTGAATGTTATGTAATTTTATTAACAACTGTTTGATTTTTATAGAATAAAATCTGTTAGAAATGTTTTTTTTTAATCCAAAGTCTTTTTCCTCAATTGACATGTTAAAAAACAGAGCGTGCATGTTACATGAGGACGTGACATATAAAAGGAAGGGGAGGGGGGAAGGTACTTGTAAAAATATATAACATTTGTATAAAAATCACAATGTAAATAAATTTAACAAGAATTAAAATGAGATTCCAAAATTTAATATTTTATTTACAGCTGCTAAAAAATATATGAAGTCCACACAAATGTATAATACCTGAGTTTTAGGAACATTCCAAAACACAACACAGCCTTCACTAGAAAAGACACAAAGTTGAGAATTAATGAAATTATTAATGTATAAAACATATATAGTTATCACAAATGAAGAATAAGATAATACATTTTTTGATAGCATCATATTAGTAAATTTGTTTTCAAGACTGTCAAACCTAAAGAAAATAAATTACATAAGCCACAAAAAATTACTATAGTATAGTCGTAAAGGACAAATGAGAAAGGAACCATTCAGGGTGTACAAATTTAATAAATGCATTAAAAATTCTTAAAATTATAAAAGGCGATATATAACATGTCAACATTGTTCCAAATACATAGGAGGAGAAGGTCCAAATACCGACTACCACTTTTGTTTTCAATCTAGATCCTACAATTTTCAAAATTAGTAAACTGAAAAATGACAGCAGGCTACCTTGACATGTTTTCCACCTGCTTAGAAAGAAAAAAAATGAGTTTAGAAGGCGCTTTCTGTTTATAAAAAGCAAAATTCTGAAGTCTGCAAATTTTGAGTTTTGAAAACGGGATCTAAATACCGGCTACCTAAATTGTTTCCAAAAGAATCAGACAAATACTTATAATGTCAATTATTAAGGAATAAGAACATTATTTTAATTAATTTTATTGATTAATAACATTTCTTATGCACAGAAAAAACACGTAATTTTAAAAAAACAAGCATTTTTGTCAAATATATAAAACTTAACAACAATCTCTAACAGTCTTCTTTCCTTTATGTTTCTAGTTTTGTTTTTTAACATATAAAAAAAAAAGCTTGCTGCTAAAAATGATAATTATTTTATCTGAAAAAATCACAAACATAATAATCACTCTCTGCGTTGCTGCAGTCGCTATGGGCCCACATATCGATTCTTAACATTGAACCCCGAGTCCTCTCCTCCATTACTGCCTGCAGAGAAAGTACCCTCGCAGAAAACACAAATTGCATCATTTCACTTTTTAAAAATCCAATTTTCGTCCCTTTCGCCTGATTTTTTCTTCATGTTTATCTCTATCTTTTTTCTTCTTTCACTTCCTATTTATTGCGGGTAATTTTGGAGTGTCCAACAGTGCTTTTTTATGATGTGATCCAGTAACTTGGTGTCACTCCTGAAGACTTGTGGCCAATATTGCTTTTTTTTTTCATCTTGCGAAATGAAACTATTTCTGAACCATTTAAATTATTTTATTAATTGTGGAATCATTTAAATTAATTTATTTTCCTGCCCTTCAAGCAGATCAAACCTAGAGAGGTCTAAATATGGTTAGCCTGTATTTGGACCACTGCTATGTTTAAGCCAAAACCGGTATTACTCATTCACATGGTAAAATACCAATAACTTGCGTGTAGCAATTGAGAGCTAAAAATGACTAGAAAATAACTTAATCAATTCAAGCCAATATTCGATCAGTATATTTAAAAAAAATGAAAAACACATATCTGAAAAACCTTTAATGCCCCAGATTATGTTGTTTTGACACTTTTGCATTCGCTGTTGGTAAATGAGACAGACTTTAGTGAACATATATTTCTTAACTTACTTCTCTCAATTAAAGTTTCAAACTCAGCCTATCTCTGCTAGGCTCTGCGCTTAATTCTCAGAACACTTAGTAGCCAGTATTTGGACCTTCTCCTCTATATAAATAGAAAGATTTATTGGGAAAATTTTCATTCAAGATAAGAGTTTCATGATCTCGTGCAGTTTATACAAACTAAATCATGAAAAAAAATTCTTCGCTTGAAACCAATTACTTCTCACATTTATTACAGTACTGGGCTGTGGGACAGATACTCCTGCTCTAAATTACTGAAGACAGTGCTTCTTAAAATGGCATATGCAACAAGACCAATATAGAAGCAAATGAAAAAATGATTTATGATTCTACTTCAGCAAGTCAACCAAGCACTTAAAAAATATGCAAGGGTAATAAGCACACCCATTAACCCTCGGCCCCTGACAGGTCAGTTCAATATCATTTGTTTTATTTAGTTTGAGGTTATACATAAAGTTTTTTGAATAAGATTTTGAATAGCCTCTGTTTGTACATCTTAATGAAAGCTAGTGATAACTTTAAGAGCATTATAATTGAGTTATATCAGATGCTAATGATGATTTTCTAACAGGTCTCTGTCAAGCACAATGTACCTGAAATCCATGAGTCCAGAGGTGCATCCAATGGAGGTTTAAAAGCTTTCTATTTAACAATTATATTAAAGGTAAAATAAAAGATATGACTATTTGTTGTTTATTTTTGTTATCACTGCCTAGTTTCACTTTAAGTATATTAAAACATCACGCAACATAAAATTAGCCATACTGGTTTCATATTAAAAGAAGGCATTCATAAAAAATACTGAAACACTTTAAAAATGGACTTTAAAAAACTAGTTTATTTTAAAAACCTCTTAGTTTAAGCTTTTTCAATAGAACACACCATCGAGCACATTACAACTCACTTCTCTGAACAGAAAAATTGCCATTTCAGAACAACTTTTACACACAGCAACATAAGAGGTAACAAAACAAGTTATTTTCAAACCATTTTGCAATACAAAAATTTCTACAACATTTTGTTTGACATACAATTACATACAAAGTATGGTATAATACAAGAAGCTTCTCGAAGTCTTTCAATACAACTATTTTTGAACAATTTAGTTTACCATATTCTATTCATGACTCTTTAGAGAAATAAAACAAGTTGGAAATTGTACGTCAAACATGGCAAATGAGGTGTGTTCATACTATTACTAGTTTTATAAATACTCAGATCTTGGTGCAACAGCTCTTGCTATCTTATGCAAAATTGCATGAATACAAAATGTATTACGATAATATACATTAAATTCAGTAATACGGAAATAATGCGACTCCATCTTAAATGGGACATAATCACCATGGCAACCTAGAATCATATCATGGGATATCATTTAATTAACTATGCATGATAGGATTTAATAGAATGAAGAAAACTTTTAGTAATATATTTTAAAGCTTTGATTCGATTTTCATAAAATTTGAAGTGACAACGAAATTCTGCAATGATTATACAGGGTGTTTCTACGATCATGGGAAAACTTTAAGAGAAGGTAAAGTGCACATAAAGAACCAATTTTGGTATAGTAATCTGGGGGTTGGAAATTAAAAGTTTCAGCGAAAAACAAGAAATGCAGAGGAAATGAAAACAAGTGTTTTATTGACATAAGAATTAGTGTAAGTACTCAAATGTGCCACCACCAACACTGATGCATACCTGGCAGCATCTAGTAAGTGTTTGGTGTACTCTTTTAAAGGTTCCAGATGTCTCATCTATGAGACACCAATTGACTCTGATGAGGACCTCATTGCAATTTTCAGTCATTGCTGCAAACATTTGTGAGACACTTGGAATCTGCGAAAAGGTATGCCAATCTCTTGCTAACTATTACTGTAATCGTTCTGTCAATAAAAGCTTGTTTTAATTTCCTCCGCATTTCTTATTTTTTTCGCCATAACTTTTCATTTCTAACACCACATTGCTATACCAAAATTGCTTGCCTATGTGTATTTTACCTTCCCTTACAGTTTGTCCCATGATCGTAGGAACACTCTGTATATATTAAATTTCAAACCATTTGGTTGGGTAGTTTTTGTATTGTTATATGCAGACAGATGGGCAGACCAGACGATGACTATACGTGCTATGTATTTATGTAATTATGAACGCACCTAAAAAGGGAGGTATAAGCAAGGAACGTGCAATTTCTCAAGGGGTTAGAATTTAGAAAGGCATACATTTTTGAGAACCACTGGCTAAGGCTAATGTCAGACGGACATCTATTTGCACACTTTTTTTTCCAACATGAAAAAGAAACACATGCAAACGAAGGTGTGGGAAGGCTTTAGGAAGGAAAAAAGCATGCAAATAGACGTTCGTCTGACATTAGCTGCAGCTAATGTCAGACGAACGTCTATTTGCATGCTTTTTTTCCTTCCTACACCTTCGCTTGCATGTGTTTCTTTTTCATGTTGAAACAAAAAAGCGTGCAAGTAGACGCACGCCCGTCTGACATTAGCGTTCAGATAATTTAAAAGCAAATTTACCTAAAAATATAAACGTGTGAAGGTGGATCACTTGATTCGTCTTTTGAACATAGGTGCAAATTATTTCCTGCATCTTCTGGTAGAGGTAGACATTTATATAAACCTTGATTCTCTATGGCTGCTAACAATAACTGCATCCTATATCCTTCAGCAGAACAGTAAGCAACAGCTGATAGTATTTTCTATGTAAAAACGTATGTTTAATAAAATGCATACAATATGTACTCTTTAATTTCAAGTAAATTGTGTTTCACATATAAAACAACATATTCAAGCATTTGGCAGAATTAGTTTAACTGGAAAATTTAAAGACCGAATTTCGGTAATCCTCCTATTTTCTGCTGAAAATTAAAACAAAAATGTCCAAAAAATATTTTAAAGTAATTAATACATACATAAATACATATAATTATTAATTAATTACATGTGTGACAGAACTTGGCTCTGACCAAACCTTTTTATTTTCATATTAAATAAAATGTAATTAATTCATCAACGACACAGGAATGATTTTCTAATTATACAAATTTCATCTAATTAAAAAATGTTTTAGGCAGACATACCTCTATCTTTTATAATGATTTTTGTAAATGATCATCTGTTATTCTAGAACATTCTCAAAGTATATTGAAATACTTCTGCAGTTTCAAACTAATAAAATTCTATTACTGTTAAGTCTGCAGCTTTTAGTGAGCACGTGACTGGAAAGCGTCTCCAAAGTTTAGCCATATAGGCATTGCTTGCTTAATTTGCAGTCACGTCTTGAGCCAGTCATGACTGATAATTATAAACAGTGTAGTTCATAGCAATAAATAAAGAGTGTCTCATTTGAGCCAGTACAGCTGAAATCAATGAGTAAGGTTGAAATTTCCTGAAAGAAGAAACGAGATTTTTGTTATACACATAGTTTCAGTCGAGTTTCGGTCAAGCTGAATTTTCGACAGCATTTTTGCCAAAAACGAATTTTTGGTCGATCTCTAGTTATATACCAGAATATACGGTATTTACATCTGTCACAAACCTTTACAAGCTGGCTTATTGAAAATTAACAGGGGTTACATGAAATAAATAGAAGATCGTAATATGTATATATATACTTCATATATCATAATAATGTGTATATATGTATACTTTGAACATAGGGTTCTGACATACATTACTGTCATTAAATAACAATGATTGGTGACAAATAGGAGTCAACAAAAAACTACACAAAATACCAAAAAAATAATATAATTTCAAAATTACTCACTCCATTTAAATCATCTTTCCATTTTTGAGTCCTCTTTCTTTGAGATCTCTTGTTAGATTTGGAAGAGCCTAAATTATTTTCTCTACATGAACTGGCTATAGTATGAAATTTACTTATACTTAAGTATTTTGTAGACCCATGTTTTTCTAAAAACTTTGAATGAATATATCTTTTCCCAATATTACAAATTCCATACATTGAATCTATAATGAAAGGATATAATAAATAACAAGGGAAAATTGCAAAATATTTTACCAAAAATACCTAATTAGAAAAAAAAAAAACACAAACCTACATAAATAGCTAAAAAAGGTGAAAATTATTTATGTAAAAAAATAAATTTAGATATTTAAAATTATATATATAATTTTTTTTTTAATAATTCAACAGTACTGATTACACATATTTTACATTCAGAATTAATTGTATATGTATTTTATGGATACATTCATAAATAAATAGTGGGTTAATGATAAATTAATTTTTTGATTTATTACGACAACATACAAAAACAAAACATATCAAACTTAAAACAACAAACCGATAAAATTTATTTATAATACTTTTTTTAAATTCTATTAAAAGTTTTATATACATACATATATTTCAGAAGAACTTGGTATAAGAGAGAAAGCAATTACAGTACAATAAAATTTGTATCTCTAGACTAACTCAAAGGGTTTGTAAAATTAAGCTACATCTTGGTGATACTGGGTATATATAATTGTGTCAACTAAAAAGGTCTTTACATCATGTAAATATTTATTTCTTTAACAAGCACCACCCAAATAACTGATATAATAGATGATAACAATAACAGAGATTATGTGAGGGTTAAACCATATCATCAAGTACTCTTATTTATATCAGGATTGCAAGTGAGATAGCGTTACTCTGTTCTAGTCCAGTCTGTTCTCTCCTCCTTTCCCTGCTTTTCCTGAACAAGCCCTCTATCAGCAACATCAAGGATACATATAGTTTTTGACACTACACTACATTTTCAGCAGCTCAAAAATAGTGAATTTTTAATTAAAAAAAATATTCAGCTAAATTTCTAGGCCATGGATTTTCAGTGAAAAAGAAAAATTGAGAAATCTTATTTTTCAATATTACCATATTTTTCAGTATAAAATATAACAAAGCAAGAAATAATACACAGAAAGTTTAACTACAGGAACGGTTTAATCATAAAATTGTTTATTGCAGCTTGTTAAGCACAAAAAACTATTTAATACTCTTTTGAAATAATCATAAAATTTCACATCATCAAATATCATCCAGGGTATAACTGAAGAGTACAAAAAGTTTTTGGTATTTATCAATTATTCCATTTCACTTTTTCATGATTAAGTTTTATTCTAACAAAAGAGATATTTTTAAAGTTATTGGAATTTAATACTTTACTTTACTTTTTTATACAACTGTTATCTACGACAGATATTTTATGGAGATTATTGATACTACTGATTAAATCTACTATCTAAATCTACTTTGTTTGAGTTATCGATAAAGCTTTGGTCTCAAAATACATGTAGCAGTACTAGCTTGAGGCTGGCAGCTCATTGTAAGTAATTCGCCAAAACAAAAATGTGTGAAGACGAAGAGAATTTTGCTCTTACAACTTTTGTCTGCCAAGCTGTAAATTAATACATTTGGTAAGTACATGTTATTATAACTTCATTAGCGTAGAAAGCCTAATGTAGGATTATGCATTGTCTATCCTGGGATAAAAAATTAAAAGCATTTTCCTAAATTGTAACTTTGGCTCAACACATTATCATTTAAATTTTTGTATATACTTCCTGTCAATGCATAAAAAAGTTATATATTTGAAGGGGAGCTTTTTGTTATTTTGTTGAATTTAAGCATTGATGTTTTTGAGGTAATGTTTTTGCTTATTTTTGGTATACTTATGAAAATAGACATTTGTGCTTATACAAGAAATAATTTTGTTGAAGATTTATCCACAATGTATTGGTTTCAACTGAACCAAACAAGAAAGCTATTGACAAAGATACCAACATTGGAAATTTTGTACTTGTGCTATTTAATGGCAATGTCTATCCCGGAAGGATTATTTTGAAATCTAAGGAAGGTTGCGTTGTTAACTGCATGGAAAACAAAGTGCTGGCATTGGCCACAGTGACCGTGACTGGACTGTGATGTATGAATAGGACGATGTTGTGACAAAAATTAGTCAACCTAAACTTCTATCTAAGAGAATCCGGTATTCAGTCCCAGACTTGGACAATCACGTTAAGCAATATTTATGAATTTTGTAATAATTTTTTATTAAAATATATAAGTCTTTTTACATGTTTACACTTCTTACCCTCTCTCTCCCACCTTTTTCAATGGGTAACATTGGACCACATCATGCTGTAGGCCCTATAACATTCGTTTTAACACATAGGCTATTGTTACTCCAATTCAAGGTAACATTGGCCAAAATTTTCAAAAACATTTTTTGGTAAAAAAAAAAATTATTGTCGGCAAATTTATGATAATGGTGTGGTTACAAATGTTCTTAGCAAACAAAATATTAACAGGATATCCATTTTTTTAAATAAAATAAGAGAATGAAGATGCTGAATATGCCATGAAACAGAAATGTGGGCCAAAGTTACCCCGGTTGACAGTACCTACCTCTGGAGAGAAAACATAAAGGAGATTCATCTTACAATATTTTTAGAGTTAGCATGCAGTTTTAAAATATACATAAACACAAAAGTTACACTGAGAGAGAGATTGAGAAGTAAGATAGAGATATCTTTTTACATGGATATGTACTAACTTGAAAAAAAAAAAAAAAAAAAAAAGACAAGTATGTGTACACATATATATTAACAAATCGCGTTCTAAAAAAGAATATTTTCTTTAATATTAATCCTTTAAAGTTCAAGTACTAAGATAATAGTCACCCTCATTGCCCCAATTGCTTTTATTGTTTAACAAATTTATATCCGATTATGTACTGCAGCAACAGATTTAGCATCGGATAAAAAATATTTATAGAAATTATTTTGGTTAAATTTAAAGTTTTGTTATGAAAACTGAATATTATAGAAATATTCTATACTAGCAAAGCTTTGCCCTCTTTGCTGCTTGGGTTATAACAAATAAACCACAAATTAAATTAACCTAAGTTTGAAGGAATCACTGCCTTCGGCAGCATACACTCATGTGGGTTAGACTGCGACTGTCGCGGAACAATTTTCTTCTCTTACGGGCCTGCTTCCGGACGAGGATGACATCACACACAGTGTTGAATTCAGACACTTTTCTCCGGGAGGGCTTTCTGTGGCTCGGGGTGGGATGGGGGACATTATAGAATTCTAGGGGGAAATTTTCACTTTTCGATCATTGAAAATACAAAATCTCAAATTTTCCAGGGGGGGGTGGGGGGTGGACATCTCATTGCTCCATGAAGGAATGTCCCCCGGGGCTACACCCTGAATTCAACACTGGTCACGCAAGAGATCTGAGTAGTTAACAAACCAAATTGAATATTTGTATGTGTGCATCAAAATTTCTGTTTTATAATATTTTGTTGAGCAATTTGTAGCTTATTTTAAATCTGTTTGAATTACACATTCAATAATTAGACACCCGAGGTTCAGTAAACAAGTACTTTTTCTATTTATTTTTTACTTTGATTTTAAATACATTTGATTTATGTTTTTTATCGATGATTTTAACTTGAAATGTACACTTATGGCAGAAAAAATCATACGTTAAAATTACACAACTATAGCTGCAAAAAATTTCATGGTATTTTTCAGAGTTTAATTTAAAAATATATATATTTATGGCTGAAGAAATCATACATTAAAATTAAACAATTTAACAGCAAATAATTAATGTTCCCTTTAAAAATAAATATGCCTTAATTTAAAACTGTAAATATATTGACTGATGTTACGTAAACTTATAAATAAAAATATAAATTTTTTTAAATGATTAAAACAAAAATTCTATTTGCCAATTAAAATTTTAAATTTCATAATGCATGAATAACTTAAAATACACATTCTGTTGATAGGTATTACAACTAAAAAAGCATTTTTCCCTAATAGTATGTACTTTCAAATAATTTACAACATTGCATTTAATATTTTCTCATAGAAAATAATCACTTAAACAGACAATAGACAATATTAAAAAAGTTGACGTATCATGAAACTTATCAATGATACATACATGTTTGTTAATACAGATAATCTTTTTTAGAAATGAATTTTTCATAGTCTTTTTTAACTTCTGTATAGTTAGCAAGATATTTGCAATTCCTGACAAACACAACCTAAATATACAGATGAAAGTTGGCTTCCACATTTGTATTTACTTATGAAATTCAGACCTAAAATTTCATTTTTTTTTCAGTATTGAGCTGTATATCAAGAGGATACTTCAGTTAAGTGAAAAGACCAGTCTGCTAATGCTAATCCTATGGGAGAAATTTATAAAGATATCTCGGAGATGCATTGTCCAAATTTCATTACTCTACAACAATTTTTTCTTAGTGTTGGGATTTTTTTTTCCTCCAGTGTATAAAGAAAATTTTCATTTGGAACTTAATAACCATTTCCAAGTACTTCAATCAACTTTAGAAGAAGAGCAACATGTTACAGTAGTGAACAAGAAACTAACCTATATGGAAAGTATGGAAAGATGTATGCTAGTATACTATAGTATGGAAAGATGTATGCTAGGTATAACTCGAAGAGACAGGAAGAAAGTAACCTGGATAGAAGTCAGACGAAAGTTTTTGACATCACTGAAAGAATTAAATGGCTAAAATAGAATTGGGTTGGGCACATTGCAAGAAGACAAGACAATTAGATGGAGCACAAATACCCTACAGTGGTATCACAGAGATGTAAAACGACCAAGAAGAAACACTCAAATAAGATGGAGTGATGAAATCAGAAAAGTGGCCAGTGTTAATTGGATGACTAAAGCACTAGACAGGAGACATTGGAAAAATCTGGGAGACACCTACACCCAGCGGTGGATTGAAAATGGTTGATGATGATGATATATAAATAACAAGTGGTGAAAGCAAATAAAAAAATAATTGGTGCAGGATTGAAGTTTGTAATTATCGAAAAGAAATCAACAACAATATAGAACCATTTATCCAAAATGATGGAGGCCAGATGTATCCTGAGTAACTGGTTGTCCATTAATCACGTATGTAGATGTGGAATTGATTCAGATTTCAATTAATTATTAGATTACACAGATTAACAATTGGATCCAATCAAGATCAAAGATAAATTCGAGCTTGAAAGACGGCAATTTATGGAAATTCTTTGGAAAGAACAATTCAGAATAAAAATCAAAGTATTGTATAGCACTTTTTTTCTGGAAAAGCTCTACAATCAATCAATCAATCGGAAATATCATTTAGGAAAAATGGATTTCTGGATAAATGGTACTATACTATGTAATTATATATTTAAAGGAGATTTTCATTATTTCTATGTAAAATTATATGGCAAATATTCATATACTACTAATACTCAAATAAGAATAAAATACAAAAATTGAAAAGAAAATAAATGGAAAAAAAATAAAACAAACCTTTTCTTAAAGATTTCAAAGAAAACATCATTGAATTACGAAAAGAAGGAGTTATAAAAATCTGGAACAGCTTCATGCTTTTATTGAACATGCTGCAAACATTCGAAAATACCCACAATTATTATCAATCAAAATCAAAAATTATTTAGAATAATATTACACATTTAAAATAACTATTTACTCTTTTCAGAAAAAAACAATGAAATTAAAACATGAGTAAGAAGATTTTTCAATAAAATTAAAGCAAAATAAAAATTATTATTGCTTTATAATGAAACAATCAAGCAAAAACATTTCTTAAAAGGGCAAAATAATAAATTAGTGTCTGCACCTAAGTACCTATATAATTCAAATCTTGAGCACTATAACAATGTTCATAAGAAAAAAAGAGTATTCTCTGAAAAGTGGTATTACAGGATTCCTACACAATTCTGGTAAAAAAATTCCCTGACTTTTCCAGGTTTTCCCTGACCTGACTTTATTCAAAAATTTCCTTGACCTTTCTCAGTAAAAATTCGACTTATATATTATTGTAAAACCCTTCATAATGGACTTTAATTTAGATAAATGCTAGAAAAATGTATGTGCTGCATGAATTTCTGATTTTTTAATTATTTTTCATATTGTTGTATAGTTTGCATAAATTTTATATAAAAATTTAAGATTGGATGAATAATTAATTCAAAATTTCTTCATTTACGATGATAACAGAAATTCTGATGGAAGTAGTACATCAAAAATTCCTTGACTTTTCAAATATTTAAAAAATTCACTGACATTTCCCTGACTTTTTGCCTAAATTTTCAAATTCCCTGACCTGTAGGAATCCTGTATTATTATACAGTCTAATCTGTGAAATCCGCACACTTAAGGATCGAGGTTTGAGAGTTTTTTGGATTATACATTTTTACAGATTATAAATTGTCCCTTTGCTTAAATTTTACTTTTTAAAGTCTGACTATAAATTACGGACAACTGCACAAAAATACAATTACATTGGAAAAGAAAACATAATGCAACTTTGGTTTAATATATTTAATAACTAATTTTTTAAAAAATTTTAATTATATGCAACACAAATTTTACTGATTATTATAACTTTTCTCTGTAGTCTATGAACATTCATTACTTCTTGCTCCGAAATATAAATTTGTTACTCAAGGAAATTTAAATATTTATATCAATGTATATTTAAATATTTCTTCATTGGAAAACTGTTAACTGAAAAAAAAATACACCAAATTTAACTTTATGAGTTTAAATTTTCATTATTTACATTCCAACGTGTAGTGCAGATAAAAGTTTGTTAATTATACAGCGGATTTCAAAGAGTTAACAGTACAGTGATGTCAGGTATATGCTACAGCAAATTATTTATGCGAAAGATTAGAAAGGATGTATAAAAAAATTTTTGATGGTTCCTTGATAAAGCATTTTTCTCTTTAAAGATCCCAAAAGAAGCACATTTTGTATTAAATACACTGGATCTGTCTTATTTCTAAAACGGGGAACCACTTTTTTAAAAATCAACATATATTTTTGGAAGTGTCTGGATTGGATCCCACGATTTCAAAAGCCTAGTGGTATATACACTGCCAAATTCGAATAAGAGATCTCTAAGCACTCTCTAACTAAGAGACTTTTGACTTAAGAACAATGACTTTTTCTATCTGTGAAAGAAAAATCTTTTAAAGGTTTTGTTAGAAATGCAAAGGGCAGGGCCGAAACTAATGGATGGGGGGGGGGGGGGAGGAACATGTGTCCCGGGGGCCAAATGAAGGATTATACCTTTGGAATGGAGAAAAAAAAATGGCCATAAATTTTTTTGAAACAAAAATTATGGCCATTTTTTTCCCATTCTGACCAGAAAATCAGAGTTCCAACTTTTTACAGCTGCTTTTTCGTCTTCACCTATACTTCATTTATAATGACTGTTTCATAATAATGGAATACATCAGTCCATCAGAAGAAAATAACTCGATTAAGTAGGACGCGGATAATCGGGACTCTACTATATATTTCATTTTTTAAATGATCTTTAGAATATTTTTGTTGGTGTTCAGAGGAGGGTCATGACCCGCATGACCTCCCCTTGAATCCACCACCATTGTAGATTACTTAGTTCAGTATTATATATTTTATGATTGAATATTTTAAAATAAGTCGCCTATTAGAAAATTAGTAAAATTCTCTTTGTAAATATACTTTGTGGAAGGAGGGGGGTGCCAAAACCCATGTGTGCCCCGGGTGCAAAAAAGGCTTGTTTCGGCTCTGGCGAAGGGAATATACTTATTTCAACAATTGAAAGAATAAAAAAATTTGTAATTTTGGAACCCCTATTGTCCCTCCGTTTTCTGGTGTCACACCAACGTGACATAGGTAGAGAGCAGAGTAAAAAACATGAAATTTACATGACAAACTGATGAACTCAAAATGTAATTTGCATGACTAATATTTTAGATACCATATGAAACATTATTTGTTGGTTATCAACTTTGATTTAAATTATAATGGCTCATTCAGATATTTTCTTGTTGCAATATGAGACATAATTGTAACTATTTATGTTAAAAAAAAAAAAAATTATTTTATTTCTGATGTTATATAATTATATTTTCACTAATCATAAAGATGTGCTTTATTCTAACTAAAATAGTTATTGAAAGTAAAAAATATAGAATTAAAATAAAACAAATGAGATAAAAACAAAAAGGTACTAAGGTTGATTATCCCATCAACCAATTTTGCCAAATTATACAAATTGAGATAATTTTTATCTTAAATGATGAAAGGACAAATAAATTAGTAAAACATTAATAAAAATACAATTAAAACGGTGAATTAAAAATCACTTGATGATGTAACAAACACATGTAACATATTTAATGTCAAGTGAATGTGAGATTTACAATCATCCATTATTGACATTTAATCTTATAGTTTGGCAACAGTTTTTTGGTCGACGGGATAATCAAGTAGTACCAAACAAAATAAATAGACTAATAAGAAATACCTGGAGAAATTGGAGAGGTATGAAGTACAATTTTAAAGCAGTAAGTAAATTTATAACATTCTATTTGACAACCTGTAATAGATAACAAAAATTTCATAAAGTTAACATTTTTATTGATAAAATGAATCTAACACATTAAAGAGTAAAGTAGTGTTTTGCAACTGGTGCATTGTGAGAGTATCTCAGGTAAGTCAAAGTAATTTTAAATTGATTATAACAAGAAATCATCTTATCACAATATTAAAATATTTATTTGCTTAAAAGACATTATAAAAACACATTAAAAGTAAATTAAAAATCTATATTTACATGTTTCAACTCATTTTCTGAGTCGTCATCAGAATGTATAACAAAATTACAAATGCATATGAAAAATGGAAAAAATCATCGAATATAAACAAGTAATCATATAACATGCCCTACATTTTCGCGATTGCTCGTGTTCACTATGTCTCGCCGCCGTAAGTTGTCCAACCATTCAACCTATAAATTCGGGATACGAAAAGATAATGTATCGTTACAAACTCCTGAACCTCTTAAATAAATTTCAATAGACTCTCTTATGAATAATTGTAAATAAAAATTAGACCTGTAGATTATTTTACTCTCGTTAAAAAGTATGTTAATGTTTTCCATTTGATCTAGCCAGGATAAAGCAGTATTACCTCTATTATATTTTACGTCCGCTATATGTTCTTTACATCTGATATTGAATTTTCGTTGGGTTATACCTATATAATGATTTTTGATTCCTCCCTCAATAATAAATGGAATCATATAAACTCCTGAGAGGTCATCTCTATTAATAGGATCAAATTTAATATTTAAAAGCATCTTTAATTTCGGAGGCATTACTGAAAACCTATCGCAGATTTAAACATTATACCTTCAGATGCATGCACCCCAATGCCTTATAAATTAACCACCTTCAGGTTCATCATTAATCGTGCTTTCAGGATTTCTTCCGATATAAATCTGGGAGGATGAATTAGAGAAAATTAAACGTATTGCTAGTGATAATGGATATCAGGTAAAATTAATTAACAAATTGATTCAGAGCTCCTTTGATACTTCTAAAAAAAACCTATTAATGAAGTTAATATGAAAAGGGTTGTAGCAAATTATTTCCCGGGTTTCTTTGAACATATAAAAAATCCTTTACGAAATTTTGGTATATGTTTGATCGCAAAGCCGCCTCCAAAATCCTGTTTTATCCCAGCTAAATCAAATATTAACATACTTTTTAACAAGAGTAAAATAACCTACAGGTCTAATTTTTATTTACAATTATTCATAAGAGAGTCCATTGAAATTTATTTAAGAGGTTCAGGAGTTTGTAACGATACATTATCTTTCCGTATCTCGAATTTATGGATTGAATGGTTGGACTACTTACGGCGTCACGACATAGAGGGAACACGAGCAATTGCGAAAATGTAGGGCGCATTATATGATAACTTGTTTATATTCGATGATTTTTTCCATTTTTCATATGCATTTGTAATTTTACGGTATACATTCTAATGACGACTCAGAAAATGAATTGAAACATATAAATATAGATTTTTAATTTACTTTTAATGCGTTTTTATAACGTCATTTAAGCAAATAAATATTTTAATATTGTGATATGATTAGTAGTAGACATAATTTTGACTTACTACTCGCACTTATTTATAAGGAATCATCTATTAATTATGTCATATTTCAAGAGGGGAGAGGGTGTGGTCCACAAAATGCGATAGGGATAGAGGGTTAACATCATAGGCGTTGCGGGAGGGGGGGGCTTCCCCCCCCCCCATATATGTGATCTTGGGAAATTATAGCTTTTAGAAACACTTTCTTTTTTTTTAAATAAAAAGTTAAAAAAAAAAAAAAATTATTGTTTTGCTGATTACTTTTTCTCCGTTCTGTAATAGTAAAA
This sequence comes from Maratus speciosus, assembly GCA_963932465.1. Classification (NCBI taxonomy): domain Eukaryota; kingdom Metazoa; phylum Arthropoda; class Arachnida; order Araneae; family Salticidae; genus Maratus; species Maratus speciosus. Next base: position 431,482,920 of record OZ010793.1, on the reverse strand, counting down.
TAGTGAAACTTTCAAAAGAAATACGAAAAGCAGCCAGACTCAATTTCTCATTGTGTTTCTTTCTGCTACGAAAGTATTATACATCTACCAGACCTGAATTTCTCTACTGTTGTCCATCAACAGTATCTCTAATACATTTTCTCCAAAACTTTGTTCCTTTCTCAAAAATCTAAAAATATGAGGCTACTTTAATATGATGTACGATTATGACTCGTACACAATTGAAGACAAAAACTTTCATTAAATGTACCAATAATTATAATTTTTATGTTTTTAGTTTCAACTTTTTTTCTGTGGAAAGTTTTTTTTTTTTTTTTTTTTTTTTTTTTGCGTATAAGTATTATTATTAAACACACATTGAACATATCATTTTAGTTGGAAAATAAAGCAATTTGTTTCACGTTGGGAAATTTTTGAACTATCCCTCTGAAAAAAAAATTTGTAGCTACGCCCCTGGTTAACATAGTGTGATGTCATATCTAAAATATAGAAACAATTAAAAGATCTTCAGGGTTTTATAATATTTATATAGATAGGTAATAATAGATCATATATAACTTTCTTTACATAAATATAGGTAGTACTTTTCCAGTATAGGGGTCTTGGTAAAATAGAGAAAATGGTTTTGACGATAGAAGGAAATTTAGAAACATATTTTCTAGCATCTTATTCACTGCTTCGTATAGGTGCAGATTCACAGTCGACATGTGGCAACTAAATTTTTTCATGTAGTTGCTAACGTTCAGTATCCAAGTCATTTTTTTTTTTAAAGATAATTTTTCTTGCAGAAAAACAAAGGTAAGATTGAGGTGTATTTTGATTTTTATAGTAGTGTAAAATAATCTCACACATTTACAATTTTTTTATAAGTACTTTTCTATCACAAAATCAAAATAAGAAATATTGTTTTCCAAACATTCCCTATCATGAATGCTTAACTTATACATATTTTTTTTAAAACTGTATCTTGCTTAACTTTATCTTCTGACTATTTACATAGTTTACGACTCTATACTTAATATTCAAATTTCAAGATTTTTGATTAAATTAAACATACAAATTTGATGTAATTAGTGTGTTTTGTTGTACATGGGTATAATATTAAATGGAATTTTTTTCACTTTGAATTCCTGAGTATTTTTTTTCTCATACCGGGTGTCTCAAAAATGACGGATGGATTTTAAAATTCAATAACTTGCAAACAGTGACATATTAAGAAAATTCCTGCAGGAGTGTTATGTACAATGTCAGGAGTTTTTATGTTGCAATTCTCAGTTTTAGTTACAAATAGCATCAATAGATGGCGCTGCAAGCAATAACCGCTAAATCCAGGCTCGATTTTTCGGCCTCTCTCTTCTTCCATGCGAAAAAAGGATATTAAAATGCATTGAATGGATTCGGAAGTACCAAAAATCAGGTCTGGACTAGGGATTGACCGAAGCAGCAATTTTGCCGAATACCGAAGCTTCGGTCGAAGTGTACGCCGAATATTCGGTATTCGGCGACCGAATACTTGAAAATTTTTAATACGCATTTTTGCATATACTAGCTTTTTTGATAAACTTTAACTGAAATGAAATTCTCAATAATTTAATTCAGTTACATTTTTATTCTTAAATCTAATTAACAAAAAATTTAATGACTTCTTTCCACTCACAAATTTATTAACCCATCACTTTTTATTATTTTATCACTAGTCAATACCCAAAAATAACCCATGAAAGTATTAAACTATGCAGGCTATTATTAAGGATAAGGACTACCAGAAAAACAAAAGTTCATTCAAATAAAAAGAAACAATGTTGTTATTAAGCTGATTTACTGATTGTCTAATTATAAACATATTGAATAGGAATGTTCTCAAAATACAAAAAGTATATCAATTTGTACATTTAACTATTTTCTATCAAATTATTGATAGATATTTATATTTTGATTAATATTATAACACTGTGGTGATGAAGATTACAAATTTGAACGATTTTGATAAAACGGTTATAAAAGCTATAGGATAAGCATTGGAGTATACTTATTGGATGTGTGTATTTTCTTTAATAACCTTAGATATACAGATATGAACTCTAATATACTTATTTGATGTGTATAGTAAAAAAAATACATATTAAATAAATTTAAATAAAAAAAAACTAATGTAGAAGTAATTAAAATTAAATGATAATGGATGCATCTTCCTTACTTTTTTCTTCTTCTCTAGTTGGCAGTTGTTTTGATTTCACCCCTATGTAGACTATTTTAGGAAGGAAAAAGTTTTTTTAAAATAAAAAATGGCCTTTGACTTGTTTTTTGTAGTGCAAGCTGAATTCTGAACTCATGCACATAATATTAAACCTCATTAAAAAGCAGAAAAAACAACGTTTAAAATGCACAAATAATATATGAAAAGCAGCAAAAACATTGTGCATTTTAAACGTTGTTTTTTCTGCTTTTTAATATTGTTGCACAAAGGCTTTATTTGCTATTTTTATTAAACCTCATTGTTTAGCCTATTCTACTGCTAAGTAAAAGAGAATTCTTCTAATTCTAAAAAATACTTATCTGCAATTATTCGGCCGAATACTTAAAAGTATTCGGCCGGAGCCGAATATTCAGTTTACATGCCGAACCACCGAATACCGAATCAACTATTCGGTCAATCCCTAGTCTGGACTGAGCACCTATTGCTCTCAGTGCCATCTATTGTTTGAAATTCGAGCTAAAAACAAGAATCACAGTACAAAAACTCCCAACATCATACATAACCCTCCTGCAAGAATTATTTTAATATCTGTCACTGTTTGGAAGTTATTGAATTTTAAAATCCATCAGTCATTTTTCAGACACCCGGTATATACGCTATTGTTTTTATGTGTTTGTTTCACAATGTGGCCACTGGATATTTTAGGTTTAGGAGCCATTGGCTCCTTTGAGATTTTGCGAATCTACACCTATGCTTCGTAAGCAATATTTTTCAACACTTATACAATTTTATTCGGTACTTTTTGGTTAGTCAGGTACCAGTGTTATATATATAAAATACGTTATATATATAAAATACATTATATACATATGTATATACACGTTATACATATATGTGGATGTATATGTGTATATATACAATATATGTATAAAGATACATGTATACATAACCCTGGCACTGCCTAACCGAAAAGTACCTTTTAATCAATATAAAAAAGTCATTTCTCTATTTTTATATACAAACATAAGTAAATTGTATATAAAAAACAATAGCAACATATATAGAAATTAAATTTATACATATAAATTCTTATAAAACAAGCTAAAAGCCTGAAAGTTTTGTTTTCATAACTGTTTGTATCATTTGGCAACAAATATCACTTTCTGAAGCCCGAGTTCTGCCAAGCTAAAAAAAAAAAAAAAAAAAGGACTGAAAAAGTACAAGAGTTATAAATTAATAGCTGCAGTAAATGTGACATCACAACAAGGGGTAGACATCACTCAAGTATGACAACCTGTGACATAAAAGGAGGGAGAAGCCAAAAAACACAAAATTTGGGTGACATAATTAGTGATGACTCTAGAAAAAAATGGCCGCCGGGCAGGAATTTTTCAAAAAGGGAACACTATTCTAAACAAAAGATACATTTTTCAAAAAAGGAACACTATTCTAAAAATAGGGCACACCTGAACCTTGTTCACAAAAAATATTTTAAACTAGTTTGTTTAGAGTCCCTAGAATTTGTGATATTTTCCCGGGATCAATTGAATTGTCACGGGGCACATAGGAAGTGTTAAAAAGGACAGCCAGGTGCAACGAAAAGGTTTAAAAGAGCCACCAGGCACAAAAAAAATAAATAAAAAAGGCTGCTGGGCGCTGCGAGCGGCTTACAGTCACCACTACATAATGCATGACATTCAAGCTCTGTGTTAAAATTTTATTTACTTTCACCTTTATACTAGGGATGCACCGGATATTGATTTTGCCGGATATCGGATACCGGATATCCGAAGCTCCTTTGCCTGCCGGATTCGGATATCCGGCCGGATATCCGATCGGATATCCGGCACTAGATATGTTTTTAGTTATATGGTGAATTATTTCTTTATATAACGCCATCTCAGAACAATAAATTACAAACATGTTTCATACATCATTAAAACATTTTAAATGTATTGAAATATAATTTACAAAAACTATATCTCTTTGAACATCAGGGCTTGAAATTCGAGTTTTCCCCAGAAGGGGAGTTTCCCAGCCAACATTTAAAAATACAGGGGAGTTCAACTGTTAGAAAGGAAAAAAAATATCTTTAAACCCCGTTATTTTTTATGTGCCACTTAAAGAATTACATTTATACAGACATGACAAAATACCTTTGAAATAATTTAAATTAACAACTCAAGATAATTTATTATCAAAAATGTTTATTTTTATTAAAACAAAGGAACAGAATCAAGTTTTATATATACCGTGTCTATTTTTCAACTTTCACCTAATGTTATGGGCAATTAACAATTGGGTTGCTAAATGAATTTCTTAATTTAGAATTTATTCCATTTTGCATGATTTAGCCTCTTTCACAAGTTACACTTTTGACAAATAGCACAGACCAACTTTTATAACTTTAGAAATTATCGGAAACGCATGGTTATGTTCTGTTAAAAAATTTTAGAAAATTTTGCAAAATTTGATGTTGTGCATTATTTTTTAATTTACTTGCATGAATAATGCATATCGGTGATTCTATTGTCAGTATCCTACGGTAATTGTATGTCACTTCTGAACAAACTTGTTTTATTATATCCTTAATGGAATTATAGTCAAAACTGTAATCCCTGGTATTTTTGTTAAAATTGAACTATGGAATTTTAAATGCATTCAACACGTCCAAAAACACTTCAGTGTATATATTGTCATCATTTCTATCACAATTCCAATGACATCAGTTTCTGCCGACTGCAACTGTGTTTCAAAGACTAGCAACTCAACCTTAGGCCATAACTTATGTAAAAATGTTACTAATGTTTTAATTTTAATTCACTTTCATTCACTCTCATCAAGAATCTATCCAGTAGTCAACTTTCTTCATATCCACAAGTTTCAAATTTTCAGCAACTTCTGCTCCATCAGACAGTCCTTCAATCAAAAACTGGGGGGGGGGGGGGGGGAGATGGCATCTGGTAGGGTAAATAAGAAAGCTTCCCATTTTTCTGAAAATTCTTATGGAACACCAGTCAACAAAAATGTTTTGGTCCCATCCTTTTCAGATAACCTGAGTGAGTTTTACTGTACTTGAAAGATTAATGAATAAATGTTATGCTTATATTGAAATTTTTTCAATCTATTGAGTACGAATTAATAATATTAAATAAACTCCTTGTGAATCCTTCCTATTTATTTATTTATTTCTGTAAAGAAATACTTTATTTTTGCAAGATTTTAAGAAACATTTATTTCTCAAAGTAACTTCTTTTGTTAAGGGGACATTCCAGTGAAACTGGTTTTCCCTTCTCAAATCATGAAATTCTATATTAACCCATGGGAAATTTTAGCAAGAACAAAAAATCGTACATTAGTCATACATTTTAAAACACTTTCTAATACTATCATAATATTGTTACCAAATTTAATTTCTTTTTTCATTCACATCAGACAGTTAAACACTTAAGGGGACCCTTCACTAACTTGAAAATGGCCATTCCGTAATGTTAAACCAATGGGCAGGGTTTTTTTTAATTGTTTAAATTTGAAAAGTTTTAAAAGATTCTTTTTGCATAAGATAGCTCAGCTCGATCTTTCATACGGCTGTTTTTTACTTTTTCGATTTCGGTTGCAGATTTTTTTGTATGGAATTGCAATGCATTGGAATTTTAAATCCATATCCAAAGTTTGAAAAGGAAATAGTCAATTGATTTCTTCTATTACACGATAAAAGGTTGATTTTAAAAGTCATGTCTAATTTCTGTGAATTGTAAAAAACTAAAAATCAAGTAGTTTGTTATTTCTAAACATGTTTTTTTTTTTAAGTTCACCAATTTTTTTTTCTTCATGTGTGCCACAAGTGTAATCTCATTTTGTTTAGTGCTGACTATTGGCCAATTTGGTAGGGCTCAGTCTCCGGTGGCCATTATTGCCCTTTTAGTTATTTCCTATTTTGGGCACAGGGAAAAAACATTGCAAAATACATAAATCGGTCATAAAAAAAATATCGCCGATTTCGTCAATTATGGTGAAAATAAGTAACAAAATTTGTCGACCGGTCGCAAGAAGAAAACTGAAGTTCATGGGAAATCGGCAGCGGGAAAATATCACAAAATTCGTCAATCGATCATGGAAAAATATCGGGAAATTTGCAAGTCCATCACGAGTAAATATCATGAAATTCCTCAGCCGGTCGCAGAGGAAAAACGCGAAATTTTTCAATCGGATGCAAAAAAACAATCGTTATTTTCATCAGTATGTCGCAAGAACAAACAGAGAAATTTGCCAATGGGTCACAGAATAAAATTGCTATATTTGTCAACTGATCTCGAGAAAAAAAAATTATGAAATTCACCGATCGGTCTCTAGAAAAAATCGTGGAATTCGCCAGTCGGTCGTGGAGAAAAAGCACAAAATTTTTCAGTTAGATGCAGAAAAACAACTATGAATTTTGTCAATCTGTCGTAAGAAGAATCTGTGAAATCTGCTAATCGATAGTAGAAAATATCATGAAATTTGTCGGTCGGTTCTGAGACTTGATCGTTGTTTTACAAAGAAACAGTTTCGGAAAATGATTTTTTGGAAACAGGAGCCGCCCGCCCACAATAGGGCATAATAAATGGGACACGATAATAATCTTTAGGGCACGAATCCTGCCATCCCGCCTCGAAATTCAAGCCCTGTATCTGCCATTCAAGCCCTGTAATGTATATTAATAATATTGCATAAAAAATGTAATTTAAACATTAAAATATTCTATTTATTTGTACAATGAAATGCTGATAATTGCTACTGGATTTGGATATGGGATTGACTATATTGATCAGGGTTGGCACGGTTTTAACCATGGTTTAAACCACGGTTTAAACCAATTGGTTTTTTTTGTCAAAAAAACCATTTGGTTTTTTTAGAAAAAGTCTAATATAATATTTTCTCTTTTTTGTAATTTAATTGTTTTAAATTATAGATAGAAGTAATTTCTACTTTTAACACTTCATCTCAGCAGTCAACATGAAACATAATGTGCCTAGGTCATGTTTCTATGCATGTAGAATGAAAATTAGCATGTGCTGATGAACATATCTGGTACTCTAAAGATTTTCCTTAAAACATGTGAAATTAGAAAAGATAAAATAGATAAATATTATTCAATATTTAGCATAAAATATTTTCATTTAAAAAATGCAGATTATTTACAGCAGTTAATAACAAAATACAATGATCTTTAAGATTTTGATTAAGTTGTAAAAGAAAATTTTCTGGATTGGGATTGGGGAAGATTATGCTTAAAGAATTTAAAAGAGTAACTTAAGATATCAAATTGAATAACACAGCTTGCAAAAATTGAATGCTATTTATAGCATTTCAGTAATACCAATCAATCTTTTCTGTTAGTTGCTGAATCTAATGGCCAAAAATGTTGACTTGGACACTTGGAGTTATCACTCAGAAAACAAAATAACCAGAAGTATTTGGATATAAAATAATAATAATAATAACAACCACAGAATAATATACAGTAGAAGATCTTTATAACGCAATTCTCCATATAACGCACAACTTTTCAGATGTAAACAATGAATTTTGCAGTTAGAAAGAACCTGCATTTGATCATTGTAAAAATATTGCTACTCTCTAGGACTAAATTTGATACATTAGTTTAACTTTACCTCCTAATTTAAGACTTTTTTAATGAAAAAAATACTATTATTACAATAAACATTTTTCAAAATGAGTAATATAAGAGATGGTTTGGTCAGTTATATTTGGATCATGTTTATAAAGTAAATTTAACAATTTATAATTTGGATAACTCTTGGTAACAAGGAATGTAGTATAAAGATATTCTAATATATTTTGATAGGTTTCAGACATATTTGGTCATATTTACAAGGTAACTTTAATGATGTGATCTATATAATGCACAATTCTATATAACGCACAACCTTGTGTTTTTAGGTTTGTGTTATAAAGATCTACTGTATTATATTCATGAAACTGCATCAAATGTTTATTGATTGATTATTATATTATTAATCAAAGGATTCTTCATACGATTTTCAAGGTATCAGTGTTTCACTGTGTAGAGCAGTTTACTTTGAACATAAGACATAGGTGTTACTAATAATGTTTAAATTAGAAATGATTTCAATTTTCTATATAATTGACTGTAATTATTTAATTTAAATATTTTCTGAAGTTATATTACTTACATAATATCCAAAAATGTTTATTTTATCAACAGATATGCATCTGTATACAATAGGAAATTATATTTATAAAAACCCGGTTTAAACCAAAAAAAACCTGGTTTAAACCAAATAAACCTTTTTTTTTTTTGGTTTTTTACAAAAAAACCCGTTTTTTTTCCAACCCTGATATTGATAATTGCTAATAATTAATTAATTTGTACAATAAAATGCTGATAATTTGTATAGTAAATTTTAACCAATTAATATGCATATAATTGTAGAGTATTTTCACAAAGAAATACTACATACTTTCTTTTTATAATTTAAACATAAAATATCTACTAATATGAGTTGTCTCCAAACACAGGTTTAATTGATGCCCTTTTTCTGTTTTAATTATTTAATATTGTTTTTGCTCTAAGTCACGTTTAGTTTTATTTTAAGTTAAATTGATATTTATAAGTAAAAAGAAAATTACTTTTAATTTTAAATATTTATAATGAAGTTACAAAAATAACTAGTTGGATTTGCCAATCCCAAAACTTTCTTCTATCTCATACATCTTAATATTTCAAAAAGTAGTTCCAAATGTTACCATACTTTAATATTATTAGTTCAATATTATACCAACTTTGATTTTGATCTCAAATTTCTGCTCCAGTCAATTAATCAGAATAAGAATAAGTTAATCTCGATCATGATATTTATTAAAATCAATAATTTTTTCGTTATTTTGCTGTACATCAGCTGTTTGTGAATAGCCAGCTTAGCAGGATGCGAAGTTCCCTTCGCTTCATGAGCCGCCAATATACAGCACAAAAAAAAAAAAAAAAAAAAACCTGCGAAAAATCGAGAAAATTTTACAAAAATCTCTGTTACAGTGCCACCTTCTGGCGGAATATTTCCAAATGCAAGGAGAAACTGCTGGCCATAGCCAAAAATATACACACAAAATTGGTTCAATTCTATGCTTAGCTTCATACACTTTTCAATGGTAAAATAATGAAAATAACACAAAAATCCGTATTATAGCGCCCCCTTCCAGCAGAATATTTTCAAATTGAAGGAGGACCTGCTGGCCATAGCCAAAAACATACCTCCCAAAAATTGGTTCAATTCTATGCATAACTTCATACACTTTTTGATGGTACAAGAATGAAAGTGGCACAAAAATCGCTATTACAGCACCCCATTTTGGCAGAATATTTCCAATTTAAAGGAAAACCTGCTGGACATAGCCAAAAACAAATACAAAAAATTTTGTTCAATTATCCAGTGGAATGTTTCCATATTGAAGGAGGCTGACCTCTAAAACATCGAAAACTGGAAATCGAAAAAATTTCTATTACAATACTTTCTTCTAAAAATTGGCCTGTTTAATTGTTAAACTTAAAAAAAAGAAAGAAAATTAATAAAGTCATACTTTAATAAACAACTTCAAACTTTATTTTGCATTCTGAAAGTAAAGGTACAATTTTCTGAAAGAAGTAAACATAAATTCTTAAATTTATTATAAAGAGTTCAAATATCAATGTTAGGAAAGCTGGCAATTCTTTAAACTTTTGAGAATTACCTTTTACTCATGTATAGTGAACTTACTTTCATATTTTGCATTATAAACAAAATTGTTCGGCATTGTTTGGGGTCAAACTATTTCTGTTATCCTTATATATTCACTTCGCTGCGCTCTACCGGATATCCGGCAGAGAAGTCGGATATCCGGTGATTGTGATCCGGATATCCGACGGTATTTCGGATATTGAAAAATCAGCCGGATATGCCGGATATCGGATATTTGCCGGATATCCGTTGCATCCCTACTTTATACTTCACACTATCTGAAGATAGAAATACATTTTCAACATCTTTAGTTTAAAAGACAATAACAAAACTCTGGGGAAACCTAAGTTCAGAAACACACAGAAAAGAGTGATCAGTTTTTTTACATTGTGTTTTACAAAGATGCATCCTCGGAATAAAATATTCAACTCTTTATTGAACAGTAAACGGCAAAATTAGCACCAGCCACAGGCGCACTAGACAAGAAAAAGTGGCTATTAAAAAATTGTTTGTCAGCAACCACTTTATGGCTACTTTCCTGTAAGGAGAGAGTAATTTTTTTTTCCATTCCATCAAGAATCCTACTTTTTCTAGTTGCAATATGTTTACATCAACAGGGCCGTGCAAAGCGGGTGGGGGGGGAGGGGGCAGTCGCCCAGAGCACAGAAATTAAGGGGGCCGCCAAATTTATACTACAAACCTCTTTTTCCTTTTTTGTAAAAAAAAAAAAAAAAAATGCATATTTTCATATTGGGATTGTTTTCCCAGTGAAAGTATGTACATTTTTAGTTTCAAAGTTATTGCATTGTCCTTTACCCCACACCGAAATACAAATTTATGAATAACGACTTCTTTCTTTTCAAAACTTATTTTTGGGTCTTTGTCTTAGTCTCTCTTGTTAACCTTCTCTTTTCTGAGTCTGTGCTTGTGTCAAAAACATATACTCTCAAAATATCATGGAGTTTCTTTCTTCAAATATAAAAGGTTTCCAAACTGTTATATTGTACTGTTAGATACATTTTTTGTACACCCATTTTCCAGATCCCCTTTGCCAAAGTATAAGTGAAATCATGGAAGACAGTAGTATTCCGAGTGACGCAGCCTTAAGCCTAAAATTGTATCGTATCGTTAAAATCGTATCGTATCATATCGTATCATAGAATTCGTAGATGGCGGAACTCATATATACAGCTAACTCGACATCAAAGAAAACGCGAAAAGCCGCCTTTTAATAACTCAGCAGATATATGTCTAATTGTTCTGAATTTTCTAGAACAGTCTTATATCTGCAGTCTAATCGTATACTGAAATTTTTACATTTCTACGTGCAGTATATTTTGAGATCTAAATAGCCATTTTTAAAGTGAAAACGTTGGTATGATATCGAGGAAGTTCCTAATTTGAAAATCTCGAAAACGGTTCTAACGATTATTTTTAAATTGATACATAATATAAATGTGATTAAGGCGAGGTGAATAACATTTTTCTTTTTTCTGGGAAAACTCTCGTTCGTTAAATAATTCGATTTTTTTTCTCTCGAAAATGACACGGGCGATTTTTTAAAAATCAAATAAATATGTTTCAGATGAACCAAATAACAATTTACTTGTTTCCAGCAAGACTCTTGTTCGTTTTATAATGCGCATGAAAAATCAGACTATATTTCTTCGCCATTCTATGGAAATTTCACCGAAAATGCATGACACTGTATTCATACACATGCTTTCTTTTTAACCACTTTTGGGGAGAAAAATTTTGTCTTCCCATTGGCTGAGTGGTTAAAGGCCATCGTCTACTGATCTTAAGATAGGCAGTTCGATACTCTCTGGTACGTGTTTTCACATGTGAATGTGGTTTTTTTTTTTTTTTTTTTTTGAGTCTGCTAGTTGACCATTATTCTCAGTTCCTTTGTAATTTTTTAATTGCTATTAAGTTAAATAAAATTACAATTATAATGACGCCAATTTGATGATGATTATTTCTTGGCAATTTTTCAACAATAAAAATATTACCATAAATTTTATAAATATATTTAATTTCAATCCCTTTACAAAAAATATACATTAATAATTATTTGAATATAAATCACACGATCAGAAACGTAAAAAAATAATTCATTTCAGCTCTTCTTTTTATAATATCATTTTTTATTATTATGACGGTCAATCAATATATAATCACTGGCATCCATAATATTATTATTATTACAATTATTATTTTCCTTGCATAAAAACTATTGTGATGTAATAATTCTTTTATAATAAATAATTTAGTTGAAATGTTTTATTTATAAATATCAATGAAGTTTGATAACCCCGAGACAATTGTTTTTATTTAACTTTGCAATATTTACAGTTTACATAATAAGCATATCAGAATTCTGGTGTCGCCATCTTTTGACGCAATTGCGTACTACATTTTGTCTCTTATTCGGAAAAAAAAAAACTAACGCTCTTCGCCGCTTTGAAAGAATTTCTTGTGACTAGAGGTCTATTTCACAAATATTAAGAAAATTACTGCATACAAAAATATTAAAATGGGTAGTATTATAGAGAAATGTTTGATAAAAACGTTGAAGTAGACAGTTTTTAAATCGAAGAATTATTTTAAGAGATATTTAATGTTAAATCTGGATAAAATTGTCTCATTAAAAAAGTCTCATAGGAAAAAAAATATACATGGGAATTTAATCATTTTCATTCAATTTAATCATTCAATAGAAACTCGAAGTTTGCAGAGTGCATTTATTATTTTTAACTTGCCTAATTTTTTGATGGTTTATTTCAATTTTAAATTAAAATTTTCAGAATTTCCAGAGATATTTTTTACATATTTTAGAAAAGGTTATTTTAAATTGCTGCCAATTGTTAAAACAGCGTAAAGAATAATATATCCTTTAAATTAAAAATTTATTAAAAAACAGAAAAAAATCCTTTTAAATTAGAATTAAATGATAACGTGTTAAAAGCAGGAAAATATTAAACATTACGTCATAAAAATTGTTTTTACACATGCTTACTTAAAATGAAAGAAAATTATAAAATAATCAATTATTTTCAAATTAGAATTAAATGATTACGCATTAAAAGCAGGAAAACATTGAAAATTACATCATAAAAATTATATTTACATGTGAATATTAAAAGAAAAAGAAATAAATTCATTGATATGTGTTAAAAGTCGTAAATGGAGGAAATTACGTCATATAGGCCAAAACAGTTTGCAAAACAGTTTAAATTAAAAAATATATTTATATGAGAGATTTATTTCAAATTTCGAGATGATATTTTTAACTATAGTTGCCAATTTTAAGGTAGCGCAAATAATAATATTATCTTTCTAATAATAAAAATATTTTCAGTTGAATGTTACAAAGAGAAAGGAAAGTTTGGTGAAAATTATGTCAGATTTAAAACGTTACATTTAAAATCTCTTAATTAAAATCATTTTCTTATAGCGTTGTTAAAAAATACCATAAAGCAAACACTCTGTTGACTTAGTTCCTTTTATATTTGGTAATTTTCAAATGTTTAACTAATCTTATTTAATCAAGCACGGAAACAGCAACTAACATCAGCTGATTCGGTCTTGAAATCCCTCAGTAAAAAGGAAACCCGTTTACAGTAAGATCGCCATTGATTTTTTAATTATACAGAGCAACCTCGATTATCCGAGCTAATTGGGACTGTTAGTAAATCAGAATCGGAAATCTCGGTTAATAGGAACTGTGTGTAAAAACTCGCCGTGCTTGCGAATTTAACATCTCTTTTAAAAAAATATATAGAATGTTTTTTAAATAATAAAAATAAATATATGTAAAGTTCTGTTTCACAGCTTAACAAATTTAAAAAGAAAATCAACTACCAGTAGTAAATTTTAAAATGCAAATTGAAAAATTTACGAAAGTTCACACAGCCACTGGAAACAAAGCATTGTTCGCTATTGACTTCTCAGGGTCCAATGTTTCTTTGGAGTTGAGTGCTTTTGGGGGCAGAAGGGCCTGTATAGCATGGACAGTGAGCTAAAGAGTGTGGTTATTTTTAAGGCCCATTCAAAAAGAAAAAAAAAAATCAGGCTTTGTTATCGGCTCGGTTAACAGAAACCTCGATTAATCGAAGCTCGGTTAATCCAGGTTCTACTATAATTCAATCTTCCGTAATCTTTTTAAAGCAGATCAAATTAATGGACTTTAGCACAAAGTCACATAGCTGAGAACTGCCATGCTTGTTGGTCACCTTTTTTTCGCTTCACCTTATTCAATTAATGAGATATCTCCGATAAAATAAGTCACATTTTCCCGTTCTAAAATACTGGTATCCAAAAATCATAGCATGTAACTGACACTACAAGTACTCGTGGAACTAGACTATTTTAAGTCTGATTTTTATTATAGACTATATAAAATTATTAAAAATACATATTATGATAGGAACTAGCGGGCTTCGTCCGCTATTTACGTTACGGATATAAAAATCATGTTTTTTTTTTTAGGGAAAAAGAAATAAAAACCTATTTGACGATAGGTTTATAAAGACACATTTTGTATTTGTTATATTTCCGGGGATGAGGAGGGGGGGGGGGGGGCTATTTTGATTAAATATCGCAATTAGTCTACATGGCAGATATAATTATGATAGACACTAGCGGGCTTCGCCCCTCTATGGCGCCTTATGGGTCCAGCTTCCATAACTCAGAAACTACCTTTCGGACATGAATGCAACAGATGCCAAACGTTATAATTAACTTAATAATCGCCCTATATAGCATTAAAGTAAATTTATGAGTACTGCATACTATTTTTTTATCGTAATTTCTGAAGAGAAAAAATTATTTCGGTTCCATTACTGGTCTGAAAAATTTTGAAAAAGGGGGGAAAGAAGGGACATGAGATTGCTGTTTGTCAAACAACACAACGGGGTCTGGCTTATTCAACTTGGTTTTTGATGACTTCAATTGGAAGGTGGTTTGTTTAAAAGAGTGCGTTCCCTGCCCCATGAAAATTGGAACTATTGGTGCACCATCTATGTAAGGATTTAATAATTATAAATTAACATTTTGGATTTATTAATTTACGGATAAAGTGTTTTTAAAGGAATATCAAATGAAACCATCTGTGCGATCTGCGATTATACTTACCCAGTTGTTTTTATATACAAACTGCTATAAGGAAAATTGTAATAAAATAGTAAAAATTAAATCTGCATTAAATTCCATAAGTATCTTTTTTTTAATCATTTTATCACTAACCTCAAAAAAGTAATGATATCAATGCAAAAACCCTTGACGGGTTAAAAGTTTCTGATGCAGCACTTTATCTTATGCTCTAAGAATTTTAAATATGGAACTTAAAAATACTGATATCAAATTTTGAGTGACGTTATGCTATTTCTTAAAAAATATATTTGTATTTATTTCATCATTTTATTTTTGTTTTATTTATAATCGCATGTGCAAAAGTTATGTTCAACATGAAAAGCTGCATAAAATTTTATTCGCTGTTGCTTTATCATTTACATCTCTCATAAATTCAAAATATGAGTTTTAAAAGATATGATATAAAATTTAAGTGACGCCTTGATGTGACTTTAAAAGGTTTGTTTTAAAATTCAATTTAAATTATTTTTGACTTGGTTAAAATATTTTTTTACATCTACACAATACTTTTAATTTTCCAATTCACTGTTAAATATATTACTTTCATTGAATCTATACTATGCATTGAAATGTATTTATTTCAATAAATTGATTTATCTTTTGTGTCACGCTATTCAAAATTGTGAGTAAGATTTATGTAAATGGTTTCTTTGCGTCATTGTGTCCAAACTACATGAAATGTATGAAAAAGGATAGTTTGACGCAAATAAACCATTTACATAAATCTTACTCACAATTTTGAATAGCGTGACACAAAAGATAAATCAATTTATTGAAATAAATACATTTCAATGCATAGTATAGATTCAATGAAAGTGATATATTTAACAGTGAATTGGAAAATTAAAAGTATCGTGTAGATGTAAAAAAATATTTTAACCAAGTCAAAAATAATTTAAATTGAATTTTAAAACAAACCTTTTAAAGTCACATCAAGGCACCACTTAAATTTTATATCATATCTTTTAAAACTCATATTTTGAATTTATGAGAGATGTAAATGATAAAGCAACAGCGAATAAAATTTTATGCAGCTTTTCATGTTGAACATAACTTTTGCACATGCGATTATAAATAAAACAAAAATAAAATGATGAAATAAATACAAATATATTTTGTAAGAAATAGCATAACGTCACTCAAAATTTGATATCAGTATTTTTAAGTTCCATATTTAAAATTCTTAGAGCATAAGATAAAGTGCTGCGTCAGAAACTTTTAACCCGTCAAGGGTTTTTGCATTGATTTTCTCTTACGTTTAGCTTTTTGAAAATTCTGAATTAAAATCCAACCCAAAGTTTCAAAATAAAAACACGAAATAGGTATTCAATAGAATTTGTTTCTGTTTCTACACTTTCAACTTTGTGACACCTGTCAAAGAAAAATTGGGAAGGGGAGGGCACAAAATTAAAACTTTGCCCAGGGTGCAGTTTTCTCTTTGCACACTGCTGTACATTAACATATTTAGTTGGCTTATTCAATTTTAGATTAATGCTAATAGAAATTTTAACGGAAATTTACTGATTAGTACTTTTAACCCCTCACTGACAAGCCCGTGTTAATACGTTCACTAAGCTCCAGGTTTCATTACAATATAAGCAATATTTAAATTAATATAATTCTATTGATTTAATGCATTATTAATACATTGAACAATGATTAATACTTCCAAGGAGTGCATTCATATTTGTTAAGATTTTTTATAAAATATTGAAAGAATCATCTTTTTTTAGCAGTTAAAAAAAAATTCAGAGAAAACATTACAATTTTGCCCTTTTCCAAGACTGTCAGAGGGTTAAATAAAAAAGTGACCACTAGTATTTAAAGAAAGTGGGCACTTATGAAACTTGTACTAATGGCCACTGGAAACTAAGGAAATTTCCCAATTTTGCCCTTTATTGACCAGCAAAAGAGAAGGTATCATAAAAAATAGTACCAAACACTAAAAATCAACAACATTATAGAAAGCTCATAAATGGTTAACTGCTTGAGTAAGGTTTTTTAAACACCTAAGTACCTATATCAAGATTAAATTAAGACTGTACATTAAATATTTTGTTTTTTTTATTAAACAATAACATGTAAATTTTGTTTTTAATATACATTCCCTTCTCTGTTATTTCTTATCAAATAAACTAAAATATTTATGAAGAATTGAGTAATTTTAATTTTTAAAAACGTGATATTTTACTGAAATTGTCATATAGACAGTGTGTTGTTACTAATGATAATTTCCTAACAATTCCATGGTAAAAACAATAAAAAAAGGGGGGGGGGGAATCTAGTTTTATTTAAAACAGCTTGATGATAGAAAACTTGAAATTTCTTTATGGCCAGAATACGTTCCTCAAAATTAAAAACAGATGATTACTGCATCATGAAAAAAAAATTAATTAAAGATAATTTGTAGATATGTACATATAAAAGCTGAAATGACTATTGATTAAGGAAATGTGACCGGCAATTAGTTTCAAAGCAGCAAGAAACTATTATATTGCAAATTCCAAGATAAACTTTCAAAATTCCAAAGTTATTAACACTATCTGAGACAATTGTACTACATTTCACACGCTAAAACGTTTTAAAAAAAGCATGCTATAAACTTCAAATAAACTCTTATTATATGGATGGCATGTAGTTTTTCAAAATGTCCAAATAATGCCCGTGCTCATAACAAAGGAATTCTATAAAAGGTGAGTTACGAAAAAATTTGATAATAATTTATGTATCTTAAAAGTTATAATACCTCACTGTCACTGAAAAAATTTAAATTCCCAGTCGGCAAGACAAATAAATACGAAGTCGTTGCCATATGATGAAACAGGAAATGACGTCTTTATTTACATTTTAACATTAATTGATGCGCATGCGCCAAAGGTAGGATCTGTTCACGAATGGTGATCGAATTGCCTAACAAAAAAGATTAGAACATGTTCAGGAAATCGTTTAAAAAAAGTGCAAAATCAAAATACAACCAAAAAATACTAATAATGGTTCTGGTGGTAAACCGATATCCGTAGTAAAGTTGCCTAAATTAAGAAATATATCGATGATACAGGCCAGTTTCACATTTAACAGCGCGATTGGCGGTTCAAGCCGTCGAACACGCCGTCTGGTGGAGAAAAGATATAATTGGCGATTCAAGCGTTCGAATACGCTATCTGGTGGAAGAAAGATGTAACTTCTCGCTTCAGGATAGTGCAGTCATGAACATAGAATAGAGAAGGACTTCTCACGAAATAGGTTTTAGAAGAAGAAAACCGTTCCTTGAAAATTTGTCTAATAGATGGCGCTGTGTCGCACGGTTGTACTCGGTTTCGTCTGCTTCAATTTGCTCTACCAATAACTTCTTTGATCATTGAGATCCAGCCAATGAACGTTGTCCGCTAGAGGCGCTGGTATGTACATGGTTGTATTCTAACCGTTGCCATCTCTTCATTTAAGACCAAAATCGCGACACGATATTCACACTATTTCGTGTGAAGTCCTTCTCTATTCTATGTTCATGAGTGCAGTGGAAGCGCATTGCATTACATGTATTTTAAATTTGTTCAGAATATTTATTCTTTTGCACAATTTCAGATTTCCTGTGACATTTGTGTTCTGTCTTATATGACAAAGTAAAAATTATCCAAATTTGAATATCTAAAACTTTCGAATGCATTTACAATAAAGAATTATTTCAACTTTAGCATTAGTTAAAGGGAAATTAAAGGGACAATTTTCCTGTACCGAAGGCTGCGAGTAGCGCCTCTATAGGCCGTTTTAATCCCAAACCCCATGCAAGCACATGCAAATCCCATGCAAGTATTTTTCATTTGCTCAGAATGATTATTTTTTTGGACAATTTCAGATTTCATGTGACATTTAGGTTCTGTGTTATGTGACAACAAAAATTATCCGAATTTGAATATCTAAAATTTTCAAACGCATTTACAATAAAGAATGATTTTAGATCAGCGCCCGTATAGGCCGTCTCAAGTCCCAATAGATGCAAATAAATCATTGTCAAAAATTGAAAAGTTCTGAAGAGATAGTAAATTGGCGCTGCCTGCAGGTGGGAATTGAGACAGGGACCTCGTGAACAGTAGGCGAGTAAAGCCAAGCTAGTTACTCAAAGCCCGTAACTCGCTTCATACTGTTCAAGTGAGATGAGACACTGCCCCCGCCGAGGATGAGATCGCTACACACTCCATACCCAGCGAGGAAAATATCTTGAAGTCCGATGAGCGATATGCACTAGTGAGTGATACTACCGTATGCATGTGGGATGCGCGGCGGCGAATTTGGAATCTTCCCTCGATTCACGGACTTTTGGCGAGAAATGCATTTTGAGATGAAATGAAAAATATGGAACCGAAGTAGCGATCGTGCGCGAATCGAGGGAAATGCCCAAACAGTTATTGTTATTATTTCGCTATCGCTTGTGGCACATTTTCGGTTGGAATCTTATTTGCGTTTTTCGTGTGTCAATAACAATAAACCTTTTTTTTTTTTTTTTTGTGTGTGTGTGTGTGTGTTCGTGCTGAAGAACTAGCGATGTTATTGTATCAAGAAGCGTCCTTTTTAAAAAATATTCCGACACAATAAATATCTTTCAACTAACTGACACATTGAAGACTAGAATCAGAAAATTTCATGAAATATTTTTAAAACATACAAAGTTAAAGAATTGTTTATTAAACATAAACATTTGTCAATGATTAAAGTAAATTATTATTCTTAAATTTTGCTTTCCAATGTAACCAATAGGTTTTTTAATATTATTAGTAAAATTATAAATAAAATATGATTGGAATATAATCCTTAATATAACTTTTTTCCCCAAAACTTTGGAAAGGAATGTAGTTACTCCCTTAGTGTTGATTTTAGAAAAAAAATGGCCGCGGGGCGGAAATTTTTCAAAAAGGGGACACTATTTTACTATTAAACACTATATTAAATTTTTTTTATATAGTGAGCAGAATAAAGACAATTTTTGCTATAATGGTCTGAACCGAACTGATAAAAAAATTAAGCGGGTTGACCGACACAATACAACAAATTGGAAATAAACTACGCTGATAAAATAGACACAATTTTCAATGGACATGACTGGTATGAGAATAAGTACAAATATGATGCATGAGCTGATGCTAGTTTCACAACATCAATACAGAAACATAATATGTCCAACATTGGCATCGGACAGTTAGATGTGTGCGAGTCAGTGTTGAATTTTTTCAGCAGACTCTGGGAGTGCCAAAATCAAGCTTACATTTTCTCTACATACTCGGGCCAGGTCGAGCTATAACTGGACTTAATTAATCACAGGACGTATCAATGCAATTTATTTTGTAAAAATAGTAATAGCAATAATGAATTTCAGTTAACAGAATCTTTAAATATGTATTATAATAAATTAGAGAATTTTAAAAAAAAACTAATTTTAGTTTCTTCTATCTTTACAAGAAGAAAGTATTGGATTCATGAAAATTTTTGACTTCCGGTTTTCAATGGATTTATACGTTTTAGAAGATCCTGAACATGATTTGATGGTTTTTAGAAAATGTCTATCACTCTACGAGTCTGACGTTACTTTATAGGTAACTTTAGATAAAAGAAATCATCCATTTATTAAATATTGTGTTAATATTAACCCTAGATCTACCGGGAATTTTATTCAAGTTTTAATAAAACGTTCTACACCAGAATTTTTATTTAAAACTATTTAACTTATTTATTTACCTTATTTTTGTCTGGTTTATATACTTAGTTTATTTTAAAGAAATTTCTGGTTTGAATGAATATTTTGTATGTACCTGTCGGGTCCAATGGACCCGTCTGGTAGACGGAGGGTTAAAAGTAATTCGTGAAATTTACACGGAGAGGGGGGGGGTGCACCTTCCACTGCTTGGGGGCGCATTCTTTCCTCGGGTTATAAGGGCCCAATTTAGATTACAATTCAGCTACTTTCTGTATTATAAAATTTTATCTTAAGACTTCAGTTGCCAACATTTTTGAACATTAATGGTGCATTATTTTTTCGGGTTCTATGAGCTTGCTTGATTACTACGAGAACTGGCCCATTCAACTTGGCTTTCGATTATCTCTGGCACATGCAGAGCACTTCCGGTACATACTTGCCTTAAGTTGCGGGGAATGCAGTTCACAGGTTTCTTCAGAAGGTGGTTTGCTGGGAACACACAAGACGCTGCGGAAGATAATGTAGCCCCAAAAACTAGGTTCATTTATTTAAAAGATTTTCAAAAGATATAAAATCATACAAACTTGAGTTTTGTTTAAGGTTATTATAATGGGCCCCGGCAACACCGGGCATACAATATAGATTCAACTATACAGGGTGTTCCAAAAGTACTGAAAGATGCTTCATGAAACACAAAGGAAATTCAAGAAATGATAGAGGATGCTTCACGAGATCTAATGATTCAATTATACTTAAGAGGCTACTTCACTAGTGCTGTAAAAGCAACGACTAAATGAACACCCGTATGTATTCGTTACTTTCAAACACACTACCCATTAGAAAATATTTGTTACTCATTACTCTTTAGAAAACGGGTATTAAAAATTATCCTAAGTACTAGTACACATATATTCGATGTATTTTCTAATTTTCTGAGTGGGTTTTTTTTTTAATTATAATTAGTTTTAACTGTTCCTTAAAATAACAGATAAAATCTATATGGATGCTTACACTAATTTAACATTTCATAAAGTATAAAACTGGGCATTCAAAATACTGCATGTGAAATATATGGTCACAAGACTACAGTAAATATAATTATATACCGTATGTGAGGTCTTTTCAAAAATTTGTTACCGTTACATAGACCCATAATAAAATTTTGAATGAAACCTTTCTGTAACAGAAATCTGTGTAAAAGTGGAATTTTACCTTGAATTTAAGAAATGATAGAGGATGCTTCACGAGATCTTATGATTCAATTATACTTAAGAGGCTACTTCACTAGTGCTGTAAAAGTAACGACTAAATGAACACCCGTATGTATTCGTTACTTTCAAACACACTACCCATTAGAAAATATTTGTTACTCATTACTCTTTAGAAAACGGGTATTAAAAATTATCCTAAGTACTAGTACACATATATTCGATGTATTTTCTAATTTTCTGAGTGGGTTTTTTTAAAATTATAATTAGTTTTAACTGTTCCTTAAAATAATAGATAAAATCTATATGGATGCTTACACTAATTTAACATTTCATAAAGTATAAAACTGGGCATTCAAAATACTGCATGTGAAATATATGGTCACAAGACTACAGTAAATATAATTATATACCGTATGTGAGGTCTTTTCAAAAATTTGTTACCGTTACATAGACCCATAATAAAATTTTGTATGAAACCTTTCTGTAACAGAAATCTGTGTAAAAGTGGAATTTTACCTTGAATTCTAATGATTCAATTATACTTAAGAGGCTACTTCACTAGTGTTGTAAACGTAACGACTAAATGAACACCCGTATGTATTCGTTACTTTCAAACACACTACCCATTAGAAAATATTTGTTACTCATTACTCTTTAGAAAACAGGTATTAAAAATTATCCGAAGTACTAGTACACATATATTCGATGTATTTTCTAATTTTCTGAGTGGGTTTTTTTTTTTTTTTTTATTATTATAATTAGTTTTAACTGTTCCTTAAAATAATAGATAAAATCTATATGGATGCTTACACTAATTTAACATTTCATAAAGTATAAAACTGGGCATTCAAAATACTGCATGTGAAATATATGGTCACAAGACTACAGTAAATATAATTATATACCGTATGTGAGGTCTTTTCAAAAATTTGTTACCGTTACATAGACCCATAATAAAATTTTGTATGAAACCTTTCTGTAACAGAAATCTGTGTAAAAGTGGAATTTTACCTTGAATTGAAATATTCCAAGATCTGATTTCCATAAAAATAATACAATGAAATGCATCTGCTAAGATGAAAAATTTCTCTGAAACAGAATTCCTTAGGGATTTCTCACAATTCTGTCTCCGTAAGTATTACTATATATATTAAAGAAAAAAATAGTAATTGAGTATATTAATAGAAATATTCACTGCTTACTGAAACCAGTAAAACATGACAACTGAACGTGTCTATAATGGAAACTAGCATGAAATCGGTTCTCAAAACATATTTACCTCTGCTCGACATTGCTAAACTTTCTGACACATTCATATACTCAACTAATGCATAAACTCATAAAATTGGCAGTGATGCGAATGATATGGAATCGAATAGCGTTTTTTCATTTTTCGATAAGTTCATCGCAGTTCAAGCTAGTGATGGGCGATAACGAGATGTTTTTCTCGATTTTCTCGATTGTATGGACATCTCGATATTTTTCGATTGTATAAATTTTTTCTCGATGACTACAGTTTGCAAATTTCTTTTATAAATCATATATTATGTATTATATACGTCATACATTTATCAAGAATCGTCTGCTGGTGAACTGGAATGAGTCGATGTTAATAAAGACTAGGTGACTTCGACCGCTAGCGGGCCCCTCCTTTAATCGGGGCCCTTATTTATACGTAATCTTGTAAT
This sequence comes from Maratus speciosus, assembly GCA_963932465.1. Lineage (NCBI taxonomy): Eukaryota > Metazoa > Arthropoda > Arachnida > Araneae > Salticidae > Maratus > Maratus speciosus. Next base: position 431,459,248 of record OZ010793.1, on the reverse strand, counting down.
ATGAAATCACGAACAGGTTACCCGCTATATACGGCACTGATATATGATAGCAGGCGGGTGTGGTGTGCACGCATTACAAAATTTTGTAAAAAATATAATATCGAAACGAATGAACGTCGGACCAGATCTCTTGGGGGAGGGGTCAAAGCGAGCGGAGGGGCACAGCAGCTGCATAATATGATTAAGTCGTCACAGGTCTTTAGGCCTTTCCAACCATATGTCACATGAGAAGTCTGGATCTGAATTTATAAAAATGCCCTCCCCGTGGCGGGGAAAGAAGGGGAGGGGTGCGGGAGGTGGATAACATGAGTAAGTGGTCATAAGCCTTTCCAACAATATGTCACATGAGGTGTCTCGGCTAAATTTAGAAAAACACCCCCGTGGGGGAAAAGTGGGGGGGGGGCGGTCACCGGAGGTGCAGTACATCAATAAGTAGTCACAGACCTTTCCAACGATATCTCACATGTGGGGTCTTGGCTAAATTTGGAAAAGTGTCCTCCGGTGGGAGGGTTCAAAATGGGGGGATGGACACCGGAGGAGCATAACATCAATAAGTAGTCACAGACCTTTCCAACGATATCTCACATGAGGGGTCTTGGCTAAATTTGAAAAAGTGTCCCCCGGGAGGGGCAAATTGGGGGAGACTATCACCGGAGGTGCATAACATCAATAAATATTCACAGACCTTTCCAACGATATCTCACATGAGGGGTGTTGGCTAAATTTGGAAAAGTGCCCCCGGGGGGGGCAAAGTGGTGGAGGGGACACCGTAGGTACATAACATCAAAAAGTAGTCACAGACCTTTCCAACGATATCTCACACAAGGGGTCTTGACTAAATTTGAAAAAGTGTCCCCCAGGGGGGGCAAAGAGTGGGGGGGACTGTCACCGGAAGTGCATAACATCAATAAGTAGTCACAGACCTTTTCAACGATATCTCATAAGAAGGGTACTGACTAAATTTGGAAAAGTGTCCTCCGGGGGGGGCAAAGTGGAGGGGGGCGGCCACCGGAAGTGCATAGCACTAATAAGTAGTCACAAACCTTTCTAACGATATGTCACATGAGGGGTCTTGGCTAAATTTGGAAAAGTGTCCTGAAATTTCATATATTATAAATAATATTTATCAGAGGGCTCCATAAAGAAATCCGATCTAAAATGATAACAGCGGAAAAAACTACCCTCGCAGTGGGGGCCAAATTGGGGAGGGGAGGAAGAAAGTCTCATAATATGAAAGAGTCATCCGAGAGCTTACCGATGACATATCACATGACTGGTCCAAAAAAAGTTTGAAAATTGCTCCCCCTCTCTCCCCCCGTGGGCCCACTCTTTCACCCCGGAATTCACACAGCCGCCACTTTAAAAATTTTATGTTCAATAAATAATATTTACCGGAAGACTGCATAAAAAACCCATATTTAAAGTGATATTTAAATTTATTATAGAAATCGGCTACGGTTTTAAAAATTTGTTCGCCCCTTCCCCACCCCCCTTTGAGCGAAGAAAGGTTCATAGTATGAAAGAGTGGTCAAAGGGCTTTTCGATTATATGCCACAGGAAGGGTTCGGTAAAATTTTTAAAATTGCACCCCATGAGTCCACTCTCACGTCCTCCTTCCTCGAAATCACCCGGCCCACCTTCCTCTTTGAAAATTTTATATTTAATAAATAATTTTTATCGGAGGGTTCCAGGTATGTGACATCTTGGTAGGGCTAAAATAAGAGAAACTTTGAAAATTAAAGCTTCATTTCACAGCTCATTGTCATGCCTTTTTCTCTCTCTCGTCCCTTGGTACTCTCGATAAATTTTCTTACTTTTCTTCTCTGCCGAGGACGAGAGAAATCCTCGAAAAGCTTCTCATAGCGAAATGTTGAAAAGCGCGAGAGAAATCCTCGAAAGGCTTTTCATTGGGAGATTTCGAAAAGGACGAGAGTAACAAGCGAGAGGCTTCCCATCGGGAAAGGTTGAAAAGGGCGAGAGGAAACTCTCGAGAGGCTTCCCATCCCGAAAGGTTTAAAACCGCGAGAGAACCAACCATCGAGCAGCTTGCCATCTGGAAGCGTCGAAATGCTGGAAAAATCATCGAGATGAGATTTGCCGAAATGCGAGATGGAAATGAAGCTTTCAGAGTCAAACTTACCGCATTTCTGGTTTAAGTCATAATTTCTCAAAGGAGTCCATCTGCTTATCCAATCTCTTTTTAGCTCACAGGCTATCTAAGCCTGAGAGCTAATGTACCCGTCGGTTCTGTGTGTATGCATGTACTGTACGTACGTACGTACGTATGTATGTACGTAACGCGATAACTCTTGATTAAAATGTACGATTTGCTTCATTTTTTTTATGTTCATTCTGATAAGGCGTTCCGCTGTTTAGTTTTGACGGTTCATTGGTTAAGGATAAAGGGAGAGAAGGGGGGCTGGTCCCCCACCCCCTCCTTAATTTAGATAAATAGGTTTTTCCTGTAGAATTCTTCGATTTGCTCCAAATTTCGTATACCGGTTTATTATGTTAAGGAGCTTCCCTGATTAAACTTGGAGGTTCATTAGTTAAGTATGAAGGGGGGAAATGGGGATAGACCCCCTCCTTAATTTCGATAAATGGGTTTTTCATGCAGAATTATTCGATTTGCTCCAAATTTGGTATACCGGTACATTATGTTAAGAAGTTGCCTTGATTAGATTTGGAGGTTTACGGGTTAAGTATAAAGGGGGAGAAGGAGGCTAGACCACCCCCCCCCCCTTAATTTAGATAAATGGGCTTGTCATGCAGAATTATTTGATTTGCTCATAATTTGGTATACCGGTTTATTATGTTAAGGAGCTTCCCTGATTAAACTTGGAAGTTCATTGGTTAAGGTTAAAGGGGGAGAAGGGGGGCTGATCCGCCCCCCCCCCCCTTAATTTAGATAAATGGGTTTTTCATGCAGAATTATTCGATTTGTTCCAAATTTGGTATATCGGTTTATTACGTTAAGAAGTTGCCTTGATTAGATTTGTAGGTTTACGGGTTAAGTAAAAAGGGGGAGAAGGGGGCTGGTCCCCCTTAATTTAGATAAATGGGCTTTTCATGCAGAATTATTTGATTTGCTCCAAATTTGGTATACCGGTTTATTATGTTAAGGAGCTTCCCTGATTAAACTTGGAAGTTCATTGGTTAAGGATAAAGGGGGAGAAGGGGGCTGGTACCCCACTTAATTTAGATAAATGGGTTTTTCATGCTGAATTACTCGATTTGTTCCAAATTCGGTATACCGGTTTATTATGTTAAGGAGCTTCCCTGATTAAACTTGGAGGTTCATTAGTTAAATATAAAGGGGGGAAAGGGGGTGTAGACCCCCTCATTAATTTAGATAAATGGGTTTTTCATGCAGAATTATTCGATTGGCTCCAAATTTGGGATACCGGTTTATTATGTTAAGAAGCTGCCTTGATTAGATTTGGGGGTTTATGGGTTAAGTATAAAGGGGAGGGGCTAGTCTCCCCTTAATTTAGATAAAAGGGTTTTTCATGCAGAATTATTGGATTTGCTTCAAATTTAATATATCGATTTATTCCGATATGGCGCTTCCTTCATTAGATTTGGAGGTTCATTGGTTAAGTATACAAGGGCGAAAAGGGGGCAAGTCCCCTTAATTTAGATAAATGGATTTTCATGGAGAATTATTCAATTTACTTTAATTTTTTTTTCTATGTTTGTTCTGATAAGGAGCTTTCCTGATTAGATTTGGAGGTTCATTAGTTAACTATAAAAGGGTTAAAGGGGTTAGACCACCCTTAATTTAGCAATATGTTCCTTTTTTTCATGCAGAATTATCTGATTTGCTTCAAATTTGATATACTGATTTATTATAGTTAAGGAGTTTCCCTGATTTGATTTGGAGGTTCATTGGTTAAGTATAAAAGGGGCAAACGGGGGATATTTCCCTTCATTTATTTTTTGAGGGACATTATTCTTTGAAATAAGAGTATAATATACAGTTATTGTTAATAACCTGTGAGCTCAATGCCATCAGTTTAACTGGCACTTATCATTTTATTGCTATTAACCGATGTGGGTTATGAAGCATAGTGGTTTATGTATTGAGTTCTGTATAGTCCTAGTTTCAAACTTTACTGTTAAATTTAGTGTCATTTTGCCACGAATTTTCAATGTTTCTCTTATTTTAGCTCTGCCAAGCTGCCCCATACCTGGAGACTCAGATAAATACTATTTATTAAATATAAAAAGTTCAAAGAAGAAGGTGAGTGAATTCTGGGGTGCGCGAGAGTGCACAAAGGGAAGGGGGGGGGGCGGGTAATTTTCAAACTTTTACCAAACCTCTCCTTGACATATCATCGGAAAGTCCTTTCACCACTCTTTCATATTAAGAACCTTTCTCCTCCCAGAGTTGAATTCCGGAAGGGGTTCGGGGGGGGGAGCGGTGCGGGGTGACTTTTTTTTTGAATTGTTGAGATTTCTACAATAAATATCATTAAATGAGGTTTTTTAATGGAGCTCTCCGATAAATATTATTTATTAAATATAAAATTTTAAAAGTGGGGCTGCGTGATTTCCGGGTATATTCTAGGATAAAAGAGGGAACCCACGTGGGAGGGGTAGATTTCAAACTTTTTTTGGACCAGTCATTTGATCTATCATCGGAAAGTTTTCGGTTATCATTGCAAAGTTACTCATTCATATTATGAACCTTTCCTCTTCCTTCCTTAGTTTGGCGCCCCGAGAGAGGCACTTTTCGAACTTTTTTGAAATTGTAGCGTTTTTAAACATTTTAGATCGGATTTTTTTTACGGAGCCCTCCGATAAATAATTTTTAATATATGAAAATTTCAAAGAGAAGGATGGGCAGGGTATATTTCGGGGGGGGGGGGGGGAGGGGGCGGCACGATAATTGGAATCCTGGGAGTTGGGACTCTTTTCTATCTTTTGCTGACACCCCTCATGTGATATATCATTGGAAAGTTCTGTGACTACTATTTCATTTTATATATCGCCCGCGCCCCTTCCCTTACTTTGCCCCCGAGCGGGGGCACTTTACTAAATTTAGCCGACACCCCTCATGTGCCATATCGTTGGAAAGTCCTGTGTCCACTTATTCATATTATGCACTTTCCTTGCCCCTCCCTCCTACTTTGCTCCCCGCGGGAGTTCGTTTAATGTATTCCAGTCGAAGACTTTATAAAAATGGGGAAATTAAAGATCCAATCTCAAATGACGTAGAAAAATCAATAAAAAATTTTGATCCCTTTTATCATCCTTTAGTTCATATTTTTGACACTAGGGGGTGCTTTTGATTCTTATTTCTTTGGCCATTTTGGTACTAATTGCCGAAAAATTCTAATTTTTGATACTTAAACTCCCCTTACCGCTTCATAGCTACTCGCGTTTTTTCAGCTTTTTTCAACCAGGGGGCACCTTTACAAGACTTTTCCAGTCTTATGGCTCCTTTATAGTTTCCCTTTGGCTTGTTGTTTTTTTATTCCATCTGTTTTCAGTTACCCTATATTTAATAAAATCTGCCTTATATATATGTAAAAACAATGATTTCAGTAATCGATTCTAGAACATCTCCTTTGTAGATTCTCGAAAGTAATCGATGACTGTATCGATTGTGTATTTTACGATAACGATTTTTTTCGATTGGTAAAGTTTCGAGAATCGCCCATCACTAAGCCCTATCACTATTATGAAATTGTCGGCCAGAATAATAGCTAAGTTTTCCAATAACTGTTTTTAGCTTTTCTCGTTATAATCGATTGTAAATCATCTCGATTGTAGATTCTATGAATTAATCGATGGCTGCATCGATTGTGATTTTTTACGATGACGATTTTTCTCGATTGTCGAATTCTCGAGAATCGCCCATCACTAGTTCAAGCTATAATCAAGTGCTTTTATATGATGGCCCTTCAATTACTGTCACATCCAGAAATTTGGTTCTAAACACACATTTTCATAGTATATCGTCAAACAAATCTTTTGAATTTAAAGAAAAAAGAGACACTAATCCATTTCTTAATTTCTGATCAAAAGTGCTTACAGATTTTTTGCGAATATGAGTAAAAAGCAATGATTTAAAAAGTTATATTTCATAAAAATACTTTATCATTCCTTAAATGCAGCTATAATGAATATTTTGTTCTGTTATAAGCTTCAGTTTTTTTTACAGTAAAATTATGAGCAATCTTAATAGATTAAATGCATAATTAATACGAAATTAATCTAATTAAAATATTAAATGATAAACACATCTTGTCTCTTTATTGCTTGGATCCATGCTTCCTTTTTTTAAATGCATTCATTAAACCTCTTGGGAAAAAAAAAATCAATTATTCTCTCCATGTTTGAAAAAAGCATATAACACTTCATATCTGAGAAATAAAAAAGAAAAGTGCCCTTTGTTTAAACTGATGGCAATGAGCTCACATGCCATTGACATTAATTGTATATTATACTCTTATTTCAAAGAATAATGCCCCCCGAAAAAAATTAAGGGGGGATTACCTCCCTCCCGTTTCCCCTCTTTATACTTAACCAATAATCCTCCAAATGTCATCAGGGAAGCGCCTTCTCAAAATAAATCGGTATACCAAATTTGAAGCAAATCGGATAGAAAAAAACATTTATCTGAATTAAGTGGGTATTAGCCCCCGTTCTCCCCTTTATATTTAACCAATGAGCTTCCAAATCTAATCAGGAAGCGCCTTATCAGAATTAACTGGCATACCAAATTTGAAGAAAATCTGATAATTCTGCATGGAAAACCCATTTATCTAAGTTAAGGGGGGGATTAGCCGCCCGTTCCCTCCCCTTTATACTTAACCAATCAACCACCAAAACTAATCAGGGAAGCGCCGTATCAGAATGAACCTAGAAAAAAAAATTGAAGCAAATCAGATATTTCTATCAAGAGTTATCGCGTTACGTACATACAGAACCAGCGAACACATTATCTCTCGGGCTTTGATAGCCTGTGAGCTAAATCCCTGAAAGACAAAACGATCTCATAGTAATCGTTCTTCTAAAAGCAGTTTGTTCTGCTATTGACCATGTGACTTCAAAATCTTCCTTCCAAAATTATTCACACGGACATTTTCGGCAAATAAACGAGTGCTGAAGCAAAGCCACTGAAGTAACGAAACGATTAAATGAATACCCATATGGGACACTAATACGGGAACAACCGATTTCCGAACACAAATTCACATCTTTCCGCATCAGACAATGCGGCTCCGTTCATGAATCACGAAATGAAAGTAACGTTTGAAGTTTGTTTCTAAGTTCTGCAGTAACGACTCATATTCCGAACTAATGATTTGGTACTTCGTACCAGAGAGATTACCCGTTACCCAGTAACGAATACATGCGGTTTGCAATGCCTCTACACTCTCAGAAATAGAATTCTCATTTTTGACGATTTAGCAATCCTCAAGCTGTATTTCGTAGTTTTTGACGATCATTTCCTATCACCATCACGTGACTTTTAAGGAAAGGTAAACTCTCAGATATTTGACGAAAGTTTTTCCTCAATCACGGTCAGACTCAATGCATTTTAAGGAAACCGTTGCTGTACCTCCTCAAATCCTGCGATTTTAGCAAGCAGATATTTGCTTGTTTGTATTAGTCCCGTAATAATTTATTTTTAAAACAGCACTTTTTAGTGCTTTTCAGAAAATACTGAAATATAGGTAGTTATTGTTCCTTCATAAGTTATTTTTTTAGCTGTTAAAATTTTTAGGAATGTTTATTATTATTATTATTATTACTTATGTTGTTGTTCGTTATGTTTTAATTCGAAAAGAATATATTTCCTGTGTTCAAAAACATCCAAAAAGAAAATTTAATCAATAAAATTTCAAAGATCCGGGATATCTTTTTTTAAAATTTATTTAAGTATATTCTGTTTTTAATCAGATTAAAAATAAACATAATTGATCCCTCTCCCTTTTATAAACAGTAAAGTGTTAAAATCTTATCCATCTATTCAACGTGATAAAATCTCACGCAATATGCACTTCACAGTTCGTTATTTGTGTGCAACAAATTAACCAGACCATATTCTGCCCATTCATTGAGCAAAGAAAATTTCACTAATAAATGATTTAATCAAGCCATATTATAATTATTCATTGACCATGGGAAAAACATAAAAATAAATTAGCCTTCCTTAAAACTTTCAGCACCGATAAAATTACAACAATCTATCTTATAAAAATATAATCACGCGGCATCTTTCATTAGATCAGTCTAAAAGCACAGTCATATAAGTCCCCAATAGCCCGGTCGGTAGAGCAAGTGTCTCCCACCCCAAAGCCCGCGGATTCAAATCACGCTGAGGAAAACGAGAAGTGATTTTTTTCTTCCCTTGGTAGAGGAGCTTCCAAACTGTTCAATAGATGGCGCCACCAGCCCTTTTTTGACGAAACTTTTGAGGAAATTTATATCGTCAAACAAGTGAAGAAAGTAATTTCATTAATTTGACGAAATGTTCGCTCGGAGCATATTCCAGGAAACCGTTTCGTCAAAAACAAGGAAAATTTCGTGAAATCTGAGTATTCATTTCTGAGTGTGTATACTTCACTCATGCAAAAAAAGTGCTCAGAAATCTGTTAATCCTATAGCAGAAATTTTTAAAAATATCTTGTTTGGATTTCCACATTTTAATTTTGTTTTGGTTGTTTGCATTGGATAGCTGAGGTTGATCTCTACAAAGACTGCTTTTTACTTTCGATTTTGTTTACAGGTTTTTATTTTTTAATTAGAATACTTTCCCTTTCTGAACTGGTTTTGAAAGTGGAAGTATCCTCATAAAAAGAATAAAATATATAGACAATTGAAAAAGTAAAACATTGCTTTTCAGGATATCAACCTCAGCTATCCAATGCAAAAAAATAAATAAAAATAAATATTGAAGTGCAAGAGATATTTTTAATAATTTCTCCCATAGGATTAACATTAGCAAGTAAGTGTTTTCATATGAATTAAATAGCCCGGAAGATGAAATTAAAGACTACGAAGCTCGCAGAAAAATGTGTTGATCCCATAAAATGTAAAAGAATTAAATGATGAATATGTTATATGTATGCATGCCTGACATCTAGCATGCAAGCAAATAAATCTATAATTTTTAACCAGGGTTCGTTGATATATATCAATCGATATATATCTTGATATATATCATGATATATATCCGATATTTATTTTGAAAATATCAAGATTTTTGATATTTTCATATTACTTCCATATTTATTTTCAAAGTGTGCTATTTTCAATATTTTTCTATATTTAATATTTATTTTCAAAATATCACTGTGCAAGATATTTTTGATATTTTCAGTCAAAATAAGTGCAAATGAAATTTCTAACTGTGTTGTTCTGTAAATAAAGAATTTTTGTCTCTGATAGTGACTTTTTTAGCCGAAGAAGAAAACAAATATCTTTTCCAAGCTTTATGTTTGAATTTTTTACTTTTAACTGTAGATTATGGGGAGATTATTAATTCAGAACAGACACTGAATAATAAACTGTCTAATTTAAATACTCAGTTTTATATATATATTACAGCTTCATTAGAAAATAATCTCTTCTGGTATTGATTTAGTTCAGTTTAAACTGTATAGCATGTTACGGAATAAAAAATTTTCAGTTAAAACAATATTATGTATTTAAAATTTTGTTTTATAAATTTCTAAATTCTTGATGATACTGAATCCTATAGCTTTATTTTATTTACTTTTTTTTTTTTTTTTTTTTTTTTTTTTTTTTATGTAAGTGCATAAAGCAAATTGTTTCGGTTTTCATGTTTTCAATTAGTTGAACTTCAATTTTATTCTAAGTAAAAAAAAAAAAGAAAAATGTGCTTTTAGTATATTGTTTAAGTGTTCATGTTAAGTGCAGTATGTTTTAGTTTCTAATGTATATTATGCTTGAAAATATTTATTATCAGCAAAGTTGACTATTTTGAAAATATCGGATATAATCAAAAATATCGGATATATATCAAAATATCGGATATTTTTGATATTTTCGAAAATATCATGATATTTACGAACCCTGTTTTTAACTAAACACTAGGACTACACAAAGCCTCAATATCTCCATTCCTGGCAAAAAATCCAGAGAATCAAAATAACGATAAGGCTAATGTACAAAATCCGGTATTATCAAAAGATGTGCAACCCCCAAACAGACAGCAACAGCAATCAACCGAATGACTAGGAAGAGCCCCAACTGATCCTAGACTTATATTTTGCCCAGATCATGTTTTGGCTAACCCGACTCTAAAAGAATATGTAAATATGTATTGAAAAATGTTATTGCATGTTCAAAAGACGTACGTATTTACCGTATCTTTTATAGAATTTCTTATTAAATTAACATGTAAAAATTAACCGAGTATCCTGCACATTTTTTTTTTTTTTTTTTTTTTTTTTTTTTTTTTTTTTTTTTAGGGAATAACATGGAAAAGTACATAGACATGACGTTCGACATTGTTTTTAAAGCTATCCAGATGTATTTTAAGAATCATTGCAAGTGCAAAAACTCAGGTGACCAGATTGATAGTGCGACAGGAGATGACAGGGATGATCTATCTGAATTTGAGTTAGAAAAGCTTCGGGATAGTTCACGTGATGCGCTGCTTAGTTATTTTCTCACCGAAGATGAAATGCGTGCGTATGAGGCTAGAAAACAATTGGGCTGGAAAGCCGAGAACCCTTTAAAATGCAAAAATGAACTAGATGCAGAATACAGCAAAATTATTGAAAGTCGACAGTTGGGGCACAAAGTACCTGATATAACTAAAGATCTGTTTAAAGCAGGTCTTTCATCATTGATTTACTTTATACAAGAGTTTTCTTCACATGCAGGTTTCGAGGAAATCCAATGTAAAGTAGACCTGCAAAATAACTCTACTTGGATTCGAATTCCTGCTAAAATTTTGTGTATTGGTGAACCTTGCATGATATCGAACTAAAAACTGAAAAAGACTCAAAGCATAAAAAAAAAATCCTCAAGAATGGAGGACGGTGAAGAGCGATCCGCAATGTCCTTTGAAATATTCGAAAATACTCTGGAAAATTTTAATGTGAAAAATATTAATCCTACAAAAGAAAAAAAAAAAAAAAAAAAAAAAAAAAAAAAAAAAAAAAAAAAAAAAAATTAAACTATACTTACTTATATTTTTTTTGGTTTCTTGAGTAATTTGTTATTCTTTGTAATTGTAAATTTAGCAAGACCAAGGGGATCATCCCGAGTGAGTGGCCAGACATGTTGTCAGGCACTACCCGCTCTAGATTCTCTCCAGGCTGTTGCCTTTTATTTACAATATTTTACATTTTGAATTTACATGCTGAGTAATCCTTGTTTTGACAGTCGGTGCATACACTGCAGGCAATCACTTTTTTATGTTCTTTATGAGAAGGAAACAGGTTCCTCTAATAGGCGCTAGGTGAAGAAATGGCTGGGATGCACATCCATGCAGCCTGCCGAGGCCCCCAAAATGACATCCTCGCTGTTCTCCTGCATTGTTTAAGTCCATTTCTAGCTGGTAAAGAAGTTGATGGTGTATCGGTGGAGGTCTTGGTGGGGTGTTGGGTACCAATACTTCCATCTGAGAGCATTCATCGTCCGAACTAACCAAGGATGTTATTTTGGCACTCTGTACAGTTCAGATGTTTTTTCTGAAATCCTAGAAATAGAAAAAAAATTAAGTAAAATAAAATAAAAAGTTATACTACTTAAAAATAAATATACTTACTTTTCAAACTGGCCGCGAGCTCATCCTTAAATAAATCTCTAAGATAGTTGGTCTCAGATATCAAATTTTAATCCCAATTAGTTCACATACTAAAAAAAAGAAAAATTTAATGTATACGTACCTTGTTGAACCAATAGTTGAAAAATAATGCTAAAATGAAATTATTACTTATGTATAACAAGAGCCTTCTTATCAAAACGGACTTGCTCAAAATTCAGAAGATGGTGCTCAAAGAATTAGTTATTTGGTATAAATTTAAAAAGCTGGATTCTGACAGAGACACATTTGTACATATCAGAATTAAAGTGCTCCTCATTAGTTGTTAGGATCGCCGGAGGAAAAAGGACAAGAAGTGGGTCTTTCTTTCTTTTTTTTTTTTTTTTTCCCGAGAGAAATGCAGTGATCACCATCCAGCATTTCTCTCATACATCTATCTATATTACGAAAACCCGCGGAGGTAACATCGTCTAGATGCACAAACCGTTGACCGATAGTCTGTCCCAGCTGAAATGTTAATCTATTATCTTCATTTGTATTAACATTTATAGGAATCCCGTTAAAAAGTTCTACTATAGCCGAAGCAAAAGTTGTTTTACCCGAATTTACTGGACCCTGAAGCGCGACCCATCTTTTTTTGGGTTCCCCAATTTGATAAGCCTGGAATACTTTAGTTAACAAATTTTTTTAATTTAAACTCTCCATGCCATCTTTTAGTCAATTCAGCTAGGATAACACAATCGTCCTGTTTGGTTTGTGGGGTCATTACGTCACCCCACCAGGTGTAGATTTCTCGAAGTTGTGTTATTAGATAATCTGTATTAGTAGTCCTGTTAGTAATTTCTGAAATATATGAATGCACAACCCTCAATGCCGCAGTCTATCGGCCATCATAACAAAAACTCGCGAGTTTTCGTAATGTCTCTGGGAAATGTCGGTGTCAAGCTTTGATTTGCCAGAAAGATTTTTATAAATTTCTGAATATAACGTTAGTGTGTTAGGATTTGTTATGTTTTTTTCTACAGCATAATCAGTAAACAGTTCAAAATTAAAAGGGGTTTTTTCTATTTTCTGAAATTGAATAGTATAAGTTAGTTCTTCAGTAGCATGCAAAAATTAAAAAAGTTCTCGGGTATCAGTTAAATAAGTTAGTAGCAAAGGCGTGTTTACGATAATTTTAGAAGCTTCTAAATCTTCCCAAATAGTTTCTTTTTTAGTTGCAAGCATCATTTCCACAACACAAAAACCCACTTCTTCGCATTTGCCAAGATACTTTCCAAAATTTTTGACATTCCAAAACATTTGAGCATTTTAGTAGTAAAAAATTGGGTGATCAGTTCAAGTTTAGATAAGAAAAAAGCCAAAAAGAAGAATTTTTTTGCCCGGTTATTAGCGCCTGTGTGCTCAAATGTGTTAATAAACCGGGGTTTTTCAATAATCCAATGTTCGTATAATGGTAAACAAACATATTGAAACTTATGAATGAAATAGCATGTTAGTGAAGGTAAGAAAAGTTTAATTTACTGTAAATAAATGGTAATTTTCTTCTCATTTAGCAATCAAATAGAATGAATCATTTATATTTTGTATTTCCATACTATAATTAACATTTTTCTTTAATCAGGAAAAAAAAAAAGGATAATAGTCACATTTTTAGGATTATCATATAAAAAGGGATACATTACCATTTATAAACATCTTCACCTATTTCCTAATGTAAATAGTCTGATATTTAATTTGTTTGTTACTCTACAACTATTTCCTTAACATAAGCTGATTAATAATAAATATAGTAAATTAGAATATTCTAGATTTAATTTGTGGTACAGGATACAGTGAGAAAAAATCATTCATACACATGGTCTGTTTATATAAGGATAAGGGCAAACATATATATTGAAATTTATGAATGAAGTAGCTTGTTTGTTGGTAAGAAAAACTTTATTTACTGTAAATAAATACCTTTCTACTTATTTATCAAATAGAATGAAGCATTTAATAAAGATTAATATTTGACAATTTTGTTATTCTTTTTTCAAAACAAGATAAAATAATGGTACTTTTAGGCTTATCATATAAAAAAGGTATTTTTAAGATAGCCTATTTTAGAATGTAACTAGTCTGATATTTTATTTAATTATTATTCAAACTATTTCTTTGGCATAAGCTGACTAAAAATAAATTTAATTTAATAAATTGGAATAGTGTAGATTTAGCTTATGGTAGATACAGTGAGAAAAATTTATTCATACACATGATCAGTTTATATGCTATGCTAATGGTAAACAAACATGTTGAAATTTATGAATGAAATAGGTTGATTGTGTAGGTAAGAAAAACTATTTACTTGTATATAAATAACTTTATTCATTTATATCAATCAAATAGAATGAAACATTTAATAAAGATTATTTTGTTGAACTTTTAATCCATTTTTCAAAACAAGGATAAAATAATGGCACTTTTAGGCTTATCATATAAAAAGTTACATATTTGAAATAATGTTAGCCTACTTTATAATGTAACTAGTTTGATATTTTATTTATTTATTACTCAAAAATTATTTCCTTGACATAAGCTGGCTAAAAATAAATTTAATTTAATAAATTAGAATACTGTACATTTAACTTATGGTGAGAAAAATATATGTACACATGGTCAGTTTTATGCTAATGGTAAACATATTGAAATTTATGAATGAAATGTTGATTGTGTAGATAAGAAAAACTATTTACTTCTAAATAAATAACTTTCTTCATTTACCAATCAAATAGAATGAAACATTTAATAAATATTAATATTTTGTTAAACTTTTAATCAATTTTTCAAAACAACAAAACTGCAGCATAAAATAATGGCACTTTTAGGCTTACATAAAAAGTTACATTTTTTAAATAATGTTAGCCTATTTTATTTGTAACTAGTGTGATATTTTATTTATTTATTACTCAAACTATTTCCTGGATTTCAGCTAACTAAAAATAAATTTAATTTAATAAATTAGAATATATTCATACACATGGTCAGTTTATATGTTAATAAGCAAACATTGAAATTTATGAATGAAATAGGTTGTCTTGGTAAGGAAAACTTTATAAATAAATGAATAGCTTTCTTTTCAATTATCAATCATAATCGAATAGAATTAAACATTTATAAACATTAATATTTTGCATTATTATTATTATTCTTTTCTCAAAGCAACAAAACAAAACTGCAGTATAAAACTATACTTTCAGGCTTATAATATAAACAGTTACATTTTTAAAATAATGTGAACGTATTTTATAATGTAACTAGAAAGGTAGCCCGTCAAAAATGACGGAAATTTAGATATAACGATATATACAACTCATGTGCAAGAATATGAGTTTTCTCGCTTGTTCCGCAGTGATAGATGAAAATAACACATTTTAAGAACGAAACACATTTATGAAAAACTGTGTACAGTAGAAGACCACTAATCTGCACAGTTTGGTTCCAAGTGTTATGCAGATTTGAGGCTTTTTGTGCTCATGTCTATTCAATCTTTGTTTACATTTTTTTTAAATTCATACATTGGACAATTTAGATTGTTGAGCCTTAAAAATAAATAAATAACACACTTGAAGTAAGGTTAAAAACTATTAAATTATCGTATACGATTTCATGAAATGGTATTATATGGTATTATATGTGTGTGTTTCACGATCTTGGTTATACGACGTTGGCGAAATTGGCTGCAACTTGTCATAATCCTAATAGTGTGGGCCTCTATAACAAAAAAGTAACCAGTTTTTAGTAAAATTTCTGATATAAAGTAGCTTTCAAAAACTTGTGTAAAATTGCAGGCCGTTCTCGTGTTATGTCAGTCCTAGGAAAAATATTTCTAACACTGAAGATTTTCCATATATATATGGAATTTAGAAAAGCTTCTCCAAAAGAAAGGTCCTGAAATGACATTGTAATTCCTCTATAACTTCAAAGTTTAATCGGGCCCTGATGTTGAGTACTGAAATCTAATAAATACAGTTATTTTGAATATTACAACAGAATTAAACAGTTAAACTTATTTAACTTAAACCCGCTGTTACTTCCCGATGTTATTTTTCAGTATTAAGAAAGAAAATTACTTAAAATTTTCAAATCATGCATTTATGATTTTTTTCCGTCTTTAATAACTAAATAATGAAAAAATAGGCTTTTGTTCTGAGCTCATAAATATAACAATAAAATAATGTAACTAAGAGACATTGCAAAATTAAATCTTTGTGATTACAAACCATAAACAAACGATTCCGCCACCATTTTACCTACTATGACGTCATTAGAATATTGCCCATTGATTGTTGGGGAACTTACTTTGTGAATGATTACCTCAATGATTTAATATTTTTGACGTTTCACGATGAATGAATCACTTGTGTTTGTTTAGGTTTATGGAATGAGATATTAAGCTGTGAACCTAATTTCAGTTCAAGTTATCCAAGGATATATGTATTTTTAATCGAAATTAAAAACAATGCTTTGATCTCGAAATAAAAAGTTTTAGTTTGTATAATTTGTTATTTCTGTTAATTATTTATTTAAGTACTTTTCCATTATAGCGCATTTTTAAAAAAAGCTTGGCGCGATTCGGCCATCAGAAAGTGAGATATGTTGCGAAAATATATAAACAGCTATGAAAACAAATCTAATGAACTTTTATCTTTGTTTATATATGCACTTATATACATAAAAAAAATCGTTTCTAAATACATATAATTTTTTTTTATATACAATTTACGGCACAGATTTCAGATATGAACCGAGATACATTACTGGCGCCAAAATGGTGTTATTTTGCCTGCTATGGTAACACGGCTATTGTTTTTTATTTATTAATAAATTGTTTATTTACTTTTATTTTCTGTTTTTTAATTATATAAACTGTTTTGTTCTATAGTTATTATTCAAACTTTTTTTTATTTATAGTTATTTCCTTTTCAAAATGATAGCAAATAATTGAAAAATATATAAGTAACTGGTATTCGAAAGCGAGATTTCTGCCAAATTGGCGTCATACAAAAATCACGCCAACCCCCATGCGTATATGACATCTGTGCAAAAATTACTTCTGTTTCTTTATAAAAATGGGTAAATAGCTTTTTTTATATTAAATTGTCGGCACAGATGTCATATACGCCCATATTGGCGCGATTTTTTTTGACGCCGATGTCATATACGCACCGGGTACTTAACTGTCGCCAAAGTGTCGTTATTTTGCTTGTAATGGTAACCCGAATGTTGTTTATGCTGTTGATGTTTTCGCCAAATTGGCGTCGGAAAAAATCTGTGCCAAATTGTATACATATGGAAAAAATTGCTTGTGAGTATGAAGCAGTAAATATGTTGCCAGAAAATACGTTGACAAACTTCTTTCTCGCCAAGAAACTTTTCTCCGAAGTATTGTACATAAGCAATGATTGCTAGAAATGCATTTTTAATTATGATATGCGCTTTTATGTTTCGCTACATTTATGCATACTATACTGTGTGTATAAATGCTACAGTTCATATACAGGGCTACACAAAAGAATTCGTAAGAGTTACTGAGTATGAGAATAAATTGTTTAAAGGTGGTTTTTAAAGCAGTTATGCATTTTTATGCTGAACTCCATTTAGTTTCCTAAGAAATGTTTGTAGAATATAGATAAAATGATATACATGGTCACACAAAGAATTTGATACATAACCGTCTATGGATGATAATATCTGGAAATGTGATTTCAATAGTTTTAAGAGTAATTTAAATTAAATTTTAGCTAAATAGTGGCATGTAATAACGGTACTATTGGCTATGGGCGGTAACTGCTGAAACCAACTTTTAAATTTTTTATGCGTTTTCTAAAATGTTTACTTAGTTACCTTGGTACTTCTTAACTATCCCGTCGACCAAATTACTGTCGCCAAATTGTAAGATTAATTGCCAATAATGGTTGCCATTAATTAATTAATTGTAAGATTAAATGCCAATAATGGCCAATAAAACCATTAATTCGACGTTTTATTTGTATTTTTGTTAACGTTTTACTATTGATTTGGCGATTTATATAATTTGGCGAAATTGGTCGACGGGATATCTAAGAAATAACGTTATCTTATTTACCTTATTTCCCTAAATAACGAAGTTTTGTTAAAGCATTCAGGATGTGTTGGAAAGTGTATCATATTCTATGCTTAACGCATGATTTTTCTTTCTTCTTTAGTCTTATTTTGCATTTATTTTATTCTAAATTTTTTAGTCTTATACTGCTTTATAGAAACTTTGGCACAGTTGTCATATACGTTATCATGTATTGGCGCGATTTTTTTCCGACTCCAATTTGGCGAAAACATAAACAGAATAAACAACAACATCCGGATTACCATATCAAGCAAAATTACGACACTTTGGCGCCAGTTAAGTACCCGTTGTGTATATGACATTGGCATCAGAAAAAAATCGCGCCAATATGGGGCGTATATGACATCTGTGCCGAAACTTTAATATTTAATGCTTAAACTCTTCGCTCCACTGCCCTTGCATATAGTACAAACTATAACACGGATAGCGCAAAATAATAGACAGTTTGGTACTTTTCCACAGTAGGGGCTTTGGTATTTTTTTTTAAAAGCTTGGTGTAATTTGGGCATCAGAAAGTGAGATAGTGAGATTTGGGTACTTTTCCGTTATGCGGACACCATTGTCGCCAAGCGTAATAGTTGGCGCAAAATCGTGAATTGAAGAATTTGAAAAATAAAAGAAAAACCATTGTCGATACTAAAGTGAGCATTTAAAAAATATAACATTTGAAAATTCCAGACTTTTACGAACTATTTAATCAAATCACAAATATATACTTAAAATAAGTGAACAAATAACTGCTATAAAATAAAGCAATAAAATAAAACTCATATTAAACGGCTGGCATAAAATTACAAATATCTTTTAGCATTTTGAAATAATTGGCGCATTAGCATACATTTTGGCATGGTGTCCGTATAACGGAAAAATATCGAGATTTGTTGTCAAATCATATAAACAGCTATGAAAACAAATTTGATGAGCGGTTTTGTTTGTTTTATATGTATATTATTGGTGTTTTTATGTACAAATTGCATCTGTTTCTGTATAAAATTAGAGAAACGGCTTTTTTATGTTAAATAAATCGTATAAATATCGAAAAAAATGCGTGTGCATATAAAATGAAACAGTGAATAGGTTTCCGGAAAATATGTTACCAAATTTCCTTTTTCGCCAAGGCAACTATACTGGAAAAGTACCTAAAGCACATTAAAATCGCGCAGTTAGGAGCTCACACAGTACACCGTTGTCTATTGGTGGTTATTTTATTAGTAGCATCGGGATTAAAGATGTAAAGATGTACTTTAAATTCTCACCCATAGATTTCGAAAAAATATCTTAAAAGAGTGGAGTTTAAATTAAATTTCGGTGACCTCCATTATGAAAGATTAATGGTTTTAAACGGGAATTTCACCAAATTAGTCAGCTATCGCCAAGTTGGCTAACATTTGGCGCTACTGTGGTAACCCTGCATTAATATTTTTCAACAATTACTCATTTCAATGAGGCGGTCCTACCGGAATAGTGAGGGACACACAGAGACTTGGATTTTATATAAATAGACTAGTCTACTTTTTTTTTTTTTTTTTTTTTTTTTTGTAAAATCACCATCAATCAAGAATGTATAAGTCAAAATTAACTTTTTTACTCACTGGCCAGTACATGATTTTTTTTTTTTTTTTTTCATTAGCCAGATTTTTTATGCACTGGCCAGTAACAAATTTATAAATGTTTGATTAAAAAAAAAGTGCTTTTCGCTACTGTTATATCTTTCATCGCATCAGGCAAAGACATTCACGAGCTAAAATCTACGAGAAGGTTCTTTTCCAATATCTCATTTGCATTTCAATATTTTAAAATAATTTTGTTCCCATTGGATAGCTGAGGTTGATCCCTACATTAGCCCCTACTTTAACTTTGAGTGCATTTTTATGATGACACTTTTACTTTTGGAAATGGTTCCAAAAGTGAAAATAACATTTAAAAATGTATGCAGCCAAAAAAAAAAAAAAAAAAAAAAAAAAAGAAAGAAAAGTAAAAAAGGGCAAATGTAGGGATTAATCCTAGCTATCCAATTAAAATTATTTAAATGTAAATGAGATATTAGAAAAGAACCTTCCCATAGGTTTAACATTAGCTAGCAAGTATCTTTGTGGGACGGGAGCCTTAAAATCATGACTTACTAACATCCTTTACCCCCCTTTCCCTTTGACAAGATTACACTCGACATAAAAAATGGCATTTACTGCAGTCAAATTATAATATAAGTGATAAACTATATTTAAAGATATGCTGATATGTTATATAAACGAAAGATGGATTTTTGAAATTAGAATATACTTTAATTTAAAAAATGATTTCACATCATGGATATTTCATTTTTACTTAGTAGAATCTATTATCACAATTGACGAGTGTCAAGTGGCAACTTAAATTTGCACAGTTGTGGTAATAAAGTCAATCTCCAAATTTTCAGTATTACTCGCTGATTGGCGAGTGCTAATTTTTTCTTGTACAATAATGCAGTTATTTTTCACAAATTTTTTTATAGTTTATATATAATAAAATCTGATGTTTAAGGGAAATAGCTATATAAATTTTCATCATCAACAATTTCAAATTTCACACAGAAAAAATTCTCCTTGACTTTCAATGTTTATTACTCACCCCCACCCTCTCAACTTCATT
The DNA here is from genome assembly GCA_963932465.1 of Maratus speciosus. Taxonomy (NCBI): domain Eukaryota; kingdom Metazoa; phylum Arthropoda; class Arachnida; order Araneae; family Salticidae; genus Maratus; species Maratus speciosus. The sequence continues at coordinate 431,438,720 of OZ010793.1, read as the reverse complement.
CATGAAACTTTTTTTAGTCAATGACCATTTTGTTTTTGTACTTTTAAAAATATCATTTTACCCCTTCAAATAAAGTCAATGAATATTTCCACTTTAAAAAAAAAAGAACCTTAATTATATGTGTTATAGACACAAATTACATTGTTGATGTTGTCTTGCCAACAGAATTGGAACTGTACACTGGATAAAAGGTAAAACTGCCACACCCCTCCCCCTTTACGAAATCTGTTTTCACAAGATTATAAGCCATGGCCATATAGATCTCCCACTCCCGAAATAAAATTTTGTCTGGGGTACAGATTTTGGCCCTTGAAAACCTAAACATTTATGTAACTGAATCTTCTCTTATAAAAGGTTGTGCCTCCTAATATGCAGGATGTTTCTAAATTAATGGAACAAACTTTCAAGCACAACTATTCCTGAAAATTTTTTTGTACATAAAACCAGACCACAATATATTTATTTCAAGAATAAGATAATGTACCTCGCTGAATTCAACCTTTCGTTCACAGCTTTAACAATATTGAAGATTTTTATCAGATTAGTTTTGTATAAATGTGATAACATCATTGGAAGTGTGAAATTTCGATAAGTGACACAGCCTGTACTGCAAAGTTTAGGTGTATATTTTTAATAACCACATACATATCATTTACAATGTAAAGAATAAAATTTTCAGTTAAGGGGGTTGGTCACTCAGCTTCGATTTCCGCTAACTAATGTAAAGTCTATGGGCATTTGATGCATTCGTCTATTTAAAATATCTCCTCGGGAAATTAATATTTTTAACTTCTATTTTAGTGTACCCTTCCTAAGATGTCTCTTTTTTTCTTTAGTTCTCAAAATATTTCTAAAGTATAGGCGTAATTTTATATGAAGTGTTAAAATTTTACTCATAGTTTGCCCGCTTTTAACACATAAAATATTAAATTCAGCATAGATTTTAGAAATATTTTGAAAACTAAGAAGAAAAAAAAAGATTCTTTAAGAAGAGTATGCAGAAAAAAAGATGTTAAAAATAGGAATTTACCGGAGAAGATAATTTAAATATATGAATGCATCAAAAGTCCACAGACTTAACATTACGGAGGAGAATTCCAAAGCTGAGTGACCAGCCACTTTAAGATTCAGATTTAAAAAAAAATCCAAATGGTCATTTTGATTAGTTTATTAGATACTGGGGTAAAAAAATGTGTTGGTAAAGCAGAATATCATTTCATAAATGAATATACTAGGCTCATTAAATCTTCTAAGCAATCATCAGTTACTGAATCAGAGGTGAAAAAAATATTATAGTATCTATTTATATAAAATCCAAGTCTCTGTGTGTCCCTCACGATTCCGGTAGGACCGCCTCATTGAAATGAGTAATTGTTAAAAAATACTAATGCAGGGTTACCACAGTAGCGCCAAATGTTAGCCAGCTTTGTGACAGCTGGCTAATATGGCGAAATTCCCATTTAAAACCATTAATCTTTCATAAAGGAGGTCTCCGAAATTTAATTTAAACTCCGCTCTTTTAAGATATTTTTTCAAAATCTATGAGTGAGAATTTAAAGTACATCTTTACATCTTCCTCCCGATGATACTAATAAAATAACCGCCAATAGACGACACTGTACTGTGTGAGCTCCTAACTGTGCGATTTTAATGTACTTTAGGTACTTTTCCAGTATAGGTGCTTTGGCGAAAAAGGAAATTTGGCAACATATTTTCCGGGAACCTATCCACTGTTTCATTTTATATACACACGCATTTTTTTCGATATATATGCGATTTATTTAACATAAAAAAGCCGTTTCTCTAATTTTATACAGAAACAGATGTAATTTGTACATAAAAACATCAATAATATACATATAAAAGAAACATATAAAACAAACAAAAACGCCCATCAAGTTTGTTTTCATACCTGTTTATATGATTTGACAACAAATCTCGATACTTTCCCGTTATACGGACACCATGCCAAAATGTATGCTAATGCGCCAATTATTTTAAAATGCTAAAAGATATTTGTAATTTTATGCTAGCAGTTTAATATGAGTTTTATTTTATTGCTTTATTTTATAACATTTATTTGTTCACTTATTTTAAGTATATATTTGTGATTTAATGAAATAGTTCGTAAAAGTCTGGAATTTTCAAATGTTATATTTTTTAAATGCTCACTTTAGTATCGACATATTTTTCTTTTCTTTTTCAAATGCTTAAATTCACATGATTTTCATTTTGCGCCCACTACTACGCTTGGCGACAATGGTATCCGTATAACGGAAAAGTACCCAAATCTCACTTTCTGATTCCCAAATTACACCAAGCTTTAAAAAAAAAAAAAAAAAAAAAAGCGTCAAAGCCCCTACAGTGCAAAAGTACCAAACTGTCTATTATTTTGCGCTAGCTGTGTTATAGTTTGTACTATATGCAAGGGGATGGGAGCAAAGAGTTTAAACATTAAATATTAAAGTTTCGGCACAGATGTCATATGCCCTATATTGGCGCGATTTTTTTCTGACGCCAATGCAATCTACACAACGGGTACTTAACTGGCGTCAAAGTGTCGTTATTTTGCTTGATATGGTAACCTGGATGTTGTTGTTTGTGCTGTTGATGTTTTCGCCAAATTGGCGTATATGACAACTGTGCCAAAGTTTCTATAAAGCAGTATAAGACTAAAAAATTAAGAATAAAATAAATTCAAAATAAGACTAAAGAACAAAGAAAAATCATGCGTTAAGCATAGAATATGAAACACTTTCCAACACATCCTGAATGCTTTAACAAAACTTCGTTATTTGGGGAAATAAGGCAAATAAGATAACTAAGTAAACATTTTAGAAGACGCATAAAAAATTTTAAAAATTGATTTCAGCAGTTACCGTCCATAGCCAATAGTATCGTTATTACATGTCACTATTTATCCAAAATTTTATTTAAACTACTCTTAAAACCACTGAAATCACAATTCCAGATATTATCATCCATAGACGGTTATGTATCCAATTCTTTGCGTGAACCTGTATATCATTTTATCTATATTCTACAAACATTTCTTAGTAAACTAAATGCAGTTCAGCGTAAAAATGCATAACTCCTTTAAAAACCACCTTTAAGCAATTTACTCTCATACTCAGTAACCCTTATGAATTCTTTTGTGTAGCCCTGCATATGAACTGTAGCATTTATACACACAGTATAGTATGCATAAATGTAGTGAAACATAAAAGCGCATATCATAATTAAAAATGCATTTCTAGCAATCATTGCTTATGTACCAGATTTCCGAGAAAAGTTTCTTGGCGAGAAAGAAGTTTGCCAACGTATTTTCTGTCAACCTATTTACTGCTTCATACTCACAAGCAATTTTTTCCATATGTATGCAATTTATTTAATATAAAAAAGCTATTTACCCATTTTTATAAAGAAACAGAAGTAATTTTTGCACAGATGTCATATACGCATCGGGGTTGGCATGTTTTTCTCTGACGCCAATTTGGCAGAAATCTCGCTTTCGAATACCAGTTACTTATATATTTTTAAATTATTTGCTATCATTTTGAAAAGGAAATAACTATAAATAAATAAAAGTTTGAATAATAACTTTAGAACAAAACAGTTTATATAATTAAAAACAGAAAATAAAAGTAAATAAACAATTTATTAATAAGTAAAAAACAATAGCCGGGTTACCATAGGAGGCAAAATAACACCATATTGACGCCAGTTAGGTATCCCGGTTCATATCTGAAATCTGTGCCGGAATTTGTATATAAAAAAATATTATATATATTTAGAAACGATTTTTTCTATGTATATAAGTGCATATATAAACAAAAATAAAAGTTCATTAGATTTGTTTTCATAGCGGTTTATATATTTTGGCAACATATCTCACTTTCTGATGCCCGAATTGCGTCAAGCTTTTATTAAAAATGCTCTATAATTGGAAAGTACCTAAATAAATAATTAACAGAAATAACCAATTATACAAACTAAAACTTTTTATTTCGAGATCAAAACATTGCTTTTAATTTCAATTAAAAATACATATATCCTTGGATAATTTCAGTTGAAATTATGTTCACAGCTTAATATCTCATTCCATAAACCTATACAAACACAAGTGATTCATTCATCGTGAAACGTAAAAAATATTAAATCATTGAGGTAATCATACACAAAGTAAGTTCTCCAACAATCAATGGACAATATTCTAATGACGTCATAGTAGGTAAAATGGTGGCGGTATCGTTTGTTTATGGTTTGAAATCACAAAGATTTAATTTTGCAATGTCTCTTAGTTACATTATTTTATTGTCATATTTATGAGCTCAGAACAAAAGCATATTTTTTTCATTATTTAGTTATTAAAGACGGAAAAAAAATTATAAATGCATGATTTGAAAAATTTAAATAATTTTCGTTACTTCTTAGTTATCCCGTCGACCAAATTACTGTCGCCAAATTGCAAGATTAATTGCCAATAATGGCTGCCATTAATTAATTAATGTAAGATTAAATGCCATTAATGGCCAATAAATCCATTAATTCGACATTTTATTTGTATTTTTATTAATGTTTTGCTAATTTATTTGTTCTTTCGTTATTTAAAATAAAAAATTATGTCAATGTGTATAATTTGGCGAGTGGTTTGGCGATTTATATAATTTGGCGAAATTGGTCGACGGGATAACTAAGAAGTACCTAATTTTCTTTCGTAATAGTAAAAAATAACATCGGGAAGTAACATCGGGTTTAAGTTAAATAAGTTTAACAGTTTAATTCTGTTGTAATATTCAAAATAACTGTATTTATTAGATTTCAATAAACAACATCAGGGGCCGATTAAACTTTGAAGTTATAGCGGAATTACAATGTCATTTCAGGACCTTTCTTTTGGAGAAGCTTTTCTAAATTCCATATATATATGGAAAATCTTCAGTGTTAGAAATATTTTTCCTAGGACTGACATAACACGAGAACGGCCTGCAATTTTACACAAGTTTTTGAAAGCTACTTTATATCAGAAATTTTACTAAAAACTGGTTACTTTTTTGTTATAGAGGCCCACACTATTAGGATTATGACAAGTTGCAGCCAATTTCGCCAACGTCGTATAACCAAGATCGTGAAACACACACATATAATACCATATAATACCATTTCATGAAATCGTATACGATAATTTAATGGTTTTTACCTTACTCCAAGTGTGTAATTTATTTATTTTTAAGGCTTAACAATCTAAATTGTCCAATATATGAATTTAAAAAAATGTAAACAAAGATTGAATTGACATGACCGCAAAAAGCCTCAAATCTACATAACACTTGGAACCAAACTGTGCAGATTAGTGGTCTTCTACTGTACACAATTTTTCATAAATGTGTTTATTTCTTAAAATGTGTAATTTTCCTCTATCACTGCGGAACAAGCGAGAAAATCTTCACATGTGCGTCATATTCTTGCACATGAGTTGTATATATCTTTATATCTAAATTTCCGTCATTTTTGACGGGCTACCTTTCTAGTATTTATATAAGAGCTGTTTTATTATTCTTAATTATTTATAATTATCTCGAGCTGTTTGGCTTTTTTTAAGAGTGGCAAAGGTATATTGGAAATTTCCTTAATATAATTTCTTTCGAGATGCACTTGAAAAATATTTAAAAAGGCCTTTAAAATTTGAAAACACATTAAAATTAATGCGTAACAAAAAACTGCATGAATTTACTCTTGCCGTAATAAACATTTAGTTATTTAACCAAGAACATTTATGAATGCATTAAAAATAAATTAATGCAAATTAACTGTAAGCCACCTTTATTTTAAAAAAATAGATTCCGCTTTTCCTGGTAAAAAGGAGAAGGAAAATTAACACTAAATTAAGTACTTCATGATAAGCAATGACCAAAAGGTGTTATGTATATAACTGTAGCACGATATAGCAACATGTAAATAATATAATTATATTAAAACAACAAATTAAACATTCGCAACAAGAAAAATATGATATAGATATGTTTTACACACTAAAAAGAAGAAAAAAAAAGACTTACTGATGAAATCCCTAACAAAAATACCGTGCAAAACCACATGGCGATATATTTTTTAGCGGGCGGGGAACGTATCGTTTACAGTAGGGATGCACAACCTGTGGCCCGTGGTGGGTTAAGATGTGGCCCGCGAATTTCGCGAATATATTACTGGAAAAAATTACAATTTTTCTCCAGTCTCAGGAAAAAATCATGAACTTCGTCAATTTGTAGCTGGAAAAAATGAAAATTTCGTCAATCAGTTAAGAATCGCGAATTTCATTAATCGGGTGCGGAAAAATTGCGAATTTCGTTGATCGGACATGAAAAAATCGCCAATTTTTTCGATCAGGCGCGGAAAAATCGCAAATTTCGTTGATCGGACATGAAAAAATCGCCACTTTTGTCGATGAGACGCGGAAAAAATCGCACATTTTGCCGATCGGACACTGAAAAATCACGAGTTTTGTCAATCGGGCTCGAAAAAATCGCGAATTTCGTTGGTCGGGCGCGAAAAAATCGTCTATTTTGTTGATGATGCAGGGAAAATTGTAAATTTTGTTGATTGGTTGCTGAGAAATCGTGAGTTTCGGCAGTCACGAGAAAAAATCCCGACTTTCGGCAAATTGCTTCGGGGAAAAAATTGCAAATTTCGTCAGTCAGTTAAGATTCGCAAATTTCGTAGATCGAGTGCGGAAAAATCCCGAATTTTTTCGATTAGCAGAAAAAAAATCTCAAATTTTGATGATAGGCTGCGGAAAAATCACATGTTTCGTCTGTTTATCGCGAATTTCGCCAATTTGCCGCGCGGAAAATTGCAAATTCCTTCCGAGTCAATTAAGAATTGCGAATTTTGTTGATTGGGCGCGGAAAAATCGCAAATTTCGTCGACAGGGAACGGAAAATCGCGAGTGTTGTCGACCAAGCTCCGAAAAATCACGAATTTCGTTGTCGGACTCTCGAAAAAAATCGCGAACTTTGTCGATTAGGCGTGGAAAAATCCATTTCGTTGATCAGGCACGGAAAAATCGCTAATTTTCTCGATGATGCGAGGAAAGATTGAAAATTTCGTTGATCGGCTGCGAAAAAATCTTGAGTTTCATCAGTTTATTGCGAGAAAAAATAGTGAATTTCGTCAATTGTCAATCGTGAATTTTGCCGATCAGACGCGGAAAAATCGCAAATTTCATTGATCAGGCGCAGAAAATTCGCTAATTTCATTGATCAGGTGTGGGAAAATCTCAAATTTCGTTGATCGGCTCCTCCTCCCCCCTTCGTTCATAAAGTTCACATTTTTTTTCGGCACTAGCCACTATCATGTCTATGTTTGTTTTTTAGCCCATTTAATAAAACAAAATTTACTCCCCGAATAAAGTCAAGGAATAGTATCACACATTCAAAATAATTTTTGCTATATCTCTGTAATTGGAAACTTAATATATCCTTGCCAGTCGAATTGGGTATGTTGACAAGGTAGGGGAATCCAGAGGGAACTCCCACCTTCCCCCTGAAGCCTAAAACCATATTTTTTATCTGATTATAGGCTACAGATTACCTCCACGAAATAGAATTATCTCCGTGTTACTGATGTGGTCCTTGACAACCCAGACGTTTTTGTAAGTGGTCCTTCTCTTAAAAACGTTGTGCACCCCTAGTTTACAGCAACCCAGAGTACCGGTTTTTCAACCGCGCCAAGCTTGCTTCGCCAAATGCGCGAATCGAGGGAAGATTCCAAAATCGCTGCGCGGCGGGACAGTCTTTATGCTGTTGTGCGTATATGTGATGCGCGGAATGGCAGACTTTGTGCTGTAAGCATTTCACAACGCAAACTTGAAAATATAATAAGCTGTCACATGGATAAAATCTTAAATCTTGAAGCACTAAAAGTCTCCGAACACTGCTAAGACCCTTGAAAAAATTATATGATAGTATTGAAACCAGTTTACGAAAATTTATGCATTAGGAGTTGCATCAGGCTCCTGCGGGCCTTTATTACAAGCCATACTGTTGAAATTAACGCCAGAAAACATAATTCTAGATGTCCACAGAAAACGACATCCTGATAAAGATCGCAAAGTAACTGACTTAATCAATTTTATTAAAGATGAACTAAGATGTCGCGAAGCTAGCAATTTCGCAAATAATTCTCCAAGCAAAGTTTTTAAAATTTTTTCAAGCGAAATATCAAAATTCTGAAACTATCAAAAATTTTCCAAAAGAAAAATATATCCTCAGCTGCCGATTTAAATAAGCCTACTAAACAATTTTACCTATTTTGAAAGATTTCTGATCATGCAGGTCTAAACTGTTCAAACTTCACGGAAGAACAGAAAAGAAATAAATTAAAGAAAGAAGGACGTTGTTAGAAATAAAAAAACATATGTTTTTTTTTTTTAATCACATTTTATCCATGAATTGCAAAACAAAAATCAACCCTTGTTTGAAATCTGGTAAAAACACTCATAACTATTTATTTTGCCCTAAAGAAACAACATTAGCAAATCCTGAAAATAAGATAACGAGCTATGATGTCGGATCAGAAAAGTAAGCAAAACAAATCACCACTATTGCAAACTTGTACAGTTTCTGTGTCTGCTGGCAAAAAAATGCTTGTTGGTAGAGTTATATTTGCAATGGTTCCGAAAAGTGCTTTATAAAAGGAGCTTTACTGCAAAAGCTAAAATTGAAGCCATTACAAAGAGAAAATTTAATAGTTTTTCCTTTGGGGCAGAGACGCCTTTATGAGTCTTGCTATGAAATATTTGGCCTCGAATTAAACGGTGTGTGCAGCCAATGAACTCGATAAAGATCGAAGCTTTTGTGGTTGATCACATATCAAGAGCTGTTGTTAAAACAATAGAACCTAAGTACTAGAGCAAATGAGAACGAAAGGATATAAGGCTACTAATAGATGTTTTGAACTGGAAATAAACATTTTACTAAGTTCTGAGTTTTTGTAAAAACGGGAATTGTGGGGAATTTGACTAAAGAACAATATGTTACTGAAAGACGGAAGAACAGTAAAGATATAAATTAACACTTTGAGGTCTAAGCCCGACTATCACTAAGGTTGCCGTCTTCGGTGAAGCAAACTAAGCCCGAGAGTCTCTCTGGGTCAACTTTTAACTCTCTGAGATATAAAAATACCTAATATATATGTTCGCTGTCTTTTGATATATCATATACGAAACTTTTATTTAAAAAAAAAAAATACGTAGCAGCAGAATATGAAATGGTATATGAAAATATCTAGGATCAGACCTTAATTAAAACTTATTGTGAACATTGTGGTGTTGCTCTTTGTGCTTTGAAATGTACCACATAAAAGCAAATTTTACTAAATAATGTTCATCTACAACTAAAACCTATTTTCAGATATTTGTACAGCATTTGGGTAAGTTTTTATTCAAGTCTGTGTAAAATTTTATTTTACAAAATATTTTCTTATGCGGAACTTTTAAAAAATATATAAAATATGCTTTTTACAATAATTTCTCTTTAAATATTAACTTTTAGTAAATTTAAATAGTTCCTTGATTAGGAATAAAAACAGTTTGAAGTTTATGATAAAAAATATTATTAAAATACATATCATCCAAGTATTTTTTTAAAAATCATGGAGAAGTACCAAATACTCTCGGTTCAGAGGGAAATAAGCGGTTGAAATAGCTCATATCTCAAAGTGTTTAAGAAAAGAGGTCGTTGTGACAATGTTTTTCAATTCCTACTATTAGTTCACACTCTCCCTATATTTATTTATTTTTATGTTACCGGCCAAACTAGATTGGCCTAGGCCAAACTAGTTTATCCTAACGCTCATCGGATAAACTAGTTTTTCCTAGGCCAAACTAGTTTATCCTAAAGCCCATAGGATAAACTAGTATTTCCTAGTCCAAACTAGTTTATCCTGACGCCCATAGGATAAACTAGTTTTTCCTAGGCCAAACTAGTTTGGCCTAACGATCATAGGATAAACTAGTTTAGTCTGCTATTAATTGGTCTGAACTAGTTTATGCTAGGCCGATATAGTTTATCCTATGCCAATTTCATTTGGCGTGCTTTTATTGATCCCAAAGACCACTTTGCGCCAACCTTCTGGTTTATCCTAGGCAAATCTAGTTTATCCTAGGCCAATTCAATTTGACGTGTTTAATTGATGCCAACCTGTGTTGAGCATGCCGAGGAAAAAAAAAAGAATTAATTTAAACTCAAATTCAATTTCTCAAAAATAAGTTAAGTTCAAGTTCAAATTAAAAATTTTTCAAACGAATTAGATAAACTCAAACACATCTATGGAAGTTAGCAAAGTTCACTAAAAGTTCGTTTTTTAATTTTAATTTTTTAAATATAATAGTAGTTCAGCGTCCAAATTTACAAAATTTTGTGAGCTAGACTTTTGTTATTCGATGTAAGGGTCTTTACGGGCCTACCCAATTTTCAGTCCCGACAATCGGTCCGGGCTTTGTTTGGGGATTACATTTTTCGAGAGGTTCGGACCGAGATGGACCGGGACTCAATTTTTTTTCCGGCTTAAGTCGGGACTGTACTGCATTATTCTTGAGGTATGCGCAGAAATTTTCAGTACAATTTCCAACCCATCTCATATGAAAATCATTTGGACTTGGACCGGCAGGATCTCTGGTCTGGTCAGTAAAACTATCAGTAACATTTGGCCCGGCCCAACTTTTTTTTAATGCACGTATTTTTAAATCGCTATTATTCCACAATTGAAATTTATTTATTTATTATTTTTCTTAATTTTTAGTTTCTTCTATCTTTACAAGAAAAAAGTATTGGATTCGTGAAAATTTTCGACTTCCGGTTTTCGACGGATTTACACGTTTCAGGAGTCAGATATCCCGAAAAATATGTTTTTACAAAATGTCTGTCTGTCTGCATGTATGTAACACAATTTTGGGGGCCCTCTAATGTACGGAATTTAATAAAAAAATATATTCAGGTAGTCTCTGAAAAAAAATATATATGATAGTCTCTGATCAGGTAGTCTCTGATTAGTTTTTGGTGTAAATCGCCCAACAGGTGGCGCTGGTATGCTAAATTTTGCAGGATTTTGACGATTTTCGTAATAGCTCTATCTCAAGAACTAACGTACAGATTTTCAACAAGCTTCAGATTCAGTTAGTCCTTGATATGAATTGATGCTGATTAGGTGTTGGGTATGCTGCTGTGCTGCATTTTTAACGATTTCCTCAATAGCTCAATCTCAATAACTAACTTCAGATTCAAGTATACCTTGATTAATATTGCTGCTGATTATGTTTTGGTGTAAATATCTCAACAGGTGACTCTGCTATGCTGGATTTTCCAAAATTTTCAAAATAGCTGTATCTCAAAAACTAATGCACGGATTTTCACCAAACTTCGGATTCAATTAGTCGTTGACATAAGTTGTTTCTAGTTAGTTTTTGGTGTAAATTGTTCAACAGAAAGCCCTGCTATGTTGCATTTTGTTGGATTTACACGATTTCAGCGATAGTCATATCTCAAGAACTAATGCACGAAATTTCATATCTTTAGAATCCTCACAATGAGCATAGATTGCCATTTAATTTTTCATTATAGCGAATTTTGAAGTATTAACATATTTGAGATAAAAGAAAGTTTTGAGATTGGTACATCCGACTAGTTTTAAGATGAGTAGATGCATTTTTAGGTAATAAACTTAAAGTAAGGTAAAACTTGAGAAACATAACTTGCCTATGGCAGAATCCCGTGTTTAACAAAAAGAAAATATGTTGAACTATGTAAAATGAGGATATTAGTACTTGTAAGAAGAATATAATGCATTTACAACACATGATGAACCTCTGATCAAGGGCGTAGCTACCGTGGAGCAGTTGGAGCAGACTGCTCCAGGCGCACGAATCCTAAGGGCGCAAAATTAGAAAAAGCTAAATAAAGATGTCTTAAAATATTTGTATTTTTTTTTTCATTATTAATCAGACATTATAGATGAATCTTGTTACAATCAGCGTATTTCTATGATATTTTACCTTGTGTTTAATCTCAACTATTTAGATTTAAAATATGTTTTCATACACAGTTGAAAGAAATGACTTCTATTCAGGAAGTTTTAATTTTAATTCATACCACCATATTGCAGCCTCAAGTAACTTCTCCAACAGCGTTTCAGCATGCCTGATTATTTTCTGTAACTTTTCTGGAGACGACCGTTGAAGATTTTCAGATCTTAAAGTAATCAAAACTTATTTAACAGGGATCTCATCGGTCACTTTACTGGCTACCACTATTTCCAAAAAATAATCTTTCTGATACATTTCTAAATGTTTTAGAAATTTATCATGATGATTACTGTGCGGAAATAATGGTAGCCAAAGAATTCACCGCTGAGAAACCTATATGTACGATGTAACAGTAGTAATTTACGATAATTATTTTACGATTTGGAAAAAATAGCCTGACAAGTTGAAGAAAATTATTGACCATTTTACAGACGAAATCGAAGAAAACGAAAATTTTGAAGGGCTTTTTTTTGTTTGTTTTGTGGAAACTAAACATGCATTAATACAGATTACAAAACAATAATAAGAGCTGGATTTAAACATATTCCACATCAGCTCACGGCGACAAAATTTAGACGGGAGGGGGGGGGGGATGTGGGTAAGGGGAAGCAGCAACTTAAATTTTGTGAGTATTGTTTTTGAGATTTTGAAAATATTGCAAATGTTGCAGAATCGATAAGCTTCAAAAAGAGAGAAAAAGTTAAGTACCCAATTCAGTGTTCCGTAGGGCCTGATTATAGCCTATGCAAAATTACACCACTTTTTGGTAACAGTATTTTTCCGCATTAAACCATATTTAATCGCATAATTTTAGGATTAAATAAGGCTGGCTGGCCCGCCGGGCAACCGACCTGCAGGTCTGTGCGCCCTAAACCAGGTAAAGCTGCTCCCTCCCTTAGGTGAAGCTAATAGTTTTAAAATTTGCTATACGCATTACATATGAAAAGTCTTAAATCATTTAATAATTTTTTTTTTAAAAATCACTTTTTTGAATCATTTTTTATTAATGATTTTTATTTCTCTTTGCAAGGCAGAAGAATTGATTTTTTTTTCTTGAAAGTTTCTTTGCTTCAAAGGATCATTTAAATCTTTTAAAACCTAATGTGTATGTTCTGTAATTTTCTTTGTGTCCAATAGCGACATGGTCTGCCCCACGAATTCTCAGCCTGTCTGGTACCAAACAGCGCGGCCTCTCTTTAAATATATATATACGTATTTTATTTTATTTAGTTTTTTGTAAAATCATTTATCAAGTATTTGTTTGAAATGTGTAGGCTTCGTGTATTCGTACAATGCTGTGATTGTAATTTCCCCTATATATATGTGTATTATATTGATTTTTGCGCTTGATGTGCAAAAGTATTTATAAAGAATATTTTCAGCGAAGAAAATGTAATTCAAACATTCTTTTTTGTTAAAAATTACATTTTAATATGAAAACGGGACTGTTTCAATATTGTCTATAAATGTGATAATCAGAACGGCGGTCAGCTATTTTGTATATACGTTAGAACAGGACTGTCTTTTTTTTTTTTTTTTTTTTAATTTTTAAATCGATTTTTCACGCAGTCATCGAGCTCGTATTTCAGACAAAATCGTGTTAAAGATATATGACAATATTTTTCCCTTCGTTGACTGTTTTTTCTACTTTCGTCGGGAAATTCCGTTGAAAACGCCATCTTTGACAAAGTTTTCAGTAAGATCTATTGTGTTTACAAAAAATCCGGAAAACGTCTTTCGATTACAAAGTTTCTGAATAACAACACATGCCAGTTCTCGAGCAAAAATTAATTAAAATGCATGTCATAAAATTGCCCCTTTGGATTTAAGAACAGCCTTAAGAAATAAAATCATAAAAATTTCAGGTTCATTTAAGAATATTATCACGGCCCGGGCAACACCGGGTAGGTCAGCTAGTCTATACTAATAAAAGGAAGTTTCGCTCTGTGTGTGGTTGCTAGTGAAATATATTACACGTAGAAGTCTGAAAATTTGGATGAGGGTAGTCCAAAGACAGGTCCTGATACACCTGGAGCTCAGATTTTTAATTTTTTATGACCGGCGCCCCCTTAGCACCTTTCAGTTTGTATACCCTGAATTGCTCAGAACTTGCCCCTTTTTATCCGATCTTTTTCGTTTTGGGGGCCCTTTTCCCATTTAATTATTCTCCGTTTCTACATTCCAGTGAAGACACTGGACCCCTTGAAATTTTTCTGCGCCATGCATTTTCCACACCCTAATATTGTCAACCAATCAATGCATAACTTTAAAATTGAAACTTGGACTCCTCTCCCTGGGCCAGCACCCTCATATTTTTATTGGGCACTTAGTGCCCTTTTTTAAGAATTTCCCCCATTTTTTTTTTTTTTTCGCGCTTCTTTAAGATTTTATTCGAATGAATAATAAATACCCTATGCTTAATTTCGACTTATTGAGATCTAAAGCGCTAAGTACTAGAACCTTTTAACATGTTTCCATCTTAGGCACCTGCTCTCAACTATCAGTTGGCCCCTTTTGGACCTCCTATTACATCTCCCTTAAAAATGGTCTGATTCAATAACTTTTTTTTTTTTTTGTAACAACATGATAGGAAATCCTGCTACTACGCAAACAACATAAAAATTTTTCAGACTTCAGCTGCCCCCAAACTTTAAAATTAATCGCCTTCTTGGGGCCCTTGCCCAGCTACATTCCAGTTGAGACCCTGGACCCCTGGGGCTTGGTACAAGGCCACTTTAAGTTTTTGTGTCCTTAATTGTTAATAAATAGCCGCTTTTAATCCGTCCTTCGTTTTTTGGGGCTCTTTTTCCATTTGGCTTTTTTTCGTTTTTACATTTCAGTTCAGACACTAGCCCCCTAGGGTAACTTTTTGTGCGCCATGCATTTTTCACCCACTAATTCTGTTACATTCTCATAGCATAACTTCAAAATTGAGTCTTGGTCTTCTCTCCCCGAGCCAACACCTTCATATTTTTATTGGGGTTCTAGAGCTCTTTTTCAAAGCATTTCTATGAATTTTTTTTCTAATTATTAATACATATACCCAGTGGTGGGATTCAGCCGGTTCGCACCGGTTCGGTAGAACCGGTTGTTAATTTGTCTTGAGTTCGGTGAACCGGTTGTTAAAATGATTCTTTAAAGGCGAAAATCGCATTTACATTAATTTGCTTTTTTTTAAATGTTTATCTGCACAACATTGTTTTGTAGGCATAACTTTGTGATAAGTCCTGATTAATTTCATTTAATAAAATAATATTTCATTTGGAACAATAATATATTTTTTTTCGTCACTCCTGTAAGAGAAAATTCAGCTTAAAGGAAATTTTAAAGAATTTTGGTAACTAAATTGACAGTCCTAGGCTAATCCCAGTTATATGGTAAGATTGTTGAAAATTACACTAACTACTTATCTATACTAATAAAAGAAAGTTTTGCTCTGTCTCTGTGTGTGTGCGATGGCTAGCAAAATCTACGGCACGTACGAGGCTGAAAATTTTTGTGAGGCTAGCTCAAAATGTCTCCTGATGCACCTGACACACAGAATTTTAAAATGCTAATAATTTGTTGAGTTATTAATTAAAAATCGCAACTCACTCTCATTAAAAACTCAACTCGGTCCTAGCGAGAAAGAAAAAACTCTGGCGTACGCACAGAAACCTTATTTATGTATCAGTTGAAAATGAATAATGAAAAGAAGAAATTTCGGGGGTATTTTGTCATTATTTATTAACTTACATCGTCCAAACCGCTTAGTAAAGTTAAAAATGAAAGACATATGCTGAAAGATCTACGTCTCAAATGCCGCAATCAATTTTAAAAAATATCGCAGTTAACCGCTTGAAAAACAATTTTCAAAAAAGGTCGTTTTTCCGAATAACTTTTTCTCCCTTATTGCAATGCCCCTCCGGGGCGCAATTTTGGAGGTACCGACAAACCAAAAATATGTTCTTAAAGTGAAACCCTTTTCTAATCGGTGGTGCAATTGGTAACAAATATGAATTTTAACCCTTTCAAATACACCGGTAAACGCAGGTCACTTCGCGCGTCACGATATTTTTTCTACGCTAAAAATAACTAAACGACCGTATTATTTTTTTAGCGTCTTAATAAATAGACCAGATTTAAATCACCTACAAAAATTTTGAAACGTTCGAACGGGTAGAAATATTTCTTACCAACACTGAAAAAAATAAAGTACTCAAAAATGAGTAAATCGATGTACTCATATCGAATTGAGTATTTTTGGATCAAAAATGAACCCATGTTTTCTCAATTTTGAAATATCACACGTTATCAAATCCAAACAAAACGATAATTTAGTACCTGTAATAGTTTATTTCATTTATGGTTGGATAGATGATGTTTATTAATGTAAATATTAAATTATGCACAGTATTTTAAAATAATTTAAAAGTGCTTGGATATAATGCTCTTGTCATAAAAATATTCGATTTGGGTATCTTGTTAATAATTTTGCTATTTTTCTTAATAAATAATCAATTAAATGTTTCTTGTTAATAACTTTGAAGGGAAGATAAATATCAGTACATTTTTACTTTAATTTTTACGTTTAGGGGGCAGTACATAACGATTCATATTTGAACACAACCATGGAATCGAAAATGAGTACATGCGTTTCTCAATTTTGAGTATATTTGGATCGGAGCTATTTTGAGTATGTGACGTATTTAAAATTGAGTACTTTTTACTCAATTTTGAGTACTCATTTTTTTCAGTGAAATAAGATGTGTGAAATTTTCGACGAAATTAGCAAAAATCTAAGTGTTTCGTTGGGGTTTCGCTCCTTCAGGGCGAAATTTTAGAGGTACTGAGAAATCAATAATATATTCGTAAATCTGAAATCATCTTCTTATCGATGGGACAATCGGTTTTAAAAAATAGGAATTTTAACCCTTACAAATACACCGGCAAATGCAGGTCATTTTATGCCTCAAGGAGACGATATTTTTCTACGCTAAAAATAATTAAACGACCGCATTTGAACACAATCTTTTAAGAGTATCTCAAATTCAGATGGTATTGAGATTCTCAATAGATCAGATTTACATCATCTACAAAAATTTAGAAACATTCGGACGGGAAGAAATATTTTTTTACAAAATAAAATGTGTGAAATTTCGACGAAATCAATGACAACCTGGATGTTTCTTCGCGGTTTCGCTCGCTTTCGGTTTCATTACGGGCCCAGGCAACGTTGTTATTCGAATAAACGGTACTTTGCTTTGGCACGGAATGTTCCCTGTTATCGCTGACCTATAGCTAATACTTAAATCGTCAGATTTAGATATATACTTCCAAGTGGACATTCTTTTATATTGTTCTTCATATCTGAGCAGTTTTTTAAATGAAAGTAGTTATTTTCATAAATGCAACAAATCCAAAATTTTGATAAGTTCCTCTAGTCTTATAATTTATATTTAGAAAAATATTTTTCCATCTCTAACAAATGAAAAGACATTGTATGATCTAAACTTGCCGAATCATGATACTTTGTATTTTACGAATTTCCAACGTTGCCTGGTCGTTTTTTTTTTTTTTTACTAAGAAATGGTAAAAATTCCTAAAATTTCTAAATGTCATAACTCGAGAAGTTTTGGTCTTGCAAAAATTTGTCTCACTAGCTATAGCATAGATAATATTTTTCTAAATATGTTATATACAACTTTAGGTCATGAACATGGGTTAATTCTTAAACTTACATTTCTGCTATTTTTATATTATATTGTTTATTGTTTTGATGCATTTTCTGATAGAAATTATGACCATGCTTTCATGATTGCCGAATATTTATTAACGTCCTTTTATAGGGCAACATGTTGCAGGATTTTTTTCACCATACCAAAGGATCAAAGTTTTTTTTTAAATGTTCTTATACTATTGGAAAGTGTTTCATAATCTATGTGTGATGCTTCATTTTTCTTTCATTTTTGTACATCAAAAATCATTCGAGCAGCGAACCGGTTGTTAAATTATTTTAATCCCATCACTGCTTATACCCTATACTTAATTTCGACTAATTGAAAATCTAAAGCGCTAAGTACTAGGACCTTTTATCGTGTTTTCATCTTAGGCCTTGCTCTCAATTATCAATAAGCTCCTTTTGGTCCTTTATAAAAATGGTCCGGTTCACTAGGATTTTTTCCCTAACTATTTCTTAGGTGCCCCAGCTACTACATGAATAACAAAAAAATTACTCACACTTCAGCTACCACCAATTTTGAATATTAATCGCCTTCTTAGGGTCCTTGGTGCAGTTTCATTAAAAATTATCTGATAGTATTGCAATTTTCTTTAACATAGATCTAGGGTCCTCTGGCTACTTTGGAAACCACAAAAAATTTTCTTTTACTCCAGCTACCACTTTTTTCGAATATTAATCTTCTTTTACGGTATCAACTTACGTTTACCGTGGATTAAAATTCGCGCTGCTGTTAAAGGTAAGTGGTTAACTTTAGAGGGATGGAATTTCCGCCGTAAATTAAATATCACGTTAATGCTAAAGGTAATTAGTTAAATTTACAGGGGATGGGGGCAACAAGCACCTTCCACTGCTTCAGGGTGCGTTCTTTCCTCGAATTCTAGGGGGCCGATTTCAACAGGAATTGGTTAATTCAACCTAGATTACGATTCAGCTCTGTATTTTGAAAATTTGTCTTAGACTTCATTTACTAACATTTTCGAACATTAATGGTGCATTATTTTCTCGGGTTCAATATGTCCGATTTCAACGGTAAATGGATAATAAAGCTTAGCTTACTATTCAGCTACTTTCTGCATTGTGAAAGTTTATCTTAGACTTCTGTTACCACCATTTTCGAACATTAACGGCGCATTCTTTTCTCGGCTGTTATGGGCTCTATTTCAACGAAAATTGGTCCATTCAACTTAGCTTACGATTGTTTTAAAGATTATAGTTCTACCGCCAGATTCGCATTCTTATCTCGGGTTCTATAGGCTCGATTACTACAGGGTTTACTCATTCAATTTTCGATTGTCTCCGTCGCGTACGGAATACTCCTGGCATACACTGCCTTTGGTAGCGAGGACCCAGACCACAGTTTCGTTCTGAAAGAGGTTTGTCGGGAACACACTAGACGCTGCCGAAGGCAGTCGGCCACCTCCCTAAAACCATGTTCATTTGAATTACTTATGAATATATAAAAACATACAAACTTGATTTTTGTTTACGTTATTATAACGGGCCCGGGCAACGCCGGGCGGGTCAGCTAGTTACACACACACACACATATATATATATATATATATGTATATATGTGTGTGTGTGTAACTTCCAAACAAAATTACGCAGAACTTTTTTGAGAGACAAGAGGGCGCACAAACTTTGCTTGCTCCAGGGCGCTGAATATGTAGCTACGCCACTGACTCTGATAAGGGATCCTGCCTATAAAGGATGTTTCTTCTTTCTTATGCTATTCCGTCTTAGAAGATTTATTGTATAGAATTTTTAAAATTTTTAAATCTCCAAGCCATAGAATGTGGATTAACGATATTAATGATTCTATTTTAAACTATATTGATTTTGTAATGAATTTTTCTTTGTATGTAAATATCTAAATAATTACTAATAGCAATAATTTTTTTATACGGCTTGGAGACTTGAAAATCTGAAAAAATTATTTAGAAAAACCTTCTAAGACGGAATCACATAGCAGAGAAAAAACTTCGTTATAAAAGATTCGTTATATTATATATAAAAGTTAAGTTCCTTTTTTAGCAGGTCCGTCGTCTCTAGAAAATGTATTCTGTTTTTTTCAAACGGATTATTATATCCAATTTACACCGATTAAAAAACATTTTCCGTTTAAAACAGGATTTCGTCATACACAGATTCTTCTAACAGGTTTTGCAGTACTGTATTCTCATCCGTATAAATGTATAATTACTATTCTTTAGAGAATTTTAATTGTGGAATAAAGGTAGCTTAAAAATATATGTATTTTAGGACAAACTGGGACAGGAACTTCGTCGGATTTTTGTGAAATTCCAAATTTCTGAAAGAATATCAAATGTTCTTCTGATATTCTTAATGGTGCATTTATTCATAAATAATTCAAATACTAGTGATATTTATGTGAGAAAAAAAAATAAGTATCTCGAAATTCTTTCTCTCCTAAATTTTATGATAACCTCTTATCCCATTCTTTGGTCCTCCAGCATACAATTTGTCATATGGAACATATTTTTAAATAACGGCGGCGGTAAAATGGGGAAGATAGTGGGACGTTATCCCACTCCCCATCGAATAAAATATATTATACAGGGGTGACGGCGATACTACTTTGCACAAGGTTGGCGCCGGAGCGGTAGTTGGGATCAATAAAAGCACGGCAAATTGCATTGGCCTAAGATAAACTAGAAGGCTGGCGCCGGGGCTGTCTTTGGGGTCAATAAAATCACGCCAAATTGAATTGACCTAGGATAAACTAGATCGGCCTAGGATAAATTCGTTCGGACCAATGAATAGCAGGCTAAACTAGTTTATCCTATGAGCGATAGGCCAAACTAGTTTGGCTAGGGAAAACTAGTTTATTCTATGGGCGTTAGGATAAACTAGTTTGGCCTAGGAAAAATTAGTTTATCCTATGGGCATTAGGGTAAACTAGTCTGGCCTAGGAAAAACTAGTTTATCCTATGTGCGTTAGGATAAACTAGTTTGGCCTAAAATCGGATTTGGCCGGTAACATGTATATATATCTTGTTCAAATTTTCAATCGTTAATAAAACGAGTCGGAGCCCGTCGAAATTCGACGAATTAAAATGTTTAGAATGGAACTGTTAGATCGAATTTATAATAAACCTATAAAAATAATTACAATAAAAAATTCAATTTGCATTAGTTGTCTAACTCTTAAAACAAATAATGTTTTTAACCTAAAATTACCAAAATATTATTTCCACAAACTTCAACTGCTTAAATTATTGAAAATTAAACTGTATTAGAATACGTAATCAAGAATAGTAATTATGTTGAAGCTATCGATTGAGTACCTTATGATTGTTTTTACGGGATGAAAAATCAGTAAAATAGATTTCGCTTTGTCATATCATAAAATTTTCCCAATAAAATCTAAACTGTATTTTATTTTCACATTCTCAAAATTTACATACGCACCACTCAAATCACAATTTAAAAGTATTTTAACGTGCAATACATTATTAATGAACATAGGCGTAACCAGGGGGGGGGGGGTGCCCTGGGTGCCCGGGCACCCCCCCCCCCCCCCCCCCCCGCTTGCGCAGACTCAACACAATTATTTTAAAAAATCGAAATCTACAAAAGAAAAAAAAAAGAAGTGAAAGCAGATTTTAATTAGTTTAGCAAATTAGCTTAGTTCAGAAAACGAACAGACTAAGTTTTGAAATGTGATGAAAAAAAAAAAGTAACCCACGAACTTTCTTTCTTTCTTTTTTTAAATAAAATTATGTTGTTTATCTTTTTTAAAACTAGAATATTTACAAGAATCTGTATTAGTCATAGTAAGTAAAAAAGGTGGCTTTATAATCCCACTTTGACGTCTTTTGCTTGGGGGAGATTTTTTGTAACACTGTTTTTTCTGTTTCATGTTTCTGCAATTTCATGAGAAATTAAGGCTCTTGTTCTCAACTGCTCTGCTCAGGAAGCGCAAAACGTTTTGACACATTTACAAATTCATTTTTTAATGGAAAGATATAAAATTGGAAATCCTGACCAAGGAAGCGATTTGGAATCGAACTGTGATTTCCATTTTTCGATCAATCAATTATGTATTGAGCTAGAAACAATTTGGATTACGTGAAAAGCACGTTTTCTGCCCTTTCTTGATTGCTCTTTCTCCTTTCGCGCGGAAATTCGGTTCAAAACGCCCACTTTGACACTATTTTCTGAAAAATCTATTGCGTTTGCAAAAAATCGAAAAAAACCCCAGCTCGATGACATAGTTTCTGAACAATAACACCAGCTAGATTCATGCATTTCCGAACAAAAATAAATTAAAACTTATGTCACAAAGTAGCCCTTTTGGATTTGAGAACAGCCTTAACGCAAGTTCTTGACGAGGATAGAAACTATTTGTCTCTTTGCTTTCGTAGTTTAAATTCTAGAAAGAAGTAAAAAAAAAATTAAAAGGAAATGCAGATGTGAAACGTAATTCTAAAATGCGATTAGCCGGGGGAAATAGGAGGGAGTGTACAGACCCTGCCTCCTTTGAAAATGAAAAATAATAGCACAGAAAATTCAAACTAATCTGGAGGTTGGTTCAATTTCGTGTTTCGTGGACATTTTTTGATACTCGTAAAAGGAATATGATTGCAGTCTTTCAAGTCAATATAGTAATTTTTTTCTCTGAAAAATTTTATACGATTTTTAAAATTTCTTCTCGTTTCGCGGCGTTCTTTTGAAAGTAAGAAAAGGGAACCCGGTTTCAATCTTTTAGCCCAGTGCAGTAAATTTTGACCAAATTCGCGATTTTATTATGCGATCCTTTTAAGATATTTACAATTTTTTTCCCAAAATCGTTTGACGAAATTCACGTATGTCTACGCGATTTTTTGTCGAAATCCGCGCTTTTCACTACTAACCTTTGACAAAATTCGTATTTTTTACCGCGATCCCTTGACGGAAATCGCATTTTTTACCGCGATATTTTGACGAAATGGCATTTCTTTAGCACGATCCTTTGATGAAATTCGCGTTCTCTTTCTACGATCTTTTGACGAAATTCGTTTTTTCTTTCCGCGATCCTTTGGTGAAATTTATTTTCTGTTGCGACCGATTGACGAAACTGATTTTTTTACAGGGGTCATTTGTCGAAATTCGCGATAGTTTTGCGCGACCGATCGGGAAAATTCACGATATCTTTCCGTACTAATTATCAAAATTTTCTACTCTTTTTCGCGACATTTTGACAAAATTTGCAAATATTTTTCGTCAATCGTTTATCGAAATTCGTAATTGTTTGCGCAAACTTTTGACGAAATTCGCGATCATTCTCTGCACTCTTTTATCGAAATTCCCGATATTTTTCCACGATCACTGCAAATAGAAGCGTCTTAAATTTAGACACATATGTGACTGAAAAAGAATTTTAGACACTTAAGTGTCTTAATCTGAAAATTAAGACACTATAGATGTCTTAATTTAAGATACATAAGCGTCTTACTATGACCATGGTGTAAACGAACTGAGAATAATGTCTAAAATATCCGCAAACGTCTTATTTTAAGACACTTCATTGCTTTAAACGTGTCTTAATTTAAGATGTTTTGATTCTTCCGACGCAATAACCACCAGGGGGCACTAGCACTCCCAGTTGCGCATGCGTTTTAGATGTCTTCGTTCGAAGTGGTATACGTTGTAATTCAAACAAAGTTTGTTTTTATGTACGCGTGTATTTTAATTCGTTTTTTGCGAAATGTGAAGTACTGTGATTTTAATTCGTATTAACTTGGAGTATTTATTTATTGAATACATACATCTGACGTGTGTGCTCGACATCAAATGTCTCTTAGAAGCTGTCGTCGATACAAGGGCGGGATAGACACAGAACAGAAGTAGACGGCGGTTGAAGATTACACCCGGAAATTCTACAAAGCGTGTGCAATGGGCTTAGTGTTAACTCGTATCAATTTATATCAATAATATTGTGTTATTCATCTTCGTCCTGTCGAAACTGGCAAAAAAAAAAAAGAAACTTTTGTCTGGCGGGTCCTGTTTTTAGGATGAAACATCTCATTCTTTAAATAGGGCTAGTCGGATGTATTATGGGATTACCTTTTAAACTGATGAAAGTCTTTCTCCCTCACTGTGGTTGTGGTAGTTTTTAAAATTTCAAATCGAGGAATATTTCTTACCTCTTGCAGCAACTCAAGTAAGTTTCTTTATAGTAGTAAAATTAGTGTATTTTATGATTTTATTTATTGTACTAAACAAAATCCTGCATGAAATTTAATTAGTTTTGAATCTGTTCGCAAAAAACCCCACTAATTCTAGAAGTATATATTTTTAAACTTATGACGTTCTTTTTTATTACGAATTATATATTCAATGTCAGTTCTTAGTTTCAAATGGATAATTTTTATCTCGCAGTAAATGACGGCCACAAGGAAGTAAAGAAAAAAAAAACTTTGAAAGATGACCTAATGCTTTCTTACTTCCTGGCATAAAACCGCAGATTAAAAAAAGATAAATAAAGTAAATGAGACTGGTCTATTATATGAACCTGCCTGTAAAAATATACATATGTATTTGATTTGCAATCAACTCTAATACTGATTTTTTTATTATTTTTAATAAAAAAGTAATTTGAAATTTATAATGGGAAAAAGTAAAAGCCTCTAACTAGATTTCGTATTTAAAATTGTGGTAACTTTATTTATATGCACTTATACGAAAAATACAAAAATGACAGATGTTACTGTATATATTTAAGACGAAAGAAGTTTGGAAATCATAAGTTATTTTTTCCTCATGTTTTTAATATAGAATATGTACTTATTTGTTTTTATTGATAGTTGAATAGCTTTTGTGAGTACCCTCTGATCTACATAAAAACTTGTCCATGTGGAAATATAAATTTTTTAAAAACATAATTTTTAAATAAGTATTTTCATTTTTTTTTTGGGGGGGGGGGGATTTTGCATGAATTTTTGTAAAGCTGATATCTTAAATCTTGCACTGATTATAATGAAAGTTTTGAACTTTTAGAGTAGGACAAGTTTAAAAACGCAAATATATTTAACAAAATACCAAAGTCATTTTTTCCCCAATGTTATTAAAGTAGAATATTTATTTATTTATTTTCATTATTCATAGTTAAATGGCTGTTGTGATTATCAAGTGATGTATATGTAAAATTGCCTATGTGGCAATATATTTTTTTATATTTTAATTTTTTTTTTTGGGGGGGGGGGGGGGTGGGGGGTGGGATTTTTGCAATTTTCGTACATCTGATATTTTAAATCTTTTTCCACATTCAACCGAGTATAATAAATATTTTGAACTTTTAGAGTAGGACAAGATTATAAAATATATATATATATTTATCTATGTACCTTAAAAGCCCTTAATAGCGAACACTTCGGGACCGCGGAATTTGTCCGATAATTGGAGATGTCTACTTTTTTGAGGTAAAAATATACAAATATGTATGTCTGCTGATTAAAAAAGTATTCGTTAAATAGAGGTGTTCGCTATTCGAGAATCTCCATTAACCTCCACAACGGATACTCCCGAATACCGGACATCTCAATTTAGACAACTATAATGCAGGGTTGCGTTTTTTGCAAAAGTACTTCTTGATTAAAGGAAGTGCAAACTGGGAAGTGTCCCGTCCCCCTACGACTGTAGTGCCCCCAAATTTGATGTGCAATATTTGTAAAGCTTATATTTTAAATCTGTTTCGAAATTGTACTGATTATAATCAATATTTTGAACTTTTAAAGTAAAATAAGGTTAAAAACAAAATAAATTTTAAAAAATCTAATATTTAGATAAATATTTTTTGTTTTTTAATCTTGTTCTACTCCTGAAGTTCACGATATTGATTATAATCAGTACAATGTCGTAAAAGATTTAAATTATCAACGTAACGAAAATTGTATACCAAAACTGAGAGCACCAAAAAAATCAGGCTGTATTGGGGGGGGGGGGGGGGCAGGACCACAGCCAAATATTTTTCCAGGATTCAACGTGGTCAAACATGGCTACGTATGATGCTTACAAAAAAATGGATGCGATTCAGACGTTTGAAGTGTCTGAAATTCAGACGCAAAAAGTGTCTGAAAAAATTCAGACATTTTAAAATGTCTGAAAATTGAACACTCCATTTCAGACACTTAAGTGTCTGAATTTCAGACATTTTAATTTAGAGTGATCGTTTGAAGAAATTCTCAAATTTTTCCGGGGCCGATTCACGAATTGACTAAAAGAAATAAAAATCGCGGATTTCAAAGAAATTTTAATATTCACTGAAGAATCACTGGTCTGTGAAAGAACTTAGAGAGGGGAAATACTGCACAGCATTTTTTATTATGCGGGACTTTCCTTTTCTGTGCGCAAATTGCGGGATCCCGCTCTTTATTTCAAACCCTATTCTTCAAAGAAAAGTTCGTGACTAGTGGAGTTTCGTTGTTTGTTTTTCTTCTTTTCTTTTCTTTTTAACGAAGTAGAATTAAACAATTCTAGAATTGAGGTGGGGACTGCCTTCGGCAACGTACTCCCGAGCAAGCTACGACCTCTTCTGTCTCGAAAGAAGATAATCTTGAATTATTGCGTTTTTTATTTCGAGCCAAATTAAATTTTCAACTTCCTCATAAGAACTGATTTGACATTCTCCCAATTCGAATTTAATCACGGTAATTGCAAAAATTACCGGAGAGTTTTTCTGTTTCAAAAAAGTAAAAAAATCTCCTCAAAGCGAGAAAATTACTGCTAAAATTCGCATTAAAATTCCGGAAAAGATTAAAAAAACTACAGGGAACGAAATTAACTAATTGAGTAAAAGATTTAAACTGGATTCCTTTTAGGAATGTAAAAAAAAAATCACTGGAAAACACTTTATTGAAAAGAAGACAAAGTTTATACTGGATAAAATATTGAAATCGGATTCTTTTTTACTAATTTGAAAAAAAAAAAAGCCGCAAAATGCGAAAAAAATCGCATAAAACATTAATTGAAAAATTTCAGAAATTGTCTTCGATATGCATGACATCAGGCATACAGGTCCTGTCAAATCTTACGGCTGTGCGGGCTGCATTGTTTTTCAGAGTTCAGCGCTCGCGCATACACACACACATAGACAGACAAGCACCTATCTTTATTATTACAGTCGCATCATGATAGTATAATTTTTATCTTGATAAAATTTAGTGTATATTATCATGACCTATTTGATATATTCGACACATTTTGTGGTAAAAACATGAATTACCGTAATTCCCGGTCTATAATCCGCGGATCAAACAATTATGTTCGAACCCAGAAATCTTGTTCCATAAAACGTAACTTGTTAAATCGTAATAAATATTTAACTTCAATAATGAAATAAAATTTCTGGATCGAAACATGATTGTTTGATCCACGGATTATAGGCAGGAAATTACGATATTAATGAATATTCTAATTATTTATAATAATAAAATAATTATTTGTATAGACTTTCCTCCAAAATTTCTTGGGTCCCTCCGGTGATCTCTAAGAAGTCATGGAGTCACATTCTGAAAAACTTTCGCGATTATGTGCTGGTGTACCGCATGTATTATCTGAGATTTATCATCCCGCAAAATTTCATCAACAAGATTTTGACTGATAATAATATTAGATCTCATGCAGTGTTCCTCTGTGCCTATAGAAGTTAAAGGGCATGATTAAAGCCCCTTTTTAATTTTTATAAGAAGTTAGGGTGCCAAAAGATTTTACACTTGTGACCACTCTTAGTCACTGTCTTATGTCACTGCTGCAAGGAGATTTACATATTCTTTTTTTTTTAACCATTAGATCAAGTTTTGATGCTTTGAATCCCTTCTCATCCCTCCTCACGCAAAAAAAAGAAAAAAAAAATGCGTTTGAGCTCTTTTTAACAGAAATACCACACAACTATACCTTCTAAGATGAAAACCTGTCTAAAACGGAAATTCGACCGGTTTTATGAGGTACCGTATTAGCAGGTTTTACCATATAAAGTATTGTTTGTATCCAACATGTTTAGGCTTGTATCCAACATGTTCAGGTTAAGAACTCTGGGCACCCCCCCCCCCGTTCAGAAGGCTGGTTACGCCTATGATGAATGTATTTCCAAACTTAAAGTCACGTTTGTCCAATACAACTTTTCATGTGAACATTCGCACAAACTTTAAGTTCTAATCTCAGTACTCGTAAAAACAAACCATTCAGAAATTTGCCATAGTAATGGCCATTTAGTATTGGTCAAATATTTAGTTTTATCAAAGAAAATGGTCGTTTTGTTTTAAATATGACATCAGTTTTACGTACTGAATTATTTTACCTAGCTTCTCAATCTCAGTATCAGCGTAATGTAAAAATATTGAAATATCTTCTTCAATCTTTTGATTTTTGAAGAAGAATGCGTGTTTTTTTAATGGCTGACGTCATTTTCTGTCCAAAAATTAGAAAAAAGTTACTTTTATTTGTAATATGAAAATAGCATCAATAAGGATATAATCAATAAAAATAAATAAACCATGACTAATTTCCATTTACTTTTAATAGAAATGCAGTACTTCAGTTGCCACAATTACAAAATTGGTACTAAAACTATAAAAAAATTAATATCTCAAAAATAAATTGAGATAGAGCTTTTAAACAAACTGCATTTAAAAGTACATTTTTTCCCCTATACAACGGTGTAAAAATTGAAACTGCGCGATGTTTAGAAGTTTAAAAATTTGCCGTAGCAAAAATTGCAAAACCGAAATTTCATTTTAAATTCCAAAGTGTTGCCATTCGCAGAATGACGTATGCGTTACGCACAGATATGTTTGTCCTTTATAATATAGATACTTATTATTCGTCCTAACAAGTTGAAATAAATTTTTTTAAAACTTGTACTGGATGACAATTGATGTTAATACAGTTTTTTCAAATATTAATTCTTTAATTAGATTTTAATTAATTAATTTTAGTTTTACATAGGAGACAAAATGGCGGCCATTGGTTATTGAAGGATTTAATGCATCTTCATATCTTCTATAAGGAGGGTTACCATAGGGTGGAACCTGTTCTGTCGCCAAACGCCGCCAAGTGTGTCGCCAACTTGGCGATATATCGCCAAATTTGGCGACTAAAATGAGTCGCCAAAAGTGACGCCAACTTGGCGATCTCTCTAATATTTCGCCAAATTCCCATAGACTTCCATTGTAAACCTACTTGCTTATAGAAAATCAACAAATTGAGATATTTTAATGCAACAAAAACTAATATTAGCTTAAGGGATTATATTAAATTTTTCTTTGATGACCTAAGTAGGAATTGACTTTAAAAGCAAAAGTTTTATATTACTTGTTTTCAAATCACATTTGATGAACTGTAAAACAAAAATTAACCCTTGCTCGAAATACGATAAAAACACCCATAACTATTTATTTTGCCTAAAGAAACAACATTAGCTAATCCTGAAAATGAGATAACGAGCGAAATTATCCGTATTATAAAAGACAAACATATCTGTGCGTAACGCATACGTCATTCTGCGAATGGCAACACTTTGAAATTTGAAATAAAATTTTGGTTTTGCAATTTTCTCTGCTGCAAATTTTTAAACTTCTAAACATCGCACATTTTAAATTTTTGCACCGTCGTATAACGAAAAAAATGCACTTTTAAATGCAATTTGTTTGAAAGCTGTATCTCAGTTTTATTTTGAGATATTAATTTTTGTAGTTTTTAATACATTTTTTGTAATTGTGGCAACTGAAGAACTCCATTTGTGTTGAAAGTCGTGGAGGGTTGAAAGTAAAGGGAAAATAATCACGGAGGAAAGAAAATAATATATTACTGTACCTTTCTGATGCCATTTTCTCATAAAAACTGAAAAAAAATTTGAAATTAAAATACGTGCTATGTCAGCGATTTTTTTAATTTCTTAATATCGCACATTTTCAATTTTTAAACCGTGAAATAGAGAAAAAAATCTACTTTGAAATGCAATTTGTTTGAAAATTGTATCTTAATTGACTGAGTTATTATGGTTTTTAAAATAACTAGTCGCCTGTGACGACCAGTTTGGTCTCCCTTAAATGTATGCTAGGCATTGTATCATGTTACTTTTATTCATAATTTAATTTACTTGCTCAATCCTTCGCCAAATTGGAGGATTCGAGAAATCGAGAACTCTCTACTTTTATGTTAGTCGGGCACAGGTGATAAATCGCCAATCATTGTACCCGTCGCATTTTTTTTTCATATTTCGTTAATTCAGATTAAAATATAATCCTTTTACTCATTTTATTTAGAATGGAATGGATAACTTTAATTTAAAAATGAAACCTTTAAAATTCATGACTTTCACTTAAAAAAAAAATCTTTAAAAAAAGAAAAAGAATAAATAATACCATAAACCATATAATTTCAACATCAAAGCATTGTTTTAATTTACACATCGAAAAATAAAAAATGCTGATGGCGAGTTAAAAAATGCTATTGGCGAGAATTGCGCCCAGCTAACATAAAAGTATGAACTCTTTGCGATCATGGCAACTTCTATGTACAGTAAACTCTGTCTAAGGCGGAATCGATCGGGACCGAGAAAATTTTCCGTGGTAGACAATATTCCGTCTTATGCAAAATTCCCCCTCCCCCCACCACCACCAAAAAAAAAAAAAAAAAAAAAAAAAAACCCTCGAAGATGATGATCTTTCATTGATTTTCCTGACTCGAAAATTGGTTGAAAACTGAAATTCGGAAAGATCTTTTGTCTTTATAGATAAATGAGGAACGCTATTCAATTTCTTAGTACTGCTGTAATACATGCGAATTGGAAGTTTACACACACACACACAAATCGAGAATGAGACTGAATGCTATATTTTTTAATTTGAGTACAACCTTAAAGTATAATATATTGTACTTTCGAAAATATATATTTCGATAAATGTTCATTCTACTCAGGGCCGAAACTAGCCTTTTTGGCGCCCGGGGCAAACATGGATTTTGGCGCCCCCCCCCCCTCTCCACCACAAAGTAAATGAACAAAAAGAATTTTACTAAGTATCTAATAGACAACTTATTTTTTTTAAATTTAAAAAATATAAAACTGAACTACGTAATCAGGTTTGTTAAACATTGATTCATTAAAACCTTGAAAACGGAATCAAAAGGAACTAAATTGTCTTTTAATCATTTGAAACTTTTTTTGTATAGTCTAAATGAGGTCGATATGTAAAAAAAAAGGTTTTACTAAGAATTTTACTTGGTGCATTCCCCCTCCCATTTGTTTTATTGTCGCGAGCAGTTATCGTCCATTGCAAGACAAAAAAGAAAAAAAAAAGGAAGCTGATGCCCAGCGGAAAACAGGAAAACAAACAAACAGCTTTCATGGAATTTTTTCAGTCAGACTGAGGGGTCGCTTCGCGCTGGATAGTTACCAATAGTGGACAGTGTCCCCAAGGAGGTTGAACTAATGGAGAAGGCAAGGCTCCGCTACGCAATGCTACGAAAGTGAAGCCTGCCACGCCCCCTCATCCTCCCAAAACATTGAAGAACGCATAGCGATACATTGAAAATTGAGTATCGAAAATTTCTAATAAAAATAATTTTAGAGCCAAGATCCGATTTTTTTCTATGATTTTACATTTATAGAAGACTGTTTATACGTATTAATTTGTTTTTTATTGTAAAATTTCAAATATTTTCTCATTCATACGTCTTAAACACCAAGTGGAAAAAAAAAATTATTACTATGATTATACTTTATAATACTGGTTATATTCGGAAAAGTTTGACTTTTTTTAACGAAAAAAATGTTTATTGTAAAAAAAAAATACTTTTTATACTACTAGGAGGAGATATTTTGTTTCAACAAGGTTTTATTTTTTTTTTAAATTTTTTTTTTCACATCAGTCTTAATTAAATTGCTTACATTAGATTTAACATAATTTTCAGTCATGCTACAAAGATTAGAAGTAAGAATGCGATTTTAAATATGTTAAATAAGATTTCTGAGGTATTTACAGACTGTAACAAAAAATTTAGATATGAGCAAACAAATATGTTTCAAGCTTTTTAGGTCAACTTCTTTTCAAAGGCTGTCAAACAGATAATAAAGAATTCTTGAAATGGAAAATACCGAATTAGACTGACATTTGTAGACAACCCCTGTATGAAAATATGTACCTGCTACTAACAAATTCTTAAAGATTAAAGAATGGCTCAAATAATTCTAATTATATATATATAAACACACCGTTTTTTATCTATTTTTTAAGTGTTATAGACCTTAGCAATGTCTTCATTTTAAAAGGGAGGATTAGTAATATGTATATCTCTTAAGATTAAGGTCAAATTTTCCTGATACAGAAAAGGTACATTTCACAAAGTTTTCCAGAATCAGAATTGTATTATTAAATTTTGTTTTACTGTTTTTGGAAGAATTTTTTTTAATCATGAGATTTTTAAACTTAAGAACCTGTGCATTTTAAAGAAAAGTGACTTCTTTTAAAATAGACACCTGTAAGGGGTCAAGGAAGGATCATTATCCCTCCCTGAATTTTCAAATTTATTTAATTTAAAATCTGTCATGGTTAGAAAAAAAAAAGAAAAGAAAAGAAAACTGTGCAATTTAAAATAACACACACAAAAAAAAAACCCTAAGGATTTTTCATTGGGGGAAGCATGGAAGAGACAATGGTAAATTTTTGTGTTTTTAAATTATGAGCCCACTGCTGAAAAAATATCCAACATTCTTAGAACTTTCAAACAATTTTATTCAGTTTCTCAAGAATTTAACAGTTATACAAATTTCACAGTTATCTGTAAAATTTAATTTTCTTGTAAAAGATATTGCTAGAGAAACTGTCCTCTTGTTCCCGTGAACATCATATGAGGCTCCTAATTAAAATATTTTTTCACTCTCAACAGCTCGAAATTTTCTGAGACATTTTCAGACTCATTTTTAAAAGTAAAAACATGAAACTTGCTGGGGTAATTTTTGAAGAGATGTATAAGAGGCCGTGTGATTTCATTTTTTGCTCAATTAATTCGAATTTGATTTATAAACAATTATTTTCTCAGTATGACCATTTTTTTCATTCCCAGATCTCCCACTTCGGAAAATTCGGTTCAAAACGCCAACTTTGACAGAATTTTTTGCAATACTTTCTGCATTTATCAAAAATCGACAAGTTAATATATTTTTATTATTATATTATTATAATATAGTTAAAATCGACAATCGGCACATTATATAGTTTCTAAATAAGAGAATGTGCCAGTTTGATGCACTCGAGAGCAAAAATGAATTTAAAAATAAATCAGAAAATAAGCAATTTGGATTGGAATACATCCTTAAATGATAAAACAATGTTTTGGAAAAGGTTTTCTTCTAAATTTTATTTTGAGTGATGTTTTTTATGCATCCAAGTCTTATTTATGGCATACATTTTTATTACAATTTATAATAACATTTTAATTCTACTAATTCAAAGACCGATTTGTGGGGGAGGGGGGGAGGAGAATCGTGAATAAGAGGGTTAAACAAGCAAGGAAATCACATGCAGAGGATTCTGAGAGAGTCGGCTGTACAACAGTTAAAAGACTTTGAGGGCTGACATAACAACTATTGGGCATGTAAATACCATGGGAAAAAATGTCATACATCACCCCTCCCCCCCCCCCAAAAAAAAAAAATCGAGCTGGGTTTTCTTAAGGAGAAAAATAGGGGGGGGGGGGAAAGATGTCAAATCGCTATAAGAGCAGAAGTAATGTCTCAAATGAAGTTTATGTCTTTTTATGATATTCCATATTTACCACTATTTAAATTTGATTACAAAATAAACGGTCAAGTACGAGCATTACTCGGCAACAGAGGGTTCCGTAGAATAAATATATGAATTTGTAATTGAATTATTTAAAAAAAAAAGTTGCTAAAAGAATACTAAGACTTTGTAAAAAAACTATACAACGTAGGGTTGGGTATAACTGTACATATTAAAAAAGTGTAAATGGGTATACCATGAAAGTTCAAAGAGATATGGAACCTAAATAATATCAAATATAGCTATTCGTATAACTCTTTTATTATCCTAATCTGATATCCTAATCTAATATCCTTATATTATCCTAATCTGTTTATGATGAACTTAATTCGGTACTGACAATAAAAGCAGTGCATAGTTAAACTTCATTTGGCATTTCATAAAACTAAATTCAGCGTAGTAATAACCTTTATTTCTACAGTGTAGCTAAGACAAAACCTTTGTTCAAAGTTTAAATTTGGCATTGTTCTAAGCACGCTTCGAATTGAGGTCTCAAAGTTGCAACGCCGCCTTGGTCAGTGCCGCGTTTTTCCAGATAGGTGTTTAATTAACTTTTAGTCACCCGAGGCGTATTGAGAGATACAATCAATGCAAACTATAGCGAATCCCACAGTATTTATGCGATTCATTCTAATTAAATCTTTCGAGGGTGATGCCCTTAAAAAACGGACACCTAATTTTAATTCCAAAACAGACAAACGGCACCAAGAATATTTAATTAAAATTTTCCTTTTATCATGTACGTGAAAATAAGCAAGTTTGCATTTTATAATAAATTCGTTTATAAATTCTGGTGTCAGTTCATTATTTCATAAGTTAAATAGAATTACTCCGTGCCGGAAATGATTAAGTGGTCGCAGGACTCTTAAAGCTTCAAAATTTAAGAAATTTTAATTTTTTTAGATGTTAAACTCCTATTTTTTCTGAATATTTTCATATAATTGTTCCCTTGAAATTCCCATTAGAACAGAAGTTTTGGCTTTTAGAATTATACCCGCTCAATAGCTGAAGCGGCGTTTCCGAAACTTTAAAGTAATTATTTTCCAAATGGCCATTTTGGGGCATAACGCGCAGGATACCTCAAAAACTTCTGAATATTTTTTCATGAAATTTTCAAAACATATATTTCATGTTAGTGTGTATAAGCTGAACGTAAAATTTCCTTTCTATTGTTAAAAAAAAAAAAAAAAAAAAATTAAGTAATTTTGCTGTTGAAATTTTCAAAATTTTGTATTAGCTAAATGCAACATTGCATTAAAAATATAAAAATGCTTTAAATACAAATTTATTTAAGTTCAGGGAAATTATTACAATCTGAAGTATAAGTAAGCGCCAATATTTTCATTCTAGTTGCAATATTTATTTTGTAATCCTGCGCGTAAACTGTTATGCCAGTTTTTTGTTCGACAAATGTCTAACTGTTTCGAGCCCCTTTTAAATACTAATTCTGTATCTTGCAATTTTGTATCCCAATTAAAATTGTGTTTTAAAATCATATACATTTTAAGACATTAAATGTTGAAAATGGTCTTTTTTTCATTTTTTCCACTTTTTAGAGTCCCGAGCCCCCTTAAATTAGTATGTTTTTAACTATTTGACGTTTATTGCTTTTATACTGTTACTGGACATTACATTATACATATATATCATTAAAAGTTGTTAACTAGGCATAGAGTACGCTGCCCCTGTCCTTGTGTATGCCCAAACTGACCTACCTTTAAGGGTTAATATCTCGGCTAATTACCGAAGATTTTTTTCGAAAATCATTATCAACAATGCTTTTATTCTTCTGCAACGATAGATATATTCAGTGATGCTCAACAATTTTTCTGAATGCCCGTAAATCGAAATTTGTGTATAACAGAAAAATGCTAATTACTCAAAAACTATGTGACCTAGGGTAATCGCTATAATTTTCCGGCAAGGTTTATATTAACGTCTACTACCTCTAATTTTTTCCTAATTTTAGTTTCAGTAGATTCGGAATTAGATAGGGAGGAACATATTTTTGCGCTACATTTTCAATAATATCTGTGAAAATATAATACCTAAAATTAAAAGGAATGTATTTTTAAGTTCAGCGTTACAAAAGCTTTCACAGGATACCAGACATGATATACAAAGAAAAGAATTTTTTTTCCAAGTAGCATAATTAGCCCCTCTACTTTTTTACTGTACATATTTATGAATGTTTATTAATCTGAAAATATGTGGGTCAATGGTCTTTATTACTTCTCCGAATTTGAACTTTCCGCGTTCCATAGTTTACGAGTAAAATGGCTGTGACAGACAGACAGACGGACAGACACAGGAGTGATCTTATAATGGTTCCGTTTTTACTTTTTAAGTACGGAACCCTAAAAATTACTTCAAAATATTATTAATTACTAATTATTACTAAATAGCTAATAGCAAGTTTCTCCTTATTAAGCAATACCATTATTTACTATATTTATCATCATACTATTTTGTACCTACAAACAGTTTAAGGGACTAAAGGAAAATAAAAATTCAATAATTTCCGTTCATACTTTTTACTTCACTTTGTAGCGGAAAAAATTATAAGGTCTCAAATAAAATTTGATAGCTAAAAGATGTTTTTAAAACATTTAAAAATTCAAGGACTATTTTGTCAAAGTTAGCGTTTTAAGGCAATTTTTAGGGCTTAACAGTGACAGAAATGCCGTCATGAGGGAGCAATTAGCAGTCGCATCCTGAAATTCAGTTTTAAACGCCAAATTTTAAAGAAGTTTTTAAAAGATTCTTTGCGTTTATTGAAAAATGGAAAACACTATTTAATCACATAGTTTCTGAATAAGTGCACTTGCAAATTTCTTGAGATTAAAAATAATTTCACGGATGTGTCAGAAATTACCTAATTTTGATTTGATTAGAGCTTTAAGGAGTTACAAAGAATCGCATTGTTGAGCGGGGGGGGGGGGGGGGGGGGTTGAAAGGATTTAATATATATTTAATTTTTTTTAATGATTTTTAGCATTTTTTTGTTGTTGTTGTTCAGGGTGGCCGCGACCCCCCCCACTCCCCCCGCCTTGGATCCGCCATTGCGCGTAGAGCTCCACCTCAAAGTACATGATATCAACGTAGGTGAAAGACTATCACAATAATAATCTCTTAGTCACGATTGCTGTCCGATCATTAACACGTACTTCGAAAATTGCCAATTGTTTTAAAAATAAAGAGTGAAAACATCATGAAATGGAAATCAGATTTATGCTTAAAGCTTTAGATTTAAATTCAACAAAAGTGTAAGCGGGAAACATAAAAAAAATCTTTCAATAAAGCACTTTTGTACAAGAAAATTTATATACATTGCTATTAGGCGACCCGATGTTTTGGGAGGATGAGGGGGCGTGGTCGCTAGCTTCAACAACGGGGAAGAACGGCTTCTCCATGGTTTAAGCTCCTTGAGTGTCCCACAATAGAGACTGACCTTGAAAAACGGTCTCCTACACAGGAAGTGATTTAAAAGATAGTAGGCAAAAGCATAGACATGATACTTTTGGAATGGGAGAATGAAAAAAGCCTAAGAGAACAGTTCTTTTTTTTTATTATTCATTTGCAGTTTTGTACTGTAGATGAATCTTTTTATCTAGTATTTGTAAAGTTTAATACATTTGATACAGTTTTCCTTTTAAATTTTCCGGCTCCGATACATTTTTATACAAATTTCGTATATATATACATTCTTGTATCAAACGTCAAACAAAATCTTCATTTTGGCGCCCCCTTCACCTTCTGTTAAAGCGGCGCCCGGGGCACGTGCCCCCTCTGCCCCCCCCCCCCTAGTTTCGGCCCTGATTCTACTAGAACTATTAACTTTTAAATGTAGTTTTGCATATGAAAAAATGGCATAAGCATAAATTGCTTAAAATTTAAACAGTTTCTGTTCTTTCGAATTAACTTTTTCAAAGTGTTACGGAATTTAACTAACATGCTCGACACTGAGTATTTGACTTATTAGTTTTAAAGTTTAATAAACAAAATGCCTTTCATTTTTAATTCACCCCTTTTCCGCCTTATGCAAAATTTTGATTTCGATGGGACCTTAAAATCATTTCCGTTTCCGCGTTAGACAGATTCCGCCTTATGCAGCATGAATTAATGTAATTTTCTATGGGTTCGCCGGGACTTGAAAATTTTTCCGCGGTAGACAGATTTCCGACTTATACAGAGTCCGCCTTAGACAGAATTTATAATGTTTTATTTGAAAAAAATATTTTGATTAAATCGGTTGCCAGAAAGAAATTTCTTTTCTCGCCATGGACCTTTTCTCTATTTCGCCGAGTACCTATACTGGAAAAGTACCTTCATTTATTTATTTATTTAATTACTAGCAAACCCCGCGGCTTTGCTCGCGTAATATTTGAAATATGCCAAGTGATATTTATATGTCTAATTTTTATTAAAAGGTACTAACTAAATTTTTATTTTATTAAAAGGTAATATTTTACTTTATTAAGTTTTTTCTATTAAAAGGTACTTATTACTTTTAGGAATAAGTCAAAAATTACTATTTAAAACACAGTTTGATTAAACATCATTATTACACTGCATTAGGCAGAAATGAGACTTATATTAATAAAATGAAATAAAACTAAATAAATGATAATTTAGAAAATATTTTGAAACTTTTATGCTCAATTAATACGCTCATTTCAGTATTCATTTGAAGTTTTGAATTTTTTAGAAACCATCTTCTTACATCTTAAAATTAACCATCATGTCAAATTCCAAGTCCTACCACCTCTCTCGACATAAAGGGCTATGTTGAAACAGGAACTGTCACCATTAATTTGCCAAAATTAATTTTGAAATCGGTTTGTTATTTCCTAATATTCCACAGAAACGTAATTTAAAAAGCTTTTAAAGCCCTTTTTTAGAAAGTTTGTTGTTCCTGTGAACCCCAGGTGGTAGAATCACCGGCATAAAATATAGCCTGTGTAGGATCAGAGACTGTTACCACTGATTCGCAACTATTACTTTTATAATCGGTTTATATTCCCTGAAATTGCATAGAATCGTAATTTAGAACTTTTTTAGAATGCTTTTCGCACCTCCCCTCCGCTTCACCCCTTTTTAATTCGAATTTATATTCGACGTTCCTTCGAGGGCATTTATATTTTATAAGTAACTACCATGTCATATTTAAAGTTTCTAGCCTTTTCAGTATCACAGAAATCGCAATTTAGAAAGTTTTTAGCTCCTGCAACCCTCTGGTGGTAGTGGAAAAGACATAAAATATAGCTTATGTTTGAGCAGGTTCTATCACCAAAATTTGTCATCATTATTTTTTTAATCGGTTTGGTAATTTTTAAGTTTGCTTAAAAATTGTAATTTATAACGCTTTTCACTCACTACATTTTTTTAAATTTGGAATTTTCTTTTGACTGTTCTTAGAAAGCAGTTGCATCTTGTAAGTAAATACCATGCCATACTTCAAAGTGTTAGACCCCCTCAGTTGTTCAAAAAACGCACATTAGAACATGTTTTGCTTTTGCAACCCTCAGATGGTAGTGACAGCAACATAAAATATAATCTATGTAATAGCAGGGACTGTCACCATTGATTTGCAACCATTTCTTTTGAAATACCTTTGGTATTTCCTTACATTGAGTAGAAATCGCAATTTAGAACGTTTTTAGGTCGCTTTTCGCGCATTTTCAACCCTTTTTAAATTTCCAATTTTTTCGAAACTGTTCTTAAAAATCATTTATACCTAATAAATATGCACCTTGCCTAATTTTAAGTTGCTAGCCCCTACCGATCACAAAAATCGAAATTTAGAACGCTTTTTAGCTCCTGCAACGTCTTGGTGATGGTGATACCGACACAAAATAGCGTCTATTTTAGAGCAGAGGCTATCAGCATCAATTTCCTACCATTACGTTTGAAATAAGATTCATTCTTCCTGAGATATTGCCGACAAATCGGCATTTAAAACGTTTTTAGAACGCTTTTCGCACATTTTGCTCCTGCATCTCCTCTGGGGTAGTGGAAACAGATATAAAATATAGCCTATCTTGGAGCAAGATCTCTCACCATCACTTTTACACCATTATATTTGAAATCGGTTCAGTACTTCCTGAGATTGCATAGAAATCGCAATTTAGAATTTTTTACAACGCTTTTTGCGCATTTTGACCCCTTTTTAAATTTGGATTTTTTTAGGAAATGTCCTTAGAGATCATTGATATCTTATAACTAACTACCATTCCAAATTTCACGATTCTAGGCCCTTCCGTAACGCTAAAGCCGCAATTTAGAACGTTTTTCTCCTGCACCCCCTTTGGGGTAGTGGCACCGACATAAAACATCGCCCATGTTGGAGCAAGGGTTGTCACCATCATTTTGACGCCATTATTTTTTAGATCGGTTCGGTATTTCCTGAGATTGTGTAGAAACTACCATTTAGAAATTTTTTAGAATGCTTTTTGTGCATTTTTACCCCTTTCAAATTTCGAATTGTTTAAGAACTGTTCTTAGACATCATTTATATCTTATATGTAACTAATATTCCAAATTTCATATTTCTAGGCCCTTCAGTAACGCTAAAATCGCATTTTTAGAACGTTTTTTGCTCCTACACCCCCTTTGGGGTAGTGACACCTACATAAAACATAGCTTATCTTGGAGCAAGCGTTGTCACCATCATTTTGACACCAATATTTTTTAAATCGGTTTAGTATTTCCTGAGATTGTGTAGAAACTACCATTTAGAACGTTTTTTAGAACGCTCTTTGTGCATTTTCACCCTTTTTAAATTTCGAATTGTTTAAGAACTGTTCTTAGACATCATTTATATCTTATAAGTAACTAATATTCAAAATTTCATATTTCCAGGCCCTTTTTAACACTAAAATCGCATTTTTAGAACGTTTTTTGCTCCTACATCCCCTTTGGGGTAGTGACACCGACATAAAACATAGCCTATCTTGGAGCAAGCGTTGTCACCATCATTATGACACCAATATTTTTTAAATCGGTTTAGTATTTCCTGAGATTGTGTAGAAACTACCATTTAGAACGTTTTTAGAACGCTTTTTGCGCATTTTCACCCCTTTCAAATTTCGCATTGTTTAAGAACTGTTCTTAGACATCATTTATATCTTATATGTAACTAATTTTCAAAATTTAATATTTCTAGACCCTTCAGTAACGCTAAAATCGCATTTTTAAAACGTTTTTTGCTCCTACACCCCCTTTGGGGTAGTGACACCGACATAAAACATAGCCTATCTTGGAGCAAGCGTTGTCACCATAATTTTGACACCAATATTTTTTAAATCTGTTTGATATTTCCTGAGATTGTGTAGAAACTACAATTTAGAACGTTTTTTAGAACGCTTTTTGTGCATTTTCACCCCTTTTAAATTTCGAATTGTTTAAGAACTGTTCTTAGACATCATTTATATCTTATATGCAACTAATATTCAAAATTTCATATTTCTAGGCCCTTCAGTAACGCTAAAATCGCATTTTTAGAACGTTTTTTGCTCCTACACCCTTTTGGGGTAGTGACACCGACATAAAACATAGCCTATCTTGGAGCAAGCGTTGTCACCATCACTATGACACCAATATTTTTTAAATCGGTTTAGTGTTTCCTGAGATTGTGTAGAAACTACCATTTAGAACGTTTTTTAGAACGCTTTTTGTGCATTTTCACCCCTTTTAAATTTCGAATTGTTTAAGAACTGTTCTTAGACATCATTTATATCTTATATGTAACCAATTTTCAAAATTTCATATTTCTAGGCCCTTCAGTAACGCTAAAATCGCATTTTTAGAACGTTTTTTGCTCCTACACCCTTTTGGGGTAGTGACACCGACATAAAACATAGCCTATCTTGGAGCAAGCGTTGTCACCATCACTATGACACCAATATTTTTTAAATCGGTTTAGTATTTCCTGAGATTGTGTAGAAACTACCATTTAGAACGTTTTTTAGAACGCTTTTTGTGCATTTTCACCCCTTTTAAATTTCGACTTGTTTAAGAACTGTTCTTAGACATCATTTATATCTTATAAGTAACTAATATTCCAAATTTCATATTTCTAGGCCCTTCAGTAACGCTAAAATTGCATTTTTAGAATGTTTTTTGCTCCTACACCCCCTTTGGGTTAGTGGCACCGACATAAGATATAGCCTATGTTCTAAGTTGGACTAACACCATCATTTTGATACCATTACTTTTGGAATCGGTTCGGTAGTTCCAGAGCTTACCTCCGACAAATAAACAATTTTTTCCTCTTTATAATAGGAGTATAGATTGTATTTTATATTAGATGAATAAAAGACGGCACAGGTGTCATATACGTACTACGTTGGCGCGACTTTTTTCTGACGCTAATGTCATACACGCACCGGGGTACTTAACTGGCGCCAAAGTGTCGTTATTTTGCTTGATATGGAATCCCGGATGTTGTTGTTTTTTATTAATAAATTGCTTATTTACTTTATTTTATTTTTTAAAATTACATAAATTGTTTTGTTCTATAGTTATTAATTAAACTTTTTCTTTATTTATTGTTATTCCCTATTTTAAAATATTACGCAATAATCAATGAGATACGTTTCATTCGGGCGTTGCCATTAAACAATTAACGAATAATCGCGATTTCTGAGCTACGTACGGTAGCGTAATATATATA
Source organism: Maratus speciosus (assembly GCA_963932465.1). Classification (NCBI taxonomy): domain Eukaryota; kingdom Metazoa; phylum Arthropoda; class Arachnida; order Araneae; family Salticidae; genus Maratus; species Maratus speciosus. The sequence continues at coordinate 431,396,460 of OZ010793.1, read as the reverse complement.
TATATATATATATATATATATATATATATATATATATAGATTTTCAAGCATAAATTATTTTTTAATTTATCTCTATGACGTGTAACTCCATTACGAAAGGTTAATCCGCTTGCCCTTAAAACAATGTAAAAAGTTCAGCATTTGTTTCCGTCTAATGTTCCATAACAAAATTAAAACTTCTATAGAAAAATAAATAAATTAATGCAAATAAGAAGCAAATTTAACAGACATGTGATTGAACCACGCGCTTATGCCCCGAAATGATCGGAAAGACTGACGTAAGTCGCAAAATAACTCCTGGCATAAATCTAGGATTAATAACTCCTGGCATGCGATGACATGTGAAAGTATCGCTTTTGGGGCATTCCACGTCAAATCAGGCAGTAAAATATCAATATGTAACCCACCATCACAGATTTTAATGAAACTGCGTGTGTTTGTTCTTACTATTAAGATATGATCACCAGTAATTTTTTTTGCTCCTTGGTGAAATAGTTTCTGAGAAAAAAATTGTCAAAATTTTGAAAAACTGCCGTCAGTTGGCATTCTTGATAGCTCGGTTTTCAAATGTAGCATGTCATATATATAATCATATTTCAATATCTACTCTACAAATCATCTTCAAATAATTTATGCACAATATTTAGGGTACGCAGCTTATGAAAAAAATATATTGTTACGCTTATAACATTTTAAGTGGGTCTAAAAAAATATTTAAACTTTGAAGTCGTGAATTTTTTATGAAAAATAATGCATTAACAAAAAAAGCATTATCAACAAAAGGCGGTATTTTTATTAAATTTATTTTTTATGGGATATATACTTAAAGGTGTCCTTTACCTGATTCTGAAATAAAAATAGTGGGATTTTGGGTGTTTTTGGTAGTATTTCCTATTTAAAAATATTTTGAGGTGCATTTCATATCAAATCAAGCAGAGTCATTCCATGTCAGTTCCCCCAAGCCATTTAATCACTGTCACAAAAATTTCAATGAAATTGGGTTTGTTTATAGCTTATTTTAAGACGTAATCACCTTTAATTTTCTTGATCCTAAGTAAAATATTTTTTAAGATAAAAAATATCAAAATTTTGAAAAATTGTTTTAATTTTTTTTAATGACAGTTCGATATTCAAAGACTGCATTAAAAAAAAAGTCATTTCAATATAAAATCACTAAATAGGTTTCAAATAATGTATATGTGACAAATAATGTAGGCTGATTATTATTTCTTGTTTTTTATCATGTTTAAACACCAAGCGTGTCTTTTATCTTATGAATTTCAGAAATCAAGAATTTTGTCAAAAATAATGTGTTAATCAAAAGTTTATTATTAACCGAAGGCAGGGTGTTATTGCTTTTTTTTTAATTGTACGTAAAAATATCTTTTAAATGGTTATAAAATAAAAATAGTGAGCATATGAGAAAAAATTATCAAAATTTTGGAAAAATGCCACGAGTTGCCATTAATGATTGTTCAATTTTCAAAGGCCTCATTTTATATATAAAATCATATTTCAATAACTAATAAAGAAATCTTCTTCGAATAATTTAAGCAAGGTAAATAAAGTATGTAGATTATGAAAAAAATATTGCTGTAATGTTAAAAAATATTTAAATGTGTCTAAAAAATTGTATAATCTTTGAAATCAAAAATATTTTACAAAAAATAATGAAATTATTAAAAAATCTTTATCAATCAGAGGCGGAGTTTCTTTGACTAATTTTTTAATTTTAAATTGTACATAATACTACATTATAAGTATAACTGGATCTGAAATAAAAATAGTGGGATTTTGGTTGGTTTTAGTAGTATTTAAATCATATTTAAAATTATCAATATTTTCAAATGTAAAACCTATCCAATGTATCATCCCTGGAAATATTTTTATTTATACATTTATTTTATTTTTCAAATTATCTTTTATGTTCGCTTCTTAAGGAAAAAAATAAACAATATTGTTTTTTAGTAAAACTTCTAGGGCGAAGAGCAATTATCCCTTTCCAAAAAAGAGAAAAATCACTAGCTCCTCACCGCCTAATAGAAATTTTCAAAATGACAGTCCTAATCTTTAAACTCATATTTGGCTGTTAATATTGAAAATTTAGCATTGAGCTGCTAATATTGAAAAAAAAAAACAAATTTCACTCTGTTGAAGAAAATTTTGACGTATTGTGCTTTAAATATATGCAAAAAATGCATAATTCATTATATTTATATCTTTCAAATAACTATATCTAAAAAAATATTTAAAACTTAAAGAGTTGCACTTTTGTAACTTTATTCAGTTTCTAATGATATGTACCGTAATTTTGGGTGTATAGCCCGCAGATCAAACAATTCAATTTGGACCCAGAAATTTTATTCAGTATTTGAAGACCAATATTTACTGTGATCTAAAAAGTTACATTTTATTTTAAAAAATTTCTGGGTCGAAACACGATTGTATGATCCGCGGGCTATACACCGGAAATTACGGTAATTTGATTTATTTCATCACAATATTGCTGAAAGATGGATTTTCAACATATATATGTGTGTATATATATCCCTGTTCTCAAACAAATTATTTAAAAATTATTCATTTATGTTTAATAAAGCATATATATATTGTTTATACACTTACAGAAAATACATATAGCAAATTTTATGATATTATGTCAATAATGTCTAAAAGTAAAGAACTTAAATATATATATATATGAATAATCATATATTGTTGGGAATGTCACATTCACCTTGAAAATGTATTTTTTCGGAACTGTTTTGCTGTCTCCCCTCCACTGTAAAGTTGACTTGCCCAGTCGTCCGACCGAGGATGAAAGTGCGTTAGAGACGTATCAGTTGTACCCAGAAGATGATCAAGGTTTTGATCGAAAGCGCTCGGCGCGTGTATTATATTTGTAAACTCTTTTTAAGTTTTTAAAAAGTGTAATATGTGTTAACATCTTTTATATTGTGACATCTGTTGTATAAAAATGCACCTTTTAAGCAAGTTTTTATTTTATTTCGAGTAAAGAACTTATCTAATAGTATGTAACGAAAAATTTAACATCTGGTGTAATGACAACAAAATTTTATAATTGTTTTACTTAATTTGGATGAATGAAAAAAGCTTGCATGTTTATATTTTATTGAAGTACAGGTGAAAAAAATTTTTTTCTTTTGATCTTTCGGGTTTGATTTCAGATGGTAATGAATTAATTAGTTTTGTTAGAAGTGTCATTGCAGTCAGCATATTAGGCTCACTATTTTTTTTATATAATTTGTTTTGATTGACTCGATGAACAACAATATTTAAAGGGACCATTTCATGACTTTTCAATTAAAAGCTGATTTATAAATTCATCACGTTGTTTAGTTATTATTATCGTCTTAAGATAATAAGTTGATATTAAAATTTTTAAATGCAGTTTATTTATTATTTGAACAGTTGAAAGTATTTTTCAATAAGAGTGCGGGCTGTTGATTTTAAGTCGGCTGTTGAGCAATGTAGTGTTGGTAAAGGAACTGGTACTATTTAATTTTTATTGCTGTAAATAATATTTGTTATTTTATTATTGTATGTATTATATTTAAGCAAGAGTAGAAATACACGATATCGTAGTCATTTTAGTACATCTTAGCATGAAAAGCTTCAATATTTATCATTAAACATTCACATTTTATGAAAATTTTGTTAAAATTGCTCATATTTTCACTATTTTTATTTTATAACTATTGAAAAGATATTTTTACGTACAATTAAAAAAAAGTAATAACAGCCTGCCTTCGGTTAATAATAAATTTTTGATTAACACATTATTTTTCACAAAATTCTTGATTTTAAGAATTCACAAGATTAAACACACTCTTAGCATTTAAACATGACAAACAACAATAAATAATAATCTGCCTACATTATTTGTCACATATACATTATTTGAAACTTATTTAGTGATTTTATATTGAAATGACTTTTTTTTATGCAGTTTTTGAATATAGATCTGCCATTAAAAACATTTAAAAAAAAAAATTCAAAATTTAGATATTTTTTTTTATCTTAAAAAATATTTTACTTGTAATCACCTTTAATTTCCTTGATCCTGTCTTAAAATGAGCTATAAACATACCCAGTTTCATTGAAATTTGTGACAGTGAATTAAATATCTTAGGCGAACTGACATGGAATGACTCTGCTTGATTTGATTTGAAATACGCCTCAAAATATTTTTAAATATGAAATACTACTAAAAACACCCAAAATCCCACTACTTTTATTTCAGAATCAGGTAAAGGACACCTTTAAGTATATCCCCCACAAAAAATAAATTTAATAAAAATACCGCCTTTTGTTAATAATGCTATTTTAGGTAATGCATTATTTTTCATAAAAAAATCACGACTTCAAAGATTAAACATTTTTTTAGACACACTTAAAATGTTATATAAGCGTAACAGTATTTTTTTTCATAAAATACGTACCCTATATATTATGCATAAATTATTTGAAGATGATTTGTGGAATAGATATTGAAATATGATCATATTTATGTCATGCTACATTTGAAAATCGAGCAGTCAAGAATGCCAACTGATGGCAGTTTTCAAAATTTTGACAATTTTTTTCTCAGAAACTATTTGACCAAGGAGTAAAAAAAAATACTGGGAATCATATCTTAATAAAAGGAACAAACACACACAGTTTCATCAAAATCTCTGATGATGGGTTACATGCCTGCCTGAACTGACATGGAATGACCCTTTTAATAATTTCGAAACTTTGTTTGATTGCATAATTGATATTTTTCATATAAAAATTCTTTTTAGGTGCGTTCGTAATTATATAAATACGTAGCACCTATAGTCGTCGTTCAGTCCGTCCGTCTGTCTGTCCGTCCGCATATAACAGAGCAAAAACTACCCGACCGAATGATCTGAAATTTTTAATATATAATTGCTGCAAAATTTTGTCGAGCCATTTCCAATTTTATGAAAATCGGATGTATGGTTTAATTACAGGGACAGTCAAAAGTTTTTCTTTACATTACGGCCAATGGGAAAAATTATTGCAAGTGAATTTTAATGATGTTACAGACTTCCGAATGGTCTGAAATTTTTAATATATAATTGCTGCAAAATTTTGTAGAGCCATTTCCAATTTTATGAAAATCGGATGTATAGTTTAATTACAGGGACACCCAAAAGTTTTCCGTTACATTAGTCCAATGGGAAAAAAATATAGCAAATGCATTTTAATGATTTTACAGCCCTCCGAATGGTCTGAAATTTTAAATATATAATTGCTGCAAAATTTTGTCGAGCCATTTCAAATTTTATGAAAATCGAATGTATAGTTTAATTACAGGGACAGTCAAAAGTTTTCCGTTACATTACGGGGAATGGGGAAAAAATTATTGTAAGTGCATTTTAATGATGTTACAGACTATGCACTTATGAAGCGCAAAAAAATATACATTCAGTACAATATGGGGTGCAAAAAATAATTATAAAACTAGTTATAGTACGAACGCACCTCATTTGCCACGTTTGACGAGCAATTTCCAACTTGTTGATGTTAGTGGGCAATCTAAAATATATATTACATGTAAAAAAATAATTAGAGTTAAAAAAAAATAGTTTTCTCCTATATTCTGTAACCCGAGGAGCTCGGGTTTGATCCCCTAGTATCTATAATGTCGGAGCAGAAAATTAACAAAATAAATCTACACTATTGCAAACTTGTATAGATTCTGTGTCTGCTGGCCAAAAACGCTTGTTGGCTAGGTTTCTATTTACAATGTTTCTGAAAAGGGCTTTATAAGAGGAGCTTTACTGCAAAAGCTAAAATTGAAGCCATACGAAGAGAAAATTTAATAGTTTTCCCTTTCGGGCAGAGATGATGAGTTTTACTATGGAGTAGTTGCTCTTGCATTAAACAGTATTGTGCAGCCAATCAACTTGGTAAAGATAGATGCTCTTGTGACTGATCACATAATCAGAGCTGTTTTTAAAACAATTGAACCTGAAGTACTAGAGTTAATGAGAACGAAAGGATATAAGGCTGCTCTAATACATGTATTGAACTGGAAATAAACATTTTGAAAAGATCAGAGTTATTATTATTATTATTTTTTTTTTAATGTGCAAACGGGAATTGTAAGGAAATTGAGTAAAGAATTGTACGTAGCGGAAACTATTTTCTGTCACACAGCGTCAAACTAGTTGGATGTACCAATCCCAAAACTTTCTATCTCATACATGCGAATACTTCAAAATTCGTTATCACACTGCCAAAATTACATGGCAATCTATGCCCATCATGAGGATTCTGAAGATATGAAATTCCATGCATTAGTTCTTGAGATATGACTACCTCTGAAATCGTGTAAATGCAGCATAGCAGCGGCACCTATTGGGTGCTTTACACCAAAACCACCAAGCAATAACTTATGTCAACGTCTAACTGAATTTGAAGTTTGGGGAAAATCCGTGCATTAGCTTTTGAGATAGAGCTATTGCAAAACCGTGAAAATTCCAGCATAGCAGTGCCGTCTATTGGGCGATTAATACCAAAACCTAATTAGCAACAACTTGTGTCAACATCTAATTAAATCTGAAGTTAGATGAAAATTCGTGCATTAATTTTTGAGATAGAGCTATTGCGCAAATCATGACAAATGCAGCATAACAGCGCCACCTGTTGAGCGATTTACACCGGAATATATAAAACGTCAATTAATGTCAAGGACTAACTGAATCTGAAGTTTGATGAAAATCAGTGCATTAGTTCTGGAGATTGAGCTATCGTGGAAATCGTGAAAAATGCTGCATAGCTGCGCCATCTGTTGAGAGATTTACACCGGAATATATAAAACGTCAATTCATGTTAAGGACTAACTGAATCTGAAGTTTTATGAAAATCAGTGCATTAGTTCTGGAGATTGAGCTATCGTGGAAATCGTGAAAAATGCTGCATAGCTGCACCATCTGTTGAGCGATTTACACCAAAAACTAATCAGCACCAATTTATATTAGGGACTAACTGAATATAAATTTTTATTAAATTCCGTTCATTAGTTCTTGAGATAGAGAGCCCACAAAATTTGTGTCACACATACACAGACAGACATTTTTTAAAAACATGTTTTTATGGTTCTCTAGCCCCCTAAAACGTGTAAATCCGTCGAAAACGGGAATTTGAAAATTTTCATGAATCCAATACTTTCTTCTTGTAAAGATAGAAGAAAGTAATAAAAAAGAAGTAGCTTTGTTTCGCGTTTCAGTTGAAAACATAAACATTCATTTGAAAGCAAGCTCGAACTCCGGTTGTTGAAAACGGTAATATACGGTTGCTATATTCAAGTGCTTCCGATTGGAACTGAGGGAACATCCAACATGGCAGGTAGTAGAAACAATCTAATTTTTTTGAGTAACATAATCAACATCTTTTAAGCTTCAACTCTGACTTTGTGTTGGTACTATAATAGTTACTTGAAAAAGATCGGCCTAGTTGATTGATTTCCTTGGGAAATGGTCCGTCAAGTTGTATTGGACCAACTGCTACCAGCCTACGTTTCTTATTTTGGTTTTCTATTGAAGTAGGAAAGGCGTCGTAGTAGGCAGAATCTTCATCTTCCAAACAACTTGCTGTATAATTGGATGGGTCTATCATAACTTCTTCGCCTAAAGAATTTTGTTGGTTCGATTTGTTGTCATTGTAAATGTAGTCTTGTTTCAAGTTCGACGTATCATTATCTGCACTTAAATTCTGTGAAATTTCTAAATCAGGAGAATCCACTTCCATTTCATTTTCTTCCGAAGTACCTTCCAAAGCTTGGTTCGTTGTTTTCTCCGGCCCTACCTAAAACTGCTGCATAGATATGACGAAATACGAAATGACCTAAAACATTCGACCGCCATTTAGCTCACTTGGGAGGGGTGAATTTCTAAAATTACTTAAATATGTGTAACCTTTTTTTAGTATATTTGTTATGCTGAATTTCACACTCCTACTTAAAACTGCTGCTGAGGTATGGCGAAATGACCCAAAACTTCCGACACCTACCTTGAACCCTTTTAAGGGTGGAATTACTAAAATCGTTGAAATTTAACTTTTCTTTAGTACATTACATTTCTTATCCTGAATTTCCTATCTAAAACCCTGAAACTGCTGCTGAGATATGTCGAAATGACCTAAAACTTTCGACCACCCCATTTAACCCCTTCAAGGATGGGGGAATTTCTAAAATCTGTGTTTAATTATTTTTTTAAGTACATTTGTCATCCGGAATTGCACACACCTACCTAAAACTGCAGCTGAGATAAGGCGAAATGACGTAAAACTTTCAACCTCCCTTTAACTTCTTAGGGTGGAGTTTCTAAAGTCGCAGAAATGCGTGTTTAATTATTTTTATAGTACATTTGTTATCTTGAATTTCACGTTCCTACCTAAAACTGCTGCTGAGATATGGCGAAATGATCTAAAACTTTCGACACTCACTTAAGAGGGTGGGGGATTTCTAAACTCGCTGAAACACGTGTTTAATTATTTTTAGTAGCTTCGTTATCTCTAATTTCACGCTGTTATTTAAAACTGCTGCTGAGATATGGCGAATGTCCTAAAATTTTCGACTACACCATTTATACCTGTTTAGGGGAGGGGGGGGGGATTTCAAAAATCGCTGAAATATGTGTTTATTTTTTTAGTAGCTTTGTTATCTCGAATCTCACGCTTCTACCTAACACTACTGCTAAGATATGATGAAATGACGTAAAAATTTCGACCTCCTTTTAACCCGGCAGGACGGGCGGTGTTTTGACTACCCACGCCAGAAAATATTAGTCTGCTGTCGGCGAGCGCTTTTAATTTATTGTTTATTATTAAATTTTAATTAATGATAATTTTACATTTCAGCTACCATTTTTCACGAGAAAGAGTAATTATCATGAATTTCACTAACAGACAGAATTCTAATTTTTTTTTTTTCGTATTTATGCCATTTAATATGTTTGTGGTGTGCTGACACCCCATGCCCGTTCTCGTGTTACGTTTCAAGGCGCCCGTCCTGCTGGATTAACTCCCTTTAGAGAGGAATTTCTAAAGTTGCTGAAGTACTTGCTTACTGCTTTTTTAGTAGCTTTGTTATCTTGAATTTCATACTTCTTCATAAAACTGCTTCTGAGATATGGCGAAATGACCTAATACTTTCGACCCCCCTTAGAAGGAAATTTTCAAAAATCTTTTCTTATTGCTTGCCTAGCTCATAACAGCAATATACTGTCCAAATTTAGTGATCCTGACTTTAGTTATTTCAGCTCTGCGGTAATGAATCGCTCAGTCAGGAGTTCCTCTCTTTATTATATTAGTATAGATTGTGACAGAAAGCTTAATCCCGCCTATTTAATAACATGGGGATGTTCTGGAAAATAATTAAGTTCTAAAAAATGATGGTATGCTCCAGAAATTTTTTCCTAGCCTGAAGATCAGTGGCCTTGGGTTAAAATACCTGCAACTGGAGTACCTGCTGATGTTCCTAAAGAGCGATCTCGAAAAGCAGCAACCATTTCTTGCATAGTTCAAAGAAATAACGCTGATAAAATTCAAATTTTGAATTTGCCAAGGTTCCTCCCTAAGAAAACTGTATCGAGTAACTGTTTTTAGTTTATATTTAATATCAAAGTAAAAGTAGAAAAAATAAATATTTAAGAATTATCAACTGACGAAATGTTACATGCAGAAAACTTTTGGTTGAAAGGTACCTGTAATAACCAACTTTTGAAACATGAGAAAAATATTTCTAAGAAATCAAATCTTCCTCAATTAAATCCCGTGTTGTCAAAAGAAGGATTTCTCTTGGTATGAGGACGGTTACAACATGCTAAATTGCCATTTTACGATAAACATCCTAATCCCGATTCCTTCCAAGCATAAATTTAATTATAAAAGACAGTGTTGTAGTCAGAAAAAAATATTTGTGGAACTCACCTTTTCATAGAGTAGATGTTGATGCTACCGGATTTTTGCTAAGCCAAAATCCAATTTAAAGCATTTAGCCAAAAGCCAACTTTTCGATTAGCAGTTATAATTATTATAGTAGATTCCGGATTATCCAAGTTAATATGGACCAAGCTCACCTCGGATCAGCAAAAAACTCGGATAAACCGGATTTACACAAATCGTCACAAACTAAGGAGATGAAAAATAAATCATCACTTTATTCATTCATCTTTATTGTACTAGTAACATTTCTTTGATGTACATTTCCGTTACTTTTAAGAAAAACGATGAATGAAATTGTTTATTTGAAAAAGCCCTTGATAGTTTTTTGTTTGTTGAATGTCAATTTTGCTGCAGTATTAAGCTACTGCATAGCTACCAATTTCTAAGATTTTTCTTTACCGCTAAAACTTACTAGTAAATTTTGACTAATTCAATCACCGAAGTCTAACAATTGTCAACGATTAAATATGGCAAAAATTTGTATTCAATTTTAGAGGTAACAAAACCGTACAAATTGGCAGCTATGTGATTCTGTTAGTGTCATGAAAATTGCAGGCGTAGTCTCTTCTTACCGCTCAAATTATTAAATAGTTTTTTCAATCGAACTTATACCTTTGGAATGGATCATTTTCTTCTGATGGGCTGATGGCTTCTATTATTACGAAACAGTCATTATAAATGAAGTGTTAGGTGAAGATAAAAGAGCAGTCATAAAAAGTTAGAACTCTGATTTTGTGGTCAGAATGGGAAAAAAAAATTATGGCCATTTTTTTCCCATTCTGACCAGAAAATCAGAGTTTTAACTTTTCACGGCTGCTCTTTCATCTTCACCTAACACTTCATTTATAATGGCTGTTTCATACGAATAGAAGCCATCAGCCCATCAGAAGAAAGTAACTCGGTTAAAGCGACTTATGAATATAAGTGAAACTGATCTTCTTAAAACTAGCATAAATTACCGTTCCGCTTTAAAAAAGAAAAAATTGTGCGCGTTCGCGATATTTTGTTTTACAGTAACAAACCAAATATTTCTGGGAACGGCGTTCCCACCCAACTACAGCACTGATAAAAGATTAATTACAAAATATTCACATGAAAAGGTTCAACATGTAGGAGTGTCTGACATACTTGCACAAACTCGTGAAAAATTCTGGAAAAGGTAGACAGTGTACAAAATCAGCCCTCAGCAATTGTAAAATATGTAATAAAGTTAACATGAGTCCTGGTCAACAAGTAGTAGTATCTCCTCTTCCAGGTGACCGCATTAACGAATCACTCCCATTTTTGGTTAACTGGCCTTGATTACGCGGGATTCATATGTGAAGGAGTGAAAATAAGTATTATATCTCCCTATTTGTCTGCGCTATCACAAGAGCACTTCAAAATATCCCCCTTTTTAAAGAGGGAAATAAAAATATTCTGAACCAGAAAATTTACTTAATAAATAAAGTATCACATGAGAAAAACACGAAATTTTGTTGTTGTTTTTCTAATTCAATGCTCATTTAACTTGAAAAAAATGAACGTTTGGCAGTTATGAAATGGTCTTTATGCACGTGCAATCAGCAATGAGCTAGACGCTTCAAAATTCGAGGGGCAGCTGATAGCGCAAACGGTGTTACACAGACTAAATTCACGGCTGCCAACTTCTACGATTTTATTGAGTCAAATATATTTGAAGCAGAATTTGTTTTTAATAAATAAAATAAATTACGTACCACATTTCATTAAATAAAATCATAGCACATTTTTATCAAATGCTTTTTATAGTTCAAAACATGCTTGATTTAAAGAAAGCAAAATTATTCTGTTGTAAGTTTTTCTTTAAAATTAAAAATAGTTTATACCGTTATGATTGTAACAATTCTGAACGAAAATCTGGAATGAGAGTTGGACTAAGAGTGAGATATCTTTATAGCCGGCAACCTTCCGCTATTTTAAAAACCAAATAAAGGCGTTATGAACCAGAATATTTATTTAATAAGATATGTCTTATTTCTACGTGGTACTTATTTATTAAGTAATATCTTATTCAAAACAAGTTTGACTTGAAAAAGAAAAAAAAAAGGCGGAAGGTTTATAGTTATGTACTGCATATTTTTTATTAAATAAGTAAATTAAAAGTATTAACAAAAACAGTAGAAATTTTGGCTGTTGGATCTTTACAGATGGAGTCGCGCCTTAATACAAGGAACATAATACTGCTTCAGTAGCAAACTAATATTGGACCATATTGACTATATCTTGGCGAAATATTGCTTCACTGTTGGAATGTTTAAGTTATACCTATGTGCAGTCAATATAGCCACAATATTGAGATACTTACACTTTGGCCAAATATAGCCAATGCTTATACCGATATTGGAGTATTTACGTTTCGCCCATATATAGCTAATATTTGTAACCGATGGTAGCATTAAATATTGCTCCGAAATAAAAGTTGATTTTAAAAGATCCCAATCGCGTTGGGTTTTGGTTTTTTCATATTGGGTTGGAGTCTGTTTCGTATTGGGTTTTGACTCTTGTGGGTCAATTTGAGTGAATCCGATTTTTCAAAAGAAATTCTAGAATATTTTATTTATACGAAAAAACATATTTGAATATGCATGAGTGTATATGTCGAAGACTAATTGAGATGTCGGGCTCTTAGCAAAGAGCATAGATTGTTTGCGAAGAGCCAAACTAATTGGACTTTTTCCAATCAGCCGGACATTTTTCAGGCAAAGAGGTTGTTCGGACCTTGTGCGCATGCCGAACGAGCTCCGTAGCTTTGCGGTCATGTGACCCAGTTCAGTTGTGCTTTTAGCTGCCATTGCGGCACGTTGGGTATTCGAGCGGGTCTTATCCCCAAGTATAGAGTATGTTGTTCTTGAGCTGCCATTGTGGCACGTTATGTTATAGCGGGTCTTATCCCCAATTATTCTGTTTCTTATAGCGGGAGTATTCCCCCAAAATATGTTTTATGAACGTCACTTGTTCTAACAGCGGGTTATTACCCCAACGTCACTTCATCATTCTATGTTCTTCAGTGTTCGTGATTGTTTGTAACATTTGTGTGCTGTGTGTTATAAAAAATGTGAAAAAGAAACCTAATCGTCTTCATTCCTAAAGTTACGCACAGTATTCTCATACATTTTGTGGTCCGTCGATTTCGCAGCGAAATAGCTGCTATGGAAAAATTAAATAGAACAAAAGATGCTCTAAAAGGTGCTATAACGAAATTAGAAAATTTCGTAAAAGATAATACAGACGAAATTAATTACTCGAGTACCGAGCTCGAAATAAAGATTCGAAAATTACCTGAGCTTCAAGCAAAAGTATCGGAAATACGGGATAAATATTATGATATCCCTGATATTAAGGACTTACCAGAAATCGAAAACGAGTTAGATGAACTCGAAGATCGTCTCGAGAAACTTGAGGTAAGTCTCAACCTATTTCTTAAAAATCTTAAAGTTTCTGAAATAAATGTGCATGCTGATAGTATTGAATCTATAAGTTTGAATAATATTAAAGTTAAGTTACCTGAAATCCCACTACCAACATTCAATGGTAAATATGAAGAGTGGTCAATCTTTAAAGTACAATTTACAAATTTAATTATCAATAATGCCCAGTTAAATGACGCTCAGAAGCTGTTTTATTTGCGAGCATCGCTAAAAAATGAAGCAAAACAACTAGAGAGCCCAGACGATTCCTTTGAGTCATTGTTTACAGCACTTACTGAAAGATTCGAAAATCAACGTTTGCTCATTGACACTCATTTATCAGCCATAATTAATTATGAAAAAATACATTACGAGTCTTCTAAAGAATTGAGATCCTTTATTGATTGTGTAAATAAAAATTTGAGGGCCTTAAAAGTATTACAATACGAACAAAACAATCTGTCTGATGCTATCCTTATCAATATTATATTGCAAAAGGTAGATAAGGAATCTCGAAAATTATTTGAATATTCGATTAAAAAATCAGAATACCCGCAATTTAATGAATTAACCCTCCGTCTACCAGACGGGTCCATTGGACCCGACAGGTACATACAAAATATTCATTCAAACCAGAAATTTCTTTAAAATAAACTAAGTATATAAACCAGACAAAAATAAGGTAAATAAATAAGTTAAATAGTTTTAAATAAAAATTCTGGTGTAGAACGTTTTATTAAAACTTGAATAAAATTCCCGGTAGATCTAGGGTTAATGTCATTTTTGGAAAACCGCAGTTCTACGTTAGAAAGCGTAAATAGATACTCTGCTTCAAAACCCTTAAACAAAAACAGTCCTCTTTCGAACAAACAAAAAAATTTCATGCTAAATTCGAATGATAAATCGAATGGAAAAACTTGTATTCTGTGTAAATTGGCTTTTCATAATTTGAACAAATGTTCTCAGTTTCTAAAAATGAATGTTTCTGAACGATACGATTTTGTGAAGAAAAATAAGCTGTGTACTAATTGTTTGAATAATTCTCATTTCGTAAATTCTTGCATTTCAAAATATAATTGTAATACCTGTGGATTGCGACACAGCTCATCCCTTCATAGAGATAAAAAAAAATAAATCCAAAAATGAATTGGCTTCCCCCCAAATTTCCTCCCCTCTTGCAGGTGCGGTAAATAGAGAAACGGAAAACATTTCGATAAATAATGAATCTTTAAAGACCTTGAATAATATAAGTAAAGAAAGAAAATCAATTTTATTGAGTACATGCTTTGTTTTTATAGAAGATAATTTCGGAAATAAACGAAAGCTTAGAGTAATTTTGGATAATGCTAGCAATGTCAATATTTTAACTAAGGATTGCGCTGACATGCTGAAATTTAAAAAAAGGATAATTAATGTACCCGTTACAGGATTAAACGGTTATACTTATAATGTAAAAAATAAAATTTCGTTTGTAATTACAAACGAAGATGGCTCTTTCAGGGAGAATATAGATTTCTTAATTGTTCCCAAAATCACGGATGTAATTCCATCAAAGCAATTAAATGTATCGGACATTAATTTACCGAATATTGTGGAATTGGCAGACCCCACATTTTTCAAACCGGGAAAAATTCACGCATTGGTTGGCGCTGAATTATTTTATAGAATTTTAAAGCATAATTCAGTTAAGATAAATGATAAACTTTTTCTGCAAGACACTGTTTTTGGATGGATCCCAACTGGGGCGCTAGAGGAGAACACGCAAACAAACAATATTACTATGTGCAATTTCGTTAGAGATTTCGATGAAATAAATGATAATTTAAAACAATTTTGGGAGCTTGAGTCTATAGGCATTAAACATGATGATCCGAAAATATCGGAAACTGATCAAGCACAACAAATATTCGATAAAACTGTCAAATTTGTAGGCGATCGTTATGAAGTTCAGTTACCGTGGAAAAAAGACTGAAAGGATTTAAACGATAATTTTAATGTTGCGAAACAGCATTTGGAAGGTCTAAAAAGAAAATTTTATCGAAACCCAGAGCTTTTTCGACAATATTCTGAAATAATCACGGAATATTTAAAGCAAGGAATTATAGAGCAGGTGCAAGAAAATGAACCTGTTTTAGACAGGGCAGTTTATTATTTGCCCCATCATGCGGTCTGTAAAGAAGATAAACTTACTACAAAGGTCCGAATCGTCTTCGATTGCCAGCTCTCACGATAACAATGATTTGTCCCTTAATGATTGTTTATGGCCCGGCACCAACTTAAATCCACTTCTATTTGATATTTTAATCCACTTCAGATTATACGAAATTGCCTTTTCTTCTGATATCGAGAAGGCGTTCCTTCAAATCTCACTAGCTGAAAAAGATCGGGATTCTGTCCGTTTTCTGTGGTATGATGATGGTTTAAAATCGTTCAAGGTCTTCAGATTCAAACGTGTTATTTTTGGAGTCAATGCCTCTCCATTCCTCCTATCTGCTACCATAAAGGAGCACATCAAGCGGCTTACGAACCTACACCCAAGAACTGTTCATCTACTCGATAAATATATTTATGTGGACGATTTTATATCTGGCGAAGATACGCTGCAAGAAGCTCTTGATGTTTCCCTGAATGCTAACAAAATAATGTCTGAAGCAGGAATGATTCTTCGAAAATGGATAACCAATGATGAAGCGTTACTGCAGTGCTGGCAAAAGGAAGATTTAAATATTCAAGCAGAACATGCTGCAATAAGCCTAGGAAGCAATCTAAGCAAGGTATTAGGAATGTCCTGGAAAACAGAAGAAGATTGTCTGACATTCGAAGTGAAAAGTTTAATAGAATTCTTGTCATCGCAAAAAAGCTCAAAACGTCTACTATTGCAAGCAGTTGGTAAAATCTTCGATCCGTTAGGCATGCTGACGCCATTCACCATTAGAATAAAATGCCTGTTCCAAGAACTATGGCTAAAGAAGACAGCATGGGATGAATAGTTGCCAACTAATGTGCACGAAAAATGGTTAAAGTGGCTTGAAGAACTTCCAAATTTAGCAGAATTAAAAATTCCGAGGAAAATTCTTGGTAGCTTGAATCAAGTAATAGCTGTAGACATACATGCCTTTTCTGATGCTAGTAAAATAGCGTATGGATCTGCAATTTATCTGAGAATAAAAAGAGAGAGTGGTGTGGAAGTCAATCTCCTGACTTCAAAGAGTCGTGTTGCACCGATAAAGGAGATAACTCTGCCTCGGCTAGAACTTCTCGGAGCCCTAAGTGCAAGACTGACCAATAAAGTAAAACCCATCCTAGATCAAAAAATCACATCAAAAGTGTACTATTGGACGGATTCCAAAATAACCTTATTCTGGATCAAAGGATCATCAAAGCGATGGAAGCAGTTTGTGGCTAACCGTGTCATAGAGATTAATGCACTTTCAGATTCGAACTCTTGGTATCACTGCTCCAGCAAGGACAACCCTGCCGATCTCTTGACCAGAGGTGCGAGTGTTAATTCCCTTGTAGAGAATCCAATGTGGTTTAGGGGACCAAAATTCCTAGCAGCTGATGACTTAGTGACCGAGCAAGAAACTATTTCTGTGCCAGAAACAGATTACTTTCCCGAGACTAAATCAAAATATAAAAATAACTGTAATGATTTCAATTCTAATATTTCTCTTTCTCTTTTCAGGAATCCTGAAGAAGTAAATTTTTTTTCTCAACATAAGTGGTAAATACGTGAACGCAATGCACGAAGTGCATTCTTCGCATACTGGCATATGTTTATAGGTTTTTTCACAATTGCAAATGTAAGTTAGCAGACCGGCGCAGAGGCAGCCTCACAACCCCAGAAATAAAAAATTCAGAAGTTTCTCTAATTGGATTAGTACAAAATGCAGAATTTCAGGAAGAGATTAAGGGTTTAAAACGGGAATCAAGGGTTCCCCCTTCCAGTAAAATTAAATGTTTATCCCCCTTTTTGGATCAAGATAATATCTTAAGAGTTGGCGGTAGGTTGGAAAATTCGGATTTAAACTTTGATAAGAAGCATCAAATCATTTTGCCGAAGGGCCATAAGCTCACAAAACTCATATTTGAGCATTTTCACAGGAAGTATTTTCATATTGGTCCCCAAACTTTAATCCATTACGTACGTATGCGGTTTTGGCCCGTAAGTGGAAAAAATTTAGCGCGAAAAGTAGTGCATGATTGCGTTGTCTGTTTTAGGAACAACCCAGTTACTGCTAAACAAATCATGGGTGACCTCCTATCAAAAAGAGTAACTCCAAACTTTACGTTTAACCATATAGGA
Organism: Maratus speciosus; assembly: GCA_963932465.1. Classification (NCBI taxonomy): domain Eukaryota; kingdom Metazoa; phylum Arthropoda; class Arachnida; order Araneae; family Salticidae; genus Maratus; species Maratus speciosus. The sequence continues at coordinate 431,378,745 of OZ010793.1, read as the reverse complement.
GCCGATTTTTGCGGCCCTTTTGAGATTAAATATAAAAATCAAAGAAAAGGGATTTTTCATAAGGTTTATGTCGCGATTTTCGTTTGCTTAGTAACAAAGGCTATTCATTTAGAAATAGTAACGGATCTAACTTCTGATGCGTTTATCGCCGCACTTAAACGCTTTGTTTCAAGGCGAGGAAAATGCGCTTCTATTATGACAGACAATGCTACGAATTTTAGGGGTGCTAAATCAGAATTGCACAAACTTCATGAGTTAGTTCGTAGACCGGATGAAAAATTAGCTAATTACCTTACTTCAGAAGCTATTGAATGGAAGTTCATTCCTCCTAGATCGCCCAACTTTGGTGGTTTATGGGAGGCTGGTGTAAAATCTTTCAAGTATTATCTTAAACGAACATTAAAATGTGCTAGATTGACTATGGAAGAATTCCAAACAGTCACCACCCAAATCGAAGGGGTACTAAATTCGCGTCCCTTAACTCCGTTATCGACCGATATAAATGATTTTAATGCATTGACACCAGGCCATTTCCTAATTGGTCGGCCTATTGATGCCATTCCAGAACCTCAGTTGATTGATATCACAGAATCGAGATTATCTAGGTGGCAGAGAATCACTAAATTCGTCCAATTAATTTGGAGAAATTGGCCATTAAATTACTTGAGTCATCTCCAAAATCGTTCAAAATGGCAGGTAAAGGGGGAAAACATCAAACCAGGGGCGATGGTAGTCATAAAGGAGGACAATTTACCTCCCTGTAAGTGGATGCTAGGACGAATCTTAGAGGTTATACCAGGAAAGGATGGTAATGTTAGGGTTGCAAAGGTTAAAACAGCCTCAAATATCTTTCTTAGATCCATATCTAGATTGTGTGTCTTGCCCATTAATGAAACCTAATGTACATACCTTTTCTCATTGTCTACTTATTTTAAAGTGCACCTAAGATTTGCATGTTATTTTACATTCAACTTTTCTTAAGAATACATCGAACTATTTTTAGAAAATAGCTTAATTTTGTAACAAAGAATTTAATTTTATTGTATTGTATAGTCCTTGTTATTGCAACTTATTATTATTGTATTTGTATTGCAATATTATTTTATGGTATTGGTATTTTATTTAGTTCTTGTATTTATAGTGTATTTTTAATATTTTGAATGTGCTACGCACATTGCAACGCAGGGCGGTATGTTCGGACCTTGTGCGCATGCCGAACGAGCTCCGTAGCTTTGCGGTCATGTGACCCAGTTCAGTTGTGCTTTTAGCTGCCATTGCGGCACGTTGGGTATTCGAGCGGGTCTTATCCCCAAGTATAGAGTATGTTGTTCTTGAGCTGCCATTGTGGCACGTTATGTTATAGCGGGTCTTATCCCCAATTATTCTGTTTCTTATAGCGGGAGTATTCCCCCAAAATATGTTTTATGAACGTCACTTGTTCTAACAGCAGGTTATTACCCCAACGTCACTTCATCATTCTATGTTCTTCAGTGTTCGTGATTGTTTGTAACATTTGTGTGCTGTGTGTTATAAAAAATGTGAAAAAGAAACCTAATCGTCTTCATTCCTAAAGTTACGCACAGTATTCTCATACAGAGGTTATGCACCTTTAAGCTAATTGAAATATCACCATTTATTTCAGGCTTATTACAATGACCCTATGCAGTTTTAGGCTAATTAGAAAATGACCGCGACTGTTTGTTCTAACAGAAAAGTTTAATCAAGGCTTATTACAATAAGTCCAATGTAGTGAATGTTTATATATAATTTTAGTATATAAAATTGAAGCAGGAAATTAAAATGCCTATAAAAATGTATGAATAAAGGTGTTATTGAGATAGCTGATTAACACGCCTGAATGTCTAAGGTTGGTGAATACTACATTTTTCTTTTACCCCATTTATGCCTGAATTTTTGTTTTCTCAATTTTGTTGGCATAATCACTTTAAAATGTTGCAAAATGAATTGGAAAAATTCTAAAAAAATTACGCTAATTTTTAAAATATTTATTTGATAAAATGTAAACGAACTAAATATGCATAATTATATGCTTTGTACAAATTTATATAAAATAAGCTTTCAAGTTGTGTTATATAACATAATTAGTATTTTTGCGAACTAGTAAAAAATATTTATTTCCTTACAGAGACTAATAACATTATAAGTATTACTAATAATAAACTAAAAATAATCGTATTTGAGGCTTAAAAACAATTTATTTCATAATCATCTTGAAAAGGACTTTACATAAATAACTGTCCTCTAAATGGCTAATAAAAATATGTACCCCTTCGTGCCTATCGCCTTATATTTTGTACCTTACAAATACGCATAAAAAAAGCTTGAACATATAATTTCACAAATAAAAAAAATGCGTATTTCAAAGAAGTCTACAAGCTGAGATTATGACTTATTTATTCGGAACCTTGATAGAAAAAATACAAATAAACTGACTTTTTACATTTCGCCGTCTTGAAAAATGAAAAATCTATAGCCTCGAAAAAAGCCTTCATGCAAGCAAATAAGTATCCATCTTATGCTGTCATCTCTCGGTAACAGATATTTATTTATAGATTATTATTTCATACAATTTTTATGTTATGAAGAAAATTATACAAATTTATTAAAATTCGAAGCGTCCCAAAAATTGGACGCTAGGCTTAAATGAGTTAAGCATATACTTATGACAAACTCCTACTACGACATATACACACATATCTTCACTACGAAAAGTGGATATGAGGCTCTTCTGACGATTTGTATCAAATTCACAGTTTTTTCCCCCCTCTCTCTTTTGTTTTATTCTTAAGGAAGGTACTTTTTTTAACCCTGTCGCCGATTTCAACAGAAATCGTGTAGTATAATTTTCTTTGTTTCTTCATGTCATCTTCATAATAATTAATTTTCTTTGTTTCTTCAAAAAGTTTTTTTTTTTTTTTTTTGGTTTTATAATGTCTTGAAAATTTAGGTTTGGTAATAAAATTTTCCAGTTCAAAAATATTTCTCAAACAAAATTATCATTACCTCGATGGGTGGTAGGGGATATATTCCAACTACAACATCTACTAGCACCACCAATATTAAATCGATAACTACTAAATATACCTACCAGGCACAGTACAATTTTGTTACATTTGATAATACTTATTTTAGATAGTGTAAAAAGCAGGAGAAAACAATAAAAACACAGATGTGTGTATAATGTTTTATTAGAATTAAATAAACGAATAAATCTAAAACATGCAAAACAAGATTCATAAAAATCACATGAAAATGTTTTAATGTACAAAATTTATTTACAATACTTTGAGAAAGAATGAAAAGTTAAAATTAAGAAACATGACATTTGAAAATTTCAGTTTTATTAAAATGACATTAAAAACATAAATATAAAGAATCAAAAACAAATATTTATTATCAAAATTACTTTGAAATATCGTTTAGCACATATGAAAATTTTAATATTAGGGTTGCTAACGCTTTTCTGGAGAAATAAGAAGGTTTTGATGGATTCAGCTAAAAAGGGAAATATATCCTCATTTTCTAAGAAACAATTTCAGTTTCGAAGTTAAGAATATTTAAAGGGATTTGTTAACCTTATAACCAATTAGCATTGAAAACTAATTTTTTAATGAAAATTCTTAATCGTTATTTATAAAATGAATTTAAGAAAAAAATATATATATATTAGGTATAAAGTTTAAAATCAACAGTTTAAAAGAAGAAATTTAACAATTGTACTATTCTTGTTTGTTTTTCAGTAAAATATTAATTAATGCCAATGCACTTTAATAAATATGTTCCAAATGATTTCATTATTGCCAGTAATACTTATTTATATACATTTTTAACTGTATTTTCAGGTGGATTTTGTAAGAAAATCAGGAATGAAATTAAATAATTGCATATATATCTTTTAACTAAAATATTCAATATTTCGTGTTAAATGCATTTTATAAAACAATAATTAAGGCTTAAATCAGGGGTGAGAACAACTGGACTGCAAAAAAGGAGGAAAACGTTTCCCCCCCCCTTCCCGCCTCCTTGGATAGAAATTCGTGGAAACCCACACACAGGGGCGTAGCTACAGATATTTTTTCGGGGGGGAGAGTTCGAAAATTTCCCAACTTGAAACAAATTCCTCCAACTTTCAACTAAAGTGATATGCACAAAGTGTGTGCTAATGATAATGAAGTTTATGCATAAAAAATTCCTTTCCAAAGAAAAATTTTGAAACTAGAAACATAAAAATTCTAATTATTGGTTTGTTTAATAAACAAACAAACACGCGTTTTACTTTCTTCTGTCTAACAAGACGAAAGTATTGAATTCGTAAAAAAAATTCTACAACTGGTTTTCGACGGTTTGATACGTTTTAGAAGGTCCTGAACATAATTTGACTGTTTTTAGAAAATGTCTGTCTGTGTGAATGTGACACAAATTTTGTGGGTGCTCTATCTCAAGAAGTAATTCGCGGAATTTTATAAAACTTTAGATTCAGTTATACTTAGATAAAAATTAATGCTGATTAGTTTTTGGTGTAAATTACCCAAAAGGTGGCGCTGCTATGCTGTATTTTTCACGATTTACATGATTTTAGCGATAGTTATACCTCAAAAACTGTTGCACAGAATTTGATCAAATTTCATATTCTGTTAAACCTTGACATAATTTAGTGCTTATTAGGTTTTTGAATATATCTGTGGCACTGCTGTGCAGTATTTTTCACGATTTTCGCGTTAGCTATATCTGGAAAACTAATGCACGGAAATTTAGTCAAACTTCATATTCGGTTACACTTCCTTATTGGGCTTGGGTGTATACTGTCCAAAGGTATCACTTTTGAGCTCTTTGGGTTTGGAATTTTGGTTGCAGACATCTAAGAGCATGGGTGTTGAAATTCAATGATTTGTTTGAAAAATGCGATGCTTCTATCTCCTTTTTAAATGCACACAATTAAACGAATTATAAATTAAATGCACATAATTAAACCTTCAGAATTCATTATTATGGGCATAGAATTGTTATTTAATTTTAACATTGTGATTGCAAATTTTGAAGTATTAACATGTATGAAATAGAATAAGGTTTTAAGATTGGCACATCCAAATTGTTTTCATTTAACATAAATTCTTTTGGTCTTCAAAGAATCTAACCCTGATGAAGCTAACCTAACATCGTCCAGTTTAATAAAATCCACTATTTCACTTTCATATTTTAAGAGCATTAGGCTGTCAAATCTGTCAGACCTCATTGTAGCTTGCAATATATATTTTTACAATTTTTATTTGACTAAAGATTCTTTCATTAGATGCAACGCCAAAAAGATAAGCTGCTGTAAATGTTAAGGTACGAGTATATAGTTTGACAGTGTGACCCAAATAGTCTTTGAATTTCATGGCATGAGTAAAAGGTTTGTTAAGTGAGTTGGGATTAGGTTTATTTCTATTTGACTCTGCAAGTCATGTACATCCGGTTTCTCATATCCAGGTGGAAACATTATTAACTTTTCTAAGTTAGTGATACTCAAATTTGCCTTGCACAATTGTAATTTAAATATGCAATGTATTGGTGCAATTTTCTCCTGATATAGGAAACATTGTCATTTAAGCCCATTACTAAATTACCGAAATTTTCTTGTATTTCTTATAACTCATCCCTGTAAAACTTATGTGTATCAATGTCCATTGCTATGCTATTATTTTTATCTATTCCATTTGGTGAAACCGTTTTCCCACGGTGCTTTCAGAAGTCAGCTTCTTCAATCACTACCTAATATTCATAATTGTTTATGAACTTGTCTATAAGGAAATCTTTATTCCTTCAAAATTTTATTCAAGCGCAACCTGTCAGTGTTTATGTCAACCTGTATGTCGATTTTTTTCTTCAGTTGATGGACTGCTTTCATGGTCATATTTCTGTTCCAAATTCAAATCATCCACATTTTTACCTTTTTCATCCTCGAATGGATTTTTAGATGCTCCAAAATCTTGCACGAAAACTTTTTTCCTATTATGAAGGGTTCTTTCGTGCTAAGATTTATAGTCATTTTTTAGAACAGCTTTAAACACACAACACTGGACTTTTGGTTTAAAATTTCATAAGCACCTATAAATATAAATGAACAGGACATATATATATATTTCTGCACACAAATAAAGGTAAAATGTGGCAAATTTATCTAAACTAACGACTTCTTACATTCACATTTGCTCATATAATGCTTTTGTCTTGACAGCAAAGGGTTAACTAATTTTCGGAGCAAAAAAATCACGAGAATGAGTAAAATATTGTCCAAAAATTGCAAAATTAGTGCAATTTGTGAAAACTCATCAAATCTTCTTGCCCAGCTGTGTTTCAAGTAGATGACTACATTCCTATCTTTTGTGCTACAAGTGATCTCCAATTTTCAAAAGAAGCTGCAATCCCTTTGGATTAAAATAGCTGGATTCTCTTTTAGGAGGGGAAAGGGAGGAAGGGTGAAATTTTCGAGAAAGGTACGAAGTTTTGAAGGAAATAAAGGAACTGGATAGTCAGCTGTTGGTGGATAGGAGAAGAGAAATTTAGGTCTGGTAGATGTATAATATTTTTGTAGATCTGAAAAATACAATGATAGATTGAGTGTGGCTGATTTCTTTTTGTATTTCTTTTGATAATTTAACTTGCTTACTGTTACAGTACTTAGTCAGAAACATAATCACCAAAACAATAAAAAATTCATAATGTCTCAAAAATCCAGAATTTCCCAACTCTAAGCTCAAATTTCCCAACTTCACAAATATTGGGGGGGGGAGGCTCCCCCCCCCATACCCCCCCATGGCGACGCCCCTGCCCACACAGCCCGTTATTCCCCCTCAAAGGTCAAGATGGGTGGTGTCGGGCTGTCAAGTGAAGGATCGGGGAGCTTTCCTCTTTGGATTAACCCATTCGATTAATCTGCAGGGACATAGGGGCATCCATTTTGTAGCCTGGTGAAGTATAGAATTTTAAAAAAGGTTTTTTTTTTTCTCTTTTTTGTTGAGAACTTTTATCAAATACTACATTTCTTTAAAAAGACTACATTATAATGGAATACAATAATTAAAAAAAGTTCTCGATGTAAAAAAACTGTGTCTGTAATATTTCGCTCTTTTTTAAACATATATACTAGCCTTTTATTTCGTTTCATTAAAATTCTGCCACAATGTTTTTACAGAAAATTCAGTTATAAGGGAATATAAAAATTATATAATACGATTTTAATTAAAATATTGTTCTAAACAATCTGTGCTGATGTACATTTTTTTTTTTTGGATGAAAAGGCATTTTTTCTTTTGGGAATTTATGTCATTTTCACCAACAGAATTGTCTATGCGTTTAAGATTAGTGCATCATTTCCTTCAATTATTTTTAAATGTTTCAGATTTTAGTTTTATTGGTTAATTTTGATTTCAAGGGATAGAAGAAAAGAAATTTAGAAATAAACTAATAAATTTTAGGTACTTTAAATGCAAGCTAAAGTTTATTGAATATGATATTATACTGACACAATCACACTAACTTGTTCCATATATGAAAATGATCTTTTCTTTTGAAAATGGTGTCAGTTTCATCATCCGAACTAATCTCAAATCTAAGATTATGTCACCTTTTAAGGGCTTTATCAAAGAAATATGTCCCTCCGACAACACGGAGCTTTTAAATATTTACGGACACATTTTTAAATGCAAAAGCATGACGTTTGCAGGCATGACTACTGAAGCGATTTGGCATCGAATAGTGTTTACCAATCGTTGATCAATGAGTTACTTATATATTTATAAGCGATTTTTTCCACGTGACGACAGGTTTTCCTTTGACAGTATTTGATGAATGATCTTTTGCTTTTATTAAAACATGGAAAACACTCGATCGCATGGTATCTGCATGTAAACACCTGCCAATTTCATGTGTTACAATATTCCTTTAAATATAACTACATTTTCATTTGTGGAACACCCTTCAATCTACTATAATCAAATTTTATTTTTTGAAACAACTCAAATTACCATGTTTAACAATCCGGCGAGGTTAGGACAGGGTTTTGAGGGCTTAGCTCGTAACGGCCTCTAATACATTTAAAAAAAAAAAATACTTTGAATTATTATTTAAGAGAAAAACTTTCTTAAAACTTGTTCAGTTAATAAAACTTTAAATTTTGTATTTTTCTCGGTGAATTAAAATAAATAAAGAAAATTTTCTTTTATTCTAAAAAAAAATATATTTTTTTTTTAAATCTAAGGCAACTTTTATTTTTCTAAAACCATCATTGATTTTTAAGAATTCCTTCTTAGCTTTCCAAGGAGCTTATTAGAAATGGCTGGAAGGAATTACAGTTAACATTTGACAATTATTTAGTTATTTATTAGGAAGGGACCGAACCGATAGATACACACATGTTCAAATAATAACAGGGATGACCGCCCCGGGAACCCAGCTTTCGCTTTAGAGTATAAGTGCAATCCCGGGGGGAGACAATCAAATAATAACAATTGAAAAAGATATATATATATATATTTACATTTTACTCCTGTCGGTTTTTAGAGCTCTGCACGGGTTGGAATTTCCAGGCCCGGCCCGAACGAAAGCTATGTTGGCCCGGCCCGGTATAAAAATTGGAAGATTGGCCCGACTCAGTTTCTACAAAAATGACCGTTTTTCTCTACAAAAATGTCCGTTTTTTCTCGACATACAATTAAGATTATTTTAATGAATACTACATATATATTTATGGGAACATTTTACAGTATATTTTAGATTACTATGTGTTCGCAAAACATAAAATACATAACAGTAAACATTAACGATTACTTACAGTGTTTTAGTCATAGTCTCTACTGACATTTCAAAATTTCAAATAAGGATTCATTAAAAGATTAATGTAGTTCAGAATAAAGGATTAAAAACATGATAATTTTTGAAGCTGTATAATAAAGAGTAGATTTGTGAAAATATTTCTCTCATTTTTAAGGCTTTTCTCAAATCTAAAGGAGCTACATTTCGACACATTTATGAATTCATTTCTTTTTGGAAACGCGAAAGATTGGCAGGTATTCTTATTCGGAAACTATGTAAATGTCGTTTTTTTCTTAAAATAAAGCAATATATCTTTCTGAAAATACTGCCAAAGTTAGCGTTTTGAATCGAATTTCCGCAAGCGAAAACACAGGAAAAGAGAAAAACGTGGCAGTCACGTGACAAGAATCTCTGTTATCTCTATAAGTGATTTATCAAGTATAAAGAAAGCTATTCGTTTTCAAATGCCTTCAATAGTCAGGCTTGTCAATTTTATGCCTTTATAGTTAAAAATGGGTCAGAAAATGTGTCTAAAAGTTTCGCATTGTTGAGCGGTGAATATAAGAACCACCTTAAGGTATATTTCCAAATATACTGTTAAGGCTATTCTTAACTGCTCTCCTCAACAAGCGCAAAACGTTTTGACATATTTACAATTTCATTTTTTAACGGAAAGATATAAAATTGGAAAGCCTGGCCATGAAAGCGATTTGAAATTGAACTGTTTTTTCCATTTTTTGATCAATCAATTACCTATTGAGTTATAAGCGAATTCGATCACGTGACAAACACGTATTTCGCCCGCTCTTGAGTGCTCTTTCTCCCTTCGCGCGGAAATTCGGTTCAAAACGCCCACTTTGACACTCTTTTCTGAAAGATCTATTGCGTTTGCAAAAAAATGAAAAAACCAGCTTGTTTCATGCATTTTCGAGCAAAAATAAATTAAAACTTATGTCAGAAAGTTGTCCTTTTGGATTTACGAACACCCTTAACAGAAGTTCATTATCACTATTAATAATCTTACAAAACATAATGCCTATCCTACACATCCTCAGATCGATTAAGACCAGTTTCGTCCCGGCACGAGTCTGCTGAGAAAAATTAAACCCGGAGTCAGACATCTAGTAACTGTACGATGCCGATCTCAACGATGGACATGTTATATTTCTGTATTGATGTTGTTAAACTCGCATCGGCGCGTGATGCACATTTATACGCGAGAAAATCATATTCATTGAAAATGGCTCGTATTTTATCTGCTTCACTTGAATTCTTATATCGGGCCGATAGGCCCGATTAATTTTTTTTATCGACCCGGCCCGACCCTGCAGGCCCGTTCAATTTTTTTGCCGGCCTGGCCCGGCCCGTTTATTTTGTCTGCCGGCCCGGCCCGGCCCGTTGAAAAAATTGTCCTAATTCTGCCGGCCCGGCCCGTTTGAAAATTCGCCTTCATTCCGCCGGGCAGGGTACGGGCCTCGGGCCAAGCCCGGGCAGACCTCTAGTCGGTTTATAAAGGACGTTTTAAAATGCGCAGGCAAGCAATATCTACATTTTGCTTTTACTTTTAAGAATCAAGGTGTTTTTAAACTAATGGTTTTCCGGCACATTCACAGACTTTCTTTTAACGTAAAAACGTGAAACTGGGCAGGAATGCAAGTGATTTGGAATCGAATTTTATTTTTCATTTTTCAAAAAATATACTTAATCGAGTTACAGGTGTTTACTCTCTTATAACAACTTTTTTGGTAACTTCCGTTCAAATGGCCAACTGTGACACCCTTTTCTGTCACTTTGTTTGCCTTTATAAGAAAAAGAAAAACGCTATTAGATTTTGTAATTTTTTTTTTATAAAAACGCGCTTGCCAGTTTTGTGTTGTTAATAATAAAAACGTATTTATGACTGTCTCAGCAAGTATCCAATTTGAATTTTATACATATTAGTTGAAATTAAGGATTGACCGAAACGAGTTTTGAAGACCGAAACAAAAACTGAAACCGAACTTTGGTAATCTTACTATTTTCGGCCGAAAACGAAAATGTCCTATTTTTTTTAAAGTAATTAATACATACATAATTATTGATTAATTATATGTGTAATTAAATAAATTGAAGGATTATTATGTTTTGAAATTAACGCACAAATATAATTAAAAAGATTTATTAAAAGACGTATAATACACTTAAAAGTTAACACTTTCAAAACATTAAATACAGTTCTAAAAGTCTAAAACCTACAAGTTTCAAATGTAAACTTTTGAATTCTACAAACTAATAAGTATTTTTCGCTTTTTAACTGAAGTAAGACCCTGATGATGGCCACAGGGTAGCTGAAACTTGTAAGTTTTAGACTTTTAGAATTTTATTTAGTGTTTTGAAAGTGTTAACTTTTAAGTGTTATACGTGTAATTATTATACGTGTGGCCATAGTTGGCTCTCTGTGCCTCTGGCCAAAACTTTTTATTTTCATATAAAATAAAATATAATTAAATCAGTCTCTAATTATATGAATTTCATCTAATTAAAAAATGTTTTAGGTATACATACCTCGATTTACCTTTTACAAAGATTTTTGTAAATGATAATCTGTTATACTGTAATATAGTAATATTATTCCGTTATACTATATTCAACGGGTATTCGAAACACTTCTGCGGTTTCAAATCTATTACTGTTAAGTCTGCAGCTTTTAATGAGCTTGTGAAAAGCGTCTTCAAAGTTTAGTCATGCATGTATTACTTGCTTTATAATTTATGTTGAGTCAGTCATGACTGATAATTATAAACAGTGAAATACACAGCAATAAATAAAGAGTGTCTCATTTGAGCCGATACAGCTCAAATCAATGAGTTATATTGAAAATTTCCAAAGGAAGAAACGAGACTTTTTGGAATAAAAATAATTTCGGACGAGTTTCGGTGAGGCCGAATTTTTGGCAACATTTTCGCCGAAAACGAAACTCCGATTTTGAGCCAAAAACGAGAACGAAACCGAATTTTCGGTCGATCTCTAGTTGAAATGTTTGGTTTACACACTGAATTGTTGATTTAATCTATGAGTTTTTTCGTTTCAAAATTTTAAGTTCTAAACTGAGTTTGAAAAAAATGCTTCGTTTTCACTTTTATCAGTTTTCGCGTGTGCTCTTAATTATTTTCATACTAATTATTTAGCATATAATGCTAAGTACTGCATTATTATGAAAATAATAAAACTTTAGCGTTATAGTTTATGTTATATTTATATGATACAGATTATTTTAGCATTACAGTTTGATATATTTATATGATACAGAATATTCAATTAAACTATATTCGACTAAAACGTGCGTAATCAATATATATGTTTTATTATCGCATGCTTAACAGAAGATTGCATCTGCATTGAAAAAAAAAAAAAAATCGCATATTTTTAGTTTTTTAAAGACGTACTTACGGTGACTAAAAAATACGTGACAAATGAATGTTGTTAATGTAGAAGAATACATGATTTATACAGATTTGTACGTGTGTAAATTTATGTACAGATAACTGAATCAAAAATCAACTGAATCAATTTTTTTTTTTTTTTATCTAAAAAATATTTCATGTATATAGAGAGAAAATTAACTTCGTTTCACCCTTCCTTATTATATTTGGCAATTCATGCCACATTACTGTTTTGAAGTACATTTTAAAGAAATGTATTGCTTTTTTAATTAGCCTTTTTTTTTTCTTGGGGTATTTAGGTTATAGATTTAAGAATTTACAGCCGGAAGTGAAATTTTGTTTTTGCTATATTCTCCAAGAAAAGCATTTGAAACCCTTTGTAAGCTTATCAGTCGCTATTTATTAATCGCGTGTCAATAAACTAACGACAGCAATATTTGCCACATTGAGAGGTTGTCGGAACAATCCGATGAATGACATGAAGTTGACATTTGCTTAAAAGTGCTTCCAGATTATTCCACTTTCAACTGAAATGCATTTTGGAAAAGAGCAAACAGCCTTTGTGCTTTTAAAAGCTTATATAGTAACAAATAATTGACTATTGTATGATTAAAGATCTGACACCAATGAAGTCGGTGTTGTTTAAAGAATCGGAACTAGAAAACTGCCTATTCCTTTTTTTTTTTTTATTGTACAATGGGGTGATTAAAATGTATCTCTTTCCTTCTTTCTTTCTTTTGTCCGACTGCACTTTAATATCTTCATATTTACTTGATAGTGTACCATTTATTTATGAAATTTGTCACCATATGAAAATAGATAGCACTTAGTTAACGCATATAGTTATTTACAAAGAAAAAGTATCAGAAAAGAAAAAAAAAATCTCTCAGAAAGATTACAGAATGAGTCCCTTTTATTAGAGAAGCATACGTAGTACTAACACATTAGCTGAATTGGCGCATATTTCTTGAACATGTGCGTGCCCATAAGTGTACCTGATACATAAATTAAAAAACCCAATTCCACTCCATCCAGGCAACAAAATGGATGCTTATATGGATCATCCCGAGGCAAATCCACTATTTCAAAGAAAGGATTAGTTTTTCTCCCGATGCGAGGTGGGGGAGAATGATTAATGGTTTTCTTATTGTTTGATTTGAACCGGGCCCCTTGGGCCGGAACCATAGAAATTCTCCCCTTTTCCCAGCAGGGAATAAAAATTTCAGAAAGGGAATGTAGATGATTGATTATATTATATTATATTCTTCTCACAAAGCCTAACTGACAGGGAAATAAATTATATATATAGTTTAAAAAAATTTTAAACTTCCTGTGAGGGCGGAGAGGAGAAGTTGAAATTTCAATGTGGAGAAAATTAAGATTTTGTTATTTTTATTTTTGCATCAAAGTAACTAAAGCATGATGATTTAAGAGGGAAAAAAATAAAGAATTATATATAAACAGTGAAACGTAGGGGAGGCAAAGAAGGAGAAGTAGAAATTTTGGAGTGAGGAAGTATTTTATACGATTGATTATTTATTTATTTATTTGTTACTACAGAGTGATAAATAGAGCAGAAAACAAATGTGTTCAACTTGGGAGGTTTCACAATAATTTAAAAATAGACTAAATATAGAAATTCCTACACAATACTTACATTTTGTAGTCATATCTTTATTTGAAATCTCTCCTCCTCGCCCAAGGTATTTATTCTTTACACCAGGTATAAAGATATTTTGTAATTAAAAATACTTGACTGCAATAAGAATATTTGCATAATTTTCAAAATATAAATTAATATAACTTCCAAGTAAGCATACTTAAGTCCTTGACTATGGCCATGTGGTTGAAAGTCTGTATTTTTGTAATATTTTTAATTTAAATACCACTATTTATGCATAGTAATATTTAATTTAATGAGAAATTCTGAAATTAAATAACAAAGATACAGAAATACAGGTATTAAATTACTATAACAAATACTGGTATTAAAATGTAAAAACTGAATAAACTTTTCTACATGGGTTTCAATGCCAATGTTGTTTAGGAACTTAAAAGCAACATTTCTAAAAATGTTAAGATCATAAATGCAAAAACTTTTCAATCAGAATCTTCTTTGCTAAATGTTTTTAAAAAAGTGGCAACACAATATGGGAAATACTTTATATTTTGTCACGCAAAAATGAGGTTCTAATTTGAAGATTTCTAAAGGTCTTTGGTAATTAAAAATACTTAATACATTAAAAAATAGTTGAATATATGATTAAAATTAATGAATAATGATATGTATGATATAGCAATGTTTTTGAAAATTTTAAAGTTATTTGGAAGTACGATTTTTTTTAACGAGACGTTTAATTAATAGAGAAAATGAAGACAGTTTTACAGCTTAAGTACAACGTGTTATGGAAATATGTCAGGTATTTAAAGAAGCGGTTTTTAAACTGTATTACGTGGACTCCATTTGCGATAGCCATGCTTACAATGTAAAAAAAAATCATTTATCTAAATTTAAGAAAAATCTTGTAAATAAATTAAAAGAAAAATATAAAAATGCTGTTTAAAAATACAGTATAACTTGTTTATACGCTTTATATCCTCTATTAGATACTCTAAAAAAATGTGTAATTTCTGTCTTAAATCTTGAAGGTCCACGAAGACAAAAGATAATACTAAAAAAGGGACCAGACTAAATAAGAACAAGAACCGCTGTTTTAGATTATTTTATATAAAGATTTAAAAAACAAAAAACAAAAATACTTAATACCTATAAGTTAAATTGAAAAACAAGTATTCTTTCTAACTCCAACATTCTACCAATTAAGAATTATCAATTTCGAAGCAACTATTTTATAGCTTTTTCTTCAAAAGAAATTACACATGTTATTCATATACCTTTGAGGTAGAATCAGGAGTCTAAACCTGCCTCTATCATACCCTCTCTACGTGATAACAGAAGCTCTAATACAACTGCTTTTAAAAACATTGTCTTTTCTCGGATTATCTTAAATTATTAGAATGGCAACATTATCAATCGAACCCAAATGGCCCTGATCTTAAAAAAGACGCCTTGACAATAATACTAAAAAAAAGAAAAAAAAAATGCCATGGTGAATTTTAAAAATGCCCTAGTAATGTAAAAAGAAGCTGTAAACATTTTTTTTAAATCCCAAAAACAGAAAAAAGGCCCCCTAATACACTTTTTATTTTTTTACATAAACTATATATAGAAAGTTGGAATACGAAGAGTTTCATTAAATTTAAGATTTAAAAAAAATCCATAGAAAAGTTATTTTTAGTGGCAAGAAATAGAGTTAAGTACTGAATAAAGTGGGCCAACATAAATAAAATTCAGTAGAGTAAAAAAAAAAAAAAAAAAAAAAAAATCACATTTAAAACACGAAAAATATCCTTAGACTGTTAAAAATCACTCAGAATGTCAACATTCTCCAGTGGCAAATTGTTTAGCTACAAAAATAAATACCTAAAAATTATATCAATTAAAAAACATTTAGATATAATAAGAATGCTTAAGTACATTAAGTTAATGAACACTGATTCCATCACTGAAGATGTCCAAAATAAGTTCATGTAACCTTGCCTCGCAAGATCAATCACAGATGAAAAGTTCGTTTTATGCAACTCCAATCAACGCATACAAAGCTATCAAAATACAAAATAGGAATACACTGTAAAAACAGAGGAGTAGGATCCGGAACACATTATCCTGGAAATATATAAATAAATGAAATTAATACAGTTATACTCTGAATTATTAAACATGCATCATAATAAAATTCTAGGTGTGGGCCCTATAACAACTCGTGAACGCTGTTTTCTTAATATTTCCGAAAGAATAAAAAGTATATGCTGTTTAAAGAAATAATATTTTTTAATTAGTATTTAAAAGAAATAATACTGAATGCAACTATATTTTATATTAAATCAAAGCAATATATATATATATATAAAATAATTATTGGGGCAAAAGTTGCTATGAAACGTAAATGTTAGCAAGACATAAAAAGAAACAAAAAATATTAAAATTTATTGAAGCATTAATATATATATATATATATATATATATACAGGGTGTCCGGTCTCAACGGTGTCCAATGGCTAATTCCTAAACCGTTAGTCGTAGACATACAGTTCCAATTACAAAAATGTTTTAAATCAGGTAAAGAAATATTTAAAAAGCGATTTGGGTCAATAAAAACATTTCTTAAAAAATTACGAAATTTAAATTTTTATACGGTCCCCCGGTCCTATACATGGTTCATACACTCGAGAACAAATAAAATTCAAGCACTTTTCAAGCACTATTCCAGCACTATTCAAGGACTGTTTAGATACATGCATAAAAATGGCGTACAATAACACATAAGAAAAATAACCACCTCATTGATTATCTATTACAAAGAAATCTTATCAGATCTTTTAATTTTTATAAAAGGCATTTAAAAGACATTATTAGAGAATTTTTAAAGAATAATGTGTTTTAACTTAGTAAGCAGGGATGAAAGTGGATTAAAGCCATTTTGTAGCAGCTTTGGAGCAGCAATAATCTAATTGTGGAGCAGTAAAATCTATTTTTGTAGCAGCAAAAATCGGATTTTTGTAGCAATATAATCCATTTTGTAGCAGCAAAAATTAATTTTGTAGCAATAAAAGCTGTTTTTGGAGCAGATGGAAATTCTAATGCTAATAAATAAGAAATTTGCGTATTTCTCGCGATCTTTTGATGAAATTTGCGTACTTCTCGCGATCTTTTGCCAAAATTCGAGTATTTTTCGCGATCTTTTGGCAAAATTCGCGTATTTTTCGCGATCTTTTGCCAAAATTCGCGTATTTTTCGCGATCCTTTGTTGAAATCAATGTGCTTTTCGAAATCTTTTGCAAAAATTGCGGTTTTTTGCGACCTTTTGAGGAAATTTGTAGGTTTTTTTCGCGATCTTTTAACGAAATTCGGGTTTTTTCACAATCTTTTCACCCTGTTTTTCGTTTTTTAAAGTAATTTGTGATCTTTTGACAAAATTCACGTTTTTTTTTGGTATCCTTTGACAAAATTCGCATGCTTTTCGTGATCTTTTAACGAAATTCAGGTGTTTTTCGCGATCTCTCGACTAAATTTGTGTATTTCACGCGATCTTTTGATGAAATTTGCGTATTTCTCGCGATCTTTATATGAAATTTGCGTATTTCTCGCGATCTTTATATGAAATTTGCGTATTTCTTCCGATCTTTATATGAAATTTGCGTATTTCTCGCGATCTTTATATGAAATTTGCGTATTTCTCGCGATCTTTATATGAAATTTGCGTATTTCTCGCGATCTTTATATGAAATTTGCGTATTTCTCGCGATCTTTATATGAAATTTGCGTATTTCTCGCGATCTTTATATGAAATTTGCGTATTTCTCGCGATCTTTATATGAAATTTGCGTATTTCTCGCGATCTTTAGGTCAATTTTGTGTATTTTTCGCAATCTTTTGAAAAAATTTGCGTATTTTTCATGATCCTTTGTTGAAATCAGGGTGTTTTTCGCTTTCTTTTGACGAAATTAGCGTGTTAGTCAAAATTTGCGGTTTTTCGCGACCTTTTGATGAAATTTGCGGGTTTTTTCGCGATGTTTTAACGAAATTCGCGTTTTCTTACTATATTTTGACCCCATTTTGTTCGTTTTTTGAAGAAACTAGCGATCATTTGACAAAATTCACGTTTTTTTTTTTTCGCGATCCTTTGACGAAATTTGCATTTTCCCCTCAATCTTTTGACGAAATTTGGATTTTTTCCTGAATCCTCTGACAATTTTTTTTCTTCTTTTCGCGAACTTTTGACGAAGTTCGCGGTTTTCCCGCGATCCTTTGAAGAAATTCGCGTTTTCTTTGCGATCCTTTGTCGAAATTTGCGTTTTTTTCGCGATCTTTTGATGAAACACGCCTATTTTTTCGAGCTTTTAATACAATTTGAGTTTTTTCCTCCGATCGTCTGATGAAATTTCCTCTTTTTCGCGAACTTTTGTCGAAATTTCTCTTGAAATACGTTTTTTTCTGCGACTTTTTGACGAAAATCGCGATTTTCCCGCGATCTTTTGACGAAATTCGCATTTTTTTCAGCGATGCTTTGGAGAAATTGCCGATTTTTTCATTCGAACGGTCGTTGAAATTGATATTTTTCGGCGACCATTTGTCGAAGTTCGCGATATTTTCCAGCACTTTTCATTCCTTGAAAATGAATATTTTTTTTCCAGCACTTTTCATTCCTTGAAAATGAATACTTTTTTTTCCAGCACTTTTTCTATTTTTTCCAAAGCGTACGAACCATGCTATAAGTTATATTTAGTAGAATTTTCCTTTTACACTGACAAGTAATACAAAAAAAGTCCCGTTATTCTACGATTAAAATTGATTGAGTAATAGCTGTTTAAAGTTGGAACATATTTTTTGCTGCAAATTGAGGGTCATTCACAAATTTAGTCTAAATTATTATTTCGTCAGATATATTTTTAAAAAATGGTTGAGAGTAACATTAACATTACAATATAAATTTGAAATCTTTAATCATTCTGATATATTAATGCAAAATATGCAATTTGTAATAAACATTTAAGAAGAAAGAAAAAACAGAATTTTTGTTAAATAAAATTATGCTAAATTAACAACCTCAATTCTTTACAAAATGATACGTATTTTAAAATATTATTAGATTGTACTAGCCTGCAAACTTGGGTTATGTCATATTTTTTGGCTTTTGATAACTGATTCTTATGTATTATGTACCGCTGAATCCGAAATTGGCCTTCTTTTTTAACCATCACAGCAGGATTTTTCGCAAATTGCAAATTTCAAAGTTAAAAATGAACCTCCTCCCCCATCTCATCGGACTATTCAGCTGTTTAGCTGTAGGAGTCCCAGGATAAGCAAAAACATTGAATAAATTATTGAATAACATAACATAAAATAAAAAAGTTTTACATATGTTTTATAGTATGAGATTTTCGCTATATTTTAACTTACACATTTACGATTTGCAAAAATATTCTAACGTGATAGTTAAATATGAAGGTCATTTACAGATTCATCGCTAAAAAGTACGTAAAAATCAATTATCAAAAGTTAAAAAACACAGCCATCTACTCTACTTTATAGTATCCGATTCTTGTTATTCTTTTACTTTGACAATTTATGATTTACGAAATATGCTGACATGATGGTTAAAAATTAAAGTAATTTTTAGATTCAGTGCTAAAAATTACATAAAAGTTAAAAAACATCGCAGTCTTGTATTACCTAATCTAGAACTTTCTCTTAAACTTCTAGGCGGTAATCTATCCGCAGTTTTTTGTGTTATCCTGTAAAATAAGTATAAATGGTAACCACCGAAAATCATAATAATATTAGATTGTTATCGGATTTGCGCCCGTATGTAAAATGTAATCTCGATCGGATATTTGAAAGTTGGTTAAAGTTCGACTACAAATTTTGAACTGGAAAAACATACATATGATCGTTGAAGTAACATAAAAACTCATAAAAATAACATAATTTTTATATTAGATGTAAATTTCCAACTGGGCGAAAAATGTCTTCAGCCAGGAGATCCCGGGTTCGAATCCTGGTCCGGACATTTTTCGCCCAGTTGGAAATTTACATCTAATATGAATTGTTTACCAATTAGAATAATTGTGTTAAAATAATCTAACATAATTTTTGTTAAAAGAAATCATAAAAGAAGCAGTCTCAAATCCTGACAAAATAAAACATGTTATTTTAGCCAATCTGAAACTTAATGAATGTTAACTTAATCGTAATACTTGTACAATTTTTTTCGAAGCGCAGATACACATGAAATGAGATCTTCGAATACTTTAAGCACTTGGTATGTGGCCCCTCAAAGCCAAGTCAAACTCATTTGTTTTCGGAGCAGAAAAGTGGTATAAGTCATGCATTTTTAAAGTATCATAACTCGCTCAATTTTAGTGTTATATGAATGGGACATTTTTTGTATTACTTGTCAGTGTAAAAGGAAAATTTTATTAAATATAACTTATAGGGGATCGTATAAAAATTTAAATTTCGTAGTTTTTTAAGAAATGTTTTTATAGACCCAAATCGCTTTTAAAATATTTCTTTGCCTTATTTAAAACGTTTTTGTAATTGGAACTATATGTCTAAGACCAACGGTTTAGGAATTAGCCATTGGACACCGTTGAGACCGGACACCCTGTATATATATATATGCAGTAAACTCCCGAATATCCGGTTCGCGACTATCCGGCCCTCCGTACTATCTGGCCTTCTAAAAAAAATGAGGAATGTTGCAAGCGAGAGAGACAGGCAGGTTCCCGTCCATGGGAAAGTACTGACTAACGACAGGAAGGAGCAAGAAGGGATCGCAGAATACAATAGCAGAGCAATGACAGACAGACAGGAAGGGGGGTGGGGAGTGTTAAGGCTTGATAACATGTGTCGTCAGTTGTGCTTCGGATGTCAACAAGTGCGGACATTATTTGCTAAGTCACTTTTTTCCCTAGAAGATGAATGTGTGTGCGCTCGAAAGATCTCGGGATATATTAACATCTTTATAAATTTTGGCACCTTTTAAGTAATTTTATGCTTGTTTTTAAGTTTTTATATGTAAGTTTTTCCCTCTTTTATCTTATGCATAACTTTACATATTTGTGTAATCATCTATTAATAAGCTTTAAATAATAATACTAATAATAGTAAAATAAGCTTTACTCATTTTTTTACGGATTAGGCTTACGTTTTACGCTAATGTTTTGCTTATTTTGAAACTGCATGTACTGTACATAAAAAAACTTATCTTAAAATGTGTAATATGTGTTTTTGATATCGTGGCGGGGGAAGGGAAGGAAGTTAGTAAATATTCATAGAACTCCGGCCTATCCGGCTTTTTTGTTATCCTGGCCCACCCTTCCGCCATATTAGGCCGGATAGTCGGGAGTTTACTGTGTATATATATATATATATATATATATTTTTTTTTTTTTTTTTTTTTTTTTTTTTCCTCTGCATAATCCATAAGTAAAACTATTTTCCAGGACAACATTTTCTGCAAAACTTCTTAATGTGTCCCCTTGAATCCGCAGTTATCTTATTATTTCGATTATTGTAATTTTCTTGAATTAATCTTATATCTCCAATAATTAAAATATTGATTTTATGATAATGACATTAAAATGCTTGAACGATAAACCATTCTCAAATATTTCATTAATTATTGATAATTTAATTGTTCAATTCATTTGTAAACGGCTACTTGATTCCCTCTTTAATTTTGGAATTGTTAACCCTTAAATGCGTGATTTTTTATTTTGTTTCGAAAAAAATTATATATGATTCTCTGAAAGGTTTATTACACAGGAAAAATAATGAAAAAAAAATTAGAGATACATTTTTCATGTAATACGTCAATCTTTTCTTTTAGTAAATATTTTAATAAGTATGTCTCTAAATAAATTATTTATTTTACAAAACTGAACCTTTAACACTTTAATTCCCATAATAGAATACGTTCTAGAAATTACGTAGTTAGGAGAATCTGACTTTACACCAGAAAGTTTCAATGGTTAATTTCGTTTTATTTAAAATGGAATGTCTTATTAATTAAAGCAAATATTGCTATTTTAATTTTCTGGTGTGAATTAGATGTATACGAAAAAACAAATCTATTAAATTCGAAACACTGTTGTTTGCATATATGCAAAGCTGCGCACTAAAGGGTTAAGGTTTTGAAAGAAACAGATTAAAAGTACTAAACTTTTTACCATACAATATCATATCATTGTTATCCAGACAGTTTTGGCCATATAGTGTATCTTTATAACATTTGGTTGAAAATAATTCCAGTTTTAAATTATTTTTCAATTTACAGGACATCGGAAAAACGATCAGATTTTCTTACCGTAATGTTCTTTGCTTGTTGCGCACTCTGCCCATTATGTGCGTTTGGTCTTGCACCGTTCATCTCGTGCATGCCAACGTCATTGTTTTCTGGAATTTAAAATACACAATTATATTTTTTTTAACAGAAAATTCAGAATATTTTTTGCAAGAAAAATTAAAAATCTATGGTAAATTTAATTCGTTATCTTAACAGCATAAAACATATTTACAGAACATTACGTTCTGTTAAGGCTGTTCTCAAATACAAAAGAGCTACTCTCTCTGGCACATTTCTGAGTTCGTTTTGTTTGGAAACTTGTGGAATTGACAACTGATGCATTAAGAACCCGAGTGGATCAACCTCGCCAGTTGCGAAGATGCGCTTTCGAGAAAAATGCTTTCGAAAATTTGGAACAATTTTTTCAGCCAGTTTTTAAAGTGGCCAGAGGAGACAAAACTTCTTCAGGAAGCACATGGTGATTAACCCTTTATCTACTGACTGTACTTATAAGTACCATTAAAATAACTTGTTATAAAATTCATTTAATACATCGATTAGTTGTAATACAGTTTAGAATGAGTTATAGATGCATTACTTAAAAATATTTTTTTATAGTATAGAGCTTATTTATTTTTCATTACAGATATTACGTGTTTAGTGGTAGAAGAAATCATTTGCATTAATAAGAAAAATGGCGTATATTTTAAGACAGCTAAAATATATACTACTATTTCCCATGAGAAGTATGCTGCTGTTTTTTCCCTACGAGATGTGCAATGTGTGGTTCAATGTTAGAAACATGTATTCGCAAGTCTGTTTTGACATTCAATCGATTTCTATATTTGTTTTTAATATGCACAAGGCTGGAGAAAGTCTTTTCACACAAATATGTTGCACAGCAGGGAAGTAAATGCTGGATAATAATGCTGCTAGTTCTGCATACGTATTTTCCACGCACAACCAAAAATTAGGAAGGCTATTTACTTGGAAAACAATTTTCATGGAACCATCTCATGATAATTCCACAAGTTGTTTCTGCTCTAAGGTTGTTAAGGATTGCATTTCACTAATATCTTGGAAATGAAATGGAGTCCTCATCCACTCATTTTCTAACTGTGAGGGAGGAAAATTATGTCGGAAAGCTTCTTTCACGTTCTTCAGGTGTACAACGAAATTTTGAACAATATCAAGGGAAATTGTATCACCAGAGGTTTGTAAGAAATCGAATAATGTTGGGAACGATTCCAAATTATTATTTTCAAGTCGATTTGTCCATAAATCAATTTTTTTTTTTATTGTTGCATCTACTTTGTCCTGTCCTGGAAAATACGTACCGGTGTTCCTTGTAAGCTTAAATTCAGCTCATTCAGAAAACTAAAAATATCTATGAAATATGCAACCTTGAGAAGCCAGGAGAAATCGTTGAAACATTCTTTCAAATGGCATTTGGAATCCAATAAAAAGAACCTTGCTTAATCACGCAGTGCAAAATAGCGATTTAAAACTTTTTCTCGGGACAGCCACCTAGTTTCTGTATGCAAAAGTAACTGTTTGTGTTGACTGCCAATTTCTTCCCACAGAATTTTAAAAAGTCTAGAATTTAATAATAGTCCTAGATTAGAAGTTCTAGTCTTGCATTTATCCACAACTACAGCTACAAAAATTCCTGCAGAAAGAAAAAAGGTCTGAATTCAATACTGGGCTTGGGGACCCCCGTCTGTAAGCTCGCGGACCCCCAGGGGCCCGCGGACCACAGTTTAAGAAACGCTGCTTTAGAAGATAAATTTTTCATGAATTCATAATTCAGTAGATAAAGGGTTATATTGGCAGTGCCTGAATGACCAAGCCACTTGATCAACTTTTGCACTGGTAGCTTGATATACGTTCAAGATTCGTTGAATCGTCTATTACCGTGTTTACTCGCGTAAAGTCGCCCTCGCATAATAGTCGCACCCCCGTTTTGAAGCAGACAAAATCGTCAAAATATTTTCTTCGCATAAAAGTCGCAGTCGTGTATTTGACTTTTATTTAGAAAATAGAAAATCATCAGCTGTTCTCTTCCCAGGACTAGTATTCATAATGGATTCATCTGTTCTGTTACTCCCATTGACATACCCGATGGTCACCCCATTCTTCAGATACCGATTCACATTATATTACTGATACCTTCAGTGAAAGTGATTTATTATGAGAGTTTTTTGTCTAAAAGATTTGTAAATTTTATGTATAAATATATTACCGTAAAAAGGAAAATGGTATTTAATAAACAGCACATAATCTGGAAACCTTTAGTAAGTAAAATTTTATTATGTGTGTGTGTGTTTATATATATATATATATATATATATACCAGTAATGTTTTAGCATCAGAGTGTACACTATTGTGTAGTAGATTTCCTCGCATAATAGTCGCACCTAGACTTTCACAATGAAAAATTGGCAAAAAAATTGCGACTATTACGCGAATAAACACGGTATACTGGCTATACCACTTGAATAGTTTTGAAATCAATAAAACTCACTATGCAGCGAACAGATGGTATGGCAAAATGATTTGACACTTCAGGCTCATTTTTTACGGAAATGTCACTCTCTTTTTTTAACACTTCAATTAGCTTTATTCAGAAACTGGTGTTTTCATTTTTTTTTTTTTTTTTTTTTTTTTTTTTTAAAGGGAAGATCTTTCAGAAAATGTTATCGAAGTTGGCGTTTTGAACCGAATTTCCGAATGCGACAGCGCGGTAGAGCAGAAAAGCCTGTTATGTGACAACAATCGCTTATAATTTGATAAACAATTTTATTTACAGGAAAACTGAAAACACAATTTGATTCCAAATCTTTACAATAGCCAGACTAGCCAATTTTATGCCTTACATTTGAAAATGAGTCGGAAAATATGTCAAAGTTTTGCATCGTACAGCAGGGAATTTGTCCTTAATAGGCTGTATGATAAGTACCTGGCCTTGACAAGAAAAATGCATTTTTATGTCTAAAATGGGATTTATTTTTCAACATAATCTCCTTTTAGTTCGATACACTTAGCCCAACGATTTTCTATTTTTTGTATCCCCTCTAAAAAATACGATTTCTCTAACCCTTCAAAATAGGCGTTTGTTTCAGCAATAAACTCATCGTTAGAGCCAAAAATTTTTCCACCAAGCCATTTTTTCATATTTGGAAATAGAAAATAATCGCTAGGGACTAAATCTGGCGAATATGGTGGATGCGGAAGCAGTTCGTATCCTAATTCATGGAATTTTGCCATGGCGACGACACAGGTGTGCACGCGTGCATTGTCTTGATGAAAGAGAATTTTTTTCTTCGCCAAATGCGGACGTTTTACTTTCATAACATGGTCGAAAAGATCCAATAGCCTGGCATAATACTCTCCATTGATCATTTGTCCCTTTTCAAGGTAATCGACGAGAATTATGCCGCGTGCATCCCAAAACACTGTAGCTATGACTTTGTTCACAGATAAAGTCGCTTTAGCCTTTTTTGGCGCAGGTTGTCCGAGAAAAACCCACTGTTTAGACTGTTCTTTAGTCTCTGGCGTACTGTGATGAATCCATGTTTCGTCAACTGTTGTGAACCGACGCCAAAAATCATTTGGATTGTGCTTTAATTTCGCAGACATTCTTTTGAAATTGACACACGAGTATGCCTAATGTCAGTAATGATCAATCGCGGCCCCCATCTTGCCGAAAGCTTCTTCATATCCAAATGAGTTAAAATATTTTGCACCCGTTCATTTGAGATACCCATAGTCTCAGCAACCTCGCGTACTTTCACTCTCCGATCATTTATCACAATATCGTGGATTTTTTCGATCATTTCTGATGTCGTAACCCCAGTTGGACGACCTGGACGTTCTTCATCAAAAATGCTTGTACGGCAGCGTTTGAATCCAGCTGTCCAATATTTTATGGTTGATAACGAAGTTGCAGAGTCCCCATAAACTTCGCTGAGTTTCGCTTGAATCTCGTCATTAGTTTTCTTTTCAAAAACAAGTATTTTATCACTGCTCGATATTCAAATTTTTCCATTGTTGAAATATCACCAAAGTTGTTCTATTGAAATGGCTACCACTCACAAACTAATCCACGTAGCGACTTGGCGATTAGCCAAGTTTGTTGTAAAAGGTCACCATTGCGAAATAAATCATTTTTTAAACTTTAGTAGCGCAATCTCTGGCTGAGGCCAGGTACTTATCATACTGTCCTCGTAGTCCAAAGTTTGTCTAAAATATTAGAAAATGTAATAACACATTGGCGTTTGTGTCGATTTCAGAAATGCGGAAGAGCATTCCAGGTGTTTGATTCTAGGTTCGTTTAAACCAACCAACGTACACACACATACATACTCATATCACTGTATTCTTTTACAAGAGGTGACATTTTTTCTTGAAAAATTCAGAAAATAACAGTGATCAACAACATTTACATTTAGTATTTTGTATTCATACATTTAGCAATAAGTAATGAGGCGCAGCAACGTGGCATCGATTCAGAAAACGGTTGTAGATCGTCAAATTTAAGTTTTTTCCACGGTTCTTGTAATTTTTGTGAAAATGCTGCTGAATTGGAATATTTATAATTTCACATTTTTTTCTTGAAAAATTTAATTGCGAACATGGAAAAATATTTAATACATTCATAAAAGCAGGAACGTTTAAATATAAAAGAAAAGTTATTTCAAGAGAACTTTTCTGGCTTTCAGAGACGTATATTTATATATACTAGGTGGCTCTGCTCCCTGCAAGCTACGTTCGTCAACCCCCGTTCAGACACCGCAGAATCTAAAAACACGCTAATCTGATGGGTTTTAAGAATATTAGAGAAGATTGAATTATACTGAAAAAAGCTGTGCAGATCTCCTTGTAAACGGGTTTCCATTCAATTCCCCTTGATTGCAAAAATTTAAAGGCCGAATCAGTTGCTGTTAACACATCCAATGATTGTTTTCGTTTTTGATTAAAGAGGATCAGTTAAACATTTGAAAAGAAGCTAAAATAGAATGAATTAAGTACACAGAGTCTTTGTCTCCCGGTATTTTAAAACAATCTCTATAACAATAGCCTAAGTCATGTGAATATCATCAACAGTTCCGGGCGGATCACTTCGCTTTTTATACTCTAGGTGCCATTTTGGTACTTTAATGTTAGCCAGGCATAGGTGATAAGCCACCAAATATTATTCTATCGCCATCATTTCATCTATATTATAATAGTTCAAGTCATCAACTGCCATAAACAAATACGGCTTGATCCCTTCGCCTTTCATATGAAAGTTTGGAACAGATGTCATATACGCAAATCTGGGGAAAGCATCAACAGCATAAACAACAACATCCGGCTTACCATTTCAAGCAAAATAATGATATACTCTGGCGCCAGTTAAGTATCCGTTGCGTATATGACATTGGTGTCAGAAAAAAATCTCGCCAATATGGGGCCGTATATGACATCTGTGCCGAAAGTTTCCATTTTGATTAAAAAACCAAATTTTTTTCGAATAAAACTACATAAAAGTTGCTAGGGTCGCAAAGAATTCTTGGTA
The DNA here is from genome assembly GCA_963932465.1 of Maratus speciosus. Taxonomy (NCBI): domain Eukaryota; kingdom Metazoa; phylum Arthropoda; class Arachnida; order Araneae; family Salticidae; genus Maratus; species Maratus speciosus. Next base: position 431,351,037 of record OZ010793.1, on the reverse strand, counting down.
TTGTTACGCTATTCGGTGCAAATCTCGCCAATAGCTTTTTTCAACTCGCCAGTTAGCTTCCCCCCCCCCCCCGAGTGGTAAATTAAAACATTGATTGGAAGTTGAAATTAAATGTCATGGTTTGTTGCATTATTTAATATTCAGCCAGATGTCATATACGCATCGCAGGTTTGGCGTTTTTTTTTTTGTTTTTTTTTTGTACGAAAATTTGGCGAAAACCTCGTTTTCGGATACCAGTTACATATGTATTTTTGGTACTACTTAGTTATCCCGTCGATTAAAAATTTATCGTCAAACTATAAAATTAAATGCTAATAATGGTTGATCGTAAATATCACATTCACTTGACTTTAAGCAAATTACACGTGTTTACGTCATCAAGTGATTTTTATTTCGACGTTTTATTTGTATATTTATTAATGTTATACTATTTTATTTGTTCTTTCGTTATTTAAAATAACAAGTTGGAAATTGCTCGTCAAACGTGGCAAATGAGGTGCGTTCGTATTCGTACTATAACTATTTTTATAAATATTTTCGATCGCATACTGAATGTATATTTTAGTGCACTTCAATAATTACATATCCATTTCATTCTGTTCGAAAGGCTGTAATATCATTAAAATGCACATGAAATATTTTTTCCCATTGCCCGTCATGTAAACGGAAAACTTTTGACTGTCCCTGTCATTAAACTATACATCCGATTTTCATAAAATTTGAAATGACTCGAGAAAATTTTGCAACAATTATATATTTAAAATTTCAGACCATTCGGTCGGGTAGTTTTTGCTCTGTTATATGCGGACAAACGGACTGAACGACGATTATAGGTGCTGCGTATTTATATAATTACGAACGCATCTAAAAATGTCAATTTGTATAATTTGGCGAAATTGGTCGACGGAATAACTAAGTAGTAGGCATGTCAATCAGTAGTAGGCATGATAAGTACCATGTTAATCAAAATAATGCCATTTTGGCGCCAATTAGGTACTTTGGTGCGTTTTGTATTTTAAATAAAATGAACGAAAGGATTATATTTTAAATGAAATTAACGAAATATAAAAAAATGCTACGGGAAAAAAGTTTAGCGATTTATCACCTGCGTCTCGCTAACATAAAAATACCGAGTTCTTGATTTCTCTATCAGAATCTTTCGATTTGGCGAAAGATTGGTCAAGTAAATTGAATTATGAATAGAAGTAGCATGATACATTTCTTAGCATACATTTAAGGGAGGCCAAACTGGTCGCCAAATTAGTTTAAAATAATAACCTTTTCTGAAATATGAAAAAAAAATCTATTATGATTAAAATTTGAGTTGCCATCATTAGAAAAATGTATTAAAGATTAGAAAAAAATTAATATTTCGAAAACTAATTCGAATTTAAAAATTCTAATACCAGTTTTGAGATCTGCGTATCAATATAGATTTTTGGTGTTAATTTCATCGCAAAGTATTCCATATTTTAGGAGAAATCGCCGTGAAACATAATCAGTTGTTTAATCAGTCGTTTCAAAGAATCGTTTCATAAATTCGTTACATTTCAGACGTTTCATAAATTCGTTTCATTAGGACTTTATAATATCAGGTTGTAACGAAAGTTTCCCGCTACAGCTAATACGGTCTGTGAAAACAGTTCGCGTTGACGTGTTTACTCATATTTTGCCAAACGATTTATGGCATTTGAAAGAAAGAGACTTCCTTTATAACACTGTGTTGTGAAATTTCTAGAAAAATATCGTTATCATTAAGTACAAGGTGTCTGAAATGGAACTATCACGCTACCAGATTAGAACCATCATTTACATCCAGTTCTGTTGCAAAAAGTCAGCTACAGAATGTCACCGAATAAAGTGTACAACTTTAGGTACTAGTGTTGTATCATATGGCACTGTGAAGGTTTGGAGGAATGGTGGTTATATGTAAAAATTACAGTTAATTATATATAGTATAATTAGTATTATGTAATGGTGATTCGGCTGAAAACTGTCGTTACAACCTAATATATAGGGTAGTTATATATGAATTTCAAATTTCGCTTCTAAAAATTTGTAAAGTGAATTTGTTGCTTTATAAATTCTAGCATATCTGTACCCTTCACACGGCTCTGTAGGTTTAATTACGATGATAGTGAATTGGATGACGTAAGTGAGCGATGACGTAAGTTGGATTCCAAAGTTAATAAAATTAGTCAATTTTATGTTTCTCAATTTACAAGAAATCGTAACTAAATTCACATGACCGTTTAGATAAATCACAGAATTCCTTGGACATGTTAAAAGTCCAATCTATTCTGCAGAGTTTACAACCAGATATAAAGTCTGAAGAATAAACAAAACCACCCCTTTTCTACTCGATATTACTGCGAGTGTGATTAAGATTATAGAAATCACGAGTGTTAATCAGTAAGAAACAATGTGCCAGAAGTCGATCTAATGCTAATCCCTCGAGATAAACTAAGATATATATACAGTGGCGGTCAAAAGTTTCCGGCCAGCATAAAATTTTTGGTTAATTTGTAAGTATACCCATATGAAGAGGAATCTCAAAGTGATACTTATACACTTTATTGACATAACAGGTAAGAATTTATTTATGGAATAAAAAATAAATATTAATAAATTTAATTGACAAAATTAATTGCAAAAGGAAACGCATGTTCTCAAAAGTTTCCGGTTCCGGCCACCTTCGCAAGTTTGGAAAAAAAATGGTGTTATAATAGAAAATAACAGTGATCAACAACATTTACATTTAGTATTTTGTATTCATACATTTAGCAATAAGTACTGCGGCGCAGCAACGTGGTATCGATTCAAAAAACGGTTGTAGATCGTCAAATTTAAGTTTTTTCCACGGTTCTTGCAATTTTTGTGAAAATACGGCTGAATTGGAATATTTATAATTCCACATACGTTTTCAAGTTAGTTTCTAAGATTTTCTATTGCATTCAGATCGGATGATTGGGCTGTCCATTTCAAAAGCGGAATTTTTTTGTTTCAAAGCCACTGCTTGACGAGCTTACATGTATACTTTTGGTCGTTATCATGATGAAACAAATAGTTGCGACCACAATTCCCCCACCCCCCCCCCCAATAAGGCAGCAAATGATCTTGCAAGATATCCTTATGCATTGCACTATTCATCTTGCCGCGGATTTCAAATGACGGACAGGCACATTTTTCAGAAAATGCTCCCCACAGCATAACGTGTCCTCCGCCTTGCTTCATTGTTGGAATAACATATCTCGAATCTTATCTTTTGTTTTCAGGTCGTCGGTTGTAGTGTCTGTTATCACTCCCAAAAACATTGAACGTCGATTCATCAGAAAATATTACTTTTTTCCAGCTTTCACTTGTATCACCAGTCTTTGTATTCCTTGGAAAACGCCAGTCGGGGGCCGTCTGGTCTTTTTTTTTTTTTTTTTTTTTGAAGATTTTTTAACACCGACTGTTCCATAAAGTCCTAACGTCACGTAAGCGTCTTGACACGGTAGATCGATTTACTTCAGCATTATTTTAGCACCGTAAATCGCGGGGAATTGCAGCGGCATTTTTATGAGGGCCATCAACTGCTTTTTCTCCTGATAATTCTGTCCACAAAAATAGTCGTTTTCCGGAGTCCCCCGGACCGTGGCAAGTTCCGAAGGCCATGACCATCTTTATATATTTTTTAAATATTGTTCACATCAAATTTTCCGATCGACAACTTTGCCGTAACCTCACGAGAGGATTGTCCCTTTAGCAACAAACAAATCATTCGTTTAGGAACAATAAATTGTTCAACTTTTCTTTTTTGAATTTCAAATGCGTTATTCACGTTGATTAATTAACAAACACGGCCAAAAAACACTTTACCGATAGCAAAAACTAAAACGGATGACGAATGGCCGAAAACTTTTGCACACGCGAATTTCGAATTCCTTCCTCTTGCTTCAAGTATCTTCAGTATCCAATCAAAATGATCACGTGGTCAGAGGTAATTTGCTTATTCCGAACTTTTGGAGCAATTGTGCTTTTTCTTCTCTGAAACGTTCTGTCAAACAAATCAAAGAAACTAACTGGCCGGAAACTTTTGACCGCCACTGTATACGAGAGGGCAGCAAGAAAAGATGAATTTGATTTTGATCTTGATTAAAACCAGATGAGTAGTGCAGAGTAGTGATGGGCGAGAACGAGATGTTTTTCTCGATTTTCTCGATTGTATGGACATCTCGATATTTTTCGATTGTGTAAATTTTTTCTCGATGACTCCAGTTTGCCAATTGCTTTTATACATCATATATTATATAGTATATACGTCATACATTTATCAAGAATCGTCTGCGGGTGAACTGAAATGAGTCGGCGTTAATAAAGACTAGGTGACTTCGCCCGCTAGTGGGCCCCTCCTTTAATCGGGGCCCCTAAGTTATACGTAATCTTGTAATATGAAATCACGAACAGGTTACCCGCTATATACGACACCCTATAGCAGGCGTGGTGTGCACGCACTACAAAATATTGTAAAAAAAATATAATCTCGAAACGAACGAATCTCGGACCAGATCTCTTGGGGTAGGGGTCAAAGTGAGCGGAGGGGCACAGTAGCTGCATAATATGAATAATTCGTCACAGGTCTTTAGGCCTTTCGAACCATATGTCACATGAGTGGTCTGGATCTGAATTTATAAAAATGCCCTTCCCGTCGGGGCAAAGAGGGGGAGGGGTGCGGGAGGTGGATAACATTAGTAAGTGGTCATAGGCCTTTCCAACAATATGTCACATGAGGGGTCTCGGCTAAATTTAGAAAAGTGTCCACCGTGGGGAAAAAGGTGGGGGGCGATCACCGGAAGTGCAGAATATCAATAAGTAGTCACAGACCTTTCCAACAATATCTCACATGTGGGATCTTGGCTAAATTTGAAAAAGTGTCTCCCGGGGGGGCAAAGTGGGGGGGACGGACACCGGAGGAGCATAACATCAATAAGTAGTCACAGACATTTCCAACGATATCTCACATGAGGGGTCTTGGCTAAATTTGAAAAAGTGTCCCCCGGGGGGGGGGCAAAGTGGGGGGGACTGTCACCGGAGGTGCATAACATCAATAAGTAGTCACAGACCTTCCCAACAATATCTCACATGAGAAGTCTTGGCTAAATTTTGAAAAGTGCCCCCCGGGGGGGACGAACACCGTAGGTGCATAACATCAATAAGTAATTACAGACCTTTCCAACGATATCTCACATGAGGGGTCTTGGCTAAATTTGAAAAAGTGTCCTTCGGGGGGGGGGGGGCTGTCACCGGAGGTGCATAACATCAATAAGTAGTCACTGACCTTTCCAATGATATCTCACATGAGGGGTCTTGGCTATATTTGGAAAAGTGTCCCCCAGAGGTCAAAGTGGGGGGACGGCCACCGGAAGTGCATAACATCAATAAGTAGTCACAAACCTTTCCAACGATATGTCACATGAGGAGTCTTGGCTAAATTTAGAAACGTGTCCTGAAATTTCATATATTATAAATAATATTTATCGGAGGACTCCATAAAAAAATCCGATCTAAAATGATAAAAACGGAAAAAACTACCCCCCGCAGTGGGGGCCAAATTGGGGAGGGGAGGAAGAAAGTCTCATAATATGAAAGAGTCATACGAGAGCTTTCCGATACCATATCACATGACGGGTCCAAAAAAAGTTTGAAAATTGCTCCCCCTCCCTCCCCTCCCCTTGGGCCCACTCTTTCGCCCCGGAATTCACGCAGCCCCCACTTTAAACTTTTTATGTTCAATAAATAATATTTACCGAAAGACTGCACAAAAAACCCACATCTAAAATTATATTTAAATTTATTATAGAAATCGGCTACGGTTTTGAAAATTTGTTCGCCCCCTCCCCACCCCCCGAATTTCACCTTCGGGGGGAAGAAAGGTTCATAATATGAAAGATTTGTCAAAGGGTTTTTCGATGATATGTCACAGGAAGAGTTCGGTAATTTTTTTTAAATTGCGCCCCGCCCACTCTCACGTCCCGCGGAATTCACCCGACCCACCTTCCTCTTTGAAATTTTTATATTTAATAAATAATATTTATCGGAGGGCTCCGGGTATGTGACAGCTTGGTAGGGCTAAAAATAAGAAAAACATTGAAAATTAAAGCTTCATTTCACAGCTCATTGTCATGCCTATTTCTTTGTGCAGCTCGCCCCTCGATATCTCATCTCGGCCCTTCTTGGCCGAGCGTGAAATGACAATCATCGAGAGTAACATTTCGAGGAAGGACGAAAACTGATTTCTCATTCTCGACAATGTCATATGAAATGTTGAACAGAGACCGAGAGCGAGAAACGAGAATGGCAATGGGAAGTGATGAGTTACAATCCATAAGATATCTCGAAGTAAGCGAAAGGTTTGCCCTCGAGCAGGGATGTCTCCTCGAGCAGTTTGCAGCAGCAGAAAATATATCTCGAAATGCGAGAAAGAGGGCGAGAGAAAGGAAGCTTTCAGAAGAGTCAAACTTACCGCGCTTCTGGTGTAAGTCATGATTTCCCAAAGGAGTGCATGTTCTTTTCCATTCACTTTTGTTATTAACCGATATGGGTTAGGAGGCATAGTGGTTTAAGTTATCAGTTCGGGTTTCAGTTGTTGATATAGAAGTTTTCTAGTGAATTTGGCAGCGCCAGTTTGTCTTTGATTTTCAATGTTTCTCTTATTTTAGCCTTCCTAAGCTGTCCCATATCTCTTAATATTAGAATGCTATTGTTAAAACAAAACTGCACTGCAAATTATGTGTTTCAAGATTTTAAGTGTCGCCTCAGGAAAGAGGATTTTTCAAAATTATTTTACCCCACTCATGTAATATATTAAAATAAGGGTAATCTCATAACCTTTCTAAATCTACCTTTCTTTTGTCAATCCACCGTTAATTTTAGACCCCTGGGCTTAAAATGCTCTAAAGGAATATACTTAGCGGCGGTTTTTTTCGTACTCTGGTACGGTATCTTGCACTCATAGGAAAATTATAAGACTAACATCAAATTGTGTCTAAAATCGAATAAAAAATATGGACATATGTTTCTTAATTTTAACTCCCTTCTTCGCCTCAAGAGGGCGCTTTAGAGTTTTGTTTCTTCAAACCTTTAGTATACTGTTTGTCCAAAAATTATAAAATTCACAAAATAAAGTCTTTTCACTCTCCCCTATCTTCTCATATCAATTTTATTTTTACTACCACCAGGGGACGCCGCCCAGTGAAAAATTTTACTTTTAGCCTCAGGCTATTGGTATTTTTTATCTGTTTTTCATAATGTTTTGTTTGTCTCATTGTTTTTCTTCATTGTAGATACAATTCTCCAAGTTCTTGACCCATTCTGACTACTTGGGCACTCATTCTGGACCAGCTGTGGCCCATCGGGCCCCTCTTCATTTGTCTGGCTCTAATCACACGCTTCACTTGTTCTTTTACCATTTTTCTTTTTCTTCAATTTTTTTCTTATTCAATGGTTTAGTTTTTTTTATCATTCTCAACTTCCCCTAGTCCTCTCGTACATGAAATTAACTTTCATCCTTGGTCTACCCTACTGTCAATTTGGGGCCTAATGCCCCTTTTTGGGGGGCGGGGGCATTTCTTCTACCTTTTCCAGACCCATCATCTAATACCACGTTGGTAAGGATTGGAAAATTAAAATTATCCAAAATACCAAAAATGAAGTCCATTGAAGTTTTATTTTAGTTATAGAATTCCCTATTAGCAGATATATTTACTTTTCTGTTTACTGTTTACTTTTCCGTTTTTCGATAACACTCCTTTGTTTTCGATAAACGGAGAAATTCAACAGCATTAGACACACTTTAGACATTTAGGGAACTTTAACTTGTATCAAACCTTGTGCCTTTATCGAAAAGAAGAAAATGCTAATCGATTCTAGCTAATGCGCCTAAAATAAAAAATGAGCTAGTAAATGTGTCAGAAACTAGCTACTTTGGATTTCGATACAGACTTGAAGAATCATGTTGGAATCGCTAGGCACTGGAAAACAATTTCCGTGTTAGGCAGGTTCCCTCTCAGTAGTTATATATGTCTGGTTATCCTTACGTTTTTCGATAAAGCTGTCTTGTTTTCGATAAACGGAGAAATTCCACAGCATTTGATACACTTTAGACATTTAGGGAACTTTAATTTGTATCAAACCTTTTTCCTTTATCGAAAAGAGGGAAATGCTAATCGATTCTAGCTAACGCGTCAAAAAAAAAAAAAATGAGTTTTTAAATGTGTCATAAAGTAGCTACTTTGGATTTCAATACAGACTTAAAGAGTCATGTTGGAATCGCTAGGTACTGGAAAACAGTTTCCGTGTTAGGCAGGTTCCCTCTTGGCAGGTATCTTTTATCTTACTATCCTTACGTTTTTCGAAAGAAACTTTTGTTTTCGATCAATGGTGAAATTCCACAGTATTTGACATTTAGGGGAACTTAAACTGTATCAAACTTTTTGGAGTTATCTAAAAAGTAGAAAGGTTATTTGATTCATCAAATGCGCCATAGTTACGCGATTTGGACATTGCAGTTTCATAAAGAAGAAAGGGGAATTTATTCTAATGCAAAGAAAATCATTTTAAAATACTGAAATTCAAATGAGATATCTTTATAAATTTCTTCCATAAGATTAGCATTAGGGAGCAGGTCTTTTCAATTGACTGAAGTAACCCCTTAAGCCTAAATCAGGAGAAAATAATTGCGATAGCAGAATTATCGAGCAAACCCTATCACTACTATGAAATTATGAAGTTTTCCAACAATTGTTTTTAGCTTTTCTCGTTATAATCGATTGTAAAACATCTCGATTGTAGATTCTAGGAATTAATCGATGGCTGCATCGATTGTGATTTTTTACGATGACGATTTTTCTCGATTGTCGAATTTTCGAGAATCGCCCATCACTAGTGCAGAGCGCTTAGAATCGATATTCTCCAGCCTTGCAAAATGAAACACCTGAGTAAGCTTTGTTTAACACTAAAGCTACAGCGAGGGTCAAATGATGCCTTTTTGATTTTTTTTTTTTTTTTTTTTTTTGGAATTTCTTAAACGATTTCTTTAACTCATTACGAAGGCTTTTTTTATTTCACGACTTTTATTAAAATATATATCCCTTAAGATGCTTCATCTCTGAACTCCTTTTTTTGAATAGAAAAAAAATATTTTAGGCTGAACTACCGTCATTTGACCCCTGAATAAATTTTATATAAAATCATAAAGGTATAAATGTTTTATTTTGTAACAATAATAGTAAATTGCGTATTTTTTCTATTACATCATTTATTCTGCTGTATTACATAATATTTGTTAATGTGTGATGGTATAATCACAAACTGACTTTACTTCAAGTGATATTCTAGTTTGAACATTTCAGATTATACCGAGAACGAAATAATCTTAAAATTATGTGGTGAACATAAAACAAATTTGTACAATATTTGTTGTCACAGTCTGTATGAATTCCACTATTTTAACTAAAAAAATAAACGGCAATCCTAATGTTAGTTTTAAAGCTAAACACATTTGAATATTGAAGGGTTATTTTTTTTTTTAAATTTATATATTTTTTTTGGCGGGAAAATTTAAATCCGATTTCTTTTTCAAAATTTGTTTCTTTTTTGCATACATAACATTTTTAATGTTTTAGTTTTTTCAAAAAGAGCAAACAATAAATTGCAAAATTATACAGAAAAAATGATTTATGGTTTATCCTGGTACCATAAACTATTTAAATGGTATTTTTCAGTGAACAATTGGTTTAAAAACATTTTTGGTGTATTTTTTTGTTGTTTATTTTTTACTAAAATCCGATATTATACCAGATTTTTTTTTTTTTTTACACCTTTAGACATTAAAATACAAACAAGAGTTTATTTATACAATTTTAATGTAAATATTTGATTAAATACTCAAATACTGCATATAAATATAATGAGAAATTTTTATGGAATATATCGAGACAGATATTTTTGACAGAATTTTTTGAGAGGTATTTTTTATCCGGAACACAAACAGACCCAAGGACTGTTTTTAGTGGAATCTATTCAGACTGGAACCCATTCAGACTATGACATTCGATTATTAAATTTTTAAATTTCTTGAAATAAATTTTTTTTCTGAAAATTTTTTTGCGTAATTATATTTTTTTTACTTTAATAAATAAACAATTTTTAATAATTTTTTGAAAAAAAAAAGTTTTATTCATACACAAAAGTGTATCAACTGGCATATTTTTCGCAAAACACAGTAAAATAGATAAATTTTTATATAGGGGTCATTTGAACCCCTTCCGGTAGGAATAGATATAAAAAATTATCGGTACGTTTAGCGTTAAATTCTCCATCTCCTGATAAAATTAATGTATTTTATTGTTGTTAATAAATAAATATTATACTTAAATTTACTACACAGAGTATTTCATGTATACTAGTATTACGCTTCACATACGGTAGCGGCTTAACAATATAAATATGTAGCAAAATATACACATAAGAGTTTTAAATAAAGGCTTTAACTTTTTTAAATCCAAATAATAAAACAGATATAATAAGAAAAGAAAATATACTTTTTGTCGTTAGTGTCCACGTGTGCGCTTGGTACAGCAAATGGAAAATTAAATGTACAATGACAAATATCGCCATAACCCAGTAGAAGCTGTTGTTCAAGCCAGATGATGGTAATGACACAGCAAAGAAAATTGTAATAACTGTAAAGAAAAGTTCCATTATATTTCAAATTAAATACGAATTTTAATAGTATATTCTAAAACTATGAATTAAATACAGCCGAAACACATTTATACATATAAAAATATGCACATCATGTATACACATATGCACATTTTGACGAACGGAGCTATAAAAGAATTGACAACAAAACTATGATCACCAGTTCTTCATGTTCAGAAGTTAAAAGAAGTTTTAACACGTTGAGTGCCACGATGACTGACACTGAAGCGCTGAAAATTTACAATGTTTAAAGTAATTTTTAAGAAAGTATAACCTTGTAATAAATAAAAGGTAGGTAAATTTTAAATATTTGTTCAGTAATTATTTAAAACAATGTATATTTTTTCAGTTTTGTATCATATTTCAGACGTCAGCCATCGGTGAATGACGCGTTTTAAACGGAAAGTTCGCTGTCAGCCACCGGTGGCTGACGTAGCGCTTAACGTGTTAACAGCATTATTTCTTTTTCATAATCAAAAGCATTATTTATTTTTCATAAAACGAAATTGTAAGATAAAAATTTAGAACTTCAAAAAATATTTTTGAGGGCTTTCTTATAGAAACAGACAAGAAGTTGTAAAAAATTAGCGGTAAATAAGCACGGGCACATATGCACACACACACACAAACGCGTGCGCGCACACAGCAGCTCTGTTTCAATATGCCTATATTAAAACAGTTGGAAAAGAAAGGATCCCTTGATGGAATGCAATGGTAGAAATTTTATCACTTACTTGCAATTATGTGGGCGATATTTCCAACACCCCAATGCAACCAGTTGAAAATTGGCCTTTTGTCGTGATCAGGTGCTGGTCTAAAGAGGGCCATAATTGGATTTAGTATGCCCAAAGCAACAGCAATGCATCCCAATATTGCATGTGGGTTTCGAGTTTGCTGAAAGATTAAAATGCATTTAATTTTATGCAAAGATTACCTATTTACATTATGAAACAACTCATACCCCAGATCAACATGGAAAAGATGGATAGGATATCCAATGTGGGGAAATTTAAACATCTGATTACTCATTACCTACTATAATTGAAGACCTGGGTGGAAGACATTATGTAACAAAAATTAGAATTCCAGAAAATTGAAGTGAAAATTTTGCTGTAATTTAGTTATTTATTTAATTTCCTCCTTAGTAGCATACGTTTGAATGTTAATAGGTGATACTAAACTCTTTTAGAAAATAATATCAACATTTAAGTATTAGATATTAGAAATTATTTTCACCATTTAAATTATTAAATATAAAAATATTAAATATTAAAAGATGCTGTTTCATATCTTCAATACTAAGTAGAATTTTAGTATTTTAACAAAATGTTGCTTGTTGATTTCCCTAATCATCTCAAAGTCATGTCTGAAATGACTGAATAATTTCCTCAAAAATATTTACTGCCATAATTACTTAAAAAGATTATTCTTTGACATGAAAATGTAGACTAAATCCGTAGCCATCAGCACAATACATATAAAATAGAATTAAAAAAATCCCTGCCGGCTCGGGCCTACAGGCGGAGGTAGATTTCGAAGTTAAATACTAAATTCACCAACAAAACTTAAATCAAGATTAATGATAAACCCAGTTCCTTCGCTAAGAATGAGCTCTAGGGAACTAAACATTTTGTGAAAATTCTAATACACAGAAATACACACACGCGTGTATATGGAATATGTTTAAAAATCGCTAAATTAAATTCAGAGAACCTCAAAGTGTTAAAATATGTTAATGTTTCCATACTCGGGTTTTTAATCATGTTTTAATACGTTTCTTCAATTCAAACTCACATGACATTACATATTCACCTGCTGTGGTCCATTATTATTTCAATATGACGCATTTTTTTTTTTTTTTTTTCTCTCTCAATTCGTCAAACTATTTATTTCATTTTGAATTTTCATGCAGAAATCTTGCTCTAGAAAACTTATGACGTAATATTAAATTTGTTTTCAATTCGTCAAACTGTTTATCTAATTTAATTTTTCACGTGAAAACATTGCATTAGAAAAGCAATTGTTGTGGTGAGAATTTTATTGCTTTTTTTTAATTGTTGGCAACAGCTATAACGAAAAATATTTATTTTTTCCTGCCATTGTTGTGTAAAAGCTGGTTTTATCAGAATCATGTTAAGACGGTATTCAAAATTTTTAACCTTCCCAATTCCCATTCCCTTGGACCGATTTTGCTCATTTCCAATCCCCGCCGAGAAATTAGCCATCTTAAAGTTGTTGGCGAGTTTGAAGACGTTCCGTGCATAATTGCGACTTTTATCGTGCGGACAAAATTTAGTACATACATACATACATACATACATACATACATATATATATATATATATATATATATATAAACTTTTTAGGTTGGGGTGGTTTTGGGTTCCTGGGGTCATGTAATGAAAAGTTATGAAGGAATTTTTAAAAAGTCGCACCGTGGTAACGACTGCAATAGGTAGTATTTCTTACGAAATCTACCTAAAAACCGAACAACAAGAAAGTAAGTTTTATCATGACATTTAATCTTAGAGAAGGCGTATGAAATTTTTTGTGCATGAAATAAATGGTGATCTTATGTATAAGAACAAACATGCAAAGTTAAACCCCAGAACAACTGTCTACTATAAAATGCGATAAGGAGTTTGTTAATTGCATATACTTTTAATAATCAAGGAATGAAATTGTTTAATTAATGCGCTGAATTTTCTTTAAATCTTACGTTACTGAAGCCCCAGGTAACAGCAAGTGAAAAATAAAATATAGTAAACCTCTAAATAACGGACACCTTTGGACCACAGATTTTTTCAGCTATTCAGGGGTAAAATATAAATTTATATATGCGTTGGGGATTGAAAAAGTATTTGCTAAATAGAGATGTCTGCTATTCGAAAATGTTCATTATGGAAGTTTTACTGTATCAAGTTAAAAGTCTCGATTTAGTTAAAAATGAAAAACTAGCAAAACTGGTGTTTCTATTCATATTTATGCTGGCAAGAAATGCCAGTCATTATTGTTGCGATTCATTTACTTGCCTATTTTCTACATAAATGTGAATTTTGAGCATACTTTTTGTGAAACTACATGACATATTTCAGTGAAAGTTACACCCATCAATAGAAATATAAAGAGACTGAAAAAATTTACGTTTCTGGGGTGATCTGAATAAAAAAAAATTCTGAAATGCACAGCAAATTTTCTGAAAGGTAACAACAGAGGGGGGAGAATGAATCCACTGACGGCACTGTTTTTTTTTTTTTTTCGCGTCCCTTTGACGATATTTGCCGTTTTTCCGCGATCTTTTGAGGAAATTTGCCGTTTTTGCGCGATCTTTTGAGGAAATTTGCTGTTTTTCGCGATTTTTTGACGAAATTTACGTTTTTCCCGCGATGTTTTGACGAAATTCGTGTGTTTTGTTTTGTAATCCCTGGACGAAATTCGCGTTTTTTCGCGATCATTTGACAAAATGTGCGATCTTTTGACGAAATTTACGTTTTCCCGCGATCCACTGACGAAATTTGCGTTTTACCCGCGATCCTTTGACGAAATTTGCAATTTCTCTTCAAACTATTGGCGAAATTTGCGATTTTTCTTATAAGTATTGACGAAATTAATTTTTTTCGGCGACCATTTGTCGCAATTCGCGATATATTTTTTGTCCGAATTTTAGGATTTATGACCGATTTTTTTAAATTCTCGGAAATGACTGCCTTAATTTTTCGGAAAATTCGGAACAGAATCACCCCTAGTACTTTTCTGGAAATAAAATGATGTAATATATTTACAATTATAAAACACATAAAAATGAAATTATTATTTCAGTTATGAGTTAAAACAATTCATATTGCATATAAACATTGCCTTCTTTAAAAAAATTGAAAAATAGCATTATTATCTTAAGTCAAAAACAATTCATTAGTAAATAGATCTTTTAAAAGTTTATAATGAAATACTTTGTAAACGCTTTTGAAAGTACACTGGCCTCCAAAAATTAAAGAACAGTGACGGTATGCTTTCAAATGTAAATGGTTTGTCGAATATCTACCAAAATGCTTGAAGAATTGTCCTTGAACTTCGAGGATGTAAAGAGCGTGTTTGACTACATATTTTTCAGCGAAGATTTAGTCGCGGAGACAATTGGAGGGAGGCAACAATAAATCTAATAATAAAATAATGTTTGCGATCACCCATGTAACAGAAAATGCTCAAAATGGTCTGTCACTGTACCAAATGACTATGTGGGTCCTATTTAACGATCGTGTGCATTTGTGTAAGTATAGCACGTATATTAGTGAAGATGTTAACGTTTCTGTGAAAACGTCAAATGATTTTTGTTTATAGAGTACAGAGCTTCCAACCTACTTTAACATCGCTTTCCGCAAACTTGAAAAAGAACAGTAAAAACAGTATACTGCAATTAAAACATCAATATATGGAATATTTGATGAGATGTGGGCATTTGTATGAAATAATTTTTAACTGCGCATGCGTGAAAGATTCCAAAATTTTTATTTCATAATTTGGTACTCAGCTATTTACGGCGACTCTTATAAAAAATCCAGTCAAATATTGTGAAAACTCAAAAAGATACAATGAGCTGGTTGACAAATTGAAGAAAATGTCTTATAATAAAGCTACTTTTAGATAACAACTCACTATATCGCCCCTATCTTCCTGAATTTTTGCGATATTTGACTGAACTTTTTATATAAGTTGCCCTAAATACTTGATTACCAAATTATGAAATGAGTATTTTTTAAATATTTCACGCATGCGCAGTTAAAAATTATTCCTTACAAATGCCCATCTCTCATCAAATATTCAATATATTCATGTTTTAATTGCAGTATACTGTTTCTACTGTTCTTTTACAAGTTTTCGGAAAGGTGTGTTAAATTTGGTTGAAAACTCTGTATTCAAAAAACAAAAAATATTTAAATTTTTCACTGAAATGTTAACTTTACGAATATGCATTCTATGCTTACACAAATGCACATGACCAGGGCCTAATTACGACATAGGCCAACTAGACCGTGGCCTTGAGCCCACTGCTGATGGGGCCCCAAACTGAATAAAATAATTTAGAAAAAGAATTTTTAAAATTGCAATTTTCTGAAGTTATTTTCCCAAAAAACCAAAATATATTTTTGTTAACTTTGCTACTGTGTCGTAATATCTGATGATAACCCCTCTACTATGCTCCTGAAAAAAAAAAAGAAAAAAAATAGCAACTACTTTAGCGCGAGGGGACCCCCAAAACGGTGCTGTGCCTTGGGCCCCATACAACCTTAATCGGGCTCTGCACAAGACCGTTAAACAGGGCCAACATAGTCATTTGCTACGGTGACAAATCATTTTGAGCATTTTCTGATACATGGGTGATCGCAAACATTTTATTATTAAATTTATACTTGGCCACCTAATTGCACCCGCGACTAAATCTTCACTGAAAATTATGAAGCCAAACATGTTCTTTACATCCTCGAAATTCAAGAACAATTCGTCAAAATTGTGGTAAGATATTCGACAAACCGTATACAATCGAAAGTGGTCACTATTCCTTAACCTTTGGAGGCCAGTGTATTTAAAAATTTGAGAAGGACTATCACAATAACAAAAATTACTAATAATTAACAAAAAAAATTCTTAAAATTTACGTAAATTGTTTGACTCCTACTACACAGAACTGTAACTTAATGATAAGAACAAAACTAGATGTTTTTAATAATTTGAATTCTAAAGGTGGTTTTAAACACTATAATGCAGGTTTTTAACTTATTTTCGGAAAAATCTCTGAGTTGCTTCGTAATATAAATTTAATACTGATTTATTGAATATACGATGGCTGAAAATGAATAACTTACATAGTTCCATCCATCTTTATAAACGAAAATCACGATGAATGCAATGATGAAAAACACCAATGCTGCAACCATAAACCCTCTGTGAAGCTGTAAGAGAAAATAAAATTTCAGTGAGTCAGAACAGAAGTGGTGCACATTACAATTCATGTGAGGATAATGACTGATGAATTGCTTTAAATATAAATTAAAGAATCAATTTCTGGTTTATTCTTAATTTATACACTGTAAAAAAAACTGTAAAGTTACTAAAACTTTTCTAGGAAACTGGGATTCCTGGAACTTTTTATTTAACGGCAACAACCAAAATTCATGTAACAGACACGCTTTTGCACCGTAAATCAAAAACTCTCTAAGGTTACTAAGAATTTTTTAGGAAATTGGGATGCCTAGAACTTTTTATATAATTGCAACCCGGATTATATATAAAATTTTAGTCAGATTACTGTAATTTTAGTAGATTCTTTTGTAAAACTACATATTTCTGTAGCTTCACTAAAACTACCGGGTGTCCCAAAAAGGACTGACTGATTTTAAAATTCAATAACTTGTAAACGGTAACAGATATTTAAAAAATTCTTGCAGGAGGGTTATGCATAAGGTCAAAAGTTTTTTTACAGTGATTTTCAATTTTAGTTCGAATTACAAACAATAGATGGCGCTGCGATCGATAGACGCTAAATTCAGGCTCGATTTTTGGTACTTCGTGGCCCGGATAATACATTTCCATCTCCTTTTTCCGCATAGAACAAGAAAAAGGATCAAAAATTGAGCCTGTATTTAGCGACTATTGCTTACAGCGCCATCTATTGTTTGTAATTCGAACTAAAATTGAAAATCACTGTAATAAAACTTTTGACCTTATGCATAAACCTCCTGCAAGAATTTTTTAAATATCTGTCACCGTTTGCAAGTTATTGAATTTTAAAATCAGTCAGTCCATTTTGGGACACCCGGTAGTTTTGTAGATTTACTCCTTTTTTTTTTTAACAGTGTACAGATAAAATTTCAGTAAGCATACAGATTTCTGTAACTTTACATCTGTGGAATTACAGATTTTTTTTTCAGTGTATTTGGCCCTTTTCATATCATATCCTTCATATTTAGTCCAGTTTTTATCCTTTCGGGTATGGCAGGGACCTAGATAATAGTACAAGTCTTTACTATTATTTTCTTTTTACAAAAACTTTTGATATTATCTACATGTAGTAAAAATATAATATGTTTTTACATTTACTATTATCACTTCATTTGTTTCACTATTTAGTTATAAAATAACAGAAAAGTTCACTTAAAGCGCTATACACCATTGCTGAGACTTATTTCAAACATCTGTTCCATTAAATGATGAACAAACTGGTGTGATACACATATAAAGTCAAAAAACTTAATAACACCATAAAATTAAGAGATGCACAAGGGCTTTCGAAAGAACTTTGTTGTTCTTCATCAGGCACAAAGATGTGCTACCACTTTGAAATCAGAAGCGAAACAGTTTTGATCCTGCTATTTTGTTACTGCTATTTAACCCTTTATATCCTGATGGTACTTTTAAGTACCATTAAAATATAGTCAATGTGAAATTTATTTAATGCGTCTATTAATAAAAGTACAGTAGAACTCCGCTAATCCAAAATTCTGGTTAATCCGAACCGCTTTTATTTTTGACTTGATTTATCTGGACTTTATTTTCGTTCTGGACTTGATTTATCTGGACTTTATTTTCATTCTGGACTTGGATTATGCCGGATTACAGATTGAATATCGGGAAAAACATGTAGAAGTTAGAATTAAACAAAAAATGGCAATAAAGCATTGTTTTATTCTAAACAGCTTGAATGGAATAATAAAAAAAAAAAAACTCAATAATGTAAAACTACAACATATGTACGCGAATATAAAATAAAAACGTGCACTGTGGGTCTACTCGTAGAAGCCATCTGAAAAAAAAAAAAAAAAAAATCTCGAATATCAGTTTGTTTGCCATATAAAATTTTTTTTAAAGTATTAATTCAGTTGATAAAAAATTATTTTTCTTTTTAACAGTTTAATTTCTGAAACTGTCTACAGAAATGGTTTTTCTTCTCCCCTCATCGACGTGGTGACTGAGCTATTTATAGATTCGCGATTTTCAATCGTTTGTAATGGGTTGTTATGTAATTCCTCTTTCTGAAGTTCCACTGGATCATTATAAACATCAAGAGTTATTAAACAAAAAATACTATTTTTTCCGAAAGTCGTGAAGGATTATCCAGCATGCCGGACTTAGGATGGCGGATTAGAGGATGTTAACTGTACTACTGAGTACTTATAATTTACATTTTTTAGCACGCATCTTTTTCTTTTCTATTTTTATCGGAATTTCGGGTAATCCGAATTTTTTGTAATCCGAACAGGCACCGATCCCAATTAGTTCGGATTAGCGGTGTTCTACTGTACATTGCACTTTTCATACAAAATAATTTGCTCAATCCTATTTAGAAAGTACAGTGAAACAGTCGAAGCTAAATATTTTTTAATGTGGTTATTTTTCCAACCCTTTACTAAGGTGTAGCTTTTATCCTATTAAAAAATGTTATACGAAAAATTTGCAACTACAAAAGAATTCTCTGTTACAGATATGACCACAATACATTTATTTACACTGTTCTTATAAGAATTGTGAGATTTCCATAACAGTTTCTTTTGTTAATTAATCTAATTATTCATGTAAATATTTCGCAAAAAGAGCTCTATAACTATCGATTTATCAAATCAGCTTTAATAAAAAAATTATCTAAAAATCAAATTATTACTATATATGTTGTTCTGGATATCTTATACATTAACGTAAATAATTACTCAGGTGAAGCAATTTTTTTACTCAAAATTTAGGATATAAAGGGTTAATTTTATTGTAGCGTGATATTTTCCAAATGTCTTCAAAAATTCTTGCATAGCCTGCTATATTGATAGTATGCAAAATGACTAAGTTAGATTTCAATAAATGCCATATTCCTCAGATTTCAATAAAACTTATTTTTTTCTATTTGGTTAATTAATTTTATTTTTTTTTAAATCTAAAAATAATCCGCACCCCTCCCTACAAAAAAATACATATATATAATAAAAATTAATGAACTAAAACCATTAAAACATTTTAACTTTCTTACCGCCATTGTACTAAGGAGAAACATTGAAATATACAACGAACTAACAATTTTGTCTATGTTATCCAACATAAATGAAATTGAAATTATTAAGAATAAATTTATTATTCTCCACCTTAAAATAGAAGTAAAAAAATCTCAAAATAAATCTAAAGGAAAAACAGTACACTGAAATAAAAGAATTTTTATTTTCTGAATAATTTCCATTCAGGCATTATTTTACCTTTTAAAAATTTCCGAGTTTGTCTAAAAAATAATTTCTTTTAATTTAATAAAAGTATATAGTAAAAGCTTTTCATTACCGTAAAATGTTGGGAAATATAGCTTACTTTTAAAATTTGTACATTGGCAGTAATTTTTTAATTCTCTTCATCATTAATTGTTAAAAAAATGTATAAAAAAGTAAAATGTGATGTTGCGTAATGTAAGCTGCATATGACTTTTTTACTTGTATACTTATACAAGTCATCATTTCAATTCATTTCATTTCACAAAAGTTATCATTTCAAATTCGTTTGTCTAAAAAATAATTTCTTTTAATTTAATAAAAGTATATAGTAAAAGCTTTTCATTACCGTAAAATGTTGGGAAATATAGATTACTTTTAAAATTTGTACATTGGCAGTAATTTTTTATTTCTCTTCATCATTAATTGTTAAAAAAATGTATAAAAAAGTAAAATGTGATGTTGCGTAATGTAAGTTGCATATGACTTTTTTACTTGTATAAGTAGATCAATCATTTCAAATTCGTTTGTCTAAAAAATAATTTCTTTTAATTTAATAAAAGTATATAGTAAAAGTATATAGTAAAAGCTTTTCATTACCGTAAAATGTTGGGAAATATAGCTTACTTTTAAAATTTGTACATTGGCAGTAATTTTTTAATTCTCTTCATCACTAATTGTTAAAAAAAATGTATAAAAAAGTAAAATGTGATGTTGCATAATGTAAGTTGCATATGACTTTTTTACTTATATAAGTAGATCAATCATTTCAAATTCATATGTATTAAAATTAAACCTTTTTCCACACTTTCCAAATTCTAATTACAAGTTATATATATAACCTCGTTAACCCCTTCTATGTTGTAATTTAAAAGATTAAATGATTGTACGTATATCTTACAGCAAACCATATTTTGACACCTCCTAAAGTACTATTCTCCCAAGTGTTCTTGAAGTGCCGTGCTAGCAGGATTGCAATGCTCACAAAGCCAACCCAAGCTGTAACCATGAAGGTACCTGAAAAAAAAAAAAAATATGGCAACATAAAAAATAAAATATTTTCCATTTAAATTACATACGAAATGTTCTAAGTATAGTTAAAAAACTAACACATACAAATAAACATGTTTAACTATTCTTAGTGGTCTAGCAATTCCTGAAAGAATTCAGCATCTACAAAGTTTTGAAACTTAGCAAAATAAGAATATTATATTTACTTATAAGGAATTAGGAAAAATTCAGCACGATACTCTTTTTTGAACGCCTATTCCATGTGTTGTCAATTATTTAACGTATTACATGAAAGTTTTAAATGTATTTAACGCAGTTGTGTGTTTTCTTAAATTTTTTTCTGTCTTGAAAGATAGTTATAAATACAGTTTTGTTTATTATTTTTGGTGTAAGAGATTTAAAGATCAAATCTGCAATATACTAGTTTTTTTTTAAATATTTAATTTCTTATGTTTGTTTACTTTTTTCTAATTTTTCACTAATTGTTATAGTTTAAGTTGTTTTTCTCAAAATCCAATTATATTAAACAAATTCGATTCTCTTTTTTCACTATATTATTGACAGCATAACAGAGAATTGCAACAAAATAAAATAATAATAGCAATTTAAATTTCTAGCAAAAAGTTGTTTTTTTATTTTATTTATTTTGAAAAAGTAGTTCAAAATTGTTTTTTTTTTTTATTTTACACTAAAACTTTTCAACTTAAGTGCTAGGCACCTACAGATGGCTCAGCTGGCAAAATGTTGGTGCGCTGAACCAAAGACTCAGGTTCGAACCCTGGCCTGCGGATACTTTTTCACTCTGTTAATTTTAGCCTTGCTAGCGATGCGAATAAAAACTCACATAATTAAATTCAGATTTAGGATATTTTTATTTACTTTAGGAATATCTTTGTACCCAGGGCCACTTTTACTTAATGCAGAAAAATTGGATTACTAATCACATTTAAAACTGAAAAATTGTATGTGAACGTATACTAGCAGTATTTACATAACATATCGGAAGTAGCGTATGTACATGCTTAAATCTAGAAACTATACCAATTTTAATCGTTTTCCTGAAATAATGTAAATGGCCCTAGGTGCAAGAAAACTAATATACAGTCCCCTCTCCCCGCCCCAACACCCCCCCCCCCCAAAAAAAAAAAAAAAAAAAACAAGAAAAAACATACATTTTAAATCATCAAATTGTTCCAAGAAAAACAGAAATAGCCATTCGACTGAAAATTGTCTTCTTTCAATTGATGTAAATAAATAAAAAAACGTAGGGGTCGTCTGTATACTGAAGTAGTATCAAACTCAGAAATTTTCAATACGAATACTCAATTAGGTAGATTTCGTATGAAATACAACCTATTGGGATCGTTCCTATGTTTGAATTTCTGAAAAATTTTTGCAGATCTACACCGATCATGACTCCTAGAACCAAAACCACCCTCAGTAAAAAACTTTATCTATCTATCTATCTATCTATCTATCTATCTATCTATCTATCTATCTATCTATCTATGTATCTATCTATTTATATATATCACTTTCTTCTGGACACGATAACTTTCGTAATTCTGCACCAATCTCTTCCAAACTGATACATAAAATCAAAGGGCATAAAATCTCGGTCAAGTTCGTTAATGGGCAAAATCGGACCAAAGGGATGGAAATAGGGAGGGGTTTTGTGAAAACCGAAAACCCCCCATAACTTCTTAATTTTTGTACATATCAAATCAGTTTAAAAAGTTTTTATTACTTCTAAAAATAGGGCCAAAATTTTATATATCACAGATTTTTGATAAAGTTAAAAATGGTCTCAAGGGGCGCAAAAAATAGGGTTTTGGGGAGAAAAAAAATTCATAACTTCGTCAATTCTCAAGATATCAATTCCAATTAATTTTATTATAAATCTCCTTAATATTATCTACAACTTTTATATTCACAAGTTTTTGATAGGACCTATTCGTACCGCAAAAAAAATTAAAAACGAAAACAAAAAGGGGGTTTGAAGAAGTAAAAAATCCATAACTCTGTCAATTCAAAAGATATAAAATCCCCATGAATTTATCATATATCTTCTTAATATTGTCTACAACATCTATATAGACAAGTTTTGGATAGGACCAATTCTTACAGCAAAAACAAATTAAAAATACATAGCGGTTGAAGAAAAAAATCATCTAAGTAAGGGTGTATTCAAATCCAAACTGCGTATTTTCTTACTCATTTTACAATTCATTTTTGCTCTTAAAGGCTTCCAATTGGTACGTTTTCTTATTCAGAAACTATATAATGTACCGTAATGGTCGATTTTTTGATAGAGGCAGAATATATTTTAAAAAATGCTGTTAAAGTGGGCATTTTGAACTGAATTTCCCGAAGCGGATTGTGTTGGAAAAATCATTGCATTAAGGATGCACTCAAACCCAAACTGCTTATTTTCTGACTCATTTTTAAATTAATTTTTGCTCTCAAATGCATTTAATTGGTAGATTCGCTTATTCAGAAACTATATAATGTACCGCAATGATCGATTTTTTGATAGAGGCAGAATGTATTTCAAAAAATGATGTCAAAGTGGGCATTTTGAACAGAATTTCCCGAAGCGATTGTGTTAGAAACGAAAAATATTGCCCTACTGAGAAAATAATGGTTTATTAATCAAGTTTTAATTAATTGAAAGAAAAATAAAAACACAGGTCGCTAATAAATGGTTTCAAAAATCACGTCAGCATGTTTCATATTTTTTTTTATTAAAAATTAATCTGAAAATGTGCCAGAAAATTTCGAGTTGTTGAGTATGGAAAAATATTTTTTTAATATCGCCTTAACATGATTCTGATAAAACCAGCTATTTTATAAAAAAGGAAATATAAACTCGTCAAAAGCAGACAGATAAAACTGTTAAAGTGGATTTATATCTAATAATGATTTAGTTTTTGTTGGTGAAATTAGTATACTTAACTTCGAAATCTACCTCTGCCTGTAGGCCGGGCCGGCAGGGATTTTTTTAATGTCATATTTGTCTTTTTCGTTAAATTTTTACCTTAGGATACCAAATGAGAGGTCATTCGATCACATTGTTTAGGAATGATCCGAATTAAAAGTTTGGAATTTCAATATTAAATTCGTCTGTAAGCTTTTCAAAACAATACAATGCGGGCAGTTTTTTTTTTATTGCGGGCAGTTAACATTACTCAAAACTACTTCGCGGAGTGAACTGTTATTTTAGATTAGCATAGTTGGAGCTTCTAGAAATCGATTTCTGTTAGAAAATATATTGATTAAAACTTTTTTTTTGAAAACTTATTTTGAAAAAATATGTTTTGAAGATTAATTTTCGAAAAAAAAAAAATCATATACAAATAGTACCCTATAAATTTTTCAACCGAAATCGATTTAGAAGCTCTAAATATGCGAATCCAAAATTACAGCTCATTCTGCTTAGTAGTTTCAGAGCTATGCTTAAAAATCTACAAGCAGTTCAATCTGAATGGCAACGATTGCAAATATATTTAATATTAGAAGTTCAAAACATTAAAATTCATTAAGTAACATTAAAGTTCCAAACATAAATTTCTAAAATACATGACGGTATAACTTTCTGTTTGGTGTCCTACGGTAACATTTGGTCTTCCTTAATTTTTGATTGCATATAGGGTGACCGAGTCAGTAGTTGATCAAATAAGGTCAGAGCTACGGGGGTTTTATTATATTTCCTTCCTTTTAACCCTTAAATGCCTGATTTTTCTAAAATCATTGAAATAATGTTTTTAGGCTTTCATTTTTTAAACAAATCATGGGAAAAACACTTTAAAAAATCATATTTTGTTTTAAGTATGGTTTACGGCTAAAAAAGAGTGTTACTAATCGGCAATACTGGTCTTTAATTGAAAAAATAACTTTCCTTAATAAAATTCTATAATATATTCTATATATTCTATATATATATTATATATTCTATAATATTTATTTTAGGAACTATAATAAGAAATAAATTTTACTTGCTCACTGCAGAACAAAATAGGGTATTGCGCAAGCTTCCAAAACAAAACAAAAAGAGCAAGTAGCAACAACTGAAAAAAAAAATCTATCTTTATTCTTAAACAGCACAAGTGTTACCATCTACATGCTGAAAATCGATTTAATAATATTTTCAGAATGTATTTTATTGGCAACATTAGGCATTATAGCTTCAATATTACTCTAATAGTATTTTAGAAGCCTAAATTGGGTATGTTGCCGAAAAGCAACATCCGGCATTTAAGGCTTAAGTTTTAGAAGTAAACTAACTTGATTGCTACAAACCTTAATGGATGTCCTACAGTGGGCAAAATTTAAATCTGCTGAAATGAAGTAGCAACAAGATTATAAATAAATAATTTCCTTAATTGCCATTTTTCCAGTAGTTTATCAATCAAATAAATCAGTAGAAAATTCAAAAATTAATCTTTAAAATATGATACTTGGACTGTGATTAACAATAATTCATATAAAACTATTATTTGAAATAAGCACGATGGAAGTGGATTATTTTAACTTACAGTAATTGTCTCCAACTAATCAAAAACTAAATTTTTACACTTTCTAATAAAAAAAAAAAAATCCTAAAATGGCTTCTGTTACAGCAGGCCGCTGACAACAATATGACAACAGGCGCTCCAACATTCAAACAAAGTTATTATGGTTAGTGCCACGTGTAAAACTCATTTCCGCCTGAAATGGAGCAATATTTAAAAAATTGGATCAACTATTGGAGGGGTATAAACTACTGGCGTGGTCACCCTATTTGAAAATTTTCTAATTTGCTCATGTTCTATGCATGAACATTTAAAAAAATAATAAATTTATCAGTCAAAGTATACAACATGATAGACTTTTACCGTGTATTTTTATTGAATCAGCTACATCTTCTCCGCCAATGGCTTCAAATGCTGTGAAGTTGACAGCATCTCTTGATGCTAGCCGGTCAGAATGATAACGTAACCCTAGCAAAAATAAAAGAAAAAAATCCATATGAACAACAATTAAAGAAAATTGAAATTATTAGTATACACACACACACACATATATATATATGTGTATGTATGTTTTTCATACATTATACACTATTAAACAAACATAAAAAATAAAAATACCATTACGGAGGGTTGAGGTCGGGAATGCTAAAAGAAGTTTAAAACCTTCATTTCAACCTTCTTAAGGGGTGTAAAGATGGCAGCATTAAATATTATTGTTAATAATCCAGTTGCAATTTACTTTTTTTCCTTTCTCACACCAGATGGCAGCAAAGTTATGGGTTTCAGTCAGATACTCAACGGTGGCCCATATCTTTATATGTGTGTGAGCATGTATATGTATATATGCTTATATATTGTAGGGATATATTAAAAAAAATACGGAGTATCATGCAATTAACATAATAAATTTTCACATATTGCTTCATAATACAAGGATACATTTTACTATCTCAAAATATTCCCGATAGTTTTTTAAATGTTATTTATATTCTCATTTTTTATATTATAATATTTTGTCTTTAAAATAGTTAATTTAATCAATTGCCCTTCTATTTATTTATTTTTATATAATTCTTTATTTTATTTAGTATTTATTCAGTACTTATTAAGTTTATTCCTATTTTTTCATTCTACTTTAACTAAATGTTAATCTAAGTCATTTCTAGAATTTCTTCAATCAATTTCATTCTTTTTTTTTTTGGGGGGGGGGTGTAAAGATGGCAGCATTAAACATTATTGTTAATAATCCAGTTGCAATTTACTTTTTTTCCTTTCTCATACCAGATGGCAGCAAAGTTATGGGTTTCAGTCAGATACTCAACGGTGGCCCATATGCTAAAGTAGTCCTAACTCTGTTTTCCATCTTGACATGCTGCAGTTTTGATTCCTAGTATGTAATTTAGGTATTGTGCTTTAATAATTTTTAATATCCTGTGTGAGGTGTATCTTACTTTAGATCTCTTGGATTTTTATTATCTATTTTATGTTATGTTATGTTTGCGATATGGGGAGGTAAATTTTGTCATTTTAGGCTTAATGCCCACAAAATTGGATGAAATAACGCATCTTCTATGAATGAACCCACAGGCTCCTCAGAAGATTCTGTGGGCTATTCATAGTTTCTTATTTTAGATACTGGTTTCCTATGTTCATTTCTAATTCATCTTTAGAACTTTACCTATTTATTCGTATACTATTTGTGATTTCAAATTTATTATATATTATATTATATATAAAATCATTATAAACCAATACAAATTCTCAACAACTAATGTGAATGTATAAATAATAAAGGAATTTATTCAAATTAAAAGTGGTGTATAAACCATTATAAAATTCTTTAAACATATTCTTATAACAAGAGGAACATTGAATTGAAAATACAGTAAACAATGAAAAAATGGAAATATTTGAGGAACCAAGATAAAATCTGCAGGCCCTAATTACCTTGATCACCACAAATAGCATGTACGGTTTATGTAAACAAAAAAGCCTTACAGTGTTTTTTTGATAGATTAGAAGAAAAATTAAAATATTGTAAAACCTCTATAACGAGCCTCTATTAAACGAAAACTTTTTCAACCCCCAACACCTATAATTGTATATTTTCACCCTTGAATCACAGATACCTCTGAATGATGGACGAATATCACGGTCCCAAGTATCCTCTATAGAAAGACTTTACTGTGTATAGATTATTAAATAATTAATAATACTGTTAAATGTTTTATCTTTTATTACTTTTATTTCCTCACTGATATTTTTTAGAATGAATTCGTTAAAAAAGGAAAGAAATCTAAGCAGATGTTTAAATAATAAAAAAGGAAAAATTAAAAATTAAAAAGAAGGCTGAAAGAAAAGAAATCGTGCGATGCGCATAGATAATGAAGCACTTTCCAAGATTGTGACGACATTGTTAAAAAATCTTCATCTGGTGTGGAAAGGGAAATTTGTATATGATTTGATGGTGTTGTACGCAGGGTGTACGCTGCCGAATTCAGTGGGACCGACTATAGGTTCGGTTGGACAGATTTTCTTTTAAAAATATAAAATCATTCAACCGTGGTTTTAGGCATATTTAAGGTTATCATCACTAACCCGGCAACGCCGGGCGGGTCAACTTGTTGCTAATAAGGGAATATAAGAATCGAGTTCCGTTTAATTATAGTTTTGTAACAGATCATTTTTTAAAATGCATTGTATTTTATTTTATAAAAGGAAGTCGTTTATACTTGCAGAAGCAATTACTTAAGTAACTTTACTTATTGTTAAAACCTTACTTCAAGTTTAAAGAATAAATTAAGTTTTACTGCAATAGTTTTTAGAAAATCAGAAAAAAAATACCTGCCATTAGAGAGTTAATAAACATATAATGCAACATTTATGTAAAAAGCATATGAAAAATAATCACTGAATAACTGTCTCAAATTACCTTGACATACATTAAATAGAACAGCTTAACTTTATATCAAATTGTATTTGATTCCGTATACTATTCGATAATCATGGGTATTAAATTTAAAAATTGTTTTCATGGAAACAAAAAAGAACTAACTTTAAACACAACGCGTGAAATTATCTCACGTTCTGAATTAATGTTTTTATTCAGAAGTATGCAGTGTAGATTATTATTTTCTAATTTTGAATGGAAAAGAAATACTAAACGACGATCACAGGTATGACCAGGTACAATTTCAAATATAATGAATAATCTAATCATGCCAAGGTCGGCAAGCTTACAACACATTTAAATACATTTTAAACTCAGTTTCTGTAAACGCGATACTGAAAGGCGACTCTTAAAATCAAATGTTCATTTTAAAAAAAAGTAAACATTCCACAGCTTTAATTTTCCTTGAAATGAATGTAATAAAAGCTACAGTAATTAGATTTGATTGGACATCAGTTTTTAGAACTGTAAAATTACATTGAATTCAATGAAAAAAATACCTTCATTTGAAACAAAATTTTGACAGCTAGTGACGCAGCCAGAATATGGCTTTAGGGGGGAAGGCGGGGGTCATTTGTTGATAGTTAGACCCAGTAACTGCTTTTTACTTGAATCAGTCGTTAACCACTTGCGGTCGTATTGTCTTACTCCCAGCCGCCAAAGCTTTTTGACCTTACAATTCGTATGTCTGCTCTCATCCACCACAGTAAAGAACCATACTAATCTTATATTAACACGTTAACGCCCAAATTGTTTTAAAATTTAATTTAAGCGACATTTTTACGGTTCCGTACTTAAAAAGTAAAAACAGAACCATTATAAAATCACTCCTGTGTCTGTCCGTCACAGCCATTTTACTTGCAAACTATGGAACGTGGAAAGTTCAAATTGGGGGAAGTAATAAAGACTATTAACCCACACATTTGCAGATTAATAAACATTCACAATTATATTTAGGAAAAATGTAGAGGGGCTAATTAGTCTATTTAGAGAAAAAAAAATCTTTTCTTTGTATATCATGTGGGGTATCGTGTGAAAGCTTTCATAACGCTGAACTCAAAAATACATTTCTTTTAATTTTAGGTATTACATTTTCAGAGATATCGTCGAAGGTGTAGTGCAACAATACGTCCCCCCCCCTCTTCTATTTACGAATCTACTCAAACTACAATTATGAAAAAATTAGGAGGTAGTAGACCTTAACTTAAACCTTGCTGGAGAATTATACCGATTACCCTAGGTCAAAGTTTGAGAAAAGCGCATTTTTTCCGTGACACACAAATTTTGATTTGCGGGCCTTCAGCAAAATTGTCGAGGAGCGCTGATGATACCTTTCGTAACAGAAATATAAAAGCATTGTTGATAATGATTTACGAAAAAAATCGTCGGTAATTAGCCGAGATATTAACTCTTAAAGACATGGACGGTTTGGACATACATAATTACAGGGGCGGCGTACTCTATGTACCATCTGCTTTTAAAGTGTAAATAACAAATTTTAATGATACATTTGTGTAATGCAATACCCAGTAGCAGTATAAAAGCAATAAACGTCAAATTGTTAAAACAGACTAATTTAATTACAATCAATCGCATAAATACTATGGGATTCGCGACTAGTTTGCATTGACTGGATCCTTCAATACGCCTCTCGTGTCTTTAAAAGTTAATCAAAAACCTATCTAGAAAAATGCGGCACGGACCAAGGTGTCGTTGCAACTTTCGATTCGAAGCGCGCTTAACACAATGTTAAGTTTAAACTTTGAACAAGGCTTTTGTGTTAGATACACTGTAAAAAGAAAAGGTTATTACTACGCTGAATTTGGTTTTATGAAATGCCAAATGAAGTTTAAATATGCACTACTTTTATTGTCACTACGGAATTAAGTTCATCATAAACAGATTGGGATGAGACTAAAAAAAAAAGAGCTATACAGAATGGCAATATTTGATATAATTTAGGCTTCATATCTCTTTGAAATTTTATGGTATACACATTCATACTTTTCTAGCATATACAGCTATATTCAGTCCTACGTTGTATCGTATTTTACAAAGTCTTATTATTCTTTGAGCAATGATTTTTTTAATAATACAGTCAATAATTGACATATTTATTGCACGGGACCCTCAGAGCGTGAGTAATACTCGCACTTGACCGTTTATTTTACAATACCTTTATAACATCAAAAATTAAGAATTCCTGTACTTTTTCTCATAATAACAAAGCAAATCACTTCTAAAATAGACTATGGAAAAAAAACGTGTTTCGAAATAAACTCTTTTTCATCAGGCGCAAAAGAAAGACCTACCATTACGAGAGCAGAAAGAAATGTTTTTTTCACTCTCGTAGTGGCAGTAAGTACTACAGGTCGTACATACACATCAATTGTAGCACTTTGTAGGAAAAATATAACTTATTCCAGAAACAGAAAAATGCCGTTTTTTAGGCTCAATCTGTCGACGAGAAAACTTGACCATACAGTAGCCAGTGGGATGGAAGAGCGAGAAGGAATGCTGTGATACACACACGTGCACAAAATGACCAATACACTGTAAAAACAAGTGGGTAAGTGTGATCACAGATCGCACAGAGGGTTCCGTTTAATATTCCTTTCAAAACACTTTATCCTTTTGCAAAATCTGTTAGTTCAACATTTCGCAACCAGGGGGCGCACTCTATTCTAAATAAATCTCTAACTATCCGTAGATGTATTAGTCGAGGGGATAGGGCCCGTAGCACCCGAAATAGATACGCGCCCCCTGGCGGTAAAAATTGGAACTAAAATATGTATGGCTATGGTGCATAATATGAAAAAGTGGTCAAAGGAGTGTCGGCAAAAGTTAGAAAAGTGCACCCACCCCTGGAGAAAAGGGTGGAAGTTAGAAAAATTGCTAAAAATACAGAAGTTAAAGCCCGGAGTGGTAAATAATATGACTTTTTAAAATTTTTATGATTTTTCGTGTGATCGCAAGTGTTCTGCTATAAGTATACAAAATTTCACGCCTCCAACTTAATTAGGGCCTGAGTTAGAAAAATTGCTTAAAATACACAAGTTAGAGACCAGATGTGTAAATATAAGACTTTTTTCAAAATTTTATGGATTTGTCGTTTGATGCGAGGTGTTCAGCTATAAGTATCCAAAATTTCAAGTCTTCAACTTAATTAGGGGCTCAGTTAGAAAAAATAGCTTAAAATACACAAGTTAGAGCCCAGAGGGGTAAATAAAGACTTTTTCAAAATTTTATGATTTGTCGTTTGATGTGAGGTGTTCAGCTATAAGAATCCAAAATTTCAAGTCTCCAACATATAGTTTCTGAGAACGGGCTCTGTGACGGACAGACAGACAGAGGAGTGAGACGAATAGGGTTTCGTCAGATGAACGAAACCCTAAAAAACGGAGATTCTACTGGCAATTTAAACGCCAGTTCTATTTCCGTATTTTTACGGAAAATTCCCCCCCATAAATTACAGAAAAATTTCCGTTTTTCCGATTAAAAACAGAAAATTTTCTGTAATTTATGGGGAAAAATTTCCGTAAAAAAACGGAAATAGTACTGGCGTATAAATTGCCAGTAGAATCTCTGTTTTTTAGTTTTTTTTTTTTTTTTTTACAGTGTAGGTCTTTTTAAATTATTATAATGAGACAAAATTAAGCTAATCTATTTATATGACGCTGGGCATTAACGGATTAAGTCAACAAGCTTCGGAAATACGTAGAATTGGAAGTAATATTTTAGAAATTGTGTTTAAGTGTAATTAGACATTTTCGCTTCTTAAAATATTTTTTAAATAATACTCTAAAATGGTAAAAAAAAAAGATACCGAAAGAAGTGTATCCTGAAGTTGAAAGTAGTTTAAAAAAAGATAAAATGTAAAGAGTAAAGACTGTTCTGTAGCTTCAAACAGAAAGATTAAGGGCTGCCTTTTGGAAACTTCTTTGACAGACTCCGCACGACGGAAAACTATAAAATATACTGTTTACGTAAAATCAAAACATATTATTGTGTTACATATATCTAAAGTTTAAAAAAGAATTAATTCATTTTGTTTGTACTTCGTAATCTTGCATATTAGGTATTACTGATCGTTCAACGAAAATTAATTCCGACCAGCATGACACGTATGTATAAACTTTAAACGACTGAAAAGGGTTAATGAATGACATCATAATGCTTTTTTTTCATGCATTAAAATCAGCAACTATGTTGGATAAGATTCAGTTAAGGGGAGATATGAGTGAAATTTTTTGAAAAAATTGATTTTTTTTTTTTTTTTTTTTTTTT
Source organism: Maratus speciosus (assembly GCA_963932465.1). Taxonomy (NCBI): domain Eukaryota; kingdom Metazoa; phylum Arthropoda; class Arachnida; order Araneae; family Salticidae; genus Maratus; species Maratus speciosus. The sequence continues at coordinate 431,318,299 of OZ010793.1, read as the reverse complement.
TATTGACAAAAAATTTTTTGAACCTTCCTGAATCCATTGGTATGCCCAGTTTTTTTCTGATTATTAGAAATAATTGTAAAAATTCAAGAGAAGACAAGACTGGGATGCCACGCCCACTCACATTAAGGGAAGACACGGCTGGGACGCCACCCGACTCACGTTAATTTTACTCTAACATTTTATACTCATTTATTATATGTAACTAAATTTTATCCAAGTTTTTATATATACTTTAATTCATGCGTTTCATAAAACCTTGCAAGAACTTGACACACGTTAGAAGTGTAAGTCTTAACTATTCGAAAAATTGTACTTTTCAGCTAAAAACCCCATTAACTCCTAAAGTACTCGACCGAATTCGATAAAAATTTTTGTGGTGAGTATAAATATCATATGTGGCAGACAGATTAAAAAAAAATTTAATCAGTTTCAGAAAAAAGCATTTCTGAAAACAGAAAATTTCTGAAAAATTGCCATTGCTGTAAAATAAAAAGTTTTAGTCGCAGAAAGAAAGAAAAAAACTGTCTGCCATAAGTCTTGAGCACAATCCAGTTAATAGGGATTCAAAATTTCATCAAAATCGGTCTGGTAGTTTCCAAAGAAACAGGTCTTAAAGCTCGCATATTTTCTCTATGATTTTACCCAGTCTTGTCTTTGTCATTTTGTAGCACAAAGTACAAGTTCAAAAAATACAAATCACAGTTCAACACAAAACAAAATACAAAAATTTGGCGTCATTTGATTGAACAATAAGAAGGTTTTAAAAAGGTTTACATATATTTGACGACTATCGACACTCCCAACGTCTGTTCTGTCGATACGTAACCAGAAAAGTATTTGTCACTCGCAAAGAGCGGGAATTTTGAATATCTAAGTTTTTTGGCTCTCCTGAAAATTCGTACTTTTCAAGTAAACATCCCATTTTCTCAAAGTACTCGAGCGATTTTGATAATTTCTTTTTGGTGGTTGAGTATAAATATAGGATCATATGTGGCAGACAGTTTAAAAAAATTTAATTAATTTCAGAAAAAAAAAAAAAATCTGAAAAGTGGAAAATTTCTGAAATTTTTCCATAGTTCTAAAATAAAAAGTTTTAGTCGCAGAAAAACCGTCTGCCATAAATCTTGAGAATAATCCAGTGAATATTGATTCCAAATTTCATCAAAATCGGTCGGTCAGTTTCCAAGGAAACGGGTCATAAAGGTCGCATATTTTCCATTGAACGCAATTTTGTCTTTCCTTAAACAGCGTTTACTGTATTATAGTTACAAAATGTAAAATACAGTCAAACATTAAGCTAATGTTAAATCTATAAATGGCTCAAAAAAGATGAGACAAACATTAAGGAAGTGGAAGAGCAAACTACAGAAAACAATTTTTGCTTAGGAAACCAGGGTCGCAATCCATTTGTTCAGATAAAAAAATGCAAGGTGTTTTCACTGCAAGTTGAACCCTAACTCTTGTTCATAACTTTAACCATAATGAAGCCTTTTTAACCCTTTATATCCCAAATTATGAATTCATGAAAATTTCATCTTCTAAAGCATTTTTCGTGAATTTTTGAAACTACGTTAGAAGATTTATAGAATCATTTGATGGATTTTAGAAGGATTTTGCTAATTAAAATTAATTAAATTTGAATTAGGGATTTTGTGCAATATTTTTAACTCCACTCAAATCTTTTATTTAAAATATTTTTGTTAGTATTTTATAGAAATAGGAAATGTACAAATATAAGGAAGGCTCTTACAATAGAAATATAGAAATATTTCCTTACTGAAACTTTTCTCCTACAATCTTTCAACGTGAAGAAAACCGAAACGATGCCAATGAAAAAGAAATCATCCTTTTAAATATATTTTTCTTTTGTGCAACCAATAATGCTTTTGGAATAATATAAAGTAAAGTAGTATCTACAACTCATTTTAAACTGTATTACTACTAATCAATGTATTAAATTAATTTTATAACAAGTTATTTTAATGGCACTTTAAAGTACCGTCGGGACATAAAGGGTTTTCGAAATTTTCACTAGACTTACCTTGTTTTTGTCAAATGTAGCAATAACACGAAAATTGGTGAAAGTTATCATCATATGTGTTCAAACAGCTCAAGCACAGTATTAGGCGCTTCGTGTTTTGTTTGGACAGAAGAATTAGTGGCTCGGAATGTAGTTAACATTACATACGTTGTCACTGACCAAATTACTGTTCTCTTTTATTCGCTATATCTTATTTCGCACAAAACAAAGCTATTGAAAATTTCATTAAAATATCTTCATTTATTGTTACATTTCTGAATAAATATCTGTATTCGGCTTGGAGTACATGCCCTATATTTTTGTCTGAATAAACAGATTGCGACCCTGGTTGTCTGTTTATTCAGGCTAAAGCTATTGTAGCTATACAAGCTATTGTTTATTGCTGTCTGTTCTATTACCTCTTAAAGTTTGTCTTATACTTTTTGAAACACTTTGTATATTCTACAATGCCTCAAATATTTATTTCTAAGAGAAAAGTGTATATTCTTTCTATATATTTTTGTATGATTTTATAAATATTTACACAGCATCAAAAATTAAATTCGTTCTATGTTGCACAGAAGATTTTTTTTAATTCCACGGTCACATATGGCATTTCTATTTCAAAATTAGCGTTATTTTGCGTTAGTTTAAAATTTTAAAACTCATCTCAAAATCAAAATGTAAGTCTGAATTTTTAAGCTAGCATTATGTTATTGAGCTGAGCAAGTGAAGCTCTTATGCGTCTACTCCAATGTTACCTTTGTGACTCAGCAAATACTAAACTTAATGACTAATAATCACCCATCATGTCAGCACAATAGATAGCATGACCGTCATGATTAAAATAAAAATCAATCAAAATACAAATAAAAAAATCAATCAAAATATCAATCTCTCTCTCCCCTGTGTGTGTGTGTGTGTGTGTGTGTGTGCGTGCTCCTTAAAACAATCTACAAATTTCAATCAATTTGCATGAAACTACATATACATACATAAAAATAGCAAACGAAGCCTTTGTGCAAGAATATTAAGAAGCAGAAAACCAACGTTTAAAAATGCACAAACAATACATAAAAAGCAGCAAACAGCTGTTTCGAATCTACTAGCGATATTCTTCTTCAGTGAAAGATAGAGCAAGGCGCAGCGTGCTAGATAAAGCAAGGCTGGGCATATATATACGTTTTAGAACCACAGTAAAATTACGGGCTAATTTAAAAATTTCCTAGACCACCCTTTGCCTCCTTTTTTCAACCACCTGCCAATTATACATGTAGTTTGTTTTTACAAGCTAATAAAAATTCAGAACTGCTAGCTATATTTCTACATCTGAAATTGACGCCATTCTTAGCAGATAATTAGCATTATCAACAAGAAATGAGTTATAAAGCAAACCAAACATCTTTGACATCAATGTTAATGATAATATGCTTTTAATTACACAATTAAAAAAGATTAATAAATTGGAGGCTTACCAATAAAAACAGTCCAAAATTAACAATTGGAAAAAACACCATTAAGCATTGTTTTATGAGACAACCATAATTTTTTTCGTCTCTTGTCCAAGACATTGCGTTTATTTATATGCATTGCTGGCCAAAAAGGAAAAAAAAATAGTCTCGCAGTTTAACATTTTGTTAGACCATCTTTGGTATAAATCATGATACACATTCATCTTAGCATTAATTTTATTAACTTATGCCATATATCGACACATTTTTTACCACGATAACATAAATGTTTTAGAGATATCGTCAAATGATGAATAAACCAAACCATGCCTTAATTTTCTCACCAGTATATTCCTCAGATTTATAATGGGATTGAGCTCAGGTCTTAGCGGAGATAAATTTAAGACCTTGAACTTATACTCATATTCTTAAAACCAGTTTTTCACAATACGAACTAACATTTTATCCACCATTATTGAAATATGCCGTTACCTTCAGGAAAGAAATAATCTATTGAAGGAATAAAATGGTCACCCAATAAGTTCACTCCAGAGACTTCATTTTATTGCTGCATAGTGTTGTACCAAATACAGCACAGCCCAACATAATCAACCCTAAACGAACACACTGCCTTCAGAGGCATGCCAAGGACAGTGATGTAATCGTAAAAAACCAAGAAGATATACGCTATGTGGGTATATGTTAGAGAGTATACGTTATAACTTTTATATGAGAAATAGAGGACCGTGATTCTTTTAAAAATCTAGAAGACATACGGCGTATACCCTCCACTACACCTCTGACATTGGATTAGGAAGACGAATGAAATGCCTCATGTGCTTCCCTTCTAAACCGGATGCGTCCATTATGTTGAGTTAGAGTAAATCTGGACTCATCGAACCCCCACTAAATGATCTTTTGCCATTTTTCAAGGGTCTAATCATTATGATCATTGATAAATTACAATTAGTAGCAATAACAAGGTATTTTCTTGTTTCAAAAATACAGTTTAACCTCATTCTTTTAAGATATCTTCTCACTGCACAAGTGGAAACGACCTTCTTGATTCCTTTATTGAAACCGTTTATAGTTCCAGTGTCAATTGTTTAAGATTAGATTTTACTAATCGCTTCAATAAGATTCGGTATTTAGGATAGCTTTTCGACCACATTTTCGACCGATATTTGGTTCATTCATCTCCATCCAAAATTCAATATTACATAAGAAAGTACTCAAACCGATGCTGGTAATTTCAGAAACCTCCTTGCAGGGATGTGGTGGAGGGTATACGATGGTATAAACCATACACTTTCTGTATTTTTTTTAAGAACCTCTGAATGTCATCTGCTCCTACGTAAAGCTATAGGATATACTCTCTTTGATATATACCCTCTACCTATAGCATATAGCCTCTGGTTATTTTACGTCTACAGAACTGCCACCTTCAAAGATTTCCGTCCTTGATGTGCCTTTTTGATTTCTGAAATTTCCTTTCAGAAACCGCATATAACTTTTACAGCCATGATTGTTGTGAGTTGACCAACTGCACGCTATCTCTGTACTAAGTAATGGGTACTGAATTATAAAAAAATGTTTAAATACGTACTCTTTTTTTTCTGTTTTAGAATTAACGTCGCTTTTTTCAGTTTTGACCAGGAAATGCATTATAAACGTTTTCACACAGCTTTGTGAATACTATTGAAAACATCAATATTGCATGATTAGTTTTTTTCTTAAATAAATGCTGTTTTAGTTGAGAGTCTCAATTACAATAACGTGTTATTAATATAAAATTATTTTGATAAGTGACAAAAAAAATCCTTACTTCCATTTTCCACAGGTCCTTTAGCGAGTAGGAGGTAGTAATTATTTCTGTTCAAGTCATATCTTCTGCCATTCGATTCAGTTTGATAAGGTGATGTCCAGTAGCATGAAGCCATACCATTCATGTAAGAACCCTCATAGCGGTTCCTTGGCAACTCTCTCGTTCGGATGTTGCTTTTACCATCGTTCCACGATTCTCGGGCAACAATATTATCCGATCCATCTCTGTAACATTCTGTCACACTATCATCACCCTGAAAATTGAAACAAATATGAAAGAGTTCATAAATGCCGATTGGGAGATTGGTCTTACTAAGTAGTCATGTATGCATAATGTGTGGAGAACAATGTAGAGAAAAACAAAATAAGCCGCTACCACTATATTCACTATTTCAAAGTGCCAAATGGAGGCCCTTTTTTCAGGAAAAAACAAACAAACAAACAAACAAATAACAGTAATAACGCACAGTGATGACAGCAACACTGTTGCTTAAGTTCGTAGGTTGCGGCTTCTCCACAGCTTAAAGATTGTTTTATTTCTCTGTACATGATTTTAAAAGAATGTGCTGATGATAGATGCAAAACATTTCGATAATGCAAACAATGCATTCTATTATGACTACTATGACTAGGTAAAACACAATAAATAAATAAGTAAAAATACAATTCCTTGAATGCTATTGACGCGATACCTCATCTATCGGTCTGTCCCAAAATTGGCAAGAACGAGGTACCACGTTTCACATTTAATTAAGTCTTCCACAAGTACTTAAGGCCAGAAGAAGAAAGAAAAACAGTTGTAATTCTTTGAGACGCGTGGAGAGCAAAGAGGAAAATTCAAAAGAAAAAACTGCAACTTTTGCAAAATATTAAATTGTAACTATTATGATTACACTTTATTATCTTTAACTCAATCAAACTGATTGTTAAAGATATCGTACGAACTGGGTTTTTTCAAATGAGTGAAAAATGCACAGGCCGGAAGTCGAATCGAAGACCTTTGACTTAAATAGTCGACGCTCTATCTATTGAGCAACGTGGGTCGATAATCGGAAATGTAGTGAATTGGCTGAGTGAAATGTGTCCACAGGTTGTTATCTCAGGTAGTTCAATAGGTAGAGCGTTGGCAATTTAAATCAAAGGTCTTTTATTCGACTCCCATCTTGGACATTTTTTCACTCAGTTCAAAATATTGAATTTGTATGTATTACAATTAATTAGTTTCACGTTTTTGAGGTGGGCTACAACTTTTGATACTACACACAAAAAAGTAAGCAAAAGTTGAGGGTAGTTAAAAACCACCCTCAATTTTTGCTTAAAGTAACATCAAACTTGCTTTAACTAACACCAAAGAGTAAATTTAAACACAGAGCGAAGAGACAACTCTATAAACTTTAAAAATTGGTTAAAAACCCTTTAAATGATAGGAATGCTGTTTGAACTAAAACTGTCAGAATGCGAGATAGTATCTTACAACTACAAAAATGGTTGTAGTTCACAAAATCAGAGAAAGAGGGAGCTAACGCGAATGAAGTATGTGAATTAGGATGATTATAAAAGAACGACTACTCGGTGCATCCATTATTCGATTTCATCATCAATTTAATCGCAACATGAGCTCAGTAAACAAAGTGTTAGTCATTTTCAGTGTACAGTGGGTGATCGGTTAACAAACTGTTCGGTTTACGAACACATCGGTTAACGAACACTTTCGCGAGAGATTTTTATGTTCGGATAACGAACACCTCACAAAACAAAGCCAAGAAGAAGCAATGCTGTGTTTCAGATTTGCGAGCGGTATTTAATTTCATCTATTGTCGACTTAGAGAACATTTTAACTGTTGCATACGTATGGCCTAATTAATTCTTGGGCTACCGGGTGTTCGGGCCCCCAAATTAGAATGAACAGGTCAGAAACATTAATTTTTATATTTTGTGTCCCTTTTTAAAGAAATATTTTTAATTGCAAATTAACTATTTTAATTGAAATTTTGTTCACACATTATTATCAGGCTCAATAGACTCCACTTGAGCTTTATCGGACCCTGCAGTAAACACGATCCTTTAGAGAACTAAGTTTTTGATAGGTCAAAGTGGGGACAAATTGATATGATTTTAAAGCCGTAGTAAATGAATGTAAACCTTAAAGTACTTAAAAAGGGCACCTCTTTTTTTTTTTTAATGCGCCACGACACGGACAAAGCCATCAAAATACGGTCTGCTCGTATTAAATAAGGACATATTAACCCTATTATAAAGGGAAGATTTATATTATTTTTTATACACAATTTAGCTTTTGAGATCGAATTAATTGAAATCCCATACAAATCAATACAAAATCTATGATCGGTTAACGGACAATTCGGTTAGCGAACACTATTTTGGAACGGATTAAGTTCGTTAACCGATCGCCCACTGTATATTCATTTCTATTCTGCTTCTCAGTCAGTTATTGAAAACGTAACAAAAACTAAAAAATATCATAGGTGATATTCCCGCAGTTTTCACACCAGACTGATGGTTCAACCAAATAAAATATCCAACGAATAGTCAATTTTTTTTAATAATAAATTTCATTTACATACTTTTGAAAGGTTCATCCAGGTTACCGTCCTCTATCGACGACTTTTTGAACTACATCTATTTTTTTTTAAATGTTAAATCTGCATTATACAATGATTTCAATTCACATCGCATACATTAATAGTTGTTCTTTATTTATGAACTTTTAAAGTGCATAGGGAATTTCTTCTCTATATCTTTCTACCTCCCCTCTTCTGTAGTATTAAAACAAGTAGGGGTAGTTTTATAATAAACGTAATAGTCCAAGAACCGACAGCACAAAAACCTATCCCGTAAGGCATGGTGACGTCACGGCGACGTCGTTGTGAAGTCACACTGTGATTTTGTGACCGTCGATGTGACGTCACGTGACGTCGATGTGACGTCACAGTGACTAGAATGCGAGGTCGTTATGGCCGTTTTAGAGGTCGTTTGTGACGTCACATTGTGACCACTCTGTGAAGTCACGGTGTGACAAATTTGTGAAAAGTGTGTCATTTGTGACTATTTTGGCATTAACTTTGTGACGAACCTGTGACGAAAGCGACAATGCTTTGACGTCACACTGTGACCAATTTGTGAAATATGGGTCATTTGTGACGAACTTGTCATAAACACTGTGATTTCAAATGAAAATCAAATTTCAAATTAATTGCTTAAAAGACGCAAATAGTGAAAAAGATTCCATGCTGGGACTCGAACCCGGGCCATTAGTACAGCGCACTGACATTCTACCGACTAATTCACATGGAACGATACCCAGGCTGGAAAATTTCTCACTATTACATGATGGCGAGGCTACAAACTCAGCACAAGATGGAATATTTAGCGTGAGCCACCAACATGATGCAAACACGAAACTTAATTAAATCCAGTATCGATTGGAATTATATTAATACTTGGAAATTTTTCCAGAGAGAACCATTCGCCTTGCATACAATATTTCAAATGAAAATCAAATTTCAAATTAATTGCTTAAAAGGTAATTTTAATTTGAAATGTTGTATGGAAGGCGAATGCTTCTCCCTGGAAAAATTTCCAATTATTAATATAGTTTCGATGCTGGATTTCATTAAGTTTCGTATTTACCGCACGTCGGTGGCTCACGATAAATATTCCATCTTGTGCTGCGTTTGTAGCCTTGCCAACCTGTATTAGTGAGAAATTTTACAGACTGGGCGTCGTTCCATGTGGTTTAGTCGGTAGAATATCAGTGTGCTATACTGATGGCCCGGGTTCGAGTCCCGGCTTGGAATCTTTTTCACTATTTGCGCCTTTTAAGCAATTAATTTGATATTTGATTTTCATTTGAAATATTGTATATAAGGCGAAGGATTCTCTCTGGAAAAATTTCTAAGTATTAATACAGCGATGAATTTTGAAATAACCTTTTGCTGTAAATATAAAATCTTATCTTTTTACCGTACTTTTTAGCAAAATATCCCTATTTTGGAGTCCTATTCTTCTAAATCATTTTAAATTTTTCCACTTAAAAAACAATGCTTATCAACTGACATATTTTTTTATTCAGTTCTATGCTTGATATTAAGTTCTATGCTTGATATTGAGTTCAAGCTTGATATTTAGAATGTGTAAATTTTTTAATTTGTTGTGATTTGTCATTGCTTTATTAAATACGAACATGGAGACTCACGGATATTAATACAACTATTATTTATAGAGCGGCATGATAAGCGATATTTATTTAAATTTTTTATTCCCGTGTATATTGTATTTTGTGAATATGAGCTAAATAGATTTGGTATGTTTTATAGGAAAAGACTGATCTGGGAAATAGAAAAAAAACGAGTAAGAAAAATCATGCGTTAATCATAGATTATAAAATACTTTCCAACACTTTCTGAATGCTTTAACAAGACATCGTAATTTAGGGAAATGACGTAAATAAGATAACTAAGTAAACATTTGAAAAATTGATTTCAGCAGTTACCGTCCATAGCCAAATATGTTTTCCAATTCTTTTGAACAACCCTGTATTTGATCTGTAGGTTGATACACTGAGAAAAATGAAGTACTCAAAAATAAGTAAACCGACGTACTCATATCGAATTGAATATTTTTGGATCAAAAATGAACCCATGCTTTCTCTATTTTGAAACATCACATGTTATCAAACCTAAACAAACGAATAGTTTTGTACCCTGTAATGGTTCATTTCATTTATGGCGGCATAAATGATGTTTATTAATGTAAATATTAAATTATGCACAGCATTTTAAAAATAATTTAAAAGTGCTTGGAAATAATGCTCTTGTCATAAAAATATTCGATTTGAGTATCTTGTTAAGAATTTTGCTATTTTTCTTAATAAATAATCAATTAAACATTTCTTGTTAAGAACTTTGAACGGGAAATAAATGTCAGTACATTTTTACTTTAAATTTTAGGTTTTTCTTTTTTTGGGGGGGAGGGGGGCAGTACATAATGACTCATATTTGATCACAACCAATGAATAAAAAATGAGTACATGTGTTTCTCAACTTTGAGTACATTTGGATCGGAGCTATTTTGAGTATGTGACGCATTTAAATTTGAGTACTTTTTACTCAATTTTGACTTCCCATTTTTTTAAGTGCATATATAATATATAATGGGAAAATTTAGTTTAGCAAGAAAACGCCTAACAGGTTGAAATTCTTTTTCAGCAATTTATACTAATGTATGGAAACATACTTGAATACTTTTGTACAACCCTGTAGTTTACCTAGAATCTTTATTACACGCCACTATTTAGTTAAAATTTAATTCAAACTAAGACACTCTTAAAACTGCTGAAATCACATTTCCAGAAATTATAATTTATAGACGGTCATGTATCCAATTCTTTACGTGATCCTGTATATCGTTTTATCTATATTCTACAAACATTTCTTGGTAAATTAAATGCAGTTCAGCAAAAAAGAGCATAACTCATTTAAAAACCACCTTTAAGCAACTTGCGCCCATACCCAGTAATCCTTACGAATACTTTTGTGTAGCCTTGTATAGGAATTATAGCATTTATATACACCATATACTATGCATAAATATAGTGAATCATAAAAGCGCATATCATAATTAAAAATACATTTCCAGCAATCATCGCTAATGAACAGTACTTCGGATACAATATAGTATCTGAAATATTTTGTGTGTCCCTGTAAATGCTATATACGTATTATTCGTATTATACATGAAATAATTTATAGTATGTAAACCTCAGCGACATATATCAATTTCATTATATATGAAATAGATTAACATAATTAAAGTATGCCGCAAACAATTCCCTCCACCCCTATATCATTATGTATTTGAATTCCTTTTTTAGCCCTGTAAATGAACAATAACTATTCTTTGCATCGCATAGTCATCAGAATGCATATTTTAGTGCACTTCATAAATGCATATAAATTTTATTCTGTTTGAAAGCGTGCGTAAAATCATAAAAAATCATTTGAAACGATTTTTTTCCATAGGCTGTAATGTAACGGAAAACTTTTGGCTGTCCCTGTAAATGAACAAAGCATGCTACAAACTTCATTACAAATAGGTACCGTGCTATGGTAAACGTCAATAACATCCAAAAATTTCAGGGCAATCCGAGTATATTTTCGAGAGTTAGAGTGCGGACAGACTGCTAGACGGACAGACAAACCGAAGCCATAAGCACTTTTCAACTTGTGTCCTATAATATGTATCCTGTATTATATGAACTTTTAAAAATATATACTAAAGCAGTTTAATCTATAACTTCCCATCAGGCATGAAAAACACTTTGTTTCAATGCTTAAGTATCATATTTTACTTTTTAGTGCCAATAATTACGCGTATCATAAACGTAGAAAATGAATTTACAATAGAAGAAAATTTAATAACCGATTCAGAATGTCTATAATTAAATGTTTGATTAAAATCACAAACAGAAAAGAAAAAATGCTTACATACAATTTAAAAAAATAAATATACCAATTTGAAAAATACTAAAAATAATAATTAGGATTTATAATTGTACTATTAAACAACAGCAAACTCAATAGATAAATTAAATGCCTTATTAGATTTAACAATATCTCAAAAATATTTCGATATGGTATAAGGAATTCTTATTTTATAATTTCGGCAAATGTTAAATCTGAAAACATTGGTTTGAAGATTTAGGATTTTGAAAGATAATTTAAAATATTATTAGCACTAAAAGAAAATTCTTTCAAATGTTTCACTACTGTAATATGTAAAGATACATTTTCCCAGTATAATGTTAATTTCTAATCTGAAACAGTTTCGTAATCTTATGATAATCGAACATCATATTTAACCCCAAAATAATAATAACTATAAGTGTTAGTAATCAAAAAATAGTAAGAAGCCGATAAAATAATTCCAAATCATTGTCGTTCCATACATTTTCAATCTCAAGTAAGAGTAAATTAATGTTTATATTAATTCCAGTATAAATGTAGGCATGCACAGTCTCTGCGCAGTTTTTTTTTTTCAAGCGATGGCAGATTAAGATATTTTTCTTTACAGTTATCGAATTTTAAAATATCGCTTCTAACAGTTTAAAGATCAGTCTCTTACAAATATAACATAAAACTATTTAACTCATATGTACAAATCAGGAATAAAATATTTAAATTAAATAAAACTTACATATACGTTCTATTAATATCCGTGTATCCATAAATGGTCATTTCCTTATCTTAAAGTGTTGTAGACGTGGTGAAGGTGATGTTCTAAAAACAGTGAACTATTTATTTCCCGCGTCTTCTCATGTTTATTTTTTTTGTGGGCAGACGATTTTCAAGCAGATGGTCTGGTACAGATTATTTGTTTTTGCATGCAAGAGATATGAAACTTGAATGCGCAGTAATTTTCTGAAAGTATGGTTAATTAAAATTTTGTATTTGAAGAAATGTCCAATGTATTTAACCTTTTCTTTTTATCCGTACCAAATAATACAAGTTAAAATGTATTGTAAAGTTCATTTTTTCTAAATAATTATAATAATAATATTCATAATTAGAGTTTATTAGATATACCATTGTTTAAATTTTCAAAAGGTGTAAAAATAAATTTAATGGTAATAACGAGCCCCCCCCCCCCCCCTTTTTTTTTTTTTTTTTTTTTTTTTTTTTTTTTTTTAAGTAAAGTTTGTTTTGCACAAATTTTGTATATTTCTTTTATTTTCGGAAAATGCTAATTTTATTTAAAAAGTCTGAAAGAAGTAGAATTTATGACTTGAATACAAATTATAAAAATATTCTAAAGCAATAAATGCATAGATGACTAAACTCTGAAGACTCTTTCTACGTGCTCATTAAAAGGTGCAGATTTAACTGTAATAGAAAATTTTTATTTTGAAACCACAGAAGTGTTTCGAATAATCCTGGTCGGTAAAAAAATAAATAAATAAATAAATTTCCTCCCAGCAAACTAAATATGTAAAGTGTATAAATTTAATATTCCTAATTCTAATTATATTATCCAAATGCTAGATAAAATTTAAATCATGAAAAAGTATACATTCACTATCTTAGATATCAAATTGATAAAATATAGCCTGAAAATTTAGTTTATTAATGATTGTATCGTGCACTTTATTTATTATGCCCCCCGCCCTCTCCCCTTTAGTGAGAGGATTTACCATTTGCTATCCACTAATATATTTTATTCCTTATGCCATGTAACTCGTGACTGTTTAAAATATTTCTCTTCATTTTCAAAGATTTTTGAAGTTCATATTTTTGTCACACTGTGACTTACAATATGGTGGTTTTTTTGTCACATATGTGACGTGACGTACGTTACATAGCAGTGATATAACAGTGACCTCACAATTTTTTTTTAATTGCCAGGAAAACATAATTTTACAGTAAATAACATGTTTTGAAGAATTTTCGTAATTTTTTAAAGTTTTCTAAGAAGTTCACATCTCAGTCACAATGTGACATCACTGAGGGGTGGCATTTTGGTCACAGATGTGACGTGACCACAGTGACTTACAGTGACGTCACAACGACGTCACCGTGACCATGCATGCTATGAGGGATGTTATCAAGCACAAGGGAAAAAAAAACCTTTATTTTATGGAAAAGTAGAAGTATGGGAATCTAATGGTCCAAGTCTGCCGAAAGTGAAGTGGTGCATAAGCCAAAAATTAATACCATCAGTGGTTGACTCGTAGATTTATCATTGTGTTTTCCTGCTACCAGTCCCCCATGTTTTCATACCTTTGTTTGTAGGACAAACACAATGATAAGCCTACGAGTCAACCACTGGTGGTATTAATTTTTGGCTTGTGCACCACTTCACTTCTGTCAGCCATGGAACATTAGATTCCCCTACTTCTACTCTTCCATAAAATAAAGGTTTTTTTCTTGTGCTTGATAACATAGGTTTTTGTACTGCTTTTGTACTCTTGGACTATAATCAATTAAGCAGTGTAAAAGAAATAATATTCACATGTTTCATGCTGATGCCGGAAAATCATTTTCAAGCACATTTCGGAATTTACTTCTATATGGACTCTAAAAATAAATTAGAGAAATACTGACGAAATACAACTGTGAAATAGTATTGCGATTTTTCGTGATTTCATGAAATGGTTGAATTTTTCCTCCGTAAATATACCTAACAATATTTTTAATCCAGTCATTTTTTGTATTTTTATTACATAATTTATAAGAATCTCTCTATTCTAAAAAAAAAAGTAACTACCGCTGTCACCGCCGCCGCCGCCGCCGCCGGTTTTGAATTTTTTGTGACCGAAGGTCTTTCTTCGTTAATATTAAGAAAAATAATGCATACAAAAATATGAAAATCGGTAGTATTGTACAGAAATGTGTGATAAACACGCTGATGCAGACAGTTTTCAAATCGAAGAATTATTTTAAGAGATATTTAATGCCAAAATTGGACAAAATCGTTCCATTAAAAAAGTTTTATAGGAGCAAAAACTGTACATAGGAATTTAATCATTTTTAGATCATTTTATACGTTTGAAGTTCCCGGTGTGCAGACTGTTTTCTTTTTTTTAATTTGGCTAATTTTTTGAGGTTTTATTTCTATTTTAAATTCAAATTTTCAGGATTTCTAGAGATATTTTTTACAGATTTTAGAAAGTGATATTAATTTAAACTGTTGCCAACTGTATAAACAGCGGAAACAATAACGTTTGCTTAAAAAAAAAAAATATTTATGCGTGTAATAAATTAAAAATTTATTTACACGTGACTATTATAAACAGAAAAAAACATTTGGAATTAGAATTAAATAATTATGTAAAAAAGCAGAACCTTATTAAAAATTACGTCATAAAAACTATAATTACACGTGAATTTTAAGAGAGAAAGGAATTTGTAAAATAATAAATTTATTAACATGCGTTAGAAGTCTTAAATAGGAGAAATTACGTCATATTTACGTTCATTACAGTTATTACATAAAATGAACACCAAATAATATTGCAAAACGGTTTAAATTTAGAAATTGCGCTAGACATTTATTTGATATTTTGAGAGGATACTTTTCAACTATTTTTGTTAGGAAAGCGCAAATGATATTTCATTTCTAACACAAGTATTTTCACGTGAATATTAAAAAGAGAAAGAATAGTTTGGTCAAAATTACGTCAGATTAAAAACGATTAATTTAAAATGTTTTATTTAAAAGAACTTTCTTTTCGCTTTGTTAAAAAATACCGGGAGACAAAAATTCTGTTTACTTAATTCCTTTTATATTAGCTTATTTTGAAATGTTTATCTTATTTTACTTAATCAAAGACGAAAACAGCGATTGACATATGTATTTTTGGTACTACTTAGTTATCCCGTCGACCAAAAATCTATCATTCGCCAAACTATAAGATTAAATGTCAATAATGGTTGATCGTAAATGTTACATTAACTTGACTTTAAGCAAGTTACACGTGTCTACGTCATCAAGTTATTTTTATTTCGACGTTTTATTTGTATTTTTATCAATGTTGCACTAATTTATTTGTTCTTTCGTTATTTAAAATAAAAATGATGTCAATTTGTATAATTTGCCGAGTGCTTTGGCGATTTATATAATTTGGCGAAATTGATCGACGGGTTAATCAAGTAGTACCGCAGCGGATTTGGCCTTAAAATTCCTCAGTCAAAGAGAAATGAATAGAAATCCGTTTATAGGGAGATCGCCATTGTTTTTTAAATTGTAATTCAATCTTCCGAAATCTTTTTAAAGCCGATCAAATTAGCGTACTTTTAGAGTCTGCGGTGTCTGAACGGGGGTTGACGAGCGTAGTTGGTAGGGGGCAGAGCCCCCTAGTTAAATTAAAAAATAACAAATTTTTTTAATTTTGTTATATTATTATAATGTAACTTAAATAATTTAATAATAATAATTTTAATATTAATTTATTAATTATATTTTTATTCCGATTACTTTATATGCTATCGCGTGTCTGCACTGCACATATCGATGTTCATAAATTCTATTTTAAGGGTGTATTCGAAAAAATATTTTTCTTCCCTCAACTGCTCGAAATTTTCTGAGACATTTTCAGACTCATTTTTAAAAGTAAAAACATTAAACTTGCTGAGGCGATTTTTGAAGAGATGTATAAGGGGCCGTGTGATTTCATTTTTCGCTCAATTAATTAGAATTTGATTTTTGAACAATTATTTTCTCAGTATGACAATTTTTTTTCATTACCAGATCTCCCGCTTCGGAAAATTCGGCTCAAAACGCCAACTTTGACAGCATTTTTTTACAATAATTTCTGCGTTTATCAAAAAGTTGACAAGCACGGCACATTATGTAGTTACTATATAAGAGAATATGCCAGTTTGATGTGTTTGAGAGCAAAAATGAATTTAAAAATAAATCAGAAAATAAGCAGTTTGGATTGGAATACACCCTTAAGGCTGAAATAAGTAGGCCGATTTTGACAAATGGGATGTCATTCAATTTTTAAAAATACTTCAGGAGACAGGAGGACATTAAGGGGGCCACTTTACTCACGCGAAAACGCCCATTTGCTAATGTTAATCCCATAGAAAAAATGTTAAGATATCTTGTTTGCATTTCAATATTTTTTATCCCCCCCCCCCCCCTCGCGTTGAATAGTTGAGGCCGATTTCTACAAAGGTCTTTTTTTATTTTTTCTTTGCAGGTTCTTTAATAAGGATGCTTTAACTTTTGAAAACGGCTTCGAAAGTAAAAGTATCCGAATAAAAAAAAAAAATCTGTAAACAAAACCGATAAAGTAAAATGCGCTTTTGTAGAGATCGACCTCAACTATTAAATGCAAAAAAATCATTTAAATATATTGAAATGCAAACAAAATTCCGCCCCCCCCCCGAAAAAAAAAAAAAATCTTCCATAGAATTAACATTACCTAGCGGGTCTTTTCGCGTGAGTGAAGTAGCCTCTTAAGAAAATTTTAAAACTGAATGCCAGATCTTATTCTGAAAAAAGAAAGAAGAAAAATTAAATTTCTTCGTATACCGTTCGAGAGAGTTACGAAATTAAAGACCTTAAACCTAAGTGATTACAAAAATACAAATGCTATATACCTTCAGATAAAAATTACACAAAAAATAGATCATAGGTTATTGAAGTTAAAAACTGGCGCGGATGGGGCACTTGATTTTGAAATCAACTACGTAGACATATGCTTCATTACTGTTGTCGTTTTCTAATTTAACTTGCTTGTCATTACGAACATTTTATTATTTCTAGAGTTATCTGCATCCAAGAAACAAGATACAAGAGATTCATTTGACTTTTTATAAAAAGGATAATATTAACAAACAGCCAGTAATAAAAATGTAACTTAAAGTGGGGAAAAGTTAAAATCCTGGGGAGAGGGGAAAACAAGAAAACTTTATTCAGGTCTGAATAAAGTGATTTTACGCATCATACATAAAGGAATTTTATGAAAATGTGTACTTTCCTGCTATTGCATTATTATTTAATTTGCTTACTGCTTTGAACAAATTGCAAAAATTGTATTAAAACACAAATGATTCATGACATTTTGATAAAAAAGAAAAGGAAAAAAAAAGCAAGAGTCAAGCATAGATTATAAAACACTTTCCAACACTTCCACAATATTTTAACAAAACTTTGCCGTTAATAAGGTAAAGAAGGCACCCAAGTAAACGTTTTAGAAACGCATAACACATTTGAAAACCAGATTTCAGGAATTACTGCATATAGTCGGAAAGGTACTCTAATACTTTTGTTCAGTTCTGTACATGATCCTATAGACTTTCATATATTCTGCATAGTATGCGAAAATTTAGATTAATTAGAAAACGCATAACATAGATGAAAATTCACCTTTAGCAGTTCTACGAATAGACAGAGACGCACTTGAATTCTTTTGCCTACAGATTTTCCTACACGCCACATATTAAGCAGATATTTAGTTCAGGTAAAAATACTCTTTAAACGACTGAAATCACATTTCCAGGAATTACTATCCATACTATCCATAGGCGGCTGTGCTTCCAGTTTTTTTTAATAGACCTGTATAGGATTTTATATACCACATTTCTTCGTATACTAAATGCAGTTGAAAATGCATAACTCAAATTAAAAAAACACCTTTAAGAAATTTACGCTAATTTTCAGTAATACTTCGAATTATTTTGTGTAGCCCTATACATGGCCTGTAGAACATATATACATCACATAGTGTGCAAAAATTTAGTTAAACTTAAAACGCATACCATAACCAAAAACACTTTCAGCAATCATCCCTATTAGATAATACTTTGTCTATAATATTGTATCCGAAATCTTTTATGAGCGATTCCGATAACTGCAATGTGCATCGTATTCTAGTGTAAGCATCTTGTAGTAAATCTTATTAACTAGCTGCCCATGGCGACCAGTTTGGTCTCCTTTAAATGTAATCCTATGCATTTTATCATGTTACTTTTATTCATAATTTAATTTACTTGTTCAATCCTTCGCCAGATTGGTAGATTCTGATAGAGAAATCAAAAACTCGGCATATTTATGTTAGCCGGACGCAGGGGATAAATCGCCAAACACTTTTACCGTCGCATTTTTTCGTATTTCATTAATTTCATTCAAAATATAATCCTTTCACTCATTTTATTTAAAATACACAACTTTAATTTAAAACAAACATTTAAAATCGATGACTTTTTCTTATTTCTTAAAAAAAAAGAAAATAAATATTACCATAATCCATGACATTTAATTTCAGAATCAAAGTATTGTTTTAATTTACCACGCGGAAAATAAAAAATGCTAATTGGCAAGTTAAAAAGATTGGCAAGATTTTCACCCGGCTAAGATAAAAGTACCAAGAATTCTTTGCGATCATGACACGTTTTATGAAGTTTTATTCGGAAAAATAATTTTAATTGAAAATAGCCGCCTTGCATATGAAAAGCGTAATTGTTTATGACAGTCATGTGACTTAAACAATTATAATACAATAGAAACGATGGTGATGGAACAATATTTGACGATTTATCACCTGCACCAAGTACCAAACTGGCTGCCTGGCATCAAAAAAGCGAAGTGGTCAACCCGGAACTGTTGATGACAGTCACGTGACTTACGCTTTTATTAAATAGATGTATATCAATTTCATTCTTTTTGAAATAGTGCAACATAATTAAATATGATGCGAACAGTTTTTCCTCATAGACCATTATATAACCGAACTCTTTGTGTGACCCTGTAAATAACTGATAAATATTTTGCACCCCATATGTGACGATAACAGTGGTAAGAGGAAAAAACTGTCACACCCCATATTTTACAGAAAGCATGTGTTAGAGCACAACAGAAATTCATATCAATTTGATCAAGTTTGTTACGGAATAACATTATTAAAATACGCCGCAAATGTATTTTCTTCATAGACAATAATATAAGGAAATACTTTTGACTTCCCCTGGTACGCGTACTGTATGTACTGCACATAACATATTCTATAGTAACCATCTTCTATACTGCACTTCAATAATGTAAACTAGTTGGATGTGCCAATCCCAAAACTTTCTTCTATCTTATGCATCTTAATATTTTAAAAACTAGTTACACATGCTAATACTTCATTCAATATTATTAGTTCAATACCATACCACATTGATTTTCATCTTAAATTTCTGCTTCAGTCAAATAAATGGACTGAAAACGAGTTAATCTATATCATGATATTTGTTAAAATTAATAGTTTTTCCTTATTCTGCTGTTATCAGCTGTTTGCGAATAGCCGGCTTAGCATGAAGCGAGTTCCCGCCGCTGCACGAGCCGCCGATGGACAATAGAACTACGAAAAATCAAGAAAAGTGTACAAAAAGCCCTATCACAGAGCACCTTTACCGCGCAATATTTCCAAATTCAAGGAGGACCTGATGGCCAAAGCCAAAAACATGCACAAAAAATTTGGTTCAATTGTATGCATAATTTTATACACTTTTTGATGGTACAATAAAGAAAATGGCACAAACATCGCTATTACAGCGCTCCCTTCCGGCAGATTTTTTCCAAATTCAGGGAGGACTTGCATGTCATAGCCAGAAACATACACAAAAATTTTGGTTCAATTCTATGCATAACTTCATACACTTTTCGATGGTACAATAATGGAAATGCACAGACATCGCAATTAATAGCTCCCCCTTCCGGCGGAATTTTTCCAAATTCATGGAGGTCCTTCGTGCTATGACCAAAAACAAACACAAAAAAATTTGGTTCAATTCTATGCATAACTTCATACACTTTTCGATGGTACAATATTCAAAATGGCTCAAAAATCGCTATTAGAGCACCCCCTACCTGCAATTTTTTTCCAAATTAAGGAATGACCTGCTTCCCATAGCCAAAAACTTAAAATAAAAATTTGGTTCAATTCTATGCATAACTTCATACACTTTTTGATGGTACAATGGCGACAGACAGACGGACGGACGGACAGACATTTTCTATAAACATGGTTTTTGGGATCTCTGATCCCTAAAACATGCAAATCCGTTGAAAACCGGAAGTCGAAAAAAATTTCGATTACAATACTTTCTTCTATTGAAGATAGAAGAAGGTAAAAATGCTACAGACATCGCAATTGTAGCGCCCCCTTCCGGCGGAATTTTTCCAAATTCAGGGGGGGGGGACCTTCGTGCTATGACCAAAAACAAACACAAAAAACTTGGTTCAATTCTATGCATAACTTCATACACTTTTTGATGGCACAATATTCAAAATCGCACAAAAATCACTATTACAGCGCCACCTACCGGCGAATTTTTTCCAAATTCAGGGAGGACCTGCTTGCCATAGCCAAAAACTTAAAATAAAAAAATTCGTTCAATTCTATGCATAACTTCATACACTTTTTGATGGTACAATGGCGACAGACAGACATTTTCTATAAACATGTTTTTTGGGATCTCTGACCCCTAAAACGTGTAAATCCGTCGAAAACCGGAAGTCAAAAAATTTCGATCAGAATACTTTCTTCTATTAAAGTTAGAACAAAGTAAAAAAAAAAAAAAAAATCATTTCATTTAAAATTGAGTAACACTTAACACTCACTGCAAATAATTTTTCCCTTATAGGCCATAACGTAACGAAATACTTTTGAGTGCCCCTGTAAATGGAACTATGAATACTACATCCTTCATTTTCAATACTGAGCATGCTATGACAAACCTCAATATCATTTATCAATTACATGTCGATCCGAGTATAGTTACATGAGCTAGAGCACGGACAGACAGACAAACCGAAGTCAAACACTTTGCAACTACGTTGGAAAGTGTTAAAAAGTAATATTTCTAAACGGATAATGTAAGCATTTAATACAAAAATCCATTTTATTGATTTAGATCAGTCTTTTAGCCAAATTAACTTTTAGCTTGTAAAGGGCGTTGATCCGTATACTCGTATATTGAGGTGCTCTTCCCCCCCCCCCCCCCAAAAAAAAATGTGAATATTCGTATTCAGGAAAGTTAATTGAACGCAAGGAGTAAAAAGAATTGTGAACAAAAATAAAGTCAGTAAAGTGTGACAACGGGCGTTTTGGTTTAAACTAAAAACTTCGTGCATTTCAATAGTAAAGGCTTTTAAAAAGCAGAAAATTTCAGGGGTTTTATTTAAACGATCTGAATCTACAACTTTTCTATAATAAGAATAGTAAATAAAAAATCTTTAGAACCATATTTTTAAAAGTTAATGACACTAGAAGTATTTTCTTAAAATATTGTCATGGCAACTGGTGTTTTTATTTTTAGGATAAAGGCGCTTTCTTTACTAAAAAGGTCGTATTTCACTTTATTTAAATTTCCCCATTGTAAACAAACGGGTACTAGACGCATAAAAAGAATACAGTAAAAGTATTTGTTTAAAGCATAATAGGTATATTTTAAAAATATTCTATATTTTTCTTCCGTTTACATATGACAAGTGTTTCAAATCGGACAATGAGTATAGGTTTTGTAATTTTAAAACAATCCAAGGACATTAGTTCTAAAAAATATCATTTTCACTAATTCACCTGATACAGTAAAACCATAGATGCCAACATCTCTTAATTATTCCGGAGTCTGATCCAAAATTTGCATGTTCAAACCGGAAAAAATTTATTTTGAAATTTTTGGTTAAATAAAATTTCCAGTTTAAAATGCGTTCATCTTGGATCAGTATCCGGAATAATTAAGAGATGTTGGCATCTATGGTAAAACCTCTCTTAAAGGAAAAATAACTAGTCCCTAGTCCCTTCAAATGGGGCGTATAGTGCATTTAAGCTGTAAATAAGGACAGTAAAACCTGCAATAATAGTTCCAATAAATAAATTTAAAAGCTATTTTTTTTTCATGAAAACTTTTATTTAAGAGGCTACTTCACTCACGCGAAAACGCCCGCTGCTGCTCGCTAATGTTAATCATGCGAGAGAAAATTCTTTAAATATCTCGTTTGCGTTTCAGTATTTTTAAATGATTTCTTTTCTTTGCATTGGATATCTAAGGTCGACCTCTACAAAATGCATTTTTTTTTAAAATTTCGTTTGCAGGTTTTTTTAATTAGTATACTTTCCTTTTCAGAAGCAGTTTCGAAAGTGAAATTATCCTCATTAAAAAAATCCACAAACACAATCGAAAAAAATGAAAAAGGGCCTTTGTAGAGATCGACCTCAGCTATCCAACGCAATATCATTTAAAAATATAGAAATGCAAACTAGAAATTAAAAAAAAAAAAATCTCCCTTAGGATTAACATTAGCGAGCGGGTGTTTTCACGGGAATGAAGTAGCCCCTTAAGGTTACCTTATTAAAATATATACGAGGTAGGATTCAAAAGTTCCCGGACTGACTTTATAACTGTAACAATATTACCAATTACATTGCTGAAGCACATCCGCCAACGAAATTAGATCCTTGCACAACAACACACTTTTGTCATCGGCTGTAAAGCTAATCGAAGCACTTCTGGAATCCATTTTTAGCCATGTCATTTAATTCAGTCTGCGATGCACTTTTAACTTCATCTGAAGATTGAAATCGACGACCCTGCAAGCGACGTGCTAGTTCAGGAAACAGGCTGAAGTTGCAGGGTGAGAGATCAGGGGAGTAAGGAGGATGTGGCAAAACAGTTGTTTTTGTTGTTGCAAGGAAGTCAGCGACGACTAGGGATCAGTGTGCAGGAGCATTGTCATGCAAAAGCACCCATAACTGCTCAGCCCACAATTTTGGCCTCTTCTTCCGGACCGACTCACGCAAACGACGTAGGATGTCTACATAGAGTTCTTTGTTGACAGTTGTTCTTCGATATCCAGGGCATTGTGCATCTGTAATTTATCCCTGAAGGACGCACTGTCAACAAAGAACACTATACAGACATCCTACGTCTTTGCGTGAGTCGGTCCGGAAGAGGCCAAAATTGTGGGTTGAGCAGTCATGACTGCTTTTTCAGCCATAACAACGACAAATCATAAAATTTCGAAAAAGTCTTATATTTACCCGTCTGGGCTCTAACTTGTATATTTTAAGCTTTTTTTTCTAACTGAGCCCCTAATTAAGTTGAAGACTTGAAATTTTGGATTCTTATAGCTGAACACCTCACATCAAACGACAAATCATAAAATTTTGAAAAAGTCTTAACCTGCCTGGGCTCTAACTTCTGTATTTTAAGATTTTTTTTCTAACTGAGCCGCTATTTAAGTTGAAGACTTGAAAGTTTGAATACTTATAGCAGGACACTTGCGATCACACGAAAAATCATAAAAATTAAAAAAAGTCATTATTTACCCCTTCGGGCTCTAACTTGTGTATTTTAAGCAAATTTTCTAACCTCCCCCCATTGCACCCGGTGAGTGCTTTTCTAACTTTTGCCGACACCCCTTTGACCACTCTTTCATAGTATGCACATAGCCTTACATCTTTCAGTTCCACTTTTTACCGTCAGGGGGCGCCTAACTATCTCGGGTGCTATGGGCCCGATCCCCTGGACTAATATATCTACGGATAGGTTGTAAAACGGAGTTTTGTTCGGATAGAGGTTTGTGTAGAATAGAGTGCGCTCCCTGGTTGCGAAATGTGGAACTAACAGATTTTGCAAAGGGATAAACTGTTTTCAAAGGAATATTAAACGAAACCCTCTGTGCGATCTGTGATCACACTTAAACACATGTTTTAATACCTTCTCACATATTAAAATAGTTGAAAAGTATTTATGACTTAAGTTTGTCTGCAGCCATCTGTCTGTCTAACCGCCAGCCCGTGATCGAACTCGCTTAAATATACTCGGATTGCCATATAATTGATATGTTTTATCGAAGTTTATTATGACATGTTCTATATTGAAAATCACGCATGTAGCGTTTATAGTTCCCTTATAGGAGCACTCAAAAATATGTCTATAATAAAAAATCGTTTGAAGTGCATTTTAATGATGTTACACGATTTCCAGCAAATTAAAATTGATATATATCACCGAGCTGCACCACAAGATGCTTTCTGTAAAATATGGTGCGCATAGCGTTAATCGTTCATTTGCAAGGACACACAAAAGAATATGGTTACGTTTATTGCCAATGAGCGATTATTGCTGGAAGTGTGTTTCCAGTTGTGGCATGCGTTTCAAGTTTAATTGATTTTTGCATATTATTTGGTATGTATAAATTCTTTAGGTCATATACAGGACTGCACAAAAGAATTTCAGTACATTTCCGTTTATTGACGCAAATTGCTGAAGGGGATTTTCAATTGTGGTATGGCGTTTCCTAACAACTAAATTTTAAGCATACTATGTATACAAATCTATAAATCATGTACAAGGCTGCAAAAAATTATTCGGAGGCATAATCCTATTTCATTCCACCATTTGCCATTTTTTAAAGGGGTCAAATTGGCGATTCCTTGTTTACAATTATCATACTATACCCCTATAAACAAACGTTAGGATGTTGCTATTCTAAAATTTTAAACAGTTATATTTAGGAAAAGGTAATGAATTTAGAGATAAAAGGGTCACTAAAGATTAGAGTTAGAGGTCAGCACTGGCCGGAATTTCCAGGCCCGGCCCGGCCCGGCCCGTTTACATTTTCACAGTTCTCGGCCCGGCCCGGCCCCGTATCTGTGAAATCAAGCCATGCCTGATTCAATTTCTACAAAAAAATCCGTAATTTTTCTCGACATACAATTAAGAATATTTTAATGAATATTACATACGTGTTTATGGGAACATTTTACAGTATATTTTAAATTACTATGTGTTCGAAAAGCAGAAAACACAAAATAGTAACATTAATGATTACTTAATCTTAGACGTTTCAGAAATTCAAACAAGAATTCATTAAAAAATTAATATAGTTTAGAACAAAGAGTTAAAAACATATCTTTTAAGGCTAAATAATGAAAAGTAGATTTGTGAAAATATTTCTCTCTCATTTTTTAAGGCTTTTTCAAATCCAAAGGAGCTACATTCTGCACATTTCTGAATTCATTTCTTAAAAGCTTAAGATTGGCAGGTATTCTTATTCAGAAACTATGTAAATGGCTAATTTTTTTATTTATTTTTAATATAAAAGCAATATATCTTTGAGAAAATACAGCCAAAGTTGGCGTTTCGGATAGAATTTCCGGAAACGATAGCACGGTACAGGGTAAAAACATACTCACGAGACAAAAATATCTTATATCTCTGAGTAATTTACCAAAAATGGAAAACGCCATTCGATTCCAAATCCCTTCAATAATCAGGCCTTTCATTTTATGTCTTTAGAGTTAAAAATGAGTCAGTAAATGTGTCGGAAAGTTTCGCATTGTTGAGCAGTGAATTTGAGGAATACCTTAAGGTACCATGTAACTGTTCCAAAAATACATAAATTCATTACCGCTCTTAATACTTTTACAAAACATAATGCCTGCTCTATACATCCTGAGAACGATTAAGACCAGTTTCGTCCCGACACGACTACGTAGAAAAAATAAATGCAAGCCTGATCTCGGTCCGGCACGAGTCTGCTGAAAAAATTAAACCCGGGATCAGACACCATGAAACTGTCCGATGCCGATCTCTACGATAGACATCTTACATTTCTGTATTGATGTTGTCAAACTCGCATCGGCTCGTGGCGCACATTTATACTTCTCCCGAAAGTCATATTCATTGAAAATGGATCATATTTTATCGGCTTCGTTTAAATTTTTATATCGGGTCGGTAGGCCCGCTAATTTTTTTTTTATCGGCCCGGCCCGGCCATGCAGGCCCGTTCAATTTTTTTGCCGGCCCGTTCGTTTAAAAGTTCGCCTTCGTTTCGCCGGTCCGGACCCGTGCAGACATCTAATTAGGGTGCTTTTATATGAGAGTAGCAACAGATGTTAGACGATTTTAAAGAAAATAATAGTTTAAATGCATAAATTAAACAATAAATAAACGGTTGAATTTTTTTAGATACTGCATTTATGAATAAAATAGATATTTTATTTCATAAATTCAATATTATACATATTAAAAAAATACTATAAGAAGTAACAAACAGCGTTTCCATGCACATTTCATCAATATTACAAAAATGTTTAATGATCACTACAAAGTCAAAAGAAAAGAAAAGAAAAAAAAGACATGAAATTCGTCAATACTGCGAGCACTATACCACATGTAAGAGAGCTTCGCGCACATTAAAGCTAAATGTAAAAATCAATTAATGCAGCAACCTAACTGTAATGGAATCCTAAAAATACACGAAATTCGTTAATGCCGCGATAGGAAATACCGCATATATGAGCGCTTCGCGCATAAGAAAATAAGACAGATAAAACACCACTGGATACAGCGACCTCGTCGTATTGGTATTTCAAAAAAGTTTAAGAAATTCGGAAAAAGCCAACTATCAGCAACTTTCAACAATAAAATCTGAATACATTAATGAAAACAGAAAATAATAATGCTTGATATTTTTTCATTTACATTAATATTTCTTAATTGTCCTTCTCGTCTGTTGGATAAACTTGTATGACGTCAGTTCTAACTGATCTATTGTGTGCAACTATGCATTGCAACATTCTTTTTTTGAATGATTTCTCTCTTTTAATATGACATCACCATTTAATGAAGTACTTGTTATTTTAATTAACAAAAGAACTAATATATCATAAAACATCATTAAAAATACAGATAAACGTCGATTTAAGAATAACTTAATGATGTAATAAATACGTCATGCATGACAAATGCTTCAACACAAAAATATCACTCCTGAGCGTTTTTAACAATAAAAATAGCTACATCTGTGAAAAAATGGTGGAATCGAATAGGATCCAACCGAATTGAGATACTTCTCCTATTATAGATTGTAATTGCAGAAATTGGGTTTTGAAATGTGTTATATGTTTTCTAAATTGTTTACTTATATTTAGTCATTATCTTTCATCTTATTAAACGGAGAAGTATTTTTAAGGTATTGTGAATGTGTCAAAGTGTTTCATAATCTGTATTTAACGCACGACCTTTCTTTCTTGTTAGGTCAAGGGTTTTTTTTTTTTTTATGTATAGACTATGGGGAGTGATGTTTTTTTATGTATAGACCCACGGTTGGCAACAGGAGGACCGCGGCCCACATCCAGACCGCGGAAGGTCGAAGCCTGGACCGCGAAAAATTTTCAATTTGAATAAATAATTTATTAATATTTACATATATAGATACGTTTGAACTTTAGCCTTATCGATGTTTCTTATATTTTACAAGTAATACCGCGATTAATTCGATTTTTTAATAGTATGCATTGTTGCTATGATGTAAAATATAAAATGCTGCATTGAAGGACAGGTGCGGCGGTAGGAAAGAGTGAGCTGACGTCTGCATTGGTGCACATGCGCAGCGGTGGGACTGGCCGGCTGCGTCTCAGAAAAGTATGAAAATTTCAAGAAATTAGCTATTAACCTGGCTAACTATGTTTTGTTCCACATATATATGTGGAACAACTTTCTCTAAAATGAATTTTTTGTTGAACAAATATCGTTCGAAATTAGCGGATGCCCATCTTGATGACACTCTTCGCACGTGAACCAAACTATAAAAAACTAGCTCAAGATCCGAAGCGTAATTTTTCGCATAAATTTTTCATCGAATACCTGCATTTTCTATTTTATTTTGTCTATATAAAAATTGTCAGAACGTACACCTGTGTATGTAGTAATTTTTCAGAACTAATACCCCTATTTTCTATTTTATGTATGTGCATAGATAAAAATAAAAAAAATTAAAGTAATAAGTACTTATATTACTTGTGTGGTTTTTTTTTCTCCGGACTTTGATAAAAATTTTCAAAAGTATTCGGACCCCACTTAAAATTACGTGCCGACTGCCGACCCCTGGCATAGACTATGGGAAGAGATTAAACTAAACTTAGTAAACTTAATACGAATATAGAAAAGAATGTTTGTCAAATGACATTTACAAGACGAACTCTTAACTATAAATACTTTAAATAAACGGATGCAAATAATCGCATTCTTATCTATTTTTCAAAAAGTTTTTACAATAAATTACCAATTATTGTGAGCCTGTCCGTCCGTTTGTGACACAGATTTTGTGGGCACTATCTCAAGAACTAATGCACGGAATTTAATAAGAATTTATATTCAGTTAGTCCATGATATAAATTGGTGCTGATTAGTTTTTGGTGTAAATCGCTCAACAGGTGACGCTGATAAGCAGCATTTTTCACGATTACTGCAATAGCTCAATCTCCAGAACAAACGCACGGATTTTCATCAAACTTCAGATTCAGTTAGTCCTTGACATGAACTGACGTTTTATACATAATGATGTAAATCGCTCAACAGGTGGCGCTGCTATGCAGGATTTTTCCCGATTTTCGCAATAGCTCTATCTCAAGAACCAATGCACGAATTTTCATCAAACTTCAGATTCAGGTATACCTTGATATCAATTAGTGCTGTTTGTGATTTATACAGAAGAAAGTTTTGTGATGGCCACAACATACTAGTTTTTAACGGTCTTCCTTATATTTCATTACAAATGTGAACCGTAATTTTATTTTAGTTTGACCCTTTCATTCACCAACACTGCTTACCATAATCATTGAAAAATTTCAGTTTTCTGATCGAATAATATTAAACAATAAAAATAAAAAAGTTGGAAGCCTACAGCCAGCTTCTTTTCTTTTCTTTTCTTTTTTTTTCAGGGTAGTGATCTTTTAGGTTATTAGCTACAATGTCTTTATTTTAAACAAAATAATATGAAATAGATTTTTTAATAATTAATATCTCGCTAACTTATTCAGAATTGTGAAAACTTTTATTTCCATGTTCTTCGGCATGCAATACTAAAATATGCGGTGATATTATGATGCTGAATACTGAAATTTGCAGAAGGTAGACGGACCCACTAGTGCTGTGATTTTCGAATTCCGGTTTTCGACGGATTTACACGTTTTAGGGGTCATATAACCATAAAAACATGTTTTTACAAAATGTCTGTGTATCTGTGTGTGTGTGTGTATGTGACACAAATTTTGTGGGCGCTCATCTCAAGAACTAATGAACGGAATTTAATAAAACTGTAGATAGTTAGTCCCTGATATAAACTGGTGCTGATTAGCTTTTGGTGTAAATCGACCAACAGCAGGCGCTGCTATGCTGCATTTTTCACGATTTCTGCAATAGCTATATCTCAAGATCTAATGTTCGGATTTTTATAAAACTTCAGACACCGTTAATTTTTAATATAATTTGGTGCTAATTACTCTTTAGTGTAAATCGCCCAACAGGTGGCGCTGCTATGCGGCATTATTAATGATTATCGCAATAGCTCTATCTCAAGAACTAATGCACGAATTTTCACCAAACTTCAGATTCAGTTAGTCCCTGATATAAGTTAGTATTGTTTAGTTTTTAGTGTAAATCTCCCAACAGGTGGCGCTGCTAGGCTGCATTTATCACGATTTCAGCAATAACTGTATCTCAAGGACTAATACATGAATTTTCATCAAACTTCATATTCACTTAGCCACTGATATAAATTGGCCCTGATTAGATTTTGGAGTAAATCGATCAACAGGTGGCGCTGCTATGTAGATTTTTTTGCGATTACCGCAATTGCTCTACCTCAAAAACTAATGCATGGATTGTCATCAAACTTCAGATTCAGCTACAACTTGGCATATGTTGTTGCTGATTAAATTTTGGTGTAAATTACCTAACCGATAGCACTGATATACTTTATTTTTCAGGAAATATTAACATGTATGAGATAGAAGAAAGTTTTGTCACATTCGACTAGTATAAGTCTGTTAAAAATTTTAAAAACAGCTTGGTTACCAGCACTTTAAATTGGAACTAACGTTCTCAAACATGACGAAATTAAAATTCTAATAGTCAAATTGCAATAAAGTTCATACACTGAACTCAAAAAGGTGGTATACTAAAAGAATAATTTCGTGGGTAAAGAGAAGTATCTGTTTCCCGCACCTTATTACTGGCTTCGTCATAAGAATATTTAAAATTTAAAAGTAACCACGAAGAACTTTTTTTAACCCTTTAATTTAAATATATGATACTTGAAAAAAATCTGTTGCTATAGAAAAAGGAAACCTTCCATTGTATATGGAGTTAAATGAAAATCGGAGCTGCAAACATAGTAATTATGGAATAAACCTGTAAAATATATGATGATCACTAAAAAAATCGTCGCAACAAAATTTTCACCAGACCCATCAACCAGTTCAGTAAAGAGCAGCGTAGTACGTTATGAAATTTTGAGGTTTACCGAAATACCTATGTTATTTGTGCATGATTATGCTAACAATGAATATTTCTAAAGGTTAATATAACGTGTCAAGGAAAACTGATTGAGTTTGTCGGATTGCACTTTGAAAGTGTCGTTCTTGTTACAAAAATAAACTGCAACTTGTTCACAGGGGCGGATCCAGAGAATCGTTTTTTTTGGGGGGGGGGGGGGGGCGATACCGAGTGACATATAATCAACGTAGTCATACTTTCTGTTGCTCAAATCCTTCCTTGCAGTTAATTATTAAATGAATATGAAATTAATGCGATTTAAAAATATTACAGACTCTCGATTATCCGAAATCCGATTAACCGAAACACTCGGTTATCCATCACTCTTATTTTATAATCTGCCCTCTCCTCAAAATATCGTTTATTGTTACTTATTAGGTCGTAAAATTAAAAACGTTATAACAGAATTTATTTACTAAATGTCTTTTTTTTTTCTTTTTCTGTTTACTCTCATACTATGGTAATTATTTATCTTATTTTTTGTTCTTTTAGTTATGGTGAACAACGTTAATAACACAATCCTGCGATGATTATCTTTTTAATCTTTGATAATTGATTTTGATGCAAGACTTTTTAAAAATTTGCGATTTATGGAAAATCCTAACGTGATGACATGGTAAAAAATGAAGATCATTTTTGGATTCAGCACTAAAAAATACATAAGAACCAATTATCGAAAGTTGAAAAACATAACCATCACATCCATTTTTTAATATCAGATTTCTGAAAGAGGATAATCTCTGAAAAAGGATCCCCTTCAGAAATCTGACGGGCCTAGAAATATACTAGAAAGTCAAAATGTGTCATCTAAGTGGTGTGCATACCTCTTCACTGGGGCGGATCCAAGGAAGAGGTAGGGAGATCGCCCCAATCACCCCCCCCCCCCTCCTTTGGATAAAAAAATATAAATTCACCGATTATCGCGAATTTCGACAAATGGTCGCCGAAAAAAATCGAATTCGTCAATCGTTCGCAAATCAAAAAATCGCGCAAAAAACGCGAATTTCGTCAAAGGATCACGCAAAAAACGCGAATTTCGTCAAAGGATCGAGCATAAACGTGAATTTCATTAAAGAAGCGCGGAAAAAACGTGAAGTCGCCAAAAAATCGGACATTTCATCAAAGGACCACAAAAAACGTGAATTTCGTAAAGGACCACGAAAAAAACGCGAATTTCGTCAAAGGATCGCAGAAAAAAACGCAAATTTCGATAAAGAATCGCAGAAAAAACGCGAATTTCGCCAAAGGAACGCAGAAAAAACCGCTAATTTCGCCAAACAATTGCGAAAAAACGCTAATTTCGCGAAAGAATCGCACAAAAAATGCGAATTTCGTCAAAGAATCGCGAAAAAAATACGCTAATTTCGTCATAGGTCCGCGGAAAAAACGCACAAGTAGCACCAGGAGGAGATTCCCCCTAGGTGCGCATCCACGGGGGGGGGGGGGTATCGATCGGGGCGGTCGCTCCCCCAAGATATAAATCCAATGTTTTTATCGGCAGTTTTCGCGGAACAGACAGACAAGCAAACGAAAATACTTTTCAGGTGTCAATGGTAAACCTCACTGACGTTTCGGCAGTTAGTGAACAAAATAAGATTATATCCTGTCAAAAGGCATATGGCGCCATAATTTTTGACACTAATGGGTTGAGGTGGGGACGATGCCATTTCGTGTATCTTTTGTTGAATCTCTACAACAGAAATTGACAACGTTATGCGGATCCCTTTTAAAGTGTTGAAACTTTTTCGTTCTTTCAAAGAAGCTACAATTCTAATTTCTGTATAACGATATTTTTGAGGAGTGCTTTATTGTTTGAAAAAAGAATGGGATTCATAGCAATTTCCAAAGAAAGAAAGAAACAAGAAAAAGAAAGGTCCTTTGAAAAATTCAAGCATCTTAATTTTTTCTGAAGAAAATCAATCATGTGTTAAAAATATACTGTTATTTCCACCCACATTTGTGAATTTCAAGGGTATTTCATGAATGAAAAAAAAGGATTATGTCCTAATCCTAGTCAGTTAAAAGCTAAAATGAGTATGGTGTGTTGATTTTTTAAAAACCAACTAAGTAATTTAAATTAAAATAATAAAACTTTGTAAAAAATCACCATAAAATAAAAGCAAAACATAGGACGCGTTTCGAGCAAAAAATATAACAGCCCGTCATCAGCTACAGTAAACACGTGTCCGTAAGCGGACAAGGTCAAAAATGAACTGAAAGGGAGAGAATGTTGCAAAGAATGCGACAGATGGCGCTAGCTGAAAGGGGAACATACAGAAGAGAAAAGTGTTGCCAAAAAATAGAAGAGAAATTGACAGGGAAAAAATGGAAATAAAAGAAATAAAATTAAAATAAATTAAAAGAAGTAAATTAAAAATATAAATAATAATAATAAAGAAAGAAATATAAAAGAATAAAACAAGAAAAAACCAAAAGATCCTTTTTTTTTACAAAATAAAAAGAAAAGAAACAAGAGAAGAGAGAAAAGAATTACAAAAGTAATTTCCACGCTGGAGATAGGAAAGGAGATGATGGGAGATAATTGACAAGATTAGCAGAATTTTTAGAAATAAAATATGCTTCATGAAAATCCAAGTGAGAGGGAGAGGCAAGGGAAGAAATAATTTTGGCCATGGAGAAATTGAAACAATGTGTGGACGACCAACAGTGAGAAGCAATCGAAGATTTAGAGATTTCTTGATTTGCAATATACCTCTGATGCTCGCCTAATCTGAATTTTAAAGCTCTCTTTGTTTGACCAATATAACCTAAATTGCAAGAGCAAGGAATAAAATAAACACCCCACCGGTTCTCAGTAGGAATAGGATCTTTTAGAGAAGTGAATTTAATTTTATTCATAGGTTTGAAGATAACTTTAAAATTAAAACCAGAAGGGATTTTAGCAATTTTAAAACAGAGAAGAGAATAAAAGGGCAGAACTATTATAGAGTTAAAATTAGGAGGATTATTTGAATCAGAAAAAGGACGTTTAGGCTTATTAAATTTATACAAAGCTTTATCAATCAAAGAGGGATTATAACCACGAGCAAAGGCAAGAGATTTGAGATAATTAATTTCATTATTCAGAGTAGAAGAGTCAGAAGAAATGCGTAACGCCCTAAAAACAAAAGTATTAAAGGACGCCACTTTTTGTTGAGGAGGATGATTTGAAAAAGCATGAGGAGGAAGAGATACAGCGAAAGGTTTTCTATAAACGGAGGTAGAGAACCAATCTGAGTGTTTCGAAACCAAGACGTCAAGAAAAGGAAGAGAATTGTTCTCTTCGACTTCGAGAGTAAATTTAATACAAGGATCAACAGAATTAACAAGAGAAAGGAGATTAGAAAGATCCAGGTCAGAGGGAATTAAAATGAAAGTATCATCAACATACTTAAACCAGAAAGGAAATTTATATAAACTGAAGAGTTTTTCTTCAATAAAATGCATATAAATTATCACATTAAAGAAGAGACAGTGTATTACCCATGGCCAAACCCTCAGTTTGAGAATAGAAAGAATTATTAAACTGAAAAGCAGTTTGCCTGACACAAATACTAACTAAATGCAGGATTTCAGCAATCTCTGTGGGAGAGTAATGAAATTCGCGCAACCTTCTTTCCAAACAACCAATTGCCCCTTGAACAGGCACGTTAGGGAAAAGGGATTTAACATCTAAGGAAACCATTATATAATTGCAAGGAGAAAGGCGTTTAATTTTATCAACAAAGTCAAAAGAATTTTTCACAGTGTGAAAGTTAGTGGAAGATAAAGGAGCGAGTAACTAAGAAAGGAACTTGGCAAGTTTATAAGAAGCAGTACCAATATTGGAAACGATAGGGAGAAAGGAAAGAGTAGGTTTATGGGCCTTAGGAAGAGCATAGAAACGAGCACAATTAGCGATAGAAGGAGTGACCAAACGTTTGGTGTTATCATTAAGAAAGACAGAATTTTTAATGACATGCTTGATATCAGATAAATGCGTAGTAGAAGGATCCTTCTTTAATTTGGAATATGGACCAGAGTTTAACATAGATTCAACGTGGAAAATATAATCAGATTTATTGAGAAGAACTGTTTGATCGCCTTTATCAGCCTTAGTAATAAGAAGGTTAGGAACGGAATTAAGTTCCTCATGCTTTTTCAAATCATCTTCCTCAACAAAAAGTGGCGTTCTTTTATACTTTTGTTTTTAGGGCGTTACGCATTTCTTCTGACTCTTCTACTCTGAATAATGAAATTAATTATCTCAAATCTCTTGCTCTTGCTCGTGGTTATAATCCCTCTTTGATTGATAAAGCTTTGTATAAATTTAACCCTTTCACCGTCCGAGGGTTTTGCAGTATTTTTATAAGAATGCTTGTAAATCCCAGGATATATATTTTTTAAATCTCAGTTTGATGCTATAATATCTTTAATATCACTACTTTCTATATAAGGTTAAAAATAGAATTCTGTTTAAAATATTTTGGTCTACAGCCATTTTAACATGATTTCTAGGAACGGAAAAATCTGGGGCAAACGGTTAAAGGGTTTTAATAAGCCTAAACGTCCTTTTTCTGATTCAAATAATCCTCCTAATTTTAACTCTATAATAGTTCTGCCCTTTTATTCTCTTCTCTGTTTTAAAATTGCTAAAATCCTTTCTCGTTTTAATTTTAAAGTTATCTTCAAACCTATGAATAAAATTAAATTCTTTTCTATAAAAGATCCTATTCCTACTGAGAACCGGTCGGGTGTTTATTTTATTCCTTGCTCTTGCAATTTAGGTTATATTAGTCAAACAAAGAGATCTTTAAAATTCAGATTAGGCGAGTATCAGAGGTATATTTCAAATCAAGAAATCTCTAAATCTTCGATTGCTTCTCACTGTTGGTCTTCCAGTCATTGTTTCAATTTCACCATGGCCAAAATTATTTCTTCCCCAGCTTCTCCCTCTCACTTGGATTTTCATGAAGCATATTTTATTTCTAAAAATTCTGCTAATCTTGTCAATGATCTCCCATCATCTCTTTTCCTATCTCCAGCGTGGAAATTACTGTTGTAAATCTTTTCCCTCTTCTCTTGTTTCTTTTCTTTTTATTTTGTAAAAAAGAAAAGGGATCTTTTGGTTTTTTCTTGTTTTATTCTTTTATATTTCTTTATTATTATTATTTATATTTTTTAATTTACTTCTTTTATTTTATTTTAA
Organism: Maratus speciosus; assembly: GCA_963932465.1. NCBI lineage: Eukaryota > Metazoa > Arthropoda > Arachnida > Araneae > Salticidae > Maratus > Maratus speciosus. Next base: position 431,281,957 of record OZ010793.1, on the reverse strand, counting down.
TTTTGTTTATTTCTTTTATTTCCATTTTTTCCCTATCAATTTCTCTTCTATTTTTTTGGCAACACTTTTCTGTATGTTCCCCTTCCAGCTAGCGCCATCTGTCGCATTCTTTGCAACATTCTCTCCCTTTCAGTTCATTTTTAACCTTGTCCGCTTACGGACACGTGTTTACTGTAGCTGATGACGAATTGTTATATTTTTAGCTCGAAACGCGTCCTATGTTTTGCTTTTATTTTATGGTGATTTTTTACAAAGTTTTATTATTGTAATTGCTTCATATCGCCAGTTTTCGGTGCTGTTTCGCTGTCAACTTGGTAATTTGTTCTTCCCTTCTTTGCCCGATCTAACCCCCCCCCCCCCCCGGTGGATGCGCGCCTAGGGGAATCTCCTCCCAATGCTAATTGTGCGTTAATTTTGGCGACCCTTTGAAGAAATTCGCATTTTTTCAGCGATTCTTTCGCGAAATTCGCGCATTTTTTTCGCAATTCTTTGAAGAAATTCGCATTTTTTAGAAATTAATTTAGAGAGAGACGAAATTAGCGTTTTTTGCGTGATTCTTTGACGGATTTCGCGATTTTTCGCGATCCTTTGACGAAGTTGGCGTTTTTAGCGCGATCCTTTGACGAAATTTGCGTTCCTTTTGCGATCCTTTGACCTGCGAACGATTGACGAAATTGATTTTTTTCGGCGACCATTCCTCGAAATTCGCGACAATCGGTGGATTTTGCGATCGCCCCCCCCCCCCCCCCCCCCCGTGGATCCGCGCCTGCTTGTTCAGTTATCAGAACAAATTCTTGAAAAATCATCCAAAATATGTTAAATGTATTAATTCTAGGCATTTTTTACTTTACCAAAAAAAAAAAAAAAAAAAAAAAAAGAAATATTCTCAAACACAAATTTCAGAACTTTCCTATATAAAAGATCAAAAATTGTTAAAGCAGCAGTTGTTTGAATCTTACAGTTCGCAAGAATTCTTATGCAAATAATAAATTGAAAGCAAGAAAGAAGTTGATAGCTTATCTAACTCAAATTACATTAGTCACAAAATGTGCAAATCACCCATTTTAAAAGAAATAATTAGATTTAATTAACTGCCTATTCTTCTAAATGAATAATGCATCTGTCAGAAACGACTGTGTTATTGCACGTCTTATCATTAATTCTCACTGAAATAGCGTTAGACAGTGTTAGCGACAGTCGTCAAGAGTATTATTACATTTGGTGATGAAATCAAATTCTTTTTAGGTGCGTTCGTAATTATATAAATACGTAGCACCTATAGTCGTCGTTCGATCCATCTGTCCGTCCGTCCGCATATAACAGAGCAAAAATTACCCAAGAGACCGGTCTGAAATTTTAAATGTATGATTGTTGCAAAATTTTGCCGAGTCATTTCAAATTTTATGAAAATCGGATGTATAGTTTAATTACAGTGACAGTCAAAAGTTTTTCGTTACATTACGGCCAATGGGAAAAATTATTGCAAGTGCATTTTAATGATGTTACAGCCTTCCGAATGGTCTGAAATTTTAGATATATAATTGCTGCAAAATTTTGTCGAGCCATTTCAAATTTTATGAAAATCGGATGTATAGTTTAATTACAGGGACAGTCAAAAGTTTTCCGTTACATTACGGGGAATGGGGAAAAAAAATATTGCAAGTGCATTTTAATGATGTTACAGACTATGCACTTATAAAGTGCAAAAAAATATACATTCAGTACAATATGGGGTGCAAAAAATAATTATAAAACTAGTTATAGTACGAACGCACCTCATTTGCCACTTTTGACGAGCAATTTCCAACTTGTTTATATTTTTTGTACTACTTTCGTATTCATATTTAGCAGCTGCTTTTTTTTTTTTTTTTTACACATACACGTGCTAAATGAATGCAACTCTCTTTACTTTTTCCAAAAATTTCCTGGGATTTCGTATTGAAAAACGTTCCGTATAAGAAAAGCTCACAACGGAGTGCAAAGTGGTGTCAGTTGGGATAATTTCTTTTAAATTGACCTTGCTTGATTGCTACTAATTTTTCGAAATAGTATAAGGCGAATATTACTATTTTTAAAAAGTAGTAGCAACGAAGAAATCTGAATTATGAAAAGTAGCGAAATGACAAGAGTAACATAGTGGACTGTCTAAGAATGCCACTATTGACATCAACACGGACTCATTTATACTTCTGCATTTTATTTTCCTTCAGTTTTATCTGTGAAGCTATCGAAATTTTCATGCTCAAAAGAACCATCTGCAAAGATTCTGTATCCTTTGAATTACCAAACTATGCCACGAACTATTTCGAAAATTGTCGAATTAAAATCGAAATCCATGTAGTGATCTCATCTCACATGATCAGTATAAAGCGCGTTACTAGCTGGGAGTAACTGGCTTGGCCTTTTGCTCGACGCTAACGTTCTCGCCTCCTAATCATAAGATCCCTGGTTCAAATCCCATCGGTGCCAAGCAACCACGCTCCCGTCATTGGTGACCCGGGCAAACACGCAACAACAACCTTCAACAACAATCATCTCCTCTCATAATCAACAGATGGCAGCACTAAATAAATCATCTCCAGCAAGCAAAGCCAGTGAAACGCTCACAGCACAAAGCCTGTCCCAAAGCGGTTCCAGGACTGTGGTGAAGACCGAAATCTGAATTTAAAATCTTGTCGAATTAAAATCGAAATCGATGTAGCGATATCATCTCACATGATCAGTATAAAGCGAGTAACTGGCTTGGCCTTTTGCTCGACGCTAACGTTCTCGCCTCCTGATCATGCGATACCTGGTTCAAATACCATCGGCGCCAATTCTCACGCTCCCGTCATTCAATTCACAATAATGAAGGCCATTGATATAACAGAAGGCGTTCTAGGTTGCGATCTTTCTTCATTTTATGATTTCAATAATGTTACCGGTTGGTGATGATACCGACAGTGATTTAAACAACTTTTTAAAGATTTTCTAAAAATTAATTATGTACATGGCAATTAAATAGCAATAACTTACCATTGTAGCATCATTAGATAAAGCCATCGCCATATACATGGAAGGATCTAAGAATCCATGCATGCTGTAAAGGATGCCGTCTGATGATTTTGCATATGTCAAGAGGATCTCGCAGTCGCTGCTTTGAGCACAGCCTGTTGGTAAACCAAAACAGCCCTTAGACGTGAAGCAGTCGTCATAGATAGACTGAGAATTCTGGTTAGAACTCTAAACGAAAAGATATAGCAATTAATAATGTATTGAACCATACTGATATATGTATTAAGGATACACCGAATAGTGATTTTGGCCGAATATTCGGACTTCAAGAGAACCGAATACCGAATATTTGGCTAGCCGAATGGTAACCATTAGACCGAATACCGAATATTCGGCCAACCAAATAGTAACTATTCGGCCGAATACCGAATATTTGGCTGGCCGAATACTTTTGTATTTCAAAGTTTAAAAGCATTAAAATGTTAAATTTTAAAACAGTTTTACATTATATTTAACGTAGAAACTTGCATATTGATAAACAAGAGCTTTTTAGAAGTAAACTTTATACTGAAAAAAATCTAATTTGAGTTTTTTTATGAAGAGGATAGTTATAAAACTTTTTAATTAATAAAATTGTTAACTTCATATCTTCTTCTGTGAATTAAAACAAATTAATATTTTTTTATTTATTCTAAAAAAAGTTTAAAATCAAAGAGGAATTGTGAAAAAACTGGGATAAAAACTTTACAGGGTCATATATGGTTTATTTGTCAGGAAGAGTCTAAAGTGAAAATAAATAAATAATATCAATCTATTCAAATGGTGGCAACTCAGCAAGAATAAGTTTTCTATTCCACTTTATTTAGAAAGGAAGTTTTTAAATGCATCCTAGATCAGTGTCTGAAGTGGGCGATCATTTTCAGATATTGTAAACATACAGATTAGACCTAAAATCTAGCAACAACCTTTCAACGGAGATAATATGGTTGAGGCAAACACTTTTTGAACAAGAAATAGATCAATCCATTTATTCCATCAGAATTACAATACATTCAATCAAAATTACTGGGTGTGCAACTACAAACCGAAACTGAATTTTCGTTCACAACTTTATCAATAATCAAGATATTTTAGAGAGATTAGTTTCATATTAATTTTGCTTGTATTAAATGTGATGATATCATAGAAAATGACTGAATATTGGTCAGTGACGCAGTATAAATACTGTCAACTGCATTCTGAATAAAGGAATGTCTAGCTCATAGTTGTTTAGATATGAATTGTGGCAATTTCCGGCATTTATTATGATATCATACTTTATAGAAATCAAAGCAAGTCTGTTGAAAATATAGTTATATCTTCGTTATTGTTAAAGTGACAAACGAAGGTTCAGGAACTTGCATTTGTACATCGTTAATTCCTATAAAAAATCCTCATTAATGGTTAATTTTCTTAACCCTTTCGAGGGCGCTGTCCTTAAAAAAGGACACCCAAATTTAATTCCAAAACTGACAAACGGCACCAAGAATATTTAATTAACATTCTCATTTTATAAAGTAGGTGAAAATAAGCAAGTGCGTGTTTTCAAATAAATTCTTTTAAAAATTCTGGTGGCAGTCCATTATTTCGTCAGTTTATAAACAGAATTATTCCGCGCACCAGAAAGGGTTAAGTGATATTTTACAAACAGCAAATAAATAATGTAAAAACATTCTCTTTTATTCAAATATGATTCTGTTTCTAATTATTTGGAATACCTTTATAAGTTGGTATTGGTAGTTAAAAGTAGAAGTTGTGTAAAATTTTTTTAAATATGTGTTTTTAAAAGTTTTTTTTTTAATATTCGGTTCATCCGAATATTTCGATATTCGGCCAAACCGAATATTCGGCAGGCTGAATAGTTTGATATTTTGCCAAGCCGAATATTCAAGTAGGCCGTATAGTTTGATATTCAGCCTAACCGAATATTCGGTAACATTACCGAATAACATACCGATATACCGAATATTCGGTGCATCTCTAACATGTATGCAACTTAATATTTTCTGAATAAGCAGTCAAATGTCATTGTATCGAGATCATAAAAAACTGATTTCCGACAGCAGAAATATATAGCTCACCTGGAAGAAAAGTGACATCTAACAAAAAAATTCATCTTGCGTATTATTGCACTAACTGGTCTGACTTTGGTGCGCCTTGCTACAGGAAATAAGGTAAGTGCCATAAGTGTAGTTCTCTGATAAACGCTGAATACGCTAGGTCACTTTGCCATTACAGGAAGGGGTAAATTGTGTGTAGGGATACATTTACTTAATCCACCCTATCTCTTCTACGTCTTGATTCTTAAGGCTTTTATCCTTTTACAACCACATGCAAAGCTAAGTTTTATAGTTTTACGTTACAGTAAAAACAGCAAATTGTTTCCTCGCCTGTAAAATGTAGAATTTAAGTTGTGTCACTTTTCTGAGCGATATGGTTTCACGAAGAAATACACTCAAAATAAATTTCGTCAAAAAATATAAAAAGTACATGCAGCAAGTTGCCGGAACACCCCTGAGTTTAGAAGAGATTTCTGTTATTTGAAGAAATTGCCATCTTTTGATTAGAGAATTTTTGAACTTACGTTTATGATTTGAGGGAAAAAGGACATACGTAAAAACTCCGTTTCTAATACACACACAAAAATGCTATACAGTAGAGTTGTCAAAACATCCCTGGGATTTGACGAAAGCACAGCTCTGGAAGTTTTTACGCTAGATTGGTAACTTTTCTGTGTTGTGAACGAAGGAAAATAGGCAATTCAAAGCAGAAATTTTCGTATTTTAACGGAGTATAATCAATGGGAAAATTATTGTTCTGGCCAAAATCATTATTTGTTGCTCATGAGTTCTGTATGGAGATTTTGTTTCCGGGTTTTAATGAAAACGTGACATTAAAAAAATCAGAAAATAGGTTTGAAGTGATTCTAACGTTTTTCAAATTATACTCACTAGAATTTAAAATTTTGCCAAGTAATTTTTTGACTCAGCAGAAATAATAGCGCTTATTTTTCATGGTGAAAATAATTTTTTTTTTGTCACTTTGTTTTAGAAAAGCGTATTGTTAAATAGTGTGCGTACAATAATTATCACAAATTTCCTGAAACTATCAGTTTAAAGTCTATTTTTATCCCTACTGTATGAATTACAGTATACAAAATAAGAATAACTTTTATTATTATTCTTATTTAATAAGCATCATGATGAAATTTTTTATGTATCATAATTTATGCTATTTAAAAATTAATTATAGCTAATTATTAATTATAGCTTTTAAGCCATTAATAACAGTTTAATAATAAGTATAATCCAGAAAAAAGGTTTGTTGATTTTGAATCACTACTGCTATATTTCGCACACGAAATATAAACAGGCCGGTAGCTTGAATTTTCAGCAGATTCCAAGTCACTGAGAGCTCTCAGACCTCTAGAGAAGCCCCTTTCTGATAAGCTATAGCCCTAGCTTTATAGATGTTGATGCTTGTCAGAGCGGCGGAGATCGTCGTACAGTGGAGCTCTGCTGTCGAAAGTACCAAGTGACTAGTTAGTTTATTGTTTACCGTACAGCCAAATTTCTTAACTGTGACGAAAAAAGCCAAGTAAGGCCTGGAAAGATAATTTTAGACCAAAACAGAGCACAACCTTAGCCAGGAGAAAATTTGCAGAGAGTATTTTTTTCGTAAATTTTCTTAATAAGATATAATATCAGACATTTGTAATGCGAGAATCTGGCAATGTTTTTTATAAAGTTAACTCACTATTGATCAATGGGAGCATCCTTCATTCTGCACAACTTCATTTACACACATACACACAGAGAGATGGAGAGACAGAGAGAGATTATCACTCTTTTTGGCATACATTCACGGTGTGAGGCCACCAGACCGCATACTGCGTGATTTTGCTTGTCTGTAGATGCATTCAAGTATGACAACAATTATACATTTTCCGCTATGGTTGTCAACCCCCCCCCCTCTCCATAAAATTAGAATGTTATTGTTTATACCACAAATATCTTATAATGCATCCCTGACTGAAACGCCTGAGTGATAAGAAAATCGTGGTTATTAAAAGAATTTTCAGAGGTTAGCATCTCTAGGATAAGTAAAGGACATAGTCTAGATACACCTCTTAAGAGCTGAGCTGCGGTGTAAATCATTGAAGAGAAAACTGCTGAAATGATCCAAATAGAACTGTCGCGTCGTGTGCAGAGTAAAGAAAGATGATTGCGTTAACCATTTGTGAGTTAGCTTTTTGATAACTACAACCATTAAAATGTGAACTGTTACATTACAGATGCGTGGATTTATATCTTATTTAGAAAATTTATTACATCAAAAGTCCACGAAGACTTCAAGCTGCATTGAAAGTCCCAATTTGTTCAAAACTTCGGAGAATTATTAGACTTATGCCTACCATCTGTTCGGAAGAAAAATCTTCGTTCCTCATCCTAACAGGCTTGGAGTCTATTTCTGTCCAAAAAACAGCAAAGGTTTTGGCAACAGTAGCCCGAAATACGACGTCTTCATTTAGAGAGCCACGTGGTGTCCACTCTGTGATGACTTCTTTTTTGGGGTTGGCACCTGTTTGAGTCAAAGTACTCTAAACAAAAGAAAAAAAATCACAACATTTGTTGGCTTTTCATGTAAATATCTTAAATCGAGAAAATTAGAAAATTTCGGACCTTTTTACGCTTGAAACAATCTATTGTCTTGGAAACTTGACTAGTTGTGAATTCACCATCGATAAATTTATCTCGATCATTGCTGGATCGGGCTTGTAGAACAAATCCTTCAAACTCCTCACCGATAGGCGATGATATTGTTACTACAAATAAATAAAAATAAAGACATATCTACAATAAGATTTTACTAGTAAGCACTGATGCAGCTATAATCTTCCACCAGAATGGTTTTGTATCATTATTACTTCTAGAAAACATGATAATATTCTTTATTTTGCACGCATGTAAAAAAGTTTCTAGTGAATATGTAACCTATAAAAGAACAACGTAAAGTAAAATGGAAACTACCAATAAATTTAACGCATGGCTATAGATCAGTTTCAACCACATGCCCAACAATTTTCCACCAACCAATCAAAATCAACGCTCTTTCAGCGCTAATGAAACCGATGAAAGTGGAGAAACCCGGAAAATTGGAAGGAAAATAAACATTCACGAGGTTATCAAGTTGGTTGCAAGGGTGTGACGTCAGTTGAAACTGATCTATTTTAAGGTTTCGAAAAGTTAAACCCCACCCCACAGATCGGGAGGCTTCTGCACAAACCAACAGCTCAAAGAGCTGACGGCTGAAATTCCAGGAATAATTAAAACTAGATTCGCACATTAAAATGTAACTAGTCTGCCAAGTCATATCTTGGTGGAAAACACCTGTAAACTCGATTTTAGTGGTTGGCTGGCAGGTTTACCATTGTGTTTTCCTGCTCCCAGTCCTCCCTGTTTTCACACCTTCGGGTGCATGAAAACACAATGATAAACCTACCGATTAAACACTAAAATCGAGTTTGCAGGTAAGTTTCCACCAAGATATGACTTGGCAGGCGAGTTGCATTTTAATACGCTAATCGAGTTCTGTTTAATCCTTGAATTTCAGCCGTCAACTCGATGAGGTGAAGACTTGTGCAACAGCCTCTCGGCCTACCAGGGAAAATTTTGAAAAAATTGAGTGACTCCACTTGACTTTTCGAATACTTTGTCATGTTCTGATGAAACTTCATTGTTGCATCGACGCAAAGATGAGAGCGAACAATGGAAATAATTAAATATAAGATTGTTACAATGTTTTTCTTACATGTGTCTGGAAAATAAAAAGGGAAAGAGAGAAAGTGTAACAGCAACACGCTTTTTTTATCGCGTTTTAGGTAGATTTCGTAAGAAATACTACCTATTGCAGTCGTTACCATGGTGCGACTTTTGAAAACTCCCTTCATAACTTTTCATTATATGACCCCAGGAACCCAAACCACTCCCACCTTAAAAGTTTATATATATAAAATGTACTAATTTTTGTCCGCACGATAAAAGTCGGACAGCCTTCAAACTTGCCAAACGAATTAAGATGGGTCATATCTCAACGGGGATTGCAAATGAGAAAAATGGTCCAAGGCAGTAGAAATGGGCGAGGGTTAAAATTTTTGAATACCGCCTTAACATGATTCTGATAAAGCCAGTTCTTACAGAAAAATGAAAGGAAATTTAAACATTTTTCGTTTATATTGTTGCCAACAATTAAAAAAACACAATAAAATTCATACCACAACAATTACTTTTCTTTGCTTACTTTATTGCAAGATTTCCACGTGAAAAAAAAATATATATATACATATAGCACTATCGTATCTCCATACATGTAAGGGAGGTTACCGTAGGGGGACCCTGTTCCGACGCCAAATTCCGCCAAGTTTGTCGCCAACTTGGCGACCAAAATGAGTCGCCGAAAGTGACGCCAATTTGTCGATATCTCTAATATTTCGCAAAGTCCCATAGATTTCCATTATAAACCAACAGGGTTTACTTGTTTACAGAAAATCAACAAATTGAGAAATTTTAATGCAAAAAAAACTAATATTGGTACTACTTGGTTTTCCCGTCGGCCAAAAATCTATCGCAAAACTATAAGATTAAATGCCAATAATAGTTGATCGTAAATATCACATTCACTTGACTTTAAGCAAATTACATGTGTTTACGTCTTCAAGTGATTTTTATTTCGACGTTTTATTTGTATTTTTATAATGTTATACTCATTTATTTGTTCTATCGTTATTTAAAATAAACTTTTAACTTCGAAATTTACCAGCGCCTATAGGCCGAGCCTGCAGGGATTTTTCTTTTCTTTTTTTGTTGGAGAAGGGACTATTTTTATGATGGAACCTTCAAAAAACTGTGTGCTAATTTCCTGAGATTTTTAGTGCTTTACTTTATGTTGATTTCTATACGTCACGAACTTATCATAACACAATTTTAATATTTATCACTTTTTTTATGCTCTTAAAAGAGTTAACTACAAAATCCCGTCCCCCCCCCCCTCCTTCGCTGTCCCAGTGCTAATAAATCAAAACCGAACGCCTACTGTAAAAATTGAGTAAAACTTCTGATTAATAATTCATCATAGTTTTATGCTCGTCAAAAAGCATGATTTCAGATTAGCATATTTCTCAAGAATCAATGAATACAAGTTTGCGTGACCATATTTTGTATTTTGAATAGAAAACTTTTCTAAAATTAGCTTTCGAAACGATTATCCTTTATACTTGAAGAGACGAGAGTTATATAATAAAAATTACACTCCTGCAAAAACCGGCATGAAAGCTTTTTGTTGCACATAGTTTTTATTTTCTTCTTGATAGCATGCGTTTAAAATGTTAACAGGTTTTCTTGCTTTCTCTCAGGTGGTTGGTTGGTCGTGGACACCTTTCTGCACTCTCTCAGAAAACTTATTACCATTTAATTAATGAATTATAAAAATAATTATTTAAACTATAATTAAATCACCATGCCTCATATTGACAAGACTAACTAAAATCTTAGTGTTTTAGTTTTACCATATGATAGACTACCTTTTAACGTTATCAACACCTTCATCTATAAAATAAAAGAATTTTTTAGAGTTAATTTGACATAGCACTTTCTTCCGCACTTATCTTTCTTTATTGGAGGAATAAGAGTACGATTAAAAAAAAAAAAAAAACTCTATGCATTAAATGAAGGATAAGAGAAAGCAAAAGTAATGCATCGTTTGCTACCTTGAAAATCAGTATATTTTTAGTCACACAGAATATCAAATTTAGTGACGAAGTTTCCCAACAGACACTGCTGCAGGAGATCTGCGAGAGCTGTAAGGAAACTCATTCTGTCATATCTCGATTCTATATTTACTTCGTCGTTCTGCTGCAGTTCAAAGATTGCAAGTTGCTGTGCAGAAAGGGTTGATTAGTTAGTACAGCGGATGACTTGTGGAAATTTCACCGCCTAGACCACGGTACTGTTTAAACAAGGCGCAGTTTACAGAGGAAGTTTAATGTCACAAAAGAACCAAAAAGTGATACATTAAAGTAGGGATGCATAACCTGTGGCCCGCAGGCCAAAAGTGGTCCGCGATGGATTAACTTATGACCTGCGAAGTTTTTCAATTTATAACTGGCAAAAATCGCAATTTTTGTCCATATGTCGCTGGAAAAAATCGGGAATTTCGTCCATCTGTCGCTTGAAAAAAATTGCAAATTTCGTTGATCGGGTTCGGAAAAATCGCGAATATTGTCGATGATGTGCGGAAAAATCTCAAATTTCGTTTATCGGATGCGGAAAAATCGCAAGTTTTGCCACTTTATCGCGAGAAGAAATCGCTAATTTTGTCAATTTGTCGTAGAATAAAAGACAAATTTCGTCAGAGTCAGTAAAGAATCGCGAATTTCGTTGATCGGACACGAAAAAAAATCACGAATTTCTTTGATCGAATGAGGAAAAATCGCGAATTTTGTCGATTTGGTGCATAAAAATAGCAAATTTCGTTAATCGGGAACACAATTCAGCAAAGAAGAAATTGCTGGCCAGCAGCAAGACAGGTGCTGGCTAATGGTCTACCACTGCATGACCACTGCTGGACAGCTTCAGTCAACTTTGCTGTTGGAAATCATCAGATAAAATTCTGATGGGCTTCCGTTTTATCTCTTGCACTGGCCCACCACACCATGGAATTGCACAAACTTTTGCAGTATTATTGCTGGGAACCCTTACGTTAGGTGGCGTACTTCATCGAAGTTTTAAAAAAATCCACTGATTGTAATTTTTATTCAAATATTTTAATCTGAAGTGTAAAAATATTTAAACAATTACGTTTCAAGTTTAACGAATAATAATTTATTAGACTTTTAAATATTTTGTCAAATCAATATTAAAATAAGAGTTATTTTTATCACCCCGCGGCAAATTAATGAATTTGAACACAAATTTGAAAAGAATATCTTAATACAATTTAAACTGTCAAGCTATTTCTTTTTTGAAACTGTAAATAATATAGCACCACTGCCACCAACAAAATAAATAAGTAAATGAATAAATAAATAAATTATTTTTTTCAAAACACTTTTTTTTTTTAATCTGGTTTCACCAAGTTACAAAGGATTTCGGTTTTCGTAATTTACACAGTTGAGATCAACCAACGTATAAAATATATAGGATTTCTATACAATACAATAATTTCTATACCAGTTTAATGATTAGGAATGTAAATCACAAAAGAAACAAACTTGAAATAGTTTAATGACAGCTTGAAAACAACGAGCCGTAGTAGAATACGCTGAAAGTACTTATTCATGTCCGATCGCAAAAACCAAACCGCATCGAGCGTGGTTAGTACTTGGGAGGGTGACCACATAGAAATAGCTGCAAGTTCAAATATTTATAGACACTTCTATAGCTGCTATAGTGAAACTAGCACATAGAAAAATGGGCCATTATTCTATAACACTTTTTCTGTAAGTTTTTTTTATAGAATTCTATAAGAAATTTTTGTAAGGGAAAGTGCTGGGCCAGCAAAGGAATACCAGTAGGATATGTGCTAGCACTGCAGAAAAAGTGCCGGATTGATGGCATACCAATACTGGCCTGCTGTTGGCCATCACTGATGGGCCAGCTGCATTCCGCTCGGACACATTTTTACAGGTTTAAGTAATGGCACCATTGCACTTTACCGCTGATGGCAGTGCTGGCTGCCATCTTTTTTCCAGCTGATGGCCCGCTATTTCTTTCTTTGCTGGGAAAAATCGCGAATGTTGTCAGTTTGGTTCTGAAAAATTCCAAATTTCGTTGATCGGCTGCGGAAAAATCGCGTGTTTCGTCCGTTATCTCAAATTTCGTCAATTTTCAGCGGGAAAAAATTACAAGTTTCGTCAGTCAGTTAAGATTCACGAATTTCGTTGACCGGGTTCAGAAAAATCGCGAATTTTGTCGATCATGTGCGGGAAAATCTCATTTCGGTGATCGACCGCAAAAAAATCGCGAGTTTCGTCAATTTATTGCAAGAAAAATCTCGAATTTCTTCAATTTTCAGCGGAAAAAAATTACAAATTTCTTCAGTTAGTTAAGAATCAGGAATTTTGTTGATCGGGTGCGGAAAAATCGTGAATTTCGTCAGTTTATAGAGAGAAAAAAAATCGAATTTCGCCAATTTGACGCTGGAAAAATTACAAATTTCGTCAGAGTAAGTTAAGAATCGCGAATTTCGTTGATCGGGTGCGGAAAAATTGCGAATTTCATTGATCGAGAAAATCGCGAATTTTTTCGATTCGGTGCGGAAAATTTTCAAATTTCGTTAACCGGATACAGAAAAATCGCGAATTTTTCACCGAGAGGCTGAAAAATTTCAAATTTCGTTGATCAGTTGTGGAAAAATCGCGAATTTTGCCAGTTCATCGTGAGAAAAATCGCGAATTTCGTTAATTTTCAGCGGTAAAAAATTACAAATTCGTCACAGTCAGTTAAGAATCACGAATTTCGTACATCGGGATAGGAAAAATCGCGAATTTTTTCGATCATGTGTGGAAAAAGCTCAAATTTCGTTGATCGTCCACGGAAAAATCGCGAGTTTCGTCCGTTTATCGCGAGAAAATATCGCAAATTTCGTCAATTTACAGCGGTAAAAATTAAAAATTAGTCACATTCAGTTAAGAATCGCGAATTTCGTTGTTCGGGTGTGGAAAATCGCGATTTCGTTGATCGGGTGTGAAAATCTTGAAATTCGTTGATCGAGTGCGGAAAAATTGCGAATTTCATTGCTCGAGTGCGGAAAATCGCGAATTCCGTCGATTCGGTGAGGAAAAATCTCAAATTTTGTTGATCGGGCTCAGAAAATTTGCGAATTTTGTCGATGCTGTGTGGAAATCGGCTTGGAAAAATCTCGAGTTTCACCAATTTATCGTGAAAAAAAATCGCGAATTTTGTTACCCTGTCGCGGTAAAAAAAAATCACGAATTTTGACAATTGATGGAAAAAATTACAAATTTTGCCAATTAGTCGCAAAAATATCGCGAAATACTGCAATCGCTTGTGGAAAAAAATCGTGTATTTCCTCAAAATTTTCCATTTATCACAAAGGAACGGTTCTTCATAAAGTGCTGTATGGTTATTCATACAGATGTGAAGAAGCCTACATACAATTATTTATTTCTATTTGTTTATTTTTATATACAAAAATCATTATTCTTCAAGAGTAAAGAGTTACCCCCCCAACCTCCCCGATATAGAATTCTGTCTGTGTTACTGATGTGGCCCTCGACAACCTAAACATTTTTATAAATGGCCCTTCTCTCAAAAAGGTTGTGCATCCCTACATTAAAGACTTTGTTTCAAAATTTTCAATTGGGAAACGTTGGTGCGATGCCGCGTGCAGTAGTTACAGAGGCGAATGTTGAAGTCGTTCAGCAAGTGATCCGACAGCGGCCCCGGGTTTCTGTTCGCCATGTTGCAGCTCAGGTTGGACTACGACGAATATCGATGCACCTTACCATGTGCCACACCCTCAACCTATTTCCATAATGAGTCCGGATCCGCCAACCCATTAATGTTACTGACATTAAATCATACGAGGCGTTCGCCGAACGCTATGATACATCGCATGGATGCTAGCGTAATCGATGTGGGAAATATTTGGTTCTGCGATGAAGTATTTTTCCCTGAACGGCTTCGTCAATAAGCAGAATTGGCGTACTTAAAGAAAGATTGGTTGGTTGGTTGGTTTGTGACGGCCGATTATCTACACTAGGGATATAGGCCCGAGGAGGAGTGCCCTTCGTGGGGGTCTTTCTAAGGGAACCTAACCCGTATTAACGCATGGAAATCCATGGCTCGAAGAAAACCACGAAAACTCCGAACGATTAGGCAGACGGGCGCGATTGGGATCGAACCCAGCACTTCCCGTCTACCAGTTTCGAGAGCAGAACCTCTCAGCCACTGGTGGGGCACTTAAAGAAAGGAAAATCCTCATGTTACCGTTACCTTACCATCATCCCTGTACCATTATCTCCAAAAGTCTTGATTTTGGACGCCATTTTTTATAAAAAGAACTCATTGAACCGTTTCGCTATCACAAACGATTATTGAAGTGCTCTACTTGAACATTCTGCATGAATTTGTGGCTGTACAAAATGCTTTCGAGGACCATGGGACCACCACCTTGGTTCATGCAAGATGGTGCCCAGTACACATCGAACGGCTGAAGTCTCATTTTCTCAACTAACATTTCGATGACCATGTCACTGCCATTACTGCATGCATACTGTTAGCGGCATGGATTAAGCCTCTCTATTTGCCAATTTCTGTGACTTTTTCCTGTAAAGATTACTGAAAGACGAGGTTTTCCGCCAAAATCCACAAACGACTGCCGAAGTGAAACCCTGCATTTCTGCTGCATGTGAGATCATTCCGGCTGTAAAGTTAGCACGGGTATCTGCGGATTTTGCTCTCAGACTGCGCAGTGTTGCTGCTGCTGCAAATGCTAGATATATTGAAAACATTTAGTTTTGGCGGCATACTTTTCGAAACAGTTTTTCTTTTCTTTTTTTAGTTTTTCTATTTAGCAGCGCTATCTGTTGGAAAATACCGCAACTAAATTTGAAATTCTGCAAGACTGAAAATTTACTGGTTTCCCAAATAGAATGTAGCAAACGGTAGATTTCTGTCGCTTTCCACTATTCTTTATATCCCTTTTCAAACGCACCCGTCATTTTTAGTACACCCTACATCTTTGTACTACTACCATTTACGATAAGATTATTCTTCGGGAATATGCAGCTAAATAAAACTATATACGTGAATGCTTCAAATGAACACAACCAGATTGAAGACTATTTTCGTAGAGATAATGACAAATGTAAGTGCTGTACTCAAAACAAAAGCATTAAGAAATGCGATTTGGCTGAGTAAATATACATATATACAGATTCATAAACAGAAATGCATTTTTAAAATTTCTATTAAAAAGGCACATTTCAAATTTTGTGTTGTATTTAGGATGCAGTTCGACCTCATGGAACCACCCCTTGTCTGCGTAACTGATGTAAACATATATTTTAATTCTTTTAGAGGTTCCGGGAATGACAATTTTATTACCTTGACTAGAAAACCCCGCGGCTTTGCTCGCGTTAATAGTTCAAATATGCCAAGTGATATTTGCATGACTATTTTTTTTTTAGAAGAACCACTTTTTGGAATAATTCAAAAATTACAAATTAAGCCACAATTTGACTAAACTTCATTATAAAACTGCAATAGACAGAAATGAGATTTTAATTAATAAGAAGAACTAAAACTAATTTCAAATAAATGATAATTTAGAAAGTATTTTGAGACTTATGTTCGTTTCAGTATTCATTTGAAGTCTTGAATTTTTTAGAAACCATCTTAACACAATTACATCTTAAAATTAACCATCATGTCAAATTCCAAGCTTCTTGTCTAACAGTCTATCACCTCTCTGGTATTAGTGGCACCAACATAAAATGCCGAAACAGGGTTGAAATAGAATGTCTCGAAAAATGTTGAAACAGAGACTGTCACCATTAATTTGACAACGTTAACCTTGAAATCGGTTGGTATTTCATTATATTCTATAGAAAAAGGAATTTAGATGTTTTTAAAGGCTTTCTTGTTGTTCCTGCCAACCAGGTGGTAGTGACACCGGCATAAATTATAGACCGTATAGGATCAGGGGCTATCACTTTTGATTCGCAACCAATAAGTTCTGTAATCGGTTTATTATTTCCTGAGATTTCTTAGAAATCTTAATTTAGAATTCTTTTAGAATGCTTTTAAGCTCCTTCCCTTCGCTTCACCCCTTTTTAATTTCGAATTTATTTTCGACTGTTCTTAGAGGACATTTATATTTTATAAGTAACTACCGTGCTATATTTAAAGTTTCTAGCCTCTTCAATACCGCAGAAATCGCAATTTAGAAAGCATTTTGTTCCTGCAACCCTCTAGGGGTTGTGTCACCGACATAAAATATAGCTTATGTTTGAGCAGGTTCTATCACCATCAATTTGCAAACATTATGTTTAAAATCGATTTCTTATTTTATACGATTGCATAAAAATCGTTATTTAGAACGCTTATGGAACGCTTTTCGCTCACTTCATCCTTTTAAATTTGGAATTTATTTCGACAATTCTTAGAAAGCATTTGCATCTTTGAAGTAACTACCATTCCAAATTTAAAATGCTAGACCTCCCTCAGTAACACAAAAACGCAATTTAGAACATTTTTTTGCTCCTGTAACCCAGGTGGTAGTGACTACCATGCCTAGTTTCAAGTTTCTATCCTCTGCAGTATTACAAAAAACGCAATTTAGATCGTTTTTTACTCCTTCAGCCTTTTGGAGCAGTGGCAACGACATGAAATACAGCCTATGTTGGAGCGAGAACTATCACCATCGTTTTCACACCATTATTTTTTAAATCGGTTCGGTACTTCCTGAGATTGCGCAGAAATCGCAATTTAGAAAGTTTTTTAGAACGCTCATTTTCACCTCTTTTAAATTTCGATTTTTTTTTTAGGAAATGTTCTTAAAGGTAATTTGTATCTTATAAATAGCTGTCCTGCCTAAATTTAGGATTCTAAGCCCTTCAGTAACACAAAATTCGCAATTTAAAACGTTTTTTGCTTCTGCAACCCCTTGGTGGTAGTGACACCGACATGAAATAGAGCATATGTTGGAGCAAGGTCTGTCATCATCAATTTCAAACCATTAATTTTGAATTAGGTTGGGTACGTTCTGAGATTGCGTAGAAATCGCCATTTAGAACGTTTTTCAGAACTCTTTTCGCGAATTTTCCCTCCTCTTAAATTTCGAATTTTTTAAGAAATGTTCTTAGAGATCATTTATATCTTATAAGTAACTACCATTCCAAATTTTATGTTTCTAGGACCTTCAGTAACACAAAAATCGCATTTTCGAATTTTCTTTCTTTTTTTTTTTTTTTTTTTTTTTTTTACTCCTGCACCCGCTTTGGGGGGTAATGGTACCGACATAAAATATAGCTTATGTTGGAGCAAGAGTTATCACCATCATTTTGACACCATTATTTTTTAAATCGGTTTGGTACTACTTGAGATTGCGTAAAAATCGCCATTTAGAACGCTTTTTGAGCATTTTCACCATTTTAAATTTCGAATTTAAGAAATGTTCTTAGAGATCATTTATATCTTATAAGTATAACTACCATTCCAAATTTCATGTTTCTAGGACCTTCAGTAACACAAAATACGCATTTTTAGAACGTTTTTGATCCTGCACCCCCTTTTGGCCAGTGGCACGGGCATAAAATATAGCCTATGTTCTAAGTTGGACTAACGCCATTATTTTGATACCATTACTTTTAGAATCGGTGCGGTAGTTCCAGAGCTTACCTCCTACAAATAAACAATTTTTACCTCTTTATAATATTAGTATAGATTTATAAGCATTTTTTAAGGATTTTTTTCTGAAACGCGTCTTTCTATTAAGGCTATTTTTCAGATAAAAAATTTCTTAAAAGTTTAATTTTTTTAATAAGAATTTTAAATTTTAAACCTACATAATTTGTTATGTAACTGATGAGCCACTTGCCCGTTCTCATTATGTTTTTCATTATTGTGGGCAGAAAAGGTTTTTTGTTAATTTGTCTTCAGGATTTATAAAAATTTTACTTACAAAACTCATAGTAAATTTGAAAAGATTTTTTTTGAGAGTTTTTATTTTAGGAATATATTTTCAAAAATTCCTCATGAAATTAAAAATTCGAAAGAATATTTATTAAAAACATAACATACAAAATCTGCGCAACATTTCATAGACATATCTTACTAGAAAGTTTAGATGTATCCTTTTAAACATGACTAATTACAGAGTGTGAGACAGCCTTTCTACTTATTACTGCTGTTTTAACAATGCTGTTGTATTCTCAAATTAAAATACCAAACCGATTTCAAAAATAATGGATAGAAATTGATGGTAACAATCCCTGCTCCAACATAGGCTGTATTTCATGTCGTTGTCAGTACCAAAATGGGAGTTCAGGAGCAAAAAGAACTCTAAAATTGCGATTTTTGTGATACTGAAGCGGCTAGAAACTTGAAATTTGGCATGGTCGTTACTTATAAGATGTAAATGATCTCTAAGAATAGTTGAAAAAAAATATTCTAAATTTAAAAGGGTGAAATGAGCGGAGAGCATTCTAAATTAAGAGTTCTATGGAAATTGTTAAAGACAGAAATTTGTCATTTGGCATGGCAGATGCTCATAAGATATAAATGATCTCTAAGAAGTTACTAAAAATTTCGAAATTTAAAAAGGGTGAAATGAGCGAAAAGCGTTCCAAAAACTTTCTAAATAACGACTATGGAATCTCGGGAAATAGCAAGCTAATTTTAAAAATAATGGTGGCAAATGATGGTAACAGTCCCTGCTCCAACATAGGCTATATTTCATGTCGGTGTCAGTACCAAAGTGGGAGTTCAGGAGCAAAAAGGGTTCTAAAATTGCGATTTTTGTGATACTGAAGGGACTAGAAACTTGAAAGTTGGCATGGTTGTTACTTATATGATGTAAATGATCTCTAAGAACAGTTGAAAAAAAAAATATTCCAAATTTAAAAGGGAGAAATAAGCGAAAAGCGTTCTAAATTACGAGTTCTATGGAATTGTTAAAGACAGAAATTTGTAATTTGGCATGCCAGATGCTCATAAGATGTAAATGATCTCTAAGAAGTTAAAAAAAAATCGAAATTTAAAAAGGATGAAATGAGGGAAAAGCGTTCTAAAATCTTTCTAAATAACGACTATGGAATCTCGGATCAAACCGATTTAAAAAATAATGGTGGCAAATGATGGTAGCAGCCCCTGCTCCAACATAGGCTACAATTTATGTTGATGCCATTACGAAAAGGGGGCTGCAGGAGCGAAAAACGTTCTAAAATTGCGATTTTTGAGATATTTAAGGGACTAAAAACTTGAAATTTGCCAGGTTAATTACTTATGACATTTAAATGCTCTCCAAGAACAGTTTCTAAAAAAATCAAATTTTAAAAGAGTAAAATGAGCGAAAAGTGTTCTAAAAATTTTCTACATTTTGATTTCTATGGAATTGTCAAATATAGAAACTTGAAATTTGGCATGGTATTTACTTATAAGCTGTAAATGCTTTCTAAGAACAATTGAAAAAAAATTAAAATTTAAAAAGGGTGAAATAAGTGAAAAGCGTTCTAAATATGTTTTAAATTACTATTTCTAGTGAATTGTCAAAGATAGAAACTTAAAATTTGTCATGATAGATGTAAATGCTCTCTAAAAATAGTTTCTAAAAGACTCCGAATTTAATAGGGTAAAATGAGCGAAAAGCATTTTAAGTCTTTCTGAATTACGATTTCTATGAAATCTCAAGATATACCAAACCGTTTTCAAAAATAATGTTTGCAGTCTCTGCTCCAACATAAGCTATATTTTATGTTGGCGTCATGTCACTAACACTTGGGGTGTATACCGTTAGACTTGCTTGGAATGTGACATGATTGTTACTTTTAAGATGTAAATGCTATGCTGGATAAGAACGGTTTCCAAAAATTTAAAACTTTAAATGAAAACTGAAATGAGCGTAAAAGCTTCAAAGGCATTCTAAATTAGAATTTATTTAGAATTAGTTTTAGTTGGTTGGTTGGTTGGTTGGCTGATTGGGGTTTTATGGCGCAAAGTCCCTTTAGGGACATACTGCGCCAAGACAAAGTCAAAATGAAAATATATATATAACCCGAAAATTTGAGTAAAAAGTTACTAACAAAAAGATAAGAAAAACAAACATTAAAATTAGTTTTAGTTCTTCTCATTAAGTCTATTTTTTGATGAATGCAGTATAATAATGAAGTTTAGTCAAACTGTGGCTTAATTAGTAAGTTTTGAACTATCCGTAGCAATATAATTTCTTCTAATAAAAATAGGCACACAAATACTACTTGGCATATTGCTACTAATTAGTTTATATTTTAACAACTTATAAGTTAATAGATATAAGGATTTATGAAAGTATCACGTGCAGCACATTTTGCCCATTTTTCATGGAATGGGCCATATACTGATGTAATCATCGTAGAAATACGCGGTTTGCTATATTTATTTAAATTTGTAGTATTTTATTAGAAGAAAAAGTGATTTTTTTTGGTAGAATTTTGACCACGGACTCCTTAATGTACACGTTGAACATTCTAAAAAATATATAGGCGTTGTTTACTTACTTCTAACTTTATTGCCATGTTTTGCTGCATTAACTATGTAAGGTGCAGTGTTGCGCTGAGCTCCGATTCCGCTGTGGACAGGCATAAGAGAGGAGCAAGCCGATTTGGGAGCACCATCTGGACGAGATGAAGAACGGATGAAAGCGCAAGACAGTGTTACAAGAAGCAGATATAAATTCATTTTCTAATCTGAAAAAAAAAAAAATAAATAATAATAAATGTTTAGACATACTATATAGCTAATGTTTCTGAAATTTCACGATAATCACTTATTTTGAATTAAACATTCGTTATTTTGACTTTTTAATAGTTTATAATTGACATTAGAAATAAATTTCACAATAAATCTACTATTTTATATATGCGTCGCGTATACATGTCTTATAAAGAGTTCAGAATCCTTGGTTATTCCAAAAAGTAACTTAATTGAAAATTATGCCTTATTTAATTAAAACATTTCTCCGATTAAATTCCTTATAAACTTCTTAAAAAAAAAACCGGTGATAAAACATTAAAAATTCTGTAAAGAACGCTCATCATGAAGGGGTTGAACCTTTAACGACTGATCGAGATATTTACGTCTCAGTGGACTATTGTTTTATTATTATTATTATTTTCGAACCACTTTTTGAAAAATAATCTCTGTCATACACTTATACTAGGATATTTTCAAAAGAAATATACCACAAGATTAAAAATTCTGGGACTATTTTTTATTCTATTCGAACCACTTTTTGAAAAATAATCTCTGTCATACACTTATACTAGAATATTTTCAAAAGAAATATACCACAAGATTAAAAATTCTGTGACTATTTTTTTATTCTATTCGAACACTTTTTGAAAAATAATATCTGCCATACACTTATACACGTCCCAGTGGACTATGCTTTATTTTTTTAGATTTGAAACACTTTATGAAAAATATTCTCTGTCATACACTTATACTAGAATATTAAAAAAAAAAAAACCCACAAAATTAAAAATTCTTCAAAGAACGTCCTCGAGAAGAGGTTAAACCTTTTACTTACGGGTCAGGACAATTACGTCCCAGTAGACTATTTTTTTTTTTTTTTATTCTATTCGAAAAACTCCTTGAAAAATAATATCTGCCGTACACTTATACTGGGATATTTGCAAAATAAATCTACTACGAGGAAAACATTTTTGTAAATTGTGGTATCAGTGAATGTAAAAATAGTCGACACTCCTGGGCCGCAATCAAAGAGTTAAAGAAATCATGTCACTTTAACAGTAAAAAATATTTTCTTATAATGCATATTTCTGCTGATTTCTATCTATCTTTGCGTTTATATTTTTAACTCCAATACTTTTTGTAAATTTGTTTTGCTGTTTTTCAAACATTTAAAATAAAATAAAAAACGTTTTTTTTAGTTCATTATAATTTTAGAAATAATAATTGATAATGATTGGACATTAGTGATCAATTTTTCTATTGTTTTGTAAAATAATAACGCAACAAGTATCATTTTTGGTAATTTGCAGATATAAAAAAAATCTGTATAGCAACAATCACACCCCCCCCCCCCCCCCCAGTTATGTCGCATCACTAAAATTTCAATTGCGAAACGATTCACAATTCGATTTGAGCAAGTCAAAAATGGCACCTGTATTAAAATATTAATATTTAATTAAATATACGATTATGTATAATCATAATCTTAAAATGTTTATAAATCACATGTTCAAAAACTTAGTTAAAGAAATACATAAAAAAAGCATCAGATAAATTTATTATTTTTTTGCTAGTGTAATTTTATTTTAAGGTTTCGTGGTTCCACAATTTAACTATCGCGAGATTTTTCTGCACGTCGTTTAAATAAATGCAGTCTATATTCCAGACAGAACAAACCCCTTTTATATAGCAATAGCTAACCACTTTAGTAATTACATGTATATTTACAAAGAAAGATAAATTATACACAGCAAAGTAGCTATATGGATGTAGCATGTTTTGAGGATAACCATTTCATTTATTAAATCATCCTTACCTTTACAAACTGCGCTATGATTAATTATTCCCAAAGGATATGTTGACAAAGCACATCATAAATATTCCGATGGATGTTCTCAGTTCCCCCCAAGAGAATATTGATTTACATTAATATTAGTAGATAAGCAGGTCATTCACCTTTCGTACAAACCAAACTGAGATAATAATATAAAAAAAGTTAAGTTGGAAAACGAATCAATACAAACTAGGGTGTCTACTCCAGCTCAACTACAAATTTTTCTGACTTTTTCATATGTATACTAATAAAATAAAATTTCGTCTGTCTGTGTGTGTGTGTGTCTGCGATAGCTAGCGAAATCTACCGGACGTACAAAGCTGAAATTTTTTGTGAAGGTAACCCAAAATCTCTTCTCATGCACCTGAGATTCAGAATTTTAAAATTCTAATAATTAGTTGAGTTTATTAATTAAAATCGCAACCCACTCTCATTAAAAATTCACTCTGGGTCCTTTCAAGAGCGAAAAAGTGTTGGAGTACGCGCAGAAACCTTATTTACGAACCCCAGAAAATGAAGATCGAAAAAAAAGTAATTTCGGGGAGTATTTTATCATTATTTATTAACTTACAACGGCCAAACCGCTTAGTAAAGTTAAAAACGGAATACATATTCTGAAAGATCGTACTCTTACGTCTCAATCAATTAAAAAAAAAAAAAAACACCGCAGTTAACTCTGTGATAAAAAAATTCAAAAAGGTTCGTTTTCCGAAAAACGTTTATTTTCCCTTGTTGCAACGGCCTTCCAGGGCGCAATTTTAGAGGCACCGACAAACCGAAAACATGCTCTTAAAGCTGACATCTTCTAATCTGTGGTGTAATCGGTTTTAAAATTTGTGAATTTTAACTCGTTCAAACACACCGGTGAACTCAGGTCACTTCGCCCCTCACGGAGACTAAATTCTTTCAATGCTAAAAGTAATTAAACTGTCGTATTTACATTCTTTTTAGAGCATCTCAGTAGACCAGGTGTACAGTCGTGGAAAAAAAAAGTAAACACCCCCTACTAACTCCTCAACATATTATCGTAGAAGAAAGTTACTGGTACCGAACGATTGGAAATAAAGTCTACTTTTAAATGATGTATATAAAATTTGCTTAGGGGGCCATCTACATCTTAAAACGAACCGTAACTTTATTTTTTTTCAATAGCAGTACACAATTCTGACAGCATAAATGTACCACTAGATGGTAGCATAGGACTTTTGGAATCGAATTGAATCAATTTCATCGGTAATAATTTAATATTTTTCTAAATTTTTATTTTACATAATTATTTTAATAATTACTTACTTTTAATCTAATAAATTATTTTAATATTTTACTTATTTTAATGTTTCACTTCTCTACACCCTTAAATTAGTTTAAAAACAAATTTTTATGCAATTCGTCCCATAAGTTTCAAAGAAAATAATTATTTTAAAACGAGTGTATTTTAAGGGCTGTATCCAAATCGAAGTTCGGTACACGATTGTTAACCGAGAGAGCTCCCTTGTTGATTAAGGCACCTTAAGCAGTCAATTAAGCCTGTTAGATTACAGGATAGCATAAGAAATTTCAAAACATTTAATCACTTCTATCATAGACGGCCCCTTAAACCATCATTTTGCCGTTTTTTAAGCATAATTTGAAAACTACTTGGAAGAAAAATGTGAAATTTTGGATTCCCATAAAGCAGGACTTAATAAATCTGAATCCATCAACAAAATTGTAGGTTGCAATTCATATTTTTTTAATATTAATTTCATAATTCATAATTCATATCAGAAAATTATAAAAATTGCAAATTCAACGTATTTATGTTTGGGTATATTAGTATTAATGCGACATAAAAAATTAGAACATTAGAATAAAAATTTCAGAAGTTATAAATAAAAATATGAAAATGTAATTTAATATTAGAAGCACTAAATTTTGAATGTTTATAATTCAAAAACTTATCATTCGAATAACTTGAAATTTGGTGTCTAGGCATAGTTTGAATCAAAAATTTGAAATATCTCGTTAAAATTGGGTACTGCCATTGAAAAAAATGAAGTCATAATTCGTTTTAATATGTATATGGCCCCCTAAGCAAATTTTATATGCGTCATTTAAAAGTAGACTTTATTTCCAATCGTTCGTTACCAGTAACTTTTGTCTACGATAATTTGTTGAGGAGTTAGTAGGGGTGTTTACTTTTTTTTCCACGACTGTACATCACCTACAGAAATTTTGAAACGTTCAGACGGGTAGAAATATTATTTACAAAATAAAATGTGTGAATATTTCGACGAAATCAGTAAAAACCTCAGTGTTCCGCCGCAGTTTCGCTCGCTTTCGATATACATAGACTCCAAAAATAAAAATACGTAGAAAATAAAATACCGAATAGCATATATTTTCAATTCAACATTTTTTCATTTAAAAATACAAATTAAGATAAAATCGAGTTAAAGATATAAAATCATATAAATTTGAGGTTCATTTAGGGTCATTCATCATGGAGCCGGGTAACGCCAGGCGGGTCAGCTAGTTAATAAAAAATTTCGTGGTATCAAGTCTTTGTGATGTTACATTCAGAAAATCTTAGATCTTGAGAATTTGGGAGTAAGATTTTCGTAACCGATTCT
Organism: Maratus speciosus; assembly: GCA_963932465.1. Classification (NCBI taxonomy): domain Eukaryota; kingdom Metazoa; phylum Arthropoda; class Arachnida; order Araneae; family Salticidae; genus Maratus; species Maratus speciosus. The sequence goes on along the minus strand of OZ010793.1, from coordinate 431,256,005 downwards.
AAAGTACAAACTAGTAATTTTTTAAACAAATTTTTGCAAAATTTGCAAATAGTTGGATACCAACTTATTCACATCAGACATACAAGTAAAAATTACATAAATACATATAGGGTAACGTGCTCATATTTCGTCCCCTTTCCTAATATCGTCCCCTTAACTTCTCCACTTCTGCGAAAGTGGCGCCACTTATGACGCAAGGCACAAAGGACGGAAGTTAAAACGGGTCACTATTGAAAGTTTCGTTCGCCAAGACGCATGCATAAATTAAAGACGCCAAATTTCCTATTTTTAGAACACATGAGTTCTTATTACGTCGTTTGTAGAACGTTATTTACTGTACTGTAAGTATTGATTTCTTATTCATTGCATGTATTTTACGTACGTAAGATGCTAACAGTAGCATACAGTGAGTTTTACATCTTACGGGAACTGAAGCTCTGCCATATTGGGAAGTAGCGTGGTCCCAAATTCGTCCCCCTTGCAGTTCGTATTTTCATCCCGGGGACGAAATTAGGAATGCTTTTCATGACAATTTTTTCCTCATGTTTGGATGGCTAATGTTTCGTTATGTTATGTTATTCTTCCACTGATAATTAGTACATTTCTTTGTGCCTTACTTTAATGTAAATTAAATTACTTAATCACTTAGAAATAAATTTTGATTTAGTTATAAGTTAAGCCTCGGTATATTGGATTTTTGGGGGACACGAAATTGGGACTTTTTTTTCTTTTGCATTTTTTAGATACTTAATTTTTCGCATTGTTAATTTTTTTTTTTTGTACGATATTTGCCTATGTTTCTATGTGCGTGGATAGTTTATATAAAACCCAAATTTGGCAGGTTTTCACTGAAAATTACAATATTTAAGGCCAAAAAGTGACTGGGGAGGGGGGGGACGAAATATGGGCACTTTACCCTACAATTAAATATGTAAACGTTTCGGGCTAAGCTTTAGCCCCTCATCAGTGCAATAACATTCAAATGACCAGAAAACTACATATCATGTTTACAGTGAATAATTACTAACAGTTAAAATCGAATAAAGTATAAAGAATCATATCAAAGCAATGCTGTGTATTGAGATGGAACTGCACAGGCTTTATTATTCGGCGAAATTTACTTACGGGTGAACACACCTTCAAGAAAAACTACTTTTTAACGTTAATGCAACTGGATCTGATAACTATCATTAATTGCGAAATCTGGGCTATGGTCGATATCCAAAGAATTTTGTTCAAGTTTAGACTGCAGGCTTCCAGATTTGTAGGCACGTTTATGCTCGGCAAGGCGAAAGGCGCATGTACGACCAGTTACACCAATACATACCAAGTCGCAATCTTTACAAGGGAAAGGGATACTGTAAATTGAACCGATTGTAAGTATGGGGATGGGGGAGGATTTTAGATTTAGACTTAAAGTAAAATTTTTTTAAACATTTTGCGGCTTGATTGCTGCACTGATATTATAAGACTTCAAAAGACTAGATATTTTTTCAGAAATATATTTGTAATATGGTAGAGATACGTAATTAGTGGGAACATTACGAAGTACAGAGGATGACACGCGATGCTCAGAAAAAATCCTTTTTAACCATCTTAAAAGGATAGAATTTTGAATAAGGTCAGTAAAGATCTTTTTCTCCATTGGGAAGGCTGCATCAATATTACAATGACTTTTAGCTCTGTAGATTAAAGTTCTAACAACTGCGATTTTATGGGATAGTGCGTTCACTGACTCAAAGTTTAGGTATTGCGCAGAATTCGAAGCCTTACGGTATACAGATGTTAAACTTCCTGAAAATCAGTAATTCTCTACTTCTTCAACCATAACATCGAAGAAAGGTAATTTGCGATCAGTCTCAATTTCGACAGTGAATTGGATTGCTGTGGACAGATGGACCCAGATAGCATGAACATTAGCAGCAAGTTCGATTTTTTCTGATATTATCTTGCCGTGACAAATTTGAATTGAGAAATTCGCAGCAAATCTCCCGCAAGGTATACCATCACCCACTTGCATGAGTAATTTGTTGTGAAACTGATAACAAGACTGTCTAATTCACGAAAGTGTCGAAACCTTATATCCCTCTGTTGAGAGAATAGACAATCAGCAGATACGCAGAAATTGCAGAAATTTTATTCGGGTGACACCGCTTTTTTTTAAACACTATACTTATCAAATTCCAAAAAAAGTCTCGAATTAATAAATTACAAATACTACCGTAACTTGTTTATGGTGGTAAAAACAATGCATCAATAGACCTGATCAGGTCTATGGCCCTCTTCGAAGGGGTTAAACTTATGGTGTAACATACAGTTGAAAACTGTTAATGTGGCATGGAAAGATTACTACTTCGCAGTAAGTTCGCAGTATTTTTGATTACTTGATTGACGTTAATTTGCTATAAATTTGATACAGCATGAATTTAACTTGCACGACAAGTTAGCTGCAAGTTCAAAGTGTGGTGACTTCGGCGTTTGCGTTATCTTGCTGCAGTCTTGTTATGAACTTTCAGTCTTGCCTTGCTGAGCTTGCTACAACTTTGCTGGTTTTCAAAGCAAGACTTCTGCAAACTAAAATGCTATGTGGGGAGTTCCGCAGTCTGTAGAATTTCATTCAAATCCTCAGGCTTCGCAACAAGAAAAACGTGATTGACATAACGCCTCCAAAAACAGACCTCAGAGCCCAAAAGGCACATTATTTTATACTCAGTGAGCTGCTTTACTATTTCAGCTATCCGAACGGAAATTGGGGGTCCCATACCTGTTCTGTTAACTTGGCTATAATTTTTTTCTTAAAAAATGAAGCAATTAGATGCAAGACAAATTCTCACAAGATCATCAATGTCCAAAACGTCTAGATCCAAAGCGTCTCCATCTGTCCAGCAATCCAATTCACTGTCGAAATTGAGACAGATAGCAAATTACCTTTCCTCGGTGTTATGGTTGAAAGAGTAGAGAATACTCATTTTCAGGAAGTTTTAACATCTGTATAACGTATAAGGCTATGAATTCTGCACAATACCTAAACTTTGAATCCGTGAACCCACTATCCCATAAAATCGCAGTTGTTAGAACTTTAATCCACAGAGCTAAAAGTTATTGTAATACTGATGCAGCCTTTCCATTGGAGAAAAAGAAGATATTTACTGACTTTATTCAAAATTCTATCCTTTAAGATGGTTAAAAAGGATTTTTTCTGAGTATCGCGTGTCATCCTCTGTAATTCGTAATGTTTCCACTAATTACGTATCTCTACCATACTACAAATATCTTTCTGAAAAAAATTCTGGTCTTTTGAAGTCTTATAATATCAGTACAGCATCCAAGCCACAAAATGTTTTGAAAAATTTACTTTGCAAGTTTAAACCTAAAATCCCCATCCCCTTGCTTAGAATCGGTTTAATTTACAGTTTCCCTTGTAAAGATTGCGACTCGGTATATATTGGCAAAACTGACGTACACACGCGTTGACGAACAAAAACGTTCCTATAAATCTGGAAGCCTGCAGTCTAAACTTGTACAGCATTCTTTGGATACCGACCATAGCCCACGTTTCGCAAATATGACAGTTATCATATCCAGTTGCATTAACGTTAAAAATAGAGTTTTTCTCGAAGGTGTGTTCATTCGTAAGCAAATTTCGCCTATTAATGAATCCTGTGCAGTTCCACCTGAATACACAGCATTGCTTTGATATAGTTCTTTATACTTTATTTGATTTTAACTGTTAGTAATTATTAACTGTAAACATGACATATAGTTTTCTGGTCATTTGAATGTTATTGCACTGATGAGGCGCTAAAAATTAACCCGAAACGTTTGCATTTTTAATTGTATATGTATTTATGTAATTTTTACTTGTATGTCTGATGAATTGTAATATATTTCTAATTTTTAAATTTTGCATATCAGACTTAAATAATATTTAATATTTTAATAGAGTTTTAATACCTTGTTCCAAAAGCATTTTTGGTTGCAAAAAACAAAACAAAATTAAAAGGATTTCTTTTTCATTTGCATCTTTTTAAGCTTTCTTGATGTTGAAAGATTTTGGGGAAAAAGTTTCAGTTAGGAAATATTTGTATATTTCTATTTTAAGAGCATTATATTTGTACATTTCCTAGTTTTAAAAAGAATATTTTAAATAGAAGATTTGAGCGGAGTTATAAATATTGCACAAAATCCCTATAAATTCAAATTTAATTAATTTTAATTGACAAAATCCTTCTAAAATGTATTAAATGATTGTGCAAATCTTCTAATGTAGCTTCAAAAAATTCACGAAAAATGCTTTATAAGATGAAATTTGCAGAAATTTATAATTTGAGATATAAAGGGTTAAATACCCTTTACAGTACTTATGAAGAGCAAATTCAAATAGTCATGTCACTGAAATTTCAAATCCATTAGTTTAATAATCAGAAAAAAATTCTTGAAGTTTTCTCGAAAGTTTCACATTTTTCTGACATGCTTTTGGAAATTAAAAATTTCCCTAACTTTTCCCCAGGAGATGTGTTTGATTTTCCCCTGACTTTTCCGATCCATGAAACTATCTCTGACTTTTCCAGGTTTTTCAAGTGGCTAGACATTCTGTGCAAATAAAAAGATTTTCAAAAGCTATTTCTCCAACCATCCCCTAAATATAACCGATGTCTTTAAAATGGGAGAGAGAGAGAGAGATGTGAACCATGCCTTAGTCGCAAGTAGGGGAAAGTAGGGGAATGGCGCTCACTTAACGGAACACATGAATAGCTAGTCAAATTTACACAAAAAATCAATATTTTATTAATGAAGTGTAACTCCAAAGCATAAAGAACAGTTTGCAATCAACTAATCTGCATAAAAGTTTTAGATTTTTTTTTAATCGTTTTATTTAATTAACAATGGATTGAGCGGTAATGCACGACATGGTAGGGCAATTGTGCTCAAAATTTGAATACAGCATTTAAGTTGGAGTTATTTCTAGTTGGCGTAACAAAGCACTACAAAAATAAATAAAAGAACGAACGTACAGCTAAATGTATATATTTTATAGAAATAATGAGTAAATTAACAATTGAAAATAAGAGTGTACACTTACCTTCAAGTTAGATGACGTAGAATTTTATTCTAAAACAACTTCAAACTAATAACGTGAGGACACAAAAATACTTTCCTCCCGACGGACACTATCTCCTTACTGGGAACTTAGGATGAAGTTCACTAGGTGCCGGTACCGATCGCACGTTTTCAATGCTATTCTGTTTAGAGATATTTGGGTAAACAGGATTGCCCTATTTTCCCCTATATCTCTGTGATACAAGCTGCCATTTTCCTCTTATAAATTTTGAATGCATTAGGCAAGAGCAATTGACACGGAGGAAAATTGATACCGGTAAGAAGAAATTTGGACTTAAAACGGCCTATAAATGCGCTGATCACAATCGTCGGTGCAAGAAAATTGTCCCTAGGTTATTCGATCCCTAAATTACAGGAATAATCAATGTTTCAGTTGTTCTACTTTTATTCGTTTTCATCTAATATATCTCATGAAGCTACGATATTTGAGTGACATGGTTATTTTTCATTATAAAAATGTTTTAATTTGAACAGAATATATCAGATCGTAAACATGAACCACTTTTTAAAATACGTGACATTGAATACGTAACCAAACACATGGATATATTTTCTAATCACATATAAATAAATGAGGCAAGCGTAAAAAACATCTTGCAATTATCCAAAATCTAGTATTCTTCGAAGAAAAGATTATCACTTCCTGCTTTCCCAGGTTTTAAAATTAACTACGCACGTTTATTTATTTTGTTTTACTTATACTAATTCAAGAAACAAGAACCCAGACCATGAGAAATCGTTACTATACAAACAAGTTCTATATTCATAAGTACCTCCATCATGTTCGCCCATGACCCCGTTGCACCTTTCAAGAATATTACTATGGTTTAATAGAATGGTTTTATAGGTGTGTTTGTATATTTGACCTTTCAAGTTGCTCAAATCCACAAATGGCAAGTTATAAAGCATGCCTCACGTTGTCGAAAGACAAACCCTTTTCTGTTGATACAAAAACAAATTAAGGGGACTAGAAAGGTTTGAATTGATGAAATTGGAGTGAAGTTTGATCGTAGTTTAGGAACCCTGCAAATAATTTAGACTATTACTTCTTTTTTGAATTTATTTATCTGGGTTTTAGAAAAATAATCCGCATTAAAATAAAAATAATTTTAAAAAAACCACTTTTATAAGCATTCAATGTCCGTTGTACCTTTCAAGAATATTACTACGGTTTAATAGAATGGTTTTATTGTTTTATAGGTGTGTTTGTACATTTGACCTTTCAAGAGTTTCTCAAATCCTCAAATGGCAAGTTATAATACATGCCTCACTTTGTCGAAAGACAATAAATAAATAAATAAATAAACACTTTTCTTTTAACACAAAAACAAATTAAGGGGACTAGAAAGGTTTGAATTGATGAAAATTGAGTGAAATTTGATCGTGGATTAGGAACCCTGCAATTAATTTAGACTATTACTTCTTTTAAATACTTTCCTACAAAGTTGAAAAATGTTTATGAATTCGGTTCGTCTGTCTGTATTCTAACTTGCGTAAATATAGTCCGATTGCCATGAAAGTCAGATGTTATTGGGTATCACTATGGCATGATCGGTATTGAAGATGAAGTGTATAGCATTCACGGTTCATTTACAGACACTCAAAAAAATTCCATCACATTACAATCTATGGGGGAAAATTGCTTGTGGTGTACTTTAATGATGTTACACTATTTTAAACACGCTACAATTTATATATATATTACAGAGGTGTACTACACGGCGCTCACTGTAGAATAGGGTGTGCATATAACTTAACGTTTATTTACAGGGATACACAAAAGAATTTGGCTACAGAAGAAATTGAACTAATGAAGCCTATGAACAATTGCTGGAAGTACGTTTTCAGTTGTGATAAGCGTTTTTAAATTGGACTATTTTTTTAAAAATTATTACTTTGTGTGTATAAATTCTATGATTTTTATACGGGTCTGCACAAAAAGTTCTCAAGTACATTTCCATTTATTCACTGAAATTGCTGAATGGAAATTTTCAATTGTGCTATATTCGTTTAATTGAACTAACTTTTAACATACTATGCAGTATACATGTAAATCCATAGACCATATTCAGGGCTACAAAAAAAAAGTTATTTCTTCGACTACTGATTGTAACAGCATAGTAATTATGGTAGTGAGACCTGGACTACTACGCAAAAAGATGAAAAGTCACTATTATTACTTGGGAAAGGAAGATACTAAGACAAATATTTGGACCTAGGAAGGCCATACATAGCGTATCACGTCAAATATGAAGATTGAACAGTTATATAACGAAAAAGATATAATAAATATTAAAATAAGAAGAATGCAATGGTTAGACCATCTAATCAGAATGAGGGACGAGAAAAGCACAAAGAAGATACATATATAATGATAAATAAATTAATAGGGAAAGTATTGGTAGACACAGGAAGAGATGGATAGAACAGGTAGAGAAAGATCTAGCACAAAACCAATTTATAAATTAAAGGCTAAAGATCGGAAGGTCTGCATGGCGAGGTATATTGAGGGAGGTCAAAATCGTACATGGATTGTAGTACCATTGTGTATGTGTATGTATGCATGATTGTAATAGCAGAAATTGTGTTTTCAAATGCGTTATGTGTTTTTCAAATTGTTTATTTAGACATCATATTTCACCTTCATAAACTGTGAAGTTTTGTTACAATATTCTGAATGTGTTGGAAAGTTTCATAATCTATGCTTGATGCATGATTTTTCGTTCTTGTTGCATTTAATTATCTGGGTTTTATAAAAATAATCGGCATTAATGTTTAAATAGTTTTTGGAAAAACACTCTTTTATAAGCATTCAATGAAATCACGCCTTATATTTTATGGTGCAATTCATGATTTTTTCGAAAACTTTCCGTTACAATACATTAATTTGGCGTATGCACCGAATTCGATTATGAAAAACTTGCCGCATTAAAAAATATGTAATTTTTCTTCAATTTCTTTTTTAAAGTAGGACAAGAGAAAAAAAAATGTAACGTTATTTAAACTATCTTTTTAGGATTTTTAAATTGATTTCTCAACGTATAATCGTAAATTATTTAATATTAAACTATTAAATAGAGTCAAAAAACTGTATTAAACACGTGTCGTGAAGGAAATTTTCACCTTGTTATTAATAAACAATATAACATACCGGGTGTCCCAAAAAGGACTGACTGATTTTAAAATTCAATAACTTGCAAACGGTGACAGATATTAAAAAAATTCTTGCAGGAGGGTTATGCATAAGGTCAAAAGTTTTATTACAGTGATTTTCAATTTTAGTTAGATTTACAAACAATAGATGGCGCTGTAAGCAATAGTCGCTAAATTCAGGCTCGATTTTTGGTACTTCGTGGCCCGGATAATACATTTCCATCTCCTTTTTCTGCATGGAACAAGATAAAGGACCAGAAATCGAGCCTGTATTTAGCGACTATTGCTTACAGCGCCATCTATTGTTTGTAATTCGAACTAAAATTGAAAATCACTGTAATAAAACTTTTGACCTTATGCATAACCCCCCTGCAAGAATTTTTTTAATATCTGTCACCGTTTGCAAGTTATTGAATTTTAAAATCAGTCAGTCCTTTTTGGGACACCCGGTACATATAACTAATTAAAAGGTGACTCAAACATATAAAAATATTTATTGCAACCCAAATGTTCATTAAATTAGAATGAACATTTAACACATTAAATGAACATTCGGGTTGCAATAAATAATATTTTTATATGTTTGAGTCACCTTTTAAGTAGTTATATGTATGTTATATTGTTTATTAAAGTATTAATTGATAAAAGTGTGTAATTTTTTTTTATTTCATTCTTCATTTTTGCTTAAAAATATAGAGGGAACGCGCAATGCAGCCAACGGTCAATAGCGAAATGGCCAATGGACCTTATAATATAATGTATTATATATAGGAGCCCTAGTGTCTAATAAAAACAGCGGAATCGAGAATTTCCAGTATGGATGGCATAACCAAGAAGATAAATGAAAGGGACTGTGCAGTATGCATATTCCATATATAACGTTATCACTTGGGGTTATGAGGGGGGTGGGTCTGGAGCATGATATCATAAGATATGTCTAGGGAGAGGGGCGATTAGTCTTTTGATATCGTTATCAATATCATTACTGATCGAACCAAAGTTTTTTCTTTCTTGTTCTTTAACTCAAAATAGTGTTTTTTAGTCTGTCATTTATTTTTATCAAAATACAAAAGGTAGTATTACAATCATTAAATGATTATAAAATTATTTAATTACAAAACGTAGAATACCTCAATATTTGACATCCCTATTCTTCTGTCATTATGTGTATGCATATATAATCCGCTGTTCGAAAAACTAGGTCTGGAGTACGTTTTAAATTACACTTGTTGTGTTTATAACGTGAAGAAAAGAGAAAGAATGTTGTCCACCTGTTTTTTTTTTTATAAGATGTTCTTGTCAACCACCACCTCACCCCACCCTCCTGTGCTGGGGCAAATTCAAGGAGACTGTTGAATGCATTATGTAACAAAAAACTATTTCTTTTAAGTATTATTTGATATAAAGTTATTTTATATATAATATACAGGCCCCGATTACCGAATAGGCACGTGAAGCACATGCTTCCCTTAGAAAATTTTGAAAAGGTGCGAAATTAAGAAAACGGGGACCCCAAATTTTATAGTGAATTAAGTCCATTCCGAAATTCTATCTAATTCTAGAAAGAGCTTAGTGTGAAGGTGAGCATCGGAGGTATAAGAGGAGATGGAGAGGAAATTAAAGAAAATGTAGCCAGACTTCGAAAAATCGTCAAATACTTGATAAATCATTTAACAAGCCACTCAAAGCCTTTCCTTACAGAAAAAAACTTCCCTAAAATAGAGGTCGTATACTGATGAGCATTTCTGAATTATTGAATTTTCGGGACAGTTAAAATTGCGGTTGCTAGATCAACAATGGCTAGCAATGGCAGAGCGTTTAACATCACCATTTTTTTACACTATTTTTATACTCCTCAAGACCAAGCGAACCTTAAAAGGTAAGGTGTCTTGGTTTGGCCTATATACATTTTATCACATTCACAGGATATTTTCAAAATCCCCACTCTACAAGACTGGCTATTAGATATTTTAGGTTTGTAACTGATTTATATACATAAAGTATAAATTACTTAAAAATTGAATTTCATCAAGATTTGAGGAAACTTGTCTGCTAATTTTAAGAAAATATCATTGGATAATTACATTCTTATTATGAACAGGGTTGGCGTTGGAATAGGTACATTTAATGAGCTTATTATGAACTGAATCAACGATTTTATTTGGAAAACCCCGACACTCTCCTTCACATGTATGCACTTCCTACCTGTTTCTGAATGAACTAATTGCTGCTTTTTCATTGATCTCCTTGGTTATATTCATCCATACCAAGAATTTTTGACAGCGCTATATTTACACTTACCACCATTTCACCTTTGACCGTGCACTGCATTTGCTTGCTTCCAATATACTTTCTTTTATCCTCAATAGAAGAAAATATTGTACTCGAAATTTTTTTCGACTTCCTGTTTTCGACGGATTTATCCGTTTTAGAGATCAGAGATCCCCCCAAAACATGTTTGTAGAAAATGTCTGTCTGTCCATGTGTCGCCATTGTACCATCAAAGAGTGAAGTTATGCATAGAATTAAACCAATTTTTTTGTGTGTGTTTCTGACTATGGCGAGAAGGTCCTCCCTTAATTTGCAAAAATTCCGACGGAAAAGTGAGGTTTAATAGTGATTTTTGTGCCATTTTCATTATTGGGTCATTCCATGTCAAATCAACCAGTGACTCAACCTGACCATTTCAGATTTCAATGAAACTCTCAGGAATCATTCTCCCTGATGATATAAATGAGAATATATTTTTATAATTTTTTTATCACATTAAATTTTCATACAATTAATTATTTAAATTTTGAAAAATCATCATTTTTTGGGTTGCATAAATTTTTCAATTTTGAATTTCTCAAGTTCTATCAAGCATACAGAATTTTATGACCTCTCATTTTAAAGAGAAATTTATAAGGTTTAATTTGATACCCAAGTTGACTATGCTCAGTTAAAAAAAATAAATTAATTTTTTTTTTAATTTTAAAATTAAAAAAAATTTCAGATAGTGTTTTAAAAAAAAAATGTATGTTTGTTGTAATATTATAAACTTAAATTTCTGAAATTTTTAGAGTGGGATCTCAATGGAAACTGAAAATTACCATTCAAATAACAATCTAATTCTAGCTATTTTGTTATTTATGTATTATTTGAATGGTAATTTTCAGCTTTTATTTCATAACTCTTGATCCCATTGAGATCCCACTCTAAAAATTTCAGCTTATAATATTACAACAAACATACATTTTTTTCAAAATTTTTAAAAAACACTATCTGAAATTTTTTTAAATTTAAAATTTAAAAAAAATTAAATTAATTTTTTTAACTGACCATAGTCAACTTGGGTATCAAATTAAAACTTATAAATTTCTCTTTAAAATGAGGGGTCATAAAATTCTGTATGCCTGATAGAACTTGAGAAATTCAAAATTGAAAAATTTATGCAACCCAAAAAATGATGATTTTTCGAAATTTAAATAATTAATTGTATGAAAATTTAACGCAATAAAAAACTATAAAAATGTATTCTCATTTATATCACTGGAGAGAATGATCCCTGACAGTTTCATTAAAATCTGAAATGGTCAGGTTGAAAATTGAAATTTTTTGGTTGATTTGACATGGAATGACCCTTATTGTACCATCGAAAAGTGTATGAAGTTATGCGTACAATTGAACCAAATATTTTGTGTATGTGTTTGGCAATGCTAAGTAGGTCCTCCTTGAATTTGGAGATATTTCGCCGAAAGGGGGGGCACTGTAATAGCGATTTTTGTATAACTTTCTAGATTTTTCTTAGTTCTATTGTACACTGGCGGGTCGTAAAGCGACAAGAACTTCGCATCATGATAACCCGGCTCTTCGCGAACAGCTGATGTAGAACACAATAACGAAAAACTATTGATTTCAATAAATATCATGATCGAGATTAACTCGTTTTTACTCCGATTAATTGACTGAAGCAGAAATTTAAGATGAAAGTCAAAGTTGGAATAGTATTGAACTAATAACATTGAAGTGTTTACATGTGCAACTACTTTTTGAAATTATTAAGATGCATGAGATAAAAGAAAGTTTTGGGTTTTGCATACCTAACTAGTTATGCATCTGCTTTCTTAACCATTGAAAAGATGATGGAGCTTTAGAAAATCCGAAACAGCTGTCTGTCTTTTTTAACATCCATAATTTCGTTTGTGCTCTTGTCACATTGTATATTCGTTTCTTGATATATCGGCACAAATTTCACTCTGTCTCCTTTTTAACAGGATTATTTAGCAAATCTCCATTATACATTCGTATAAGATGGTTCTTTAATATCTGATATCAATATAAAAAAGAAAAAAAATGTAAAAAAAGGGAAAAAAAACTGCTAGATAACCGTCTGCGTTTTTAACAAGTAAGAAAAATCATGCGTTATGCATAGATTATGAAACACTTTCCAATACTTCCTGTATGTTTTAACAAAACTTCGTTATTTAGGGAAATAATGTATATAAAAGAACTAAGTAAACATTTTAGGAAACGCATAAAACATTTGAAAAACTGATTTCAGCAGTTACCATACATATCAAATATGTATTCCAATTCTTTTGAACAGCTCTGTATTTGATCTGTAGGTTGACATATATTCTATATAATGGGAAAATTTAGTTTAGCAAGAAAACGAATAACAGGAATAACAGGTTGAAATTTCTCTTTCAGCAATTTATACTAATAGATGGAAACATACTTGTATACTTTTGTACAACCCTGTAGTTAACCTAGTATCTTTATTACACGCCACTATTTAGCTAAAGTTTAATTCAAAGTAAAACACTCTTAAAACTAATTGAATCACATTTTCAGAAATTATCATTTATAGATGGCCATGTATCCAATTCTTTGCGTGACGCTGTATATAATTTTATCATGTTTTATAATTTTATCTACAAACATTTCTTAGTAAACAAAATGCAGTTAGGCGTAACAATTTAAAAACCACCTTTAAGCAATTTACAATCATACCCTGTAACCATTACGAATTATTTTGTGTAGCCCTGTATATGAATTACACCATTTATACACATCATATACAATGCACAAATATAGTGAAACATAAAAGCGCATAACATAATTAAAAATGCATTTCCAGCAATCATCGCTACCGTACAATAGTTCGGATACAATATAGTATCTGGAATCTTTTGTGTGTCCCTGTAAATGCTATGCACTTCGTATTATACATGAAATAAGTTATAGTAAACCTCAGCGACGTATATCAATTCCATTATACATGAAATAATTTAACATAATTAAAATACGCCGGAAAAAATTCCCTCCACCCGTATATCATTATGTAACGGAATTCGTGTGTCCCTGTAAATGAATAATATTTATTCTTTTCAGCGCATATTCTACGGAATGCATATTTTAGTGCACTTGATAAATGCATATCACTTTTATTGTGTTTGAAAGCGTGTAATATCATTAAAAATCATTTGAAACGATTCTTTCCCATAGGCCGTAATGTAATGGAAAACTTTTGATTGCCCCTGTAAATGAACTAAACATGCTACAAACTTCATTTGCAATAGGGTTCGTGCTATGGTAGAGGACACTAACATCCAAAAATTTCAGAACGATCCGAGTATATTTACGGGAGTTAGAGCGCGTACAGACGGACAGACAAACCGAATGCATAAACACTTTTCAACTTTGTTGGAAAGTGTTAAAAACACAAAAAGTTTTTAGAAGTCTAACAATTTTCATTATGCATCGATGTCAATTGTCAACCTTTAGGTTTTCTTCAAATCAAATTTCATATTCCAGAAAACAAATTTTATTTAGCAAATGTGGTCAAGTAAGTTTCTCATAAAAACAACACATTTTACTAAATAAATTTTGTGGGTTTGTTTGACTTGGGGGGGGGGGGGGTAGGGACTACAAAAAATTGGAATGTTGTCAGCTATGATTATATAATTCTATGCAATTTATTTCTGTATTACAAATAAAGTGTGCGGAAATTGGGTGGGATGGAAAAAGAATCAATTTTGGCACTTCAGAAGTTTAATAGTCTGTAGGTTAAAAGGGGCCATACATTAATAACAAGTTCATACTTCAAGAGGTCGGGGGCAGGACCACAAAGTATGTGAAACAGTGGGACAGAGAGAGGGGAGGATGCGATATCCCTTCTAAAATATGAATACGATTAGGTAGGCATTGTTTGTAAGCAGAATAATAAAGTTCATAAAAAATATGCATTTTTAGTCAGGTAGTATTCGTTGAAAGGATTATGTTCCAGATTTATCTCCGGATATGTTTTCCTCGCCTCAAGGCAAAAATAAAGAAAATATGACAAACAGAATGGACCGGGTTGCGGCTGCACAGACCTTCAACTCATCGAATTGACGATTTAAATTCCAGGATTAGACAGAACTAGACTAGCATATTAAAATGCAACTAGTCTGCCGATTCATATTTTGGTGAAAACCACCTGCAGACTGGAATTTAGTGGCAGATCGGTAAACTTATTGTGTTTTCCTGCACCCAAAGGTATGAAAATATGAAGGTCTGGGAGCAGGAAAACACAATGATAAACCTACCGGTCACCCACTAAAATCGGGTTTGCAGGTGTTTTCCACCAAGATATGATTTGGCAGACCACTTGCATTTTAATACGTGAATCGAGTTTTAACTAATCCTAGAATTTCAGCAGTCAACTGGATGAGGTGATGGTTTGTGCAACCGCTTCCTCCCGGTCCAAGAAGGGGTTTGGGCTGGGTTGATTTTTGACCGCCAATTATCAATACGAGGGCTATAGGCCCAAAGGGGGGGGGTGCCCTTCGTGGAGGTCTTTCTAAGGGAATTTAACCCGTATTTACGCTTGGAAATTCAAGGTTCGAAGAAAACCACAAAAACTCCGAACGATTAGGCCGACGGGCGCGATTGGGTACAAACTCAACACCTCCCCCGTCTACCAGCTTCGAAAGCAGAACCTCTCGATCACTGGTGCCAAGAAGGGGGAAAAGGTATATATAACATCCCATTAATAAATAATATCAAAGAGTGGTATGAAAGTTCAGGAACTCAATATGATTAATGTATTACAGCTAAGAAAAGGTGAGAATTTTTCAAAGATTGATTTTCATTTGCAACACATTTTTGAAATATTCAAAAAACAAAAATAATCACAACGTCCTTTAAATCAAAATTAACAGTTGCGGAAAATGAATGTCACAACAAGGAAGAGTACATCACTTGAGTGTAACAACTGCGACATAGAAGCAGGGAGGGGTAAAAAAATAAATATATGGATGACACTAATAATATAAGTCATACCGAGAAATTCATTTGTTTTGCATCAAAGATATACTTTTGAAATTGGTTTCTTCCATCTGTACCAAGCGCTTATATCGCAAAATGTGATTCTGATGAACTGATATATTTTAAACCTGAATATTAGACATATTATTCAGATAAAATCCGTATTGCATAATTTCATGTTTATATTCATGTGCTATAGGGGAAAATAACAATATCCTTTGTTATACTATTAAATAGATTTCTAACTTTACAATAAACAATGCAACTTTACTATAATTGATGTTATTAAATGTACCATTCAATATGTAAGAAGGGGAACGACGAAAGAGGGTGCTTAATATTTGAGGCTAGCGAACTGGTGTTTTTGCGTCAGTGAAGTAATGTTAATCGTATGGTAGAAATTTAAGGTAATTCGTTTGCATTTTAATATTTTTAAATAATTTTTCTTTTCGTTGTCTAGCTGAGATCGATCGACACAGAGGCCGTTTACTTTTTCGATTTTGTTTACAATTTTTATTATTATTATTATTAGGTTACTTTTACTTTCGGAACCGGTTTCGAAAGTGAAAGTATTCTCATTTAAAAAAAAAATCTGCAAAGAAAATTGAAAAAGTAAAAAACAGCCTTTGTACAGACGTCCTCTGCTAAACAATGCAAAAAATCGTTTAAAAATATTAAAATGCAAACGAGCTATGTTAAAAAATTTCTTCCACAGGATTAACATTAGCGAGCGAGTGCCTTTGAGTGAGCGAAGTAGCCCCTTAATCCAGTTTAGGGTGGAGGGTTATATTATATCCCACTTAATTTTAATCAAGATTGGAGCCAGAATTTATCAAAAGAATTTTACTTTTTAAAATTTTGATGAAAATTCTTTGTAAATATGCATTCCTTATTTCCAAATATTAAAAAAAAAAAAAAAATTCTGGTGAGAACTCAACATTACAGAAAAAAAATTACTTGCCCCTGAAAAGGTAAGTCCAAATCTACTCTGATGTTGATTAGCAGAGCAATAGCTAGACAGGAGCAAGGGGGCCGAGTCCCTCCCACTCCCTACATTTCATAACCTTTGAAAACTCACATGATTTACATTGCATTAAAATTTTTGTAATAATTTTTTTTTTTATAACAGGGGGCGTTATTTATCCTCTACTTATGTCTACATTTATATATCATTAAAGTAGAGAAAGACAAGCTGTGAATTAGCCCCACCAAAAAAATTCAAAGCTCCTTAGGACTCTGCCAACTACTTACGACTTGGTAATTTTCAAACCACCCAAAATACTAAATATTATAAACAAACTGAATAAAGGAAGATTATATCAAGCTAGTAAAATTCGTAACATTTCATTATTTCATAATAGAACTTACCTTTACAGAAGGATTGCAAGCTTTGTACATTTATCCCTTTATTAATTGAAACTAAGCAACAATAACTAAGCAACTATTATAGCACCACCCTACGATGTTTACTCACTCCGCACATGAGAAAACATATAATAAAAGGCAGCTACCGGATCAAAAAAAACACGTGAGAAACCGGTATTTTTTTTTTTTTTTTTTTTTTTTTTTTTTTTTTTTTTTTTATCATCACCTGTTACAAAGATTTCGGGGAAATCGACTGAAACTTCCTCTACTATACTTTTAGGGTGCGGTAACAGTGGAAGTTCTTTTTTCCTCTGAGAGAGAAATATCATGTCATTCACATTCCCATCATATCTTGATCGTTCACCTTGATCTAAATATGCGAGAGATGTTGCTTTTAGCAAATTAATTTTACGAATCATTAAGAAACAATTAAACGGATTAAATTTCTGACATCAAATCAAAATGCATTCATCGACAGTTATTGAACCATTTTATTGCATGACAAATTACATCGAACACTTTAGAAATACTTTGAATTTGTCGAATATTTTTAGATAATGAAATTTTCATCAAATTTCAAAATGTTACTCCTTTTTTTCTAATTTTTTTGTTTGGAAATTTTCACACAATTTTTATAATACTACAGCCACCAAATTTAAGCTATTGTTTAAGCAAATTTTTGTTAACCCCTTGGGGACGAGCGACCGGTATTCGTGCCGCGTAAGGCGCTCAAAATCGACGATTATTCTCACCAGTAAATTTTTATTGTAAATTTTGCCTTATTTAATCCGAGCATTTTCCAGATTGAATTACGCAAAAATTTCTGTTTAAAAAACAGGTGATTAAAGATTAAAAATTCTGTAAAAGACGCTCGTCCCGAAGGGGTTACTGGTAGTTCGGAACAAAGAGGAGTCCAAAATATCACTATTTTACTTTAGGTTAAAAAAAAAAAAAGTAAGCAAGACTTTCTGTAATAAATTTCGCAAACCTTATGTCAATGCGATATTTAGATCAAAAGATTCCCTTTTCATGCTGTACAGATTGTAATTGTTTAAGGAGTAGTAATTAAAAGTTTTAATTCATATATTTTATAATGTATTTTCTCAAGATTCGTCATATTTAAATTGATATACAGTAAAAGACCACAAATCCGTACAGCTTGGTTAAAAGCATTCTGCGGATCTGAGAGTTTTTGTGAATTACAGATCGTGTTTTATTTTAACCCTTGTTTGCATTATATATATATACATACACACTACACACATATACAGGGTGTCTACAAATTAGGTGGGCAATTTCGTAAGTTAAGAACTTCCGAAATCTTAAATGAAATTAACTAGTTGAAAGTCAGACTAATAGTAATGTTGCCGAAGTTTATTCATAGATGGCGTTAGGTGTCATATCTGACGCTATCGCTTAGCGAACGGGGGTGTTATTCAATGGCCACCACGATCACAAGATCTTTCACCTCTTGATTTCGGTGTATGGGGTTTTGTAAAGGAACAAGTGTACAAGCCGCCACTTCCTGCATCCATTCCTGAACTAAAATCAAGAATCTGCACTGCAATTAATTTGATCGACGAAAACATGCTGACAAATCTGTGGCAAGAAATGATTTACACTTTAAAATAACTTATTGATTTTTATAATAAGATCCACAAAAACTTAAGACACCATAAAATATAGTAATGCGCTGATCCTTTCGAAAGAACAGTCTTTCTTCATCAGGTGCAAAGTACACGTCCTTCTACTTTAAAAGCAAAGTAGAATTTTTCAGGATTTACACGATTTTTGAGATAGTCATATCTCAAAAACTAATGCATGGAATTTCATCAAACGTCATATTTTCTTAGACCTTGACATAAGTAAGTGCTGATTAGGTTTCCGTGTAACTGATAGAGCAGATAGCGCTGCTATGCTGCATTTTTCATGATTTTCGCAATAGCCATGTCTCAAAAACTAATGCACTGAATTTTTTCGAACTTCATGTTCCGTTACACTTTCATATAAATAGATGCTTATTAGACTTGGATGTATAGTAATCAACAGATGTCGCTTTTATGCTGTTTGAGTTAGGGACTTTGGTTGCAGACATCTAAGAAGGTGGGTGTCGAAATTCAATGATTTGTTTGAAAAATGTAATGTTTATATCTCCTCTTTACATGAACACCATTCAGCGAACCTATACCTTTTAAATTCTCATGAGAGGCATAGATTGTAATATGCATATATATAGGCACAGGGAGGCATAGATTGTTGCATATTTAACCTTGGTCCTGTGATAGCAAAAGCGAATTCTGAAGTATTCGCATGTATAAGGTAGAAGAAAGTTTTGGGATTGGCACATCCGACTATAGTTTAATTGTTGAAGGCAGGCAATGTAAACTGCCAAAGTGTACAAAATAAGGTAGGAAATAAGTTTATATCAATGAAATGTATTAATATGATTATTTTTAAAAAAAAAGTATTTAAAATTTGAAAAAAAATTTCCCGTTTGGGCATTTTTTTCTTCTAGCAAGATCATTACACATAAAAAAGAAAAGTGCCCAGCTAAACTGGTGGCATTGAGCTCACAGGCTATTCACACTAATTGTATATTATACTCTTATTTTAAAGAATAATGCCCCTCAAAAAAATAAGTGAAGGGGAATTAGCCCCCGTTTCCCCCTTTATACTTAACCAGTAAACCTAATAATCTAATCAGGGAAGTTCCTTAATATAATAAACCGGTATACCAAATTTGGAGCAAATCGAATAATTCTGCATGAAAAACCCGTTTATCTAAATTAAGGGGGACTAGCCCCCTTTCCCCCCTTTATCCTTAACCAATGAACCCCCAAAACTAATCAGGGAAGTTCCTTAACATAATAAACCGGTATACCAAATTCGGAGCAAATCGAATAATTCTGCATGAAAAACCCATTTATCTGAATTAAGGGTGGTGGACTAACCCCCCTTTTCCCGCTTTATCCTTAACCAATGAACTCCCAAAACTATTCAGGGAAGCGCCTTATCACAATGAACCTAGAAAAAAATTTTGAAGCAAATCGGATGTTTCTATCAAGAGTTATCGCGTTACGTACATACATACATACATACATACAGAACGGGCGGGCACATTAGCGCTCAGGCTTTGATAGCCTGTGAGCTAAAAACTGTATATCAATATTTTTATGCAAAGGACAAATGATGTGCAATATTTTTATTTTCATTTATTTATTGAATCGTCTAGGTTATTTACAAATACTGGATGTGCATTCCAAATGCTACTCGCCTTTTAATTTTTTCGAAATTCTTGCAATTTTTCGGTTTCCAGGTAGGCCTGGGCCTTAAATCGATTTAAAGCTTACATCGGAAACCCGATTTAACCATTGGTCTTAAATTGATTTAAGCTAAAATCGGAAATCGCGATTTAGCTAATGTCAAATCGCGATTTAGCTAATGTCAAATCGCGATTTAGCCATTGTCTTAAATCGCGATTTAGCCATTGTCTTAAATCGCGATTTAGCCATTGGCTTTAAATCGATTTAAAACAAAATACTGATTCAGAGCTAACATATCGGAAAACCGATTTATCTACTTTGATGTATCTACCACTTACATGCCAAACTGGTGTTAAATCGATTTAGGACGACCCGATTTAAGCAAACATCGCAAGCCTCCATGCTTTCCGATTTAAGAAAAAGACGATTTAATGAAAACAAGGCAAGCTGGTGTTAAATCGATTTAGCAGGATCCAATTTAAGAAAAAAGGCGATTTAAGAAAACGATGATTTAAGTAAGAATTGATATTTATTTATTTATTTTGTAAACAAGATTCAGAGCTTACGATATTGGAATGTGTATTTTTCAGAAATTAAGAACTTATATAGTGGAAAGTTGAAAGGAAAAAGTAATGTTTAAATCTTAAAATACAAATTCATCGAATTTCAATTTATATGCTAATGCAATCTTTTGATGATAAATTAAGTTTTCACATATTTGAGTAATATTGCAATATATATTTTTTATTTTCCAATATTCTGTAATTAATTAAAATGTTTTAAAGTAAAATCCTGCATTGTTTCAAAAGATGGTTTTCCTGAAATTCATTCAGCATTTATAGGATTAAAAATAATAATAAAGTTTTATATTTAAAATCCAAACTCATCGACTTGCAGTTTATACTTTTATGCATTCTTATGATGAAAAATTCATTTTTTACATGTTTTAGTAATATTTTAACATTTTATTTTTATTTTCTATTATTTTGTAATTAATGAAATTATTTTAAAGGTATAGTCATGCATTGTTTTGCGTATCACTATTTGGCCGTGATCCACATTAAATATTTTTCTTTTTCTAATAATATTTTTTTCCTGAAATTGATTGAGTATTTATGGTTGGAAAAAAAAAGAATAAAGTTTCATATTTAAAATCCAAATTCATCGAATTTCAGTTTTTATTTTTATGCATTCTTTTAATGAAACATTCATTTTTCACATGTTTGGGTAATATTTTAATACATATTCTTTATTTTCTATTATTCTGTAATTAATTAAAATATTTTAAAATAGTTATGCATCAGATTTGACATCCGATTTCAATGCCAGTCACATGGATTGAGTATCTTGCTGAAATTGATTCACTATTTATATCCAAATTCATCCATTTTTAGTTTATATTTTTATGCATTATTTTCATGAAAAATTAATTTTCATATGTTTAGGTATTATGGGAATATTTTAGTTTTAATTTATTATTATTTTGTAATTAATTAAAAATACTTTAATAAAGTTCTGTAATGAGTCAAGTAACTTTATTTTTACAGCAGAATGAGGGAGGGCTGGAGGAGGCATTGATTAGATTTTTCTGCAGATCTGCGATTTTTTGCTTTTTTGACATTTTGTTATCATTAAAAAGAGATATATTTTAAGATTATATTTTATCACTAATTTTAAAGATGGCAACAACCACGAAAAAAACCCAGCAATTTCAGTGATGTGCTCCAAGGGTCATACTTTCAATCCTTCTACATCCGCTATATAAATGTCAGCATTTATGTTAAACAAATCTTATTTTAATCTAAAAGTTAAAAAGATATAAAATTGCACCTTATTTCTCATATCTCACTCCCCCCACCCCTTTTTTTTACTACTTTTCTCATCATGGTAAATGAATAGTTAAATTCATCATTGAAGTCTTTTAATATGCTTCTGTTTTACCTCAGTAACTTTTTAAATCTGTGTCTGTAAAAGAAAAAAAAAGTATGTAGGCTGTTAGCAATGAAGTGCTATTTGAGTGGGCTAGGAGAAGCCCCCCCCCCCCCTTAAGGAATTTAGATTGTAGCATGCATAACAAGTCAGACAAAAAAAAAATCATTTTCTTTTATATTACTTCTTATAGAATGAGTTTATAAAATGTATTGCAATAGGTCACTAATTTTTAAAATGGAAAAAAAAAACTAGTGTTTTGGGACATTCAAAGCTTTTTTATGTGTAAAATATAACTCTTTTCAAAATTATTCGACAAATTAAAAGCTAAGTATACTAAATAATACAGGAGGGGGGGGGGGGGCACATAAAGATCGTATTTTGTTACTAAAACTTAAAAAATAGGCTTCCATATTCTAAAATAAAATCGGTGTTAAATCGCGATTTAGCACTAAATCGCGATGTTGGATGGATGATAAATCATTTAAGAAATTTCTACATCGCCCAGTCCTAGTTTCCAGTTTATGATGGTGTTGCACCGAGGCGATTTTTGTAATCACATCATTCTAGGCGAGATTTTGTCAGCATCTCTGATACCTTTTAAAGAAGCTATTAAGTTTTAATCAAGCATTTTGTCTATTTTCCGCCACTTTATTTTTTAGCGCCCTGGGCGATCATTTAACCTTGCTTACTTATTGTAGTAAAACTCATTGTTAAACTAAGAAAGTTCTTTTGAGGTTAGAGACTCCATATAAATGTTTATCTGAAAGTATATTAATTTTTACATTTAGGGTAGACCGGGCTAGTTGGCCACAGGGGCATGATGGCCCAGTCGCAATATTTTTTTTAACTTTGCGTTAGATAACATTGTCAGTCCAGCCAAGTATGTGTTTCTTCGCTTTCCTCCTCCAACATAAGCACCATTGAAGTCGGAGCGTCCGTTAAAGAATTATTGACAATTTTCAAAATTTTGCAAAGGTGAGTAAATTTCCTCTCTTATAAATAATCGTTTTTTATTTGTTTGTAAATTACATTTTAGATTTTGATATATAATAATTCAGAAAAATAATTGTTCGTAGTTATTGTAGGGCATGTTTTTTTATTGGAATACTTTCAGAATAATTCATTAGAGTCATGAAAAACAAAAATGGCGATACGGGGTTAGTTGGCCCATTTGGCACGGGCATGTTGACCCGCAACGGATTAAGGGAAATGTGATTTTCTTTTTCCTTATACAACCTCCCCCCCCCCCCCCGCACACACACACTTTTTGTTTTTAATTTCTTTTTACTGTAAGAATTGCTCCTATCAAAAGCTTGTCAATACAAAAATTGTGAATAATATTAAGAGGATTTATGATAAACTTAAGTGAATTTGATATCTTGTAAATTGACAAAATTTTTTATTTTAATTTAGGAGGCTATATTGTGTTTTCGTTCGAAAGAAATAAAAATTAAGATTTCGTAAAATTTTGATCATTTCTTAAACGTTTACACTATCAGAACATTAAAAAGTGACGTGGGCCAACTTACCCCGCAATCGGGGCAAGTTGGTCCAAGCGACTTGGTGTCAATTTGAGCTTCTAAACTAATACTTATAGTTAATATTTTCAAACTTCACTATTGTGACTTCTTCCTGAAAGTACACTGATAGTGGTAACATAAAAAGAAATTTAAAATGTTGAATTGTAATTTTATAAAAATTATTAGAAGAAAAAGCGGGCCAACTAGCCCCGGTCTACCCTACTTACTGTAAATTCATCTCTCTATTCTAAAAAAAAGTAACTACCGCTGTCACCGCCGCCGCCGGTTTTGAATTTTTTGTGACCGGAGGTCTTTCTTCGTTAATATTAAGAAAAATAATGCATACAAAAATATGAAAATCGGTGGTTTTATACAGAAATGTTTGATAAACACGCTGAAGCAGACAGTTTTCAAATCGAAGAATTATTTTAAGAGATATTTAATGCTAAAGTAGGACAAAATCGTTCCACTAAAAAAGTTTTATAGCAGCAAAAACTATACATGGCAGTGTAATCATTTTTAGATCATTTTATGCATTAGAATTTGCCGGAGTGCAGATTGTATTAATTTTTTTATTTTGACTCATTTTTTGAGGTTTTATTTCTATTTTAAATTCAAATTTTCAGCATTTCTAGAGATATTTTTTACAGATTTTAGAAAGTGATATTAATTTAAACTGTTGCCAACTGTATAAACAGCGGAAGCAATAATGTTTGCTTCAAAAAAAAAAAATATTTATACGTGTAAATAAATTAAAAATTTATTTACACGTGACTATTATAAACAGAAAAACAAACATTTGGAATTAGAATTAAATAATTATGTACAAAAAGCAGGAACTTATTAAAAATTACGTCATAAAAACTATAATTACACGGGAATTTTAAAAGAGAAAGGAATTTGTAAAATAATAAATTTATTAAAATGCGTTAGAAGTATTAAATAGGAGAAATTACGTCATATTTACGTCACATTACAGTTATTACATAAAATGAACACAAAATAATATTGCAAAACGGTTTAAATTTAAAAATTGCGCTAGACATTTATTTGATATTTTGAGAGGATACTTTTCAACTATTTTTGTTAGGAAAGCGCAAATAATATTTCATTTCTAACAAAAGTATATTAAAAAGAGAAAGAATAGTTTGGTCAAAATTACGTCAGATTAAAAACGATTAATTTAAAATGTCTCATTTAAAAGAACTTTCTTTTCGCTTTGTTAAAAAATACCAGGAGACAAAGACTCTGTTTACTTAATTCCTTTTATATTAGCTTATTTTGAAATTTTGTTACACTTGTCTACGTCATCAAGTTATTTTTATTTCGACGTTTTATTTGTATTTTTATTAATGTTGTACTTATTTATTTGTTCTTTCGTTATTTAAAATAAAAATTATGTCAATTTGTATAATTTGGCGAGTGGTTTGGCGATTTATATAATTTGGCGAAATTGGTCGACGGGATAATCAAGTAGTACCGCAGCGGATTTTGCGTTAAAATTCCCCAATCAAAGAGAAATGAATAGAAATTCGTTTATAGGTGTTTATTCGTTTATAGGTTGTATATAGTCTGCGGTGTCTGGACGGGGGTTGGCGAGCGTAGCTCGTAGGGGGCCGAGCCCCCTAGTTATGAAAAAAAAAAGTATTCAAAATATTCTCAGAATTGCATCATATTGGGTGATTAAAAATAAAGGCTGTTTCATTATCGTTTAAACCGCTGATGATAGAAACATTCTTCCTATCAGGGCCGAAACTAGGGGGGGGGGGGCAGAGGGGGCATGTGCCCCGGGCGCCAGAACAAAGGGGAGCCAAATGAAGATTATACCTTTGGAAAGGATCCTTTTCTTCTGATGGACTGATGGCTTCCATTATTATGAAACAGCCATTATGAATGAAGATGAAAGAGCAGCCGTAAAAAGTTAGAACTCTGATTTTCGGGTCAGAATGGGGGGAAAAAATGGCCATATTTTTTTTTTGCAAAAAAAATGGCCATATTTTTTTTTGCAAAAAAAATTATGGCCATTTTTTTTTCCCATTCTGACCCGAAAATCAGAGTTCTAACTTTTTACGACTGTTCTTTCATCTTCACCTAACACTTCATTCATAATAGCTGTTTCATAATAATGGAAGCCATCAGTCCATCAGAAGAAAATAACTCTGTGAAAGCGGAAACTCGGTTAGGCGGGACTCTACTGGATATGTCATTTTAAAAATGATCTTTAGAATATTTTTGTTGATGTTCAGAGGGACCTCTCCCTTGGATCCGCCACTGTAGATTACGTAGTTCAGTATTACATATTTTATGATTACATATTTTAAATTTTAAAATAAGTTGTCTATTATAAAATTAGTAAAATTCTCTTTGTAAATATACTTTACGGAAGAAAGGGGGGGGGGGGGGTCTCCAAAATCCATGTTTGCCCCGGGTGCAAAAAAGGCTAGTTTCGGCACTGCTTCCTATTGCAAAAAAGCATACAAATCAAGTACAGTTTTTTTCTATAAGTAGCTGTATATATATTAAAATACGAAATTTTATTTTTCGTATGGCTCCTGGATCCTAATAACTTTTGTGTTTAGAAACATAGTTCAATGCCTAGGAAGGTAATTTAAAAAATCCCATTTTTTTCACAGCCAAAACTTACCGAATTATGACATTTTGAATTTTATGAAATTTCAATGTTTACTACACTAAAAGCACTTATTTCCGTTTTAAGTGCTAGAAAACACTGAAATATATCGTTTTGGAGGAGAGGAGGGGGGTTCCCAAAAAAGTTTAGATGGGATAGTTTATCCGCTTCTGTGCACATGGACCAACAGGTGGCACTACTATGTTGTACTTTTCATAATAGAAATTAATTAGTCATATCTAAGCATCTATGGAATGGAATTGCATCACAGATTTAAGACGTTTATGTAAAATTGTGTTTCTTCAGTTTTGATCACTCAACAGTAGGTGCTGCTATGCTTTTTGAGATGAACATAATAACAGTAATTATATTTCTATTGAGTTGAAATGTAACGAATTATAGAGGCACTGTTTCGCTATGCTTAAAAAAAAAAAAGATCGCGATAATTTCATTTCAAATTCAAAGAAATGCATTAGAATGATATAGAAGAAAGTTTTGTAATGGTCACAGTAAAGTACACTCATGTCCAAAATTAAGGTCACAAACATAAAATCTGTAAAAACTGATGAACTATTCACTGTTTGGCCACGAAATTTGGCACAGAGGTATATTACAATAGGAGAAAGAATATAGCAACATAACAATATGGAAAAGATTTTAATTGTGATTTAAGATACATATAGTATGGTAGAGTACAGAAGCTATATGAAAAAGTGTTAAATCATGAATCAGAGATAAAGCATTTATCTCGGTAAAAGTCTGTCTAATATGGAGTGTGACCACCGTGCACTGCTATACAAGCCTCACAACGAGCTCTCATACTGTTTATGAGGATGTCAATAAGTCTTTGTGCCAACAACGCACATTCTTCCAAAATCGCGGCTTTTAACTCCTGGTGGGTCCTTGGAGGGGTGTTACGCTGTGAAATGGCTCTTCCTAGACCATCCCAAACATGTTTAATAGGACAGAGGTCCGGAGACCTCGAGGACCAATTCATATGGCGAATATTCTCTTCTTCAAGAAAATCATGAACAATGTGAGCTGTGTATGGCTTCGCATTACCGTCCAAAAACATGAAATCCGGGCTTGCATCACCTGGAACAACCTCACATAGGCTTCAAGGACCTCATCCCTAATGCCCGGTGTCCAGTCGTGTGTATCCCTTTAACTGTATCCAACAAAAGAACTCGGTTGTTGTGGAGCCCAAGACATCAGTCTTGGACACAACAAGAATGGGGCCATGTTCTTTATAGTGATGAGCCGAGATTCACCATGCAGAGTGATTCTCACCGAGTCTTCATCTGGAGAGAACGTGGAGCTCGCTATCATCCCTCCTACGTAAAATAAATCGACAGATTTGGTGGCAAAGGAATCCTAGTCAGGGGCGGCAGTGTTGGGCAGTTGTACACCGCTGCACGTCTTCGATGCGGGTACTATCAACGCACATCTCTGTAGGGATGATGAGGTCCTTGAAGCCTATGTGAAGTTTTTTCGGGTTGCCGTTGTGCCGCCCTTCATGCTTATGGACGATAATGCGAAATCACACAGAGCTCACATTGTTGAGGATTTTCTTGACGAAGAGGATATTCGCCGTATGAATTGGCCCTCGAGGTCTCCGGACCTCAATCCTATTGTGCATGTTTGGGATGGTCTAAGAAGAGCCATTTCACAGCGTAACACCCCTCCCAGGACCCGCCATGAGTTAAAAGCCGCGCTTTTGGAAGAATGTGCTTTGTTGGCACAAAGACTTATTGACATCCTTATAAACAGTATGAGAGCTCTTTGTGAGGCTTGTATAGCAGTGCACGGTGGTCACACTCCATATTAGACAGACTTTTACAGAGATAAATGCTTTATCTCTGATTCATGGTTTAACATTTTTTCATATACCCTGTATCTTAATTCACAATTAAAATATTTTCCATATTGTTATGTTGCTATATTATTTCTCACCTTGTAACATACCTCTGTGCCAAATTTCGTGGCAACACAGTGACTAGTTCATCAGTTTTCACAGATTTTATGTTTGTGACCTTCATTTTGGACATGAGTGTATGTATATACTTGTTTAGAAAGTTAGATGATATATAGGTCATTGTTGTATTCTTACACTCACATTAAAAATGAAATAAAACCAACAGCTGAAAATCCTTTTATAATTATAATAATCGCAACAAGAAGTGAATGCGCAATTTTGTAAACTGATTTCTGTATTTCTTGCACGTACTCTATGCATGTATGCCCTTAACTATTCGGTGGAAAGCAAATGAGCAATTTTGTTCATTTTTTAAAATGATCGCAATCTTCAGAAGTATACTACATATATATTATATATATAAAATATATATTAAGAAAGAGAAAATATTAACTTAACTTCATCAGTGTTTTTTTTTCCATTTCTGACAGCACTAAATATAGCGATAAATGCTACAAAATTTTCCCGAGGTTCTCCTTAATATATCGTTTTTGTCATTTATCAGAAGATTATTTACGATAAAAGATTGAAAGATTAATTTTCCGATGTGGGCTTAAGCTCAAAGAATTAAAAAGGGGAAATAAAAAAAATCGATTTATAAGTATATCAGCATACCTTTGGTATCAATGCATTTTTTTTTTTAATTTTGTTGGTTTGTCTATTTTGTTTGGTTATTTTTTATTTTCAAAGATATTAGTTTTCCCAAATGTTCGTGAATTCATTTTAGAGGACTCAATGCTGTCTTCTTAGCCTTTTGGTTTATGGTCTAATTTTCGTAATATTTAGATCACCACTATATTGGAATAGTAGAAAATATTTTCTCATTTGTAAATAACACAATTTTTTTCTGTAGTGCTATATTATCAACTCAAGCATATTATCGTCTAACATGTGCAGAAAAAGGAAAAAAAATGATCACTCCTACTAAATCTGCTGCAACTATCTCTCTATTCTAAAAATAAGTAACTACCGCTGTCACCGCCGCCGGTTTTGAATTTTTTGTGACCGGAGGTCTTTCTTCGTTAATATTAAGAAAAATATTGCATACAAAAATATGAAAATCGGTGGTATTATAGAGAAATGTTTAATAAACACGCTGATGCAGACAGTTTTCAAATCGAAGAATTATTTTAAGAGATATTTAATGCTAAAGTTGGACAAAATCGTTCCATTAAAAAAGTTTTATAGGAGCAAAAACTATGCATGAGAATTTAATCATTTTTAGATCATTTTATACATGTGAAGTTCCCGGTGTGTAGATTGTATTAATTTTTTTAATTTGACTCATTTTATGAAGTTTTATTTCCATTTCAGCATTTCGAGAGATATTTTTTACAGATTTTAGAAAATGGTATTAATTTAAACTGTTGCCAACTGTATAAACAGCCCAAACAGTAATGCTTGCTTCAAATTAAAAATTTATTTACACGTGACTATTATAGGCAGAAAAAAACATTTGGAATTAGAATTAAATAATTACATATAAAAAGCAGGAACTTATTAAAAATTACGCCATAAAAACTATATTGACACGTGAATTTTAAAAACGAAAGGATATTGTAGAATAATAAATTCACTAACATGCGTTAGAAGTCTTAAATAGGAGAAATTACGTCACATTTACGTCACATTAAAGTTATTACATAAAATGAACAAAAAGTAATGTTGCAAAACAGTTTAAATTTAGAAATTGCGCGAGACATTTATTTGATTTATTTATTTATTGAACAACAAATATATGATTTGTGTGCTTGACATGAGAGCCCGCTTATAAGTCAATGACCAATATCACCAAATTATATAAATCGCCAAACCACTCGGCAAATTATACAAGTTGACGTAATTTTTATTTTAAATAACAAAAGAACAAATAAATTAGTATAAAAATACAAATACAAAAAAAACGTCGAAAAAAATCACTTGATGGCGTAAACACATGTAACTTCCTTACAGCCAAGTGGATGTGACATTTGCGATTAACCATCATTGGCATTTAATCTTAGTCTGGCAATAGATTTTTGGTCGATGGGATAACCAAGTAGTACCGTTATAATTTACCACTCGAAAAATAAAAAAAAATGCTAACTGGCGAGTTAAAAAAAAAAAAAAAAAAAAAAAAAAAAAAAGCTATTGGCGGGATTTTAACCCAGCTAACATAAAAGTACCAAGAATTCTTTGCGATCATGGCAACTTTTATGTAGTTTTATTCGAAAAAATAACTTTGATTCTTTAATCAAAATGTAAACCTTTCTTATGAAAAACGAAGGAACTGTGGATGATAGTCACATGACTTATGCTATTATTATAGAGATTGTTTTCAGTTCTAAAAACAGCGCAAAGAATAATATTTCCTAACGATTAAAAATGTATTTACACATGTCTATTAAAAACAGAAAAAAACTTTAAAATTACTATTAAATGAGTACGTGTTAAAAGCAGGAACATATTGAAAATTATGTCTTGAAAATTGTATTTACACGTGAATATTAAAAGAGAAAGGAAACTTTAAAATAATAAATACATTAATATGCGTTTAACCCTTTCAGGGGCAAGTTACTTCTATTCGTAAAATGTTGAAATCAATGAATGTCAATAGAATTTACAACCAAATTTCGCAATATGAAAATGCTTTTGTTCACTTACTTGGACACCCAGCCAGGACGCCAACCGTTAGGCTAATGGACCGCATGTCCTGGCGGGAAAACCCTCTCCACCAATCCAGCTCCACCTCATCCGCCGGAACAGGCTTACCAACGGCAATTATTTAATCAAATAAAATAGAAAAACAAAAGCACAATCCTGTGCAGCATAGATTCCTGCTATGCCAACAAAAGTTAACAAAAACGCATGTTTATAGGTTCCATGCAAATATAATATAAAATAAAAACTAAGATTAACTAACCTGAATGAACAAAAATCGCATGTTTAGAGGTTACATGCAACTTTGGCAAAAACAAAATTAAACTAAGAAAACATAATTCGCATGTTTATGGGTAACATGCAACCAGTGGCGTATCAAAGTCCATACTGATAAAAAGTTCATGCATAATGTCTATACAAAGTCCCAAACTTTACGCACCACATTCACAGACAGAGTCAGAGAAGACGATCCTCAAAGTTCAGTCATTACACTTCAATATCCATAGTCATGTAACATCACGAAAATCTCAGTAAAAGGTCCACTTCAATGACCCTCTACCATCTCCAAAAGTCTGGAACACTGCAGCACCAATGTCGCACCTTTTTAAAAGCATATATCACTTCCACAGTGACCAACGTTCAGATTATCAAATGAATGGCACCCCAATCTTCCGTAGAAGACAGGAAGTCCCAGCTCAAAGACCATCATTCACATACTAATCACTGTCTGACAATTGTATAGGATAGTATATTCTGATAAATTAAACAATGGTTGTAGCATACTACAGACACAATATATGATATTTAAGAATTCTGAGTATTATTAAAAACAAGTCAGCAGTAACTGATGACGATCCATGCATAAGGACCAAATAACCACCCTATATTAGGTTTAAAACTTGTATCTTATGAACGAGTACAATTCATTAAGGACGTTATAGTTAGCACAGAGCTTTCTATAGTTTTCTTTACAAAAAAGAACTCTGGATATATTTTGGCGAACTGTAAGTGAGTTATTAAAATAGAAAAAATAAGGCATTTTGGGGCATCTTCCAAATAAATAGTGTCTAACATTCCCTTTATAACCACAGTCACAGAGGTCGCTATTTCTCTTTCCGATTTTCTTCAGGTACTCGGGAAAACTGCCATGAGCAGTAATAAAATATTGTAATAACTGGCCTGAACATACAAAGTTTTCATCCACCCTATTTAATACTGTATAAGTGTCTCTACCTTTACCACTATGCCTCCACTCTCTTTGCCAATCTTTTACCGTATTGATTTTGCAAATTCTCTTAATTAAGGTGACAGGAAAAGGAACATTCTCGGTAATATTAGCATTTTCACGATTAATAGCCTCTTTCGCAAGAGTATCTGCTCGTTCATTTCCAAGGGTTCCGACGTGTGCACGGGTCCACCCAATAATCACAATCTTGTCAGGATGCTGTATCAAATTAGTATAAATCTCCTTAATTATCAAATTTGCTGGAAAATTTCTTTGTAGAGCTAGAGTTGAAGATTTGTTGTCGGTATATATATAAACTTTCTTGTAATCGGTATCCAAAAACCAATTAATAGCATATTTAATCGCTATCAACTCAGCCTGATATATTGAGTTCATCTTATTTAACGAGATTTTAAAATCTTCAATAAATTCACCATACAGATAAACTGTATATGCGGCACCCACGCCAGCTATCATTTTCGATTCATCCGTGTACACGATGGGAACTTTCTGTTCTTTAATATCATCATCCGATTTATCTGTGATTTGTAGGTTATGCATTGCAGTATACTTAGGAAAATCATTTGTTGCAAGATTAATCATTATATTCTGTCTTTTTATTACTACATCCTCATATTTTATATTGTCCTTTCCAATCATTATGTCATATTTCTTAACCAGATATCTTAAACTAATGTGCAAAGGAGGGATTCCGTTTAGTACGCACAATGCATCCGTAGAGACTGTCCTGTATGTAGACAAGATGGTGAGAAGACCTAATCGCTGGCATGAGCTTAATTTACAAAGTGCATGTTCTTTCAAATCTCTGTACCAAACCTCAGCACCATAAACTATCTGCTTTTCTATTACTGTCTTATACCATATTTTTCGGAAGTTCGCTTGGAGTCCTCGATCCCGTTTATCTGTTTTCTTAATATTTGATGCCAGATCTCTAATTTTTTCTCTGATGTTTTCCAAATGTGAGATCCAATTGAACTTCGCGTCCAAAGTCAATCCTAGATAAGTGATGGTATCTTTAATTGGTATTGAGATGTTGTCAATTTTGAAGATGGGATGCCGATTTTCCAAAAGATATCTACCGAAAAGCATGCCCATGCACTTTTCCCTGCTTATCGTTAGTTTCAGTTCATTACTAATATCCGCAAACCACTTAATACGATCATTCATATTCCTCTCTAATTCGGCTCTGGTGTCAGCACCAGCAAAAATTTCGAAATCATCGGCATAGGACAGAATTTCTTCAAACTTGATCCTGTATTTCTTCAGTAAATAATCGGCGACAATCAGCCACAACAATGGGCCAAGGCAACTGCCTTGGGGACAGCCCTTAAAAAGTGCGAACCAGATGATTCCGTTCGTAAAGCTGAATCCAATTCGTCTATTGCTGATGTAGTTCTTCAAAATCCTTTTAAGATAATCCGATATCGGTAAACCATCAATAATTTCCGCAAGTGTCATCCAATCCACCGCATCAAATGCTGCTTGTATGTCAATCGAAGTGATTGCATAGTACTTGTTAGATCTAAGTTTATCTCTAATCAGCTCCCTCAAGAAATGGATTGTAGTCACCGTACTCCTCTTCTCTCTAAAGCCATATTGAGCCTCATCCCAGAATCCTATTGATTCTAACAATGGCATTGTTCTAATCTTGATAATTCTTTCTAATAATTTACCAAAAATGCTAAGTAAAGTAATTGGCCTAAACGATCTAGCACTTTTCCCATCTTTGTTCCGTTTACGAAAAAAGATAACTAATCCATTTTTCCATATCCTAGGAAAATGCCCGAATCTAAAACAAGCCGTGAAGAGTTTTCTAACATAGTTTGGGCATGCTTTACAAATATTCTTCACTATTAGAGCATCGATTGTATCATAACCCGGAGCCTTATTATTTTTTTGACAAGACATAGCATATCGCATTTCTCTAGTTGTCACCTCCATTACATCACCCGCAACCTTGTCTGTTGAAGTAAAATTAAAAATTTCGGTGGGAATTTTGTCAACGCGAAAATGTTCTTTCATCAGATCCTTTGCTACATCGTCGTATGAATCAAATGGTGTCGAATTATCAAATCTTGTAAAAATAAAATCACTTGGTTTTGTAGCTTTACCAGTGATGTACTTATACAGAGTCCCATAAGTATCCGAAGTATCATGACAAAAGTTTGTCCACGAATCTCTTTTCGCCTTTTTTACCATTTTTTTATATTCTCTTCTATGTTTAATATATATTTCTTTCAAGTTTACATCTTCTGGGTTCTTGATATATCGTTTGTAATGTGC
Source organism: Maratus speciosus (assembly GCA_963932465.1). NCBI lineage: Eukaryota > Metazoa > Arthropoda > Arachnida > Araneae > Salticidae > Maratus > Maratus speciosus. The sequence continues at coordinate 431,221,585 of OZ010793.1, read as the reverse complement.
AGACACCTTATTTCTTGCAGATCTTAACTTTTCACTAAACCATTTTATGGTTGGTTTGTAGGACAAAGTACCTTTTCTAAAATGCTTTTATGACATTTCTGTCACTATTTTCATAAAATTCTCTACGTGATCATCCAAATCACTAGTATTATTAATCAATATAAGATCTTGTAACCAATTTTTCTCAAATTTCCTAATATCTTCAATAAATTTCCGAAAACTTTTATTCTTTGTTTTGAACCTCTGTCGTAATCTAATTATAGGGGTATAATTCAAAGAAAACCTTATGTAACGGTGATCACTGTAGGAGAATATTTTGTCGTCGACAAACCAGTTATTCAGTTTATCACATATTTCCAGACCGCCAAGTGTCAAGTCCGGACGACCCTTCTGTGTGCCCTGCACAAACGAGTGTGGAGCGGTGACATCATTCATGATTCTCAGTTGTTTTTCTACAAGGTATTCCAGGAATATTTCTGTACGTTCCGTTTGACGGGCGTAGCCCAGGTCCATGATTGGCACATTAAAATCGCCAGCTATCAAGATCTTATCAAAATTGTTAAAATGTGAACCAAGATCCACAAAGTCTTTATCTATATTGTTATTAGGAGGTGAATACTGAGAACAAATAAAAATAACATCATCATTTACATTTAAAGAGATGATAATGGAATTATCCAGAGCCAGGTTACTAATCACGGCATAATCCCTGTTAGTTATTATGATAGCAGAATTATATCTTAAAGAGAAATAGATTGGCCAGTCTGGTGGAATGCCAGGAGCCTCATAATCAGAAACATAGATATCTTGGCAAAGAACTAGATCTATATTATTAGACAAAACATACTGTACCAAAGCATCGCTTGCATCACCACAGTGAAGCAAGTTCACCTGCACAAAATTCAACAAACCAACATGAGAAACACCCGTGACAGTGCCCTTAGCTACGATTAGCTACTATCTTCAGCCTATATTTCTGGAATGCCGGACAATTACTGCTATCAGCACGATGACTGCAATCCCCATTCACATCATCAAAATAACAATTTGAACAACAAAGAGTATCCGATTTACAATCTTTCAAGTAATGATCAGCAGCACATTTAACGCAGTTAACTCTCTCAGTACAACTATTGGACATATGCCCGAACCTCTGACATTTAAAGCATCTGGTTATTGACACAAACTCAACCACCCTATATCTTTCAAAGTCAATGCATATTCTTTTCATTTTCAGTAGGATATTCTTACACTCTTCGTCCACATCTATCAGCCAATTACTTTTTCCCTGCTTGGTTTCAATTTTACGTATTATCCGCACTTCCCCATCTGTACCTTTCATTAAACTTTCTATTATCGCCTTCGTAGTTGAGTCTACATCAGAAGACTGTAGCTTTCTTTTAAGTCCCATCATAGTATCTTCCGACGAGCCGTCCTGCAAACACTTTTCCACTTCCTGCTTTACATCCTCCTCTTTAAGTTCTGGATCAACACTTAAAATCAGTATTCTCTCCCTTCTTCTGATCGGAACATTTATCTTTGCAATATCCTTAATCTCTTCTGAATCTGCTAGAGAATCTCTAATCACATCCACCTCTGCTTTAGTCTTATATTTCAGTATCACCCTGTTAGTCTGAGTAGTTATGATGTCCTTTGGCAATGGGAGATCTTTATTCCTTTTATTAACCAACTTGACCTTTTCCCTCAGTTGTGAAACATCTTGGTTCTCCTCGTTCGGTGTCACTATTACCGTGTGCTCATCTCTCCTTTTCTGTATTGCTTCCTTAGGTTTCGTCTGGATTTCCTCAATTGAGCTAATAGAAGTTTTACTGATTTTCTGGGCTAAATCTGACATCATTGCGTTATATTCAGCGCGGTCATCAAGTCTTGCTTTCATAACTTTATTGTCCTCCGATATTTTGGTACATTGTTTTAGGATAAAATCTAAAGCCTTCTTTACGCAATTCACAGTTGGTGTCGATATTTTATTACCCCTTGAACTCTTATGTTCTAACAAATCATGAATTTTCGCATTGATATCCATAACTACCTCGATAAATCTTTTACCTTCAGCATTCTTGATCCACTGTTCTACATTATCATCAGCCATCCTACCAATCCTAGAACCCTACAAATACCACCAAAGACTTTTAATACAACCCAAAGACCCTCTATTGACAATAACTATCACAAAAGATCCTCTAATTGAAAAAGCAAAACAAACCACCGACAATTCACTAGCGTACGTTTACAATGAGAACTACCTTTCAGCTTATATAAGAGACGGTGTGGTCAGAAAAAACACAAATGATCCAATTAAAAAGCGAAACAGGAAAACACGATTCAAGTATAAGAGAAACAACAGCTAATAAATCACCGGGTAATAGAATCAATAACCGCCGGATAAAAGGATCAGCCCACGAAAACTGCCTCACTAGACATGTGACACAAAAAGGACTAAAAATACCAATGTAGAGAAGTAATACCACGTGCAGCACAGTCAAAAAAAAAAAACTCACACACCACGTGACCAAACTACACACAATAATTGTAAACAAACAATAACAAGATCGCAGTAACCACGGCAACAAAGACACTGACTACCAAAAATAAAAGTACTCTAAAAATTATACGTCACTACCAAATCACCACACAATACATCACAAAGCAGAATCACTGTGATCGCAAATGACACCAGCAAGAAAAATATACAGGAAGCAAACAACTAAACACAACTCAAATACAAAAATGGCTACCAAAACAAAATGTCAGAAATTAAAAGAAACGCTCGCCGAAAAACTTCAAAAATAGATATCTCAATAAATAGCAAGAATAATTAAACGAAAAGTAAGCGAAAAGAAAGCTCAGGTAAGATTACATAAACAATATTAGTATCAGTAAGAAATATGCATAAATTAAATAGATAATAGCTAACTTAGAAAACTTTACGTTAAAGCGTGTCTTTCGACATGCAAGAATCAGTGTAAAAAATTTTCAAAGTCCAGTAACTACAGAAATAATGCAAATATTTAAATAAAACTCATAAGACAGTAAGATAATAGAAACAGGAAAAGGATTATGCCAAAAAATTAGAACTGGATCAGATAATTACCCAAATAATAGACTTTATCACAGGAGCACCAAAAACAATTCAACTTCAATGGCGGAAAGCTTTTCCTTTTTTTTTTGTGTGTGTGTTCACTTACTTAATAAAAGGAAAATTTTCATTCCAATATTCTGGTGCCAATATGGCATTTAAGAATTAAGATTAAATGTCCCAAAAATGAACCACCGCCTTTGAAGGGGGTTAAAGCAGTAAATTGTAGTAATTGTAGTAAATTGTATTATCTCAATCGTTTTATAACGCTGTTAAAAAATACCGGTCGGCAAAGACCCTTTTTACTTAATTCATTTTATTTTAGCTTCTTTTGAATTGTTTAACTGATCTTCTTTAACCAAACACGAAAACAACCACTGGATGTCTTTACAGCAACTGATTCGGCATTAAATTTTCGCAATCAAAGGGAATTGAATGGAAACCCGTTTACAGGGATATCGCTATAGATTTTTTCATTATAATTCAATCTTCTCTAATCTTTCAAAAACCGATCAAATAAACGCGCTTTTAGATTCTGCGTTGTCTGAACGGGGGTTGGCGAGCGTAGCTTGCAGGGGGCAGAGCCCCCTAGTTCGTATAAAAAAATATAGACATCAAATGGTCACCAAAAGACGCTTGAAATCCCTGGCGTCTAGCGACAACAGCCGCCTCACAAGCGCCGTCTTTACCAAGCATTTCATTGGCTGTTCCGGAAAAGGCTTTTCTATTTATCAGATTTCCAAGCATTTGATTGGCTGTTACTGGCGACTCGCCTCGTTTCGGGCGTCAAAGACACTCCGACAGGAAAAAGTTGCTCGCTCTTCAAGCGATTCCCCTGCAGCCATACGATAACATGGAGACGCCTGGAATCTGAAGCGACTTTGACCCCTCGTGTAATAACACCATAAAAGTACGTTAATTTGATCGGCTTTAAAAAGATTTTGGACGATTGAATTATAATTTAAAAAAAAAACAGTGGCCATCTCCCTATAAACGGATTTCTATTCATTTCTCTTTGATTGGGGGAATTTTAAGGCCAAATCCGCTGCTGTACTACTTAATTATCCCGTCGACCAATTTCGCCAAATTATACAAATTGACATAATTTTTATTTTAAATAACGAAAGAACAAATAAATTAGTGCAACATTAATAAAATACAAATAAAACGTCGAAATAAAAATAACTTGATGACGTAGACACGTGTAACTTGCTTAAAGTCAAGTTAATGTGACATTTACGTTCAACCATTATTGGCATTTAAACTTATAGTTTAGCGAATGATAGATTTTTGGTCGACGAATAACTAAGTAGTACCAAAGATACAATCGCTGTTTTCGTCTTTGATTAAGTAAAATAAGATAAGCATTTCAAAATAAGCTAATATAAAAGGAATTAAGTAAACAGTCTTTGTCTCCCGGTATTTTTTAACAAAGCGAAAAGAAAGTTCTTTTAAATAAGACATTTTAAATTAATCGTTTTTAATCTGACGTAATTTTGACCAAACTATTCTTTCTCTTTTTAATATTCACGTGAAAATACTTTTGTTAGAAATGAAATATTATTTGCGCTTTCCTAACAAAAATAGTTGAAAAATATCCTCTCAAAATATCAAATGTCTAGCGCAATTTCTAAATTTAAACTGTTTTGCAATATTATTCTGTGTTCATTTTATGTAATAATTGTAATGTGACGTAAATATGACGTAATTTCTCCTATTTCAGACTTCTAACGCATGTTAATGAATTTATTATTTTACAATTTCCTTTCTCTCTGAAAATTCACGTGTAAATATAGTTTTTATGATGTAATTTTTAATAAGTTCCTACTTTTTGTACATAATTATTTAATTCTAATTCCAAATGTTTTTTTTATGTTTATAATAGTCACGTGTAAATAAATTTTTGATTTATTTACACGTATAAATATTTTTTTTTTTTTTTTTTTTTGAAGCAAACATTATTATTTGCGCTATTTATACAGTTGGCAACAGGTTAAATTAGTACAAATTTCTAAAATAAGTAAAAAATCTCTCTTGAAATGCTGAAAATTTGAATTTAAAATAGAAATAAAACCTCAAAAAATGAGCCAAATTAAAAAAAGAAATACAGTCTGCACACCGGGAACTTCAAACGTATAAAATGATCCAAAAATGATTAAATTCCCATGAATAGTTTTTGCTCCTATAAAACTTTTTTAGTGGAAAGATTTTGTCCAACTTTAGCATTAAACATCTCTTAAAATAATTCTTCGATTTGAAAACTGTCTGCATCAGCGTGTTTATCAAACATTTCTGTATAATACTACCGATTTTCATATTTTTGTGTGCATTATTTTTCTTAATATTAACAAAGAAAGACCTCCGGTCACAAAAAATTCAAAACCGGCGGCGGTGACGGCGGTAGTTACTTTCTTTTAGAATAGAGAGAGAGAGAGATACTTTATTTATCTTGTTCAAATTTTCAATCGTTAATAAAATACTAATTATTCATCCTATCAAGTTGAAATATTTTTTTTAAACTTGTTCTGGATGACAATTGATGTTAATACAGTTTTTTCAAATTTTAATTAAATTTTAATTAATTTTAGTTTTGTATGGGAAACAAAATGGCGGCCATTGGTTATTGAAGATCAATGAAAGTATTTTTAATAAGGGGTTACCATAGGGGGGATCCTGTTCTGTCGCTAAATACCGCCACGTTTGTCGCCAACTTGGCGATATCTCTAATGTTTCGCTAAATTCCCATAGAGTTCCATTGTAAACCTACTTGCTTATACAAAATCAACATATTGAGATATTTTAATGCAACAAAAACTAATATTAGCTTAAGGGATTATATTAAATTTTTCTTTGATGGCCTAAGTAGGAATTTTAAAAGTAGGTAGTAGTAGGGACATTTAAGTAGGACTAAAGTAGGATTTAAGTAGGACTTTAAAAACAAAATTTTTATGTTATTTGTTTAAAATGATAACACACACTTTTGACACTTTGCGATCTTTTGACCAAATCAACCCTGGAAAGGTTTTTTCACAAATTTGGCAAAATAAGAACTTACAGAAAAAAAAATACCATGGCCATTCAATTAATAACCGGGGGAAAAAATGTAAATCTAAAATAAACTATCTCTACATAAAATAAAATTTACACAACAATTCTGGTTACTTCCTCAAAGTTTCTTTATTGCAATAGCAAACGATAAAGAGAAACCGTCCCCGAGAGACCGTCGAAAATAAAGTTTCACGATTTCTTAACACTGTATCTACAGACGGTACTTATTAAGTACCATTAAAATTACTTGTTATAAAATTTAATACATCGCACAGTGGAGTATTTGACCCGAAATCCTAGTCAAAAATATTTTTCGATGTAAATATAGTCCGATTGACTTGAAATTCTTAGATGTTATTGGGTATCACTATGGCATGTTTGGTATTGTAAATGAAATCTATAACCATTACGGTTCATTTACCGAGACACCCAAAAGAATTCCCTTACATTATGGTCTATAGGGGAATATTTGCTGGGTCTATTTGCTCTGTATTTTAATGATATCACACTTTTAAACGTGCTGCAATTTATATAAATCACTAAGGTGTACTAAGGCACTTATTGTAGAATATGGTGTGCATAGAATATATTGTTCATTTACAGGGACACACAAAAGAATATGGCTGAAGAATAAATTTAATTATCGAAGTCTATGACCAATAATTGCTGGAAGTGCGTTTGTAGTTGTGATAGGCGTTTTAAAATAGAACAATTTTTTTTCAATATTACTTGGTGTGGATACATTCTATAGATCATATACAGGGCTACACAAAAGTTCTCAAGTATATTTCTGTTTATTCACGGAAATGGCTGAATGGATATTTTTAACTGTGCCATGCGTTTCACTGAACTAACTTTTAGCATACTATGAAGTATACATACAAATCCATAGCTTAGTTTAATATTTTATATCTTAAAAGCTGACGAAGTGTAAGTAAGATTTTAACACTTCACATAATAATAAACATACATTTTAAGAATATTTTGACAATTAAGAAAAAAAAGAGTCATCATTTAAGAAGAGCACAAAGAAAAAAGAAGTTAAAATATTAATTTACTAAGGAGATATTTTAAAAATAAGAATCAATCACATGTCGATTGACTTAACATTACCGAAGGGAGTTTGGAATTGAGCGACTTGTAACCTTAACTATTTACTGTTTTAAGAGGAAAGTAATTGTTGATAGGTTTGTCTTATTCACTATTAATGTTTAATTAAATGTATTTAATTTTACTATATATAAAACTTATTATTTAGATTTAATAATGCTTATTACATTTAAATTACATTTAATAATAATTATTGCATTTAATTTATGCTTAATAGTGTTATATTTAATAGTAGGTTCAGTAAAGTAGAGTCTATATAGTATAGATTGCTATTTTTTGAATGTATTTAATATTACCAGTTTCAAAAGAATTCTTCAGAACTCTTCTTCATCTTCTTCATAACTCTCTTCTTGGCTTTTATCGGGACTACCATCAGACCTTGCTGGAAGAAGTTGTTGTAGGGTCTCGCTACTGTATGGCTTGCTCTTTTTAGTTGATAAACGGAGTTATTAGAAAATATGAAGTTGCTTATTTTCACGTACATTATAAAAGGAAAATTTTAATTAAATTTCCTTGGTGCCGTTTGTCAGTTTTGGAATTAAAATTATGTGTCCCTTTTTAAGGACACCGCCCTCGAAGGGTTAATTCCCTCCTTTCTTTCCTTATGTTACACACATGAGCCCCGAGAACTAATTAGGGAACCCTTTTTCAATAAATAAGTACATGCAATTTGATGGCGATCGGATATTTCTATCAAAGGATATAGAGTTGCGTGCGTATGTGCGTACCTACATACCTACGTATCTACATACAGACAGAATATGTAGGTGCAAAAGCTCTCCGGTAATATCCTGTGAGCTAAAAACCTGCAATACGACAGTAAATATATATTTCTTATCTCTTTAATTCGGTGGCCGCAAAACAAAGCATTTAAATAGTCATCCCGAAAAAACAATTTATAAAAAAATGGCAACAATATGCGGAAGATTTTTTTGCAGAAATTGACACCCAAGACTATGACTAATACGATTATAATTCGAACATGACTGGGCAAAGCGCGGCACATATTTAAAAAGCTTTCGATATGTATAAATTAGAGCCAAAAACGCTTTAAAAATAACCCTTTTACACATTTAATGTTTTTTTATTACATTAAAAACGAAACTATTTAAATTAACACATAGTTTAACACTAAGATCTGACCTTTGTTAAACACGTAAGCCCTGTTTAGTTTCTATTCAATAATTCATTGAGCCACAAAAAAAATTATATTTAAACATAACAATGCCAAAAATCAACAAAAAACCACGTCTTCTCAGAAAGAAACTTCCTCTTCAGCTGTGGACAGGAGCCACCGGATATAACTCAGGTTCCTAAAATAGACATAGATCGACGAACCTATTAAGTTAGCTATTAAAAAATATGATTTTTACAATTGTTGACGAAATTTTAATTTTTGCATTTTTGGCCAGGTTTTTGGGTCAAATACTCCACTGTGCGTCGATTAGTAGTAATACAGTTTAGAATGAGTTACAGATGCATTACTTTATCTTGTTTCAAAAGCATTATTGGTTACATAAAACAAAAATATTTTTAACAGGATGATTTCTTTTGCCTTTGCATATTTTCTGCTTTCTTGGCGTTGAAGGGGGGGGGGGGGGATTTTTCAATTCGGAAATATTTCTATTGTAAGAACATTATATTTGTACATTTCCTAATTCTACAAAATACTAAGAAAAATATTTAAAATAAAACATTTGAGTGGGGTTATAAATATTGCACAAAATCCCTATAAATTCAAATATAATTAATCCTTCTAAATCCTTCAATTATTCTAAATTCCTTCTAAAATTTATTAAATGATTATGTAGATCTTCTAATGTAGCTTCAAAAATTCCCGAAAAATGCTTTAGAAGATAAAATTTTCATGAATCCATAATTCAGTACATAAAGGGTTAAAAGCTAAAATAGGAACGAACTGTAAACTTACACATCCATGTTTTAGGCGATGCTTATTATTTATGTAAAAATTAATGTAGGTAATTAATATAATTTTTTAATTAGGATGAGCGAAGCGAATCCTCTACTAGTTTACGCAAATTACATTTTGTCGTACACTTGACATAAATCTATTCAGTATTTTGACTTGATATTAAAGATAAAAATAAATTATGACCAGTAGATTTGCACTCTATTATTTTTTTTTACAGAATAACTTTAAAAAATTTATTTTAATTTATTTATTTTACATGTTTTTTCCATTACGGACGCACTTTTGCAAATAAAAAAAAAATGAAACACGTATATTTTCAGAAGAAAAAATAATAAATCATGGAGTTAGTACTTATAGGCAGAAACATGATTAATTAAATAGTTTCACGATTTTTTTTATGAAATTTTTAAAATACCTTTTTTATGAAAATTATAGCATATTTTTAATGAATTAAAATTTGTGAAAATTCAGTTATTTACATTAAATAATAAAAGTATTTTTCAGTGTTAAGAATTCAATTACACAATTTATTCTTATTATGTGAAAACATTTATGCAGACGATACTTACGCAACTTAAAAGAATTATATATATATATATATATATATATATATATATATATTTTTTTTTTTTTTTTTTTTTTTTTTTTTTTGTAAAGTAGCAACAAAAAATTGTAAACAAATAAGATTAATTGTTAAATTCGTTACATCAAACTAGCTGTTTAACCTGTTCTATGCATGGGAGTTCATGAATTTAATTCTAAAACGATAATTAAAAATAACTATTCGATTTAGTCAAATATTTAACTACTACTGTGCCTTTTTTTAATGAAATTAAATTTATCATGTTACTAAGGCAACAGACGATAGAAACGGGATCTTTGGAATAAGGGAATAAAAATTTTTATTGATGTTTCTGATAAAACGTGTTTTTTTTATTTTTAAAAATTTGTAATAATTAAGCGCAATTAAATAATCTCCAATTATTTGCATGTGAGGTAAAAGAATTATCGTAATACCCGCTACAGCTTTTTAATATTGCAGCGTGGCCTACGTAATATGCATGCGTCTTGCAATAGAAATATAATTGTTGGGGTAAGAATTTTATTCCGAATTTTTAATTGTTGGCAGCTGCTATAACGAAAAATGCTTAAAAATTTGATAGGAAATTGCAGAAAATTTGGTGGTTTTTTATTAATCAAAATTAAAATATAAATTATTTCCATTCCGGATTTCTTTAGTTGCCTCGGCCGTGATTTAATACACATGTACATACCATTTCACAATTCTGGCTTCCAAACTGTGGATTTGTATAACCAGACAGACAGACACATTTTCATTTTTCTATATTAGATAAAAAATTCGAGGTAATTCTTAGTTATTTGGCTGAATTTACATTTCTAAAATTCAAATGCGCCAGAACATAAAATAACGTTTTTGCAAAAATAATGTAAAAAAAAATATTGTTACCTTCAAATATTTATCTTATTACTAGGGGGCTCTGCCCACTGAAAGCTACGCTCGCAAACCCCGTTCAGACACCACAGAACCTAAAAGCACGCTAATCTTATCGGTTTTAAAAGGATTAGAGAAGATTGAAGTATAGTGAAAAACCTGTAGCGATCTCCCTGTAAACGGGTTTCCATTCATTTCCCTTTAATTTCAAAAATTTAAGGCCGGCAGCTGCTGTTAAGACATCCAATGGTTGTTTTCGTGTTTGATTAAAGAAGATGAGTTAAACATTTGAAAAGAAGCTAAAATAGAGTAATTAAGTAAACAGAGTCTTTGCCTCCCGATATTTTTTAACAGTGTTATAATACGATTGACATAATACAATTTACTACTATTTACTGCTTTAACCCCTTTAAGGGCGGTGGTTGATTTTTGGACCACTTAATTTTAATCCTTAAATGCCACATTGGCACCAGAATATAGGAATAAAAAATTTCCCTTTATTAAGTAAGTGAACAGAAGCATTTTCGTATTTCAAAATAAATTTGTTTGTAAATTCTGTGCCGTTCACTGATTTCATCATTTTACGAACAGAAGTACCTTGCCCCTGAAAGGACTAAACGCATATTAATGCATTTATTATTTTAAAGTTTCCTTTCTCTTTTAATATTCACGTGTAAATACACTTTTCAAGACATAGTTTTCAATATTTTCCTGCTTTTAACACGTACACATTTAATAGAAATTTTAAAGTTTTTTTTTTCTTTTTAATAGTCACGTCTAAATAATATTTTAATCGTAAGGAAATATTCTTTGTGCTGTTTTTAGAATCTCTATAATAATAGTCTAAGTCATGTGACTATCGTCAACAGTTCCAGGCGGATCCCTTCGCTTTTTATATTCGAGGTGACCATTTTGGTACTTTAATGTTAGCCAGCCACAGGTGGTAAGTCACCAGATATTATTCTATCGCCATCATTTCACTTATATTATAATATTCCAAGTCATGTAGCTGCCATAAATAATTATGGGCTGATCCCTTCGCTTTTCATATGAAAGTTTTCCATTTTGATTAAAGAATCAAAATTATTTTTTCGAATAAAACTGCATAAAAGTTGCCATGATCGCAAAGAATTCTTGGTACTTTTATGTTAGCCTGGTGCAAATCTCACCAATAGCTTTTGTTTTTTTTAACTCGCCAGTTAGAATTTTTTTTTCAAGTGGCAAATTAAAACGGTACTACTTGGTTATCCCGTCGACAAAAATCTATCGCCAAACTATAAGATTAATTGCCGATAATGGTTGACCGTAAATGGCACATTCACTTAACTTTAAGGAAGTTATACGTGTTTACGCCATCAAGCAATTTTTATTTCGACGTTTTATTTGTATTTTTATTAGTATTATACTAATTTATTTCTTTCGTTATTTAAAATAAATATTATGTCAATTTGTATAATTTGGCGAGTGGTTTGGAGATTTATATAATTTAGCGAAATTGGTCGACGGGATACTAAGTAGTACCATTAAAACATTGCTTTGAAGTTTAAATTAAATGTCATAATTTGTTGCATTATTTAATACTAGCCGCCCTTGGCGACCAATTTGATCTCCCTTAAATGTATGCTAAGCTTTGTATCAGGTTACTTTTATTCATATTTTAATTTACTGTGTCAGTCCTTTACCAAATCGGGAGATTCTGTTAAAGAAACCGAGAACTCTGTATTTTTATGTTAGCTGAGCGCAGATGATAAATAGCCAAACAATGTTCTTGTCGCATTTTTTCGTATTTCATTAAAAATATCAACCTTTCACTCATTTTATTTGAAACACTTAACTTTAATTTTAAACGGAAACATTATAATTCATGACTTTCCATTATTTCAGAAAAAAGAAAAAAATAACAGAAAAAGAAAAATAATACCATAAACCACGACATTTCATTTAAACATCATTTTTAATTTACCACGCGAGAAATAAAGGCTAACTGGAGTCTTACAAAATGCTATTGGCGAAATTTGCTCCCGGCTAACATAAAAGTACCCAGAATTCTTTGCGATCACGGCAAATTTTGTGTAGTTTTACTCGAAAAAATAATTTTGATTAAAAATAGCCCCCTTGCATATGAAAGACGAATGGGTCAGCTTGTAATTGTTTATGACACTCACATGACTTAGACTGTTATAATATAGATCAAATGATGGCGATGGGACAATATTTTGCGATTTATCACATGCGCCCGGCTAACATTAAAGTACCAAAATGACCGATTGGCATATAAAAATCGAAGCGGTCAAAGCGGAATTGTTGATGACAGTCACACATGATTTAGGCTATTACTGTAGTGATTTGGCACATATGTCATATACGCACCGGGTTTTTACGACAAAACCTCGTTTTTACGACGTTGTTACGACAAAACCTCGTTACGTAAAACCTCGTTTTCGAAAACCAGTTACATATGTATTTTTAAATTATTTTCTTTTATTTTTAAAATGAAATAACAATAAATAAATAAATAATTTAATTAATAACTATAGAACGAAACAATTTATAACTTTTTTTATATATAAAAAGAAAATAACTGTAAATAAACATTTATTAATAAATAAGCAACAATAATCGGGTTTCAATGCCAGGCAAAATAACGCCATTTTGGCGCCAATTAGGTACCCCGGTGCGTATATGACATCTTTGCCCAATATTGCTCTTTTCATTTCGTTAAAAAAAACTGAAAGCTATTAATTTTAAATGTTTCAGTTTTAATTGAAAATTTTGTATTTTGAATAAAATGATAATGAAATACGAAAAAAAATCCGACGCGAAAAATGTTTGGCGATTTTTTACCTCCGTCGCGCTAACATAAAAATTCCGAGTTCTTGATTTCTCTATCAGAATCTTCCGATTTAACTGAAGACTGTTCAAGTAAATTGAATTCTGAATAAAAGTAACATGATACATTTCTTAGCATACATTTAAGGGAGGCCAAACTGGTCGGCAAATTAGTTTAAAATAATAACCTTTTCTATTATATGAAAAAAAAAAATCAGTTTTTATTAAAATATGAGTTGCCATCATTAGAGCAAAGTGTTAAAAATTAGCAAAAAATTAATATCTCAAAAACTAATTCGAATTTAAAAATTCTAATACCAGTTTTGAGATCTGCAGATCAATACAGATTTTTGGTGTTAATTCCATCGCATAATCTTCCACAATTTAGGAGAAATAGCTGTTGAACATAATCAGTTGCTTATTCAGTCGTTTCATAAAATCGTTTCATCAATTCGTTTCATTAGGATTTTATATATATTGGGTAGAAATAATGCTTCGCGAATCCAAACAAAGCAGGGTTTTTGCTAGTTTATTAGTAACTTATATAATTAAAAATAATTTTTTTAAATAAGAAAAATGCATAGTTTATGTTTGTGTATCTGAAAAATTTTGGCGGCGCGAACTTTGAATGCTTTTATCATGCTTGATAATAAAACAATGTACTTAAAATGTTTTTTATCTTAATTATAGAGATTTTTGGTGTATTCCTGTATTTTAATAATTTAAAAAAATAAGTTTGCAATCAAAAGTTTTGAAATTTTATTATTAAATTATTAAAATATAATGAAGATTAGAATGAACTCAAGAAGTTGCTAGGGGGAGGGGGTAGACCCAGCAAAGTTCAAACTATGATTTTGTAACTATTTTTTTTTCTGTTGGTCTAAACAATTTTTTTTTAAGAACCTTGATCTGAACGTAATTGTTCAAGTGTTCATTATGCATTCAATAGCTTCCGAAGATATAAGATTAAAATTTCTGCATAGATATGTGTAGAATATTGGATGCCCCCGCCCCTTTTTTTTAACATTTTTACGTGTACATTTTTTAAAAAGTAGCTGTTCAAATCACACAAGGTAAGGTTTACTCATTATTCAAATGTAACAAATACGCCATTTTTTTTAAAATCTAACAAGTACGTCATTTACTCAAATCTGACGAATAGTATTATTTGGTACTTTTCGGTTAGCCGGGCGCCAGTGTTATATATACATATATATATACATATATATACACATATATTTACATATATATATATGTACATACATACACACACACATATATATATATATATATATATATATATATATATACATACATATGTATATATATATGTAAATATATGTGTATATATATATGTATATATAACATTGGCGCCCGGCTAACCGAAAAGTACCTATTATTTTTCGTATTATTAATCTGGCAATCGGATAAGGAATTCTTGAAGATGTTTCGAAAATATCGTGCTGCAAGAAGATTAAACTTTCTAGTAAATTTTTTTTTATTATTATTATTACTAATTGTTAAAAGTAGGTTATTTTAAATTTAAACAATGAAATTTTGTTTGAAATGAATCATTGATAGTGTAAAGAGATTAAAGGAAATTTTTTGTTTTATTACTAAATGCTGAACAATAAATAAAGTGACGTAGTAAATATATATTATCATTCCTATAAGCAAAAAATAATAAAAATAATTGTTAACGGAAAATAATAGTTAATGCAAAGAGATGTCCTATTAATAGGAGGCCACACCTGAACGGACTTAAACAATTTTTACTGCAGAATAATGTTGAAATATCTCATTTTTGTAGAAATTGAGTCCTGTTTGATTTCAATGATTTTTCATTGGGCCGGGAACAGGATCCTGCGATATACGTATATATCAATGTGTATATATATTGTGCATATTATGATATATGCCCGATATTTATTTTCAAAATATCATGTTTGATATTTTCGATATTTTCCTATATTATTTTATTTATTTAAAAAAACAAAACAAGTGTACATGCAATTGTTCAAATGTTATTGGATGTGTCATTCTGTAAACAAAGAATTTTTGCACCTAGCAGTGACTTTTTACCGAAAAATCCCCCCCCCCCCCCTAACTTTACGTTTGAAGCTGGATTTTTAAATGTAGAACCAATAATTATGTGGGACAATATTAACTTAGAACAGCCACTGAAAGTTAAACTTTCTAATTTAGATAATCAGTTATTTACAGAATCACTAGAAAGAATCTTTTCAAATTTTAGTTTAGTTCAGTTTAAATTGCACAACAGAGTAAGGAATAAACAAGCAGACAGGAGCGTATATTTATGTTCAAATGTTTCAATAAAAAATTATTTTGCATTAAGAATTTTGTTGTACAAAACAAAATTTTCTTGATACTGAATTCTACAGACTGTATTTTGATGAGTGTAAAAAGCAAATTGTTTAACTTTACTGAAAATTATTTGTTTGCAAGTAGTTGATCTTCACTTTTGATGTAAGAAGAAAAAAAGAAAGAAAGAAAAACAGACAGAAATGAAGACATTTAGAATATTGTATATTAAATTTTTATGCTGAGCACAATATGCTTTAATTTCTAATTTATATTAACTCTGAAAGCCTGAGAATATTTATAATTAGCAGTAAGTTGACTATTTTGAAAATATCGGATATATATATATGGGGCACTCTCACAATCTTTTGATTTCATATCCCTGAATAATAATTTTTTATTTAATACACTTTGTGTTTTTTTATTTCATATACTGGGGAACATCTCTTTGCATGATTGCATAACAATATTAACGAGATAAATAAGTTTTGGACGATGTTGGGGGGTCCAAATACCTGGAAAACTCCTATACCGTCCCGTGTCCCTGATGCTGATTTTTAAGTTTGGAGCTGTCTGTATAAAATTGTTTCAAAGAAAATAATTCGATGTAATTTTTTTCTGAAACTGGAACTATTGTTTTATATAAATATGTAGCTAAAAATTAACCTGCACACATTTTTTGGGTTGTTATTTTTTAAACTCTGTCCCTGGGCTTTAGCTTCTTTACCATCCCTCTTCTAAAATTATACAGAAAATGATTTCAGATTCAGCCACAGAATTTTTTTCAAGTTTTTTCTCATGCAGAAGTATGCTAGAGAAATAATGTCTAAAATTCTTTGGCAGGAAATTTACTGTAGAATTTAAATCAGCATTTAAATATATTTCAAGCATCGTGGCTTTATTGGTAGTCTTATCGTCCCCAAGGTTTATTCCTGCACTTTTCGAGGTAAATTAAAAAAAATAATAATAATTTAATCCAATGTTAACAACTATTTCTAAAATTCAATGAACATTGTGGCAATCACTTAGTCTTAACAAGATTTTCCTAAAAATAGGTGGTAATTTTCCTTACCATTCCATCCTTACCGTCCCTTTTTTTACCATTTCGTCCCTTTTTTCCAATACCATCCTTTTTTTTTTTTACCTTACCGTCCCTTCTTTAACACCATTTTTAAGACAATATTATACAAAATTTCTGTATTAAAAGTACTATATTGTTATTATTTCTTATTTGAATGTCCTGTGGGTACTATGCAAATTCATTATAAGTAAAAATTTAGAAGAAAATAAAAAGTTATAGGGGTAAAATGGTAAGGAAAATTAAACTCGCAAGTTTAACAACTTAAACCTCAATTAAATAAAAAAAAAATTCGCTGCTGACCATTTTTTCTTTATTTTGAATCATTAAGGCATTCGTCTATCAGATTAAAATGTTATTAAGTTTAATTTCGCCAGATTTTTTCCCCCAAAAGTCAAAAGGTTGTGAGAATGCCCCATATAAACTTTCTTTACAATTACACCATTGAAACAAATGAAATTGACCAATAATTATGAAATCATTATTAAAAACAGCAGAAACCAAATACTAGTTAAATTGTATAGTCCAATGAAATACCTATATATGTGTGTGTGTGTGTGTGTCATATCTTGATGTTTACGATCCCTGGCTGAGAAGATCACGGACTTCGAAAAAATAAACGGGCTCGGCCGTATACTCAATGGCAGATCCAAGGAGGAGGTCATGGGGTCTTGACACCCCTCTGAACATCAACAAAAAAATTCTAAAGATCATTTTAAAAATGAAATATATATTAAATTCTTTAAATGTTTTCCCCACTCCCCCGAATCTTTCTATTAAAACCTCCTCTCGAATCCAAATTAGATAATTTCTGATATATTCGTAAAGTAATTTTAATCTTAAATCCAAAACATCTGCAAGTGCTATTGTTGAGAAACTATATGATGCCTCGCTATCCGGTGGACCAATAGGATAGGACTGTGATTAAATACTGTTTTACATTTTTCGATAAAAGCAAAGGAATCTTACAAAAAAGTTCCGTAAAATTTGACTTTTTAAAGTGTAAACAAATAATAATAATAAACTAATAATAAGCTAGAAGTAGCTCGGAGTCGTTCGGCCCCGAGCCCAACCCTTCCCGCTTTTCGGTGTCTTTAATTTGTGTAATTTCCCTTTTTAATTTGTCCGGTTTCAATTTTTGATTTTTTTTTTCTTTTTTTTCAATCTGGCTTTCGCTAGAGAGTCTTGCTAGAGGTCTAGTCTTTCGCTAGAGACTCTCTAGCGAAAGCCAAATTGAAAGGAAAAAAAAAAAATCAAAAATTGAAACCGGACAAATTTAAAAGGAAAATTACACAAATTAAAGACACCGAAAAGCGGGAAGGGTTGGGCTCGGTGCGATGAAGCTACCGAACGACTCCCAGCTACTTCTAGCTTATTATTTTTCAGGACGTGACGGCCATTTGCTCCCTTGTGTCGATCTTTCTCTGTGACTGTCAAGTCCTAAAACTTGGCTAAAAATGCCAACTTTGGTAACATTTTCTGAATGGATCTTTGCTTTTATAAGAAAATAGGAAACTTTTATATTTCTTTGGTTTCTGAACAAAATCGGTAAATTTTATATTTTTATGAATATTAATGCAATTTTTTTGTATTTACGAATGAAAGTGACTTCCCGAAAGTATCAGAAAAGTAGTTAGTTTGGTTTGGTTTGTGTTTATGACGGCCGATTATCAACACGTGGGATATGGGCCCTGGGGGGAGTGCCCTTCGTGGGGGTCTTTCTAAGGGAACCTAACCCGTATTGACGCATGGGAAACCACGGTTTCGAAGAAAACCACGAAAACTCCGAAACGGTTAGGCCGACGGGCGCGATTGGGTTCGAACCCAGCACCTCCCGTCTACCATCTTCGAGAACAGAACCTCTCAGCCACTGGTGGGGCAGTAGTTAGTTTGGATTTGGGAATACCTTTCACTATAAAAATTTCTCATAAAGAGATGTGATCCCCTCCGCCCCCCTCCCTGCAAAAAGAAGAAAGAAATCTACGGCTACCCTCTAAAGGGAGAGTTGAATCCGCCCTTGGCCGTACTTTTAGATTTTACACCAAGCCTTTGAAAAAAAAAAAATCGTCTCGTGCATATCTTTAAGTCCAATATCATTGAATTCTATCTCCGTAGAGATTGGCGACTTTCTAATAAATCGCAGACCTTGGAGTGAATTCCAAAAGAATCTTTCAACTTCCCGTCAGCCTGTCATTAGACGTTTTAATGACTGTTAGACAGCTTCAACCAAGCAACACAAAGAGCGGATGCATTACAACACGAAAACCAACTTTCGCAATTTCTCATAAAACATTTTCGTTCCAACTATACAGTTCATTTCTCTCAAGAGGTTCGCAAATGGGTGTAGTCGAGCTCGAAAACTCCACCTGGATAACCGTGCTTGAGAAATGGGGCAATAGCTGCACACCTACCTAATTCGTCCAATCTCGATATCAAATTTTTTGACTAGTATCGTTGCTCTGATTTCTGGTCACGAATTAATAAAACACGGAATCGAAATGCGGCACGGCCAAGCTTTAATATTGAAATATGTGCAGTGTAAAGAGATGACTCAGTATATACATATCCATGCATGTGATGCAGATTTTGAATCTGAAATCCTTTATATCTGAAATTAAGAATTCATGAAAATTTCATCTCCTAAAGCATTTTCTCGTGAATTTTTGAAACTAAATTAGAAAATTTACACAATTATTTGATAAATTTTAGAAGGATTTTGACAAATAAAGTTGGTGAAATTTGAATTTATAGGGATTTTGTGCAATATTTATAACTCCAATCAAATCTTTTATTAATATATTTTTTTAATATTTTATAGAATTAGGAAATGTACAAACATAATGCTGTTACAATAGAAATATAGAAATATTTCCAAACTGAACCCCCCCCCCCCCCTCCCACACAATCTGTAACCGTCAAGAAAGCTGAAAAGATGTAAATGAAAAAGAAATCCCTTTAAAAATATTTTTGTTTTGTGCAACCAATAATACTCTTGGAACAAGATAAAGTATCTATGACTCATTCTAAACTGTGTTACTACTAATCCATGTGTTAAATTAATTTTATAACAAGTTATTTTATTTTAATGGTACTTTAAAGTACCGTCGGTGCATAAAGGGTTAAAGTTCAGTTTCTACAGTCGACTCACAAAAGTCTGGATTGAGTTTTGTAGTACGAAAATATTATTGCAAATGTATTATTATTTTGTGCTTTAAACATCTTTTTGATAATTTTGTAGCATAACTGGATCTAGGGACAGTATAAGATAATGGAACTAATTATTGTTAGTTGAAATAATCAAATTTATAGTTATCCGATTTTGATTATGTCATGCGAGAAAAAAATAACACGTTTATTTTATATATTCTTCAAATTAATTCATTTATTCCTCAGGTAGCAATGCCATGCACTTCAAAAAAAATTTAATGAACTCTTTTACTCTAAGGCTAAAGAACAGCATATATTAATATCAACATGCGGAAATACGCGTGTATTTTCGTACGTCAATATAAAAGTACAAATTGAAAATTCCAAAAATTGTCAACAAAAACTTATTGTAAAATATTACATAACAATTTAATAATAAAAATTTCTAGTTTTAACTTATTTTAATAAGGAAAAAAGAAAAAGAACTCTTTGTAAACACTAATTGGGGTAAAAGGCACCATAGTGAGCAACAGTAGACTTCTAACTTAAAAACACGTATGATACAATTAGGAAAAGTTTGCTCATGTTAATTATATTGTTTTACTAAAAAAACAAAATGTATATTTTATAATTCTTTGATATTTCTTTAACCCCTTAACTGCCCCGGACGTATATATACGTCTTTAGAAAATGCATGCGTCTATTAAGGGGATGGCGAATTCCAATTATAGCGAGGCAATTTTTCACCACCTGAGCCATTGTATATAACGGTATAACATGTGCATTTTCTTACTGTTATTTCAGAAAACTAATATACACCTTCTATAATTTCAGAAATATGCGATTTAAGTAAGGCACTAGAGATCGCGCAAGATTTCGCCGGCAGTTAGGAGGTTAATTTAAAAAAAAAACTTAAGTTATATTATATGTCACATTTCATACATTAGCTATTTGACTATATCTATGCACAATATTTATTCTAGACTATTATTATACAGTAAAATTTTATAAAATCAATCATCCCCACAGCAGGGATGAATGAGACATAGGAATGGATGAGAGAGATATTTTCTTCCCTGTATTCTATGTTACTTAAATGAAATTTATAATTATAAACTTATATGTACTTATATTTGTAATATATGATCTTAAAATATGGCTGTTACATCTCAGCGTTCGTAATCACTTGTTTTACTGCAGTTTTAACTTGTAATGCAAACTTTGGCTGTCTATCTGTTCCTTTTCCCAACTTAAGAGATATTTCAAGCATGAAATGAAAGTGAAAAGTTTCTTTGAAATGCAGCATCCATAATCATTTTCTTTCACAACTTATTAATTAATATTAATTAAATCTATCTTAGATATCATGCACATCTGAAATTATGTTAGGGGGAGTACGAGTTGGGATTTATTTAAGCAAAAGTTCAAAATTTTATATCCCCCATTTGATCAATAAACATGTACTATTTTTAATAATTTTATCTATTTTGATAAAGTTTCAATAGCAATTTTTGATAAGCTATTTAACCATTATTACAATACAAATTGTTAATTTATCAACCTATTTAATATTATTTAGTTAATAAATAAATTTTCCCCATTTGAAATGTCCCAATCATCCCCACGCTGCATATGTTCAATATATTCAGTTGTTAGCCATTCTGCCTCAGAAATTATTTTGTCACAATGGTAACTTCAAATAAATAACTACAACATATCTTAATTGTTTATATTGTATAAGATATTTAAAAACTTTAAATGTAAGAACTTTTAAACAGAGTTTCAGGAAACTCAACTTTGTAAAAAAATGAACAGCCATGTGGTTTTGCTTTTGATTCTAAAGCACACTATGGTAGTGGATTATATGAGAATAGGAAACAACTATATAAAAAAAAGCTTATTGCCTGAAATATTGAGAATGTCCCATCCACACATTGTCCCATTCATCTCAAAGCTCCCCTATCCTGACAAAGCTTCAGTAGGCCATATATTTATTTTTAATTGCTAATGAGTAATCGTACAAACTATCTACTTCATTACAATTCAGACAATTTAGTTGAATATCGTTATGGATTAATCTCACCAAACACACACATTTCCTTTACATTCCTGAAAGATTGACCTCCGAAGTATGCATCTCAACTGATCTCTATATTAAATTACTGTGTGTGAAATAAGACCAACTATATTATTACAATATCAGATTATATAAATTTTTTTAAAACACTGATTTAACCATGATAAAATTTATAAAAATTAAACCATTAGGAAGTAAAACATTATGTTGCACGAACACAATCAAATGATGATTTGCCGATATTTATGTTTTCATTTTCTCTAATCTAATCTTTCACTTTGTACAAATTCCTTTTAGAATACTGAACTGATCTTTATTATTTACTTAGAACGAACGCAACGGAAATTTGAGAGATTATAGCGACTTCCAAAAAATTCGACTATTTCCGTTGATAAAGAAAATTCTGAAATTACTTCAGATGACAATAGATATTTTCATCTTTTAATATTCATATATTAACTACTTACAGAAAAATAGAAATTTATTTAGTAACATCATTTTACAACTTAATCCGCTTCACTTACATTTGAAATATATGGCACAAACATACGAGAACGAATGTGTTTGTTCTGAATTTAAATCAAAACGAGATAAAAGTTATGCATACATCTTTTGCTCAAGCAGAAAAGTTAGCAAAGATGACAATATTTATCCAACCACATCTAATCAAAAAGACTGTCCCCAAAATTTAAAACTCTAATAAAGAAATTAAAGTACAGTGGGGTAAAGTACAGAGCTGGGAGGAAAAGAAAAGATAGGCATACAAACCGAAATCAAACTGTTTTCGACGAAAATTCTCAAAAATGTTAATTGTCTTGCAGTTAAAATGCATGCAAAAATTGAAGTAATTCGGTTGAATGAAAGAAAATTAAAAACACCAAGATTTGAAATGCAAGATTTGAATACGACAGTGAAATCAAGATGTAAATAAAAGCATTTTAAAAGAAACAGTACATTTTTTCCCTGTCACTTAATATAGCACGAGCATTCTACCGTAATTAAAAAAGAGTAATTTGTTGCAATTCGGCCAGTTGGTCATGCTCTACTAATGAACCATTTTTTCATATGATCGACACAGTATGTCAAGCCTCCTTGAATTGTATTATGTAGTGAATGCTTTGTTAATTAGAAAAAAACAATGAAGAGATAGAGAGGGGGAAAAATATGGAAAAAATAGATATTCTACTTTATAAAACAAAAACATGTCCGTGAATAACGCTGACGTCATATTGACGGTGTCAAAACTTGACCAATATATTTCGCTGGTAATGCAATTTAAACTTCTAAACATCGCTCAGTTTCAATTTTTGGACTTCGAATACCATAAAAAATTTCTTTCAAATGAAATTTCTTTGAAAACTGCATCTCAATTTACTGATTTTTTAAAAGTTTTTTAAAATAATTTTCAAGCATGAATATTTAAAATCAGCCCGATTTTCCGAAGATGCGTTTGAACTTAGACATATAAATAGTTCAGCATTTCTACCCGACTGATATTCCATATCGAAATTAAATCATCAATAAAGAAAATAATATAAATAAACACGAATTTAACAGGGTCCGGGGCTCAAAATTCTTTTTTTTTTTTTTCATTAATAGAGATTTTATTATGAAAAATTTTTTTGGAATATGTTTTAATATAATAAGAATATTGCATGTAAAAAAAATCTGAAAATTTTCAAATATTTGTTTTTAAAAATTAAAAATTTTAAACATATTTCAGATTTACAAAATTTTTGCACTTTTGTGTACAGAAAATGTGTCATTTTAATTTGTCTTCAGGATTTCTTAAAATGTTGACTATGAATTTTATATAAAAAAAATTAAGTAAAAATATGAATTTTTTATGAGTGAGTTTTGCATTAATTAGCATATTTCCACAATTATCACTCAAAGTTTAAAATCCTGAAGACAATTTGTTGGAAATATAGCATAAAATCCCTGTTGAAAATTCCATACATATATCTTGCAAGGAACTTTAGATATATTCTTTTAAAGTTTACAAATCGGGAAAAAATTCATTCTGAGATAAACGAAGTTAAAGTTCTTGCAGAGGGCAGCTGATGCATCGCTTCTCAAGGCAAAAGGTGTTATATCTCTGGATCTAATGATGATAAAAGCATGAGATTTGCGGTATTTAACGCTAAAAAACTCAGTATTTTTTTAAGCCAATTAAAAAAAAAAATTGCATTTTTTGAGAATTTTTAGCTTCGGACCCCCTTAATCAAACTACGCACTTGAAACTCTGAAATCATCAGAATCAAAAAGACTGCAGAAAGTAGCGAAATCTTTGGCGGTTTATTCAGCTATTAACTCATGGCATGAGGCTAATACGAAAGTGTTTTTGATCAATATCAAAATTTTATTTGAATACCTAATTGATATTTTTCATATAAAAGTGCTTTTTTGGTGGTGTTAGTGAGCAATCTAAA
This sequence comes from Maratus speciosus, assembly GCA_963932465.1. Taxonomy (NCBI): domain Eukaryota; kingdom Metazoa; phylum Arthropoda; class Arachnida; order Araneae; family Salticidae; genus Maratus; species Maratus speciosus. The sequence goes on along the minus strand of OZ010793.1, from coordinate 431,197,059 downwards.
AAATATATATTAAATGTAAAATATCGATTAGAGTTTTCAATAAAATAAAATGGTTTTTACTTATATTTTATGTAACCGTATTCTGCATTCCGACCCGTTATGTAGTCCTCTTTAATGAAAAGCTATGCGTTGCTGACGACTGGCTTTTTCGGTAATCGTTGCCACAGATTAATCTCGGAAAATGAAACATTTAAAGTTACTGAAAAAATTAATAGCTTGAAAAGTATTTGTCAGAAAATTGTTAGAGAAACTGCGTTAGAAAGGTAAAAAAATTGTATTTTTGTTATCTATAAATTTTAATACTCTTTAATAAAAAGCTATGCGTTGCTGACGACTGGCTTTTTCGCTAATCGTTGCCACAGAATAATCTCGGAAAATGAAACATTTGAAGTTACTGAAAAAATTAATAGCTTGAAAAGTAATTCAGAAAATTGTTAGACAAACTGCGTTAGAAAAGTAAAAAAATTGTATTTTTGTTATCTATAAATTTTAATACTCTTTAATAAAAAGCTATGCGTTGCTGACGACTGGCTTTTTCGGTAATCGTTGCCACAGATTAATCTCGGAAAATGAAACTTTTGAAGTTACTAGAAAAATTAATGGCTTGAAAAGTAATTCAGAAAATTGTTAGACAAACTGCGTTAGAAAGGGGGGAAAAATGTATGATTATGCTGTTTTTCAAATATTGGATTTCAAAAATTACCAAATTTCACAATCGAGTACCATTGAGGAAGCTTCACGCGTAAAAACATAATGATAACGGCAATGTGTCCCGACGTGTATACTGGCTATAGCACGAGTCACAAATTATAGTAGCCTTATTATTCTGTTAAAATATGAAAGTGAATTATGATGTCACGAGTGCATGATTTTTAATTCTCGACAAATACCAGATACGTCTATTTTTTTTAGTTGTGAATAATATAGATTAATTCACGTATGACCTCCTATTTAAAACGAATATATGGTTAATGCATGGCTTACAAGAGAAAGTGATATCATGAAGGGCTTTTCATGAATTTACGTTTATTTTTAATTTTTTTTTTCAAGAATCAAGACTATATTTATTTAGGCTTAGGAAACGCTTTTCTTCTATACTGGTATAAAAGCAAAATTTCTCAAGGCTTTCAATATATTAAAATAGAGAGTATATTTACGCGAGATTCATAGTCCGAACGGTGTTTAATTTTAAAACTGATTTTTCTAATCAAACATGTTTAATAGCCCGGGCAACGCCAGGTATTTCAGCTAGTTTCATAATAAACTGACAGAATTACGATGCAATTCTACTTGCTATTACCTCATTTAATATGAAACAAAATCTTAAAAATTAAAAAAAAATATCTTCAATATTTTTGAAGTTATGACCGAAAATTCGGGTTCGGCTTGGAGCAGGATGCTGTCATAGCTGCCAACTTTTCTTTTTTATTTCTAAAATATCATTAATAAGTAATTTTATTAAATTAATTTTATGGTACCATGCATGTTTTTGACTTGAAAAATCCCAGAAAGTTGGTAACTATGTACCCTGAATTTTTGAGAGAATAAGTAGTTCGTGTCCGCGTTTCTTATAAAAGAAATTATTTCTCTAGTGAAGTACTATCACCTCTTATTTTATAAAGACAGTTTACGAACACCTAGTAAATGCTGAAACTACCCACTTTAGCTTTATAACACCTACAAATTAAATTAGATATAATTTCAGAAAGGTTCTGGGAGCACAGAAGAACAAGTGGGTAAGTGTGATCACAGATCGCACAGAGGGTTTCGTTTAATATTCCTTTCAAACAGGGTTGTAATTTTAACCGGTCAAAATTGATTTTGACCAGGACACTGGATAAAAGTGGTTTTAACCGTCCAAAATTGGTCAAAAGTGGTCCGAAATGGTCAAAACTGTTAAAAATGGTCTTAATTTTAATAATTATTTTTTCTTTGCAATTAAAAGTAACTTAATAAGTAATAAAAGTAACAGGCAGTTAAAAAAATAATACACTGATAAGTTAAGGAGGCTCATTAGTAAAATATGCTTATGCAATACAATAAGAAAGCTAGATCCATAATTGCCCTATCATTGTTAATAGTGTATCAACAGGGGAAAAAATCATTCTTCCTTTAGCTGTTGATACAGGGGCATCTGAGAAATCTGCCCAGTATTGTTTAAAACTAGCAGCTGATGCTAAAGAAGAGGTAGAAAACAAGTTTGCTTGTAAAGTAAGAAGTTTTGTAAGTGACAATGAAAACAAGATGAAACGCATGAGAGAAGATTTTCAAAATGCATATAGAGACGAACTGTTTATTTCTTGTGGATATGCTGCACATTACTTGAATCTTGTAGGACAAGATATTACAAACACAAACAAAATTAATTCAATAATGAAGCATGTTATTGAAATGGAAAATTGCAGATGAGCATGAAGATAATATTCATAACATTGTTAAAATCATTAACAATGTATACAAAGAAGTAAAACATTTATAAAATCAACTTAAGCCTATTTCCCTTGCTTTAGATAAAAAAGAAGATGCTACTATATCTGATGCATGCGACGAATGGTTAAGATATAACTAAAAGAAAAAGATCTTGAAATTTATTCTAAAATGATAGTCTCAATTTAATGAAAATATTACCCCAGTTCATTTTTTGGCTCATATACTGAATCCCGTCTACATGAGTAAAAGTATTGATGAAGAGAAGCAAAAAATAGCAAAGCAGTGGTTATACAATAATATTGATCCTACCTTTTTGCCTCTTGTGATTGTATTTCAAGCAGAATCCTCACCATATCCAAAATCCTATTTTTCTGAAAGTGTAAAAGATACAATTGGGCCTGATGCCTGGTGGGCAGCAATGAAGAAGGTTAAAAGCATTGATATAAAATTTGTTGAATTCACATTACATCTAATGAACTGTTGGGCCAGCTCATCATCAATTGAAAGGTTGTTTTCTAAATTTGGAGTAATCCAAAATAAATTACGAAACCATCTAAGTTTAGAGACAACTGCAAAACTTTCTACTTGTAATAATTTTTTTAATTCAACACAACTTACATAAAAAAATAAAAGAGCTTGTGTATAAAAAATAATTAAAACATGTGTGTTGTATCTTGGTGTTATGTTATTTATGTTATGGCTTTTTTAATTTGGTATTTGCTGGTGTTATGTTACTTATATTATGACATTTTTAACAAATATTAACTTAGTTTTTAACATAAGCTAGTAAAATATATTTGATTAGTAGTAAATAAATTGAAGTCAATATCAGTGGTCAAAATGGTCAAAATTGATTTTGACCAGGACGGTTAAAACCGGTTTAAACCACTGGTTAAAACCACCGTGGTTAAAACCGAGACAACCCTGCTTTCAAAACACTTTATCCTTTTGAAAAATCTGTTAGTTCCACATTTCGCAACCAGGGGCGCACTCTATTCTACACAAACCTCTATCCGAACGAAACTCCGTTTTACATACTATCCGTAGATATATTAGTCGAGGGAATTGGGCCCATAGCACTCGAGATAAGTAGGCGCCCCTGGTGATAAAAAGTGGAACTAAAATATCTAAGTCTATGGTGCGTAATATGAAAGAGTGGTCAAAGGGGTGTCGGCAAAAGTTGGAAAAGTGCTCCCCGGGTGAAAAGGGCGGAGGTTAGAAAAATTGCTTAAAATACATAAGTTAGAGCCCGGAGGAGTAAATAATATAAGACTTTTTGAAAATTTTATGATTTGTCGTGTAGTCAGAGGTATTCAGTCGAGAAGTCTGAGGTCGTATGCAAACATTCATGTCTCCTGCTTAATTAAGGGCTCTCTTAGAAAGAATTCCTTAAAATACATAAGTGGTAGCTCAAAGAATTAAACGTAAGATTTTTTAAAGATTATGATTTGTCGCCTGGCCTCAGGTGTTCTGCTATAAGTATGCAAAATTTCAAATCTCCAATTTAATAAGGGTCTCAGTTAGAAAGAATAGCTTAAAATAGGCATGTGGGAGCCCAAAGGGTTAAATGTACGACTTTTTCAAAATTTTATGATTTGTCGCATGATGGTGTTCAACTATAAGTATGCAATATTTCACGCCTCCAACCTAAATATGGTCTCACTTAGAAAGAATTGTTTAAAACACACATGTGGGAGCCCAAAGGGTTAAATGTACGACTTTTTCAAAATTTTATGATTTGTCGTTTGATGTGAGGTGTTCAGCTATAAGTATGTCAAATTTCACGCCTCCAACCTAATTATGGGCTCACTTAGAAAGGATTGTTTAAAATACACATGTGAGACTCCAAAGGGTTAAATTTACAACTTTTTCAAAATTTTATAGTTTGTCGTTTGATGTGAGGTGTTCAGCTATAAGTATGTAAAATTTCACACCTCCAACCTAATTATGGGCTCACTTAGTAAGGATTGTTTAAAATACACATGTGAGACCCCAAAGGGTTAAATTTACAACTTTTTCAAAATTTTATGATTTGTCGTATGATGTGTGGTGTTCAGCTATAAGTATGCAAAATTTCAAGTCTCCAACATGAATAGTTTCTGAGAACGGGCTCTGTGACGGACAGACAGAGGAGCGAGACGAATAGGGTTTCGTCAGATGAACGAAACCCTAAAAATGGACAGTGACAAATTTTTAAGTAAATATGATTAGTTTCATTACCATATAGTTCCAAACACACGCATACGTAAATTGCTCGAAAGTTATCTTAATTATCTCAAATTTAACAGCCAAAATAATATTTTGTTTACCTTGAACCGACATATAAACGAATAATTCTCACGCAAAAGCATGCTTCTGTCAAAAACAAATCAAGAGTATGAAGTTTATATTGAATTCTTGAAATCTGTTATGAAATGTTGAACAACATTTTACATTGTAAATAGTCTTGTAAACAACGCTATGGTCTAGTGAAACCAATAATAAAAAAATTATCAGTATAGGTTCAAGGAATCAGCTATTTTCCGTATGATGTCGTTATGAAAAATAAACAAAATAAGTATTAAAAAAACAACTCCTATACGAATTTTATTTTATTTGAAAGTAAATAATAGAGTTTGGAAGAAATAGAAGGAACGCATTTTCACATTGGGATCGTGGGTTCCAGTCCCGCCCTGGGCACATTTTTACACAACTGGGAAGGGGGAGGGGTCAAGTTTGGGCAAAATTCATCCAACAGTTAAACAGTAGTGTATTGTTAAGAATTGCTTTCCCACATAATTTAAATTTAAAAAGTGGACGAAAATGTAAGATTAAGATTGGAAAATATTGAGAAGTAATCCGTAATTTTGAATTTTATCCAAATATTTTTTTGATGCTCTTTTAAATTAAGTTTCTAATTAAAAATCTTATTTTAATCGTTCTGCATTCATGGTAAATCGCCAAATTTCGAAATTTTCAAATACAGACAAACAATCTTTACTCTGACAGCACTCCACAGTCCACACACACACACACAAATAGGATTATTAGGTTATGTTCGTAATTATATAAATATGTAACACCTATAGACGGCTTACACTGACGTCACGTTGCTATTAGCAACGACTGATACTATTGTATCTGGAGCCCACACGAAACGCCAGAACTCCCCATTTGCTGTTTAAAGCACGTTTTGTCTTTCTGTTTAATTTAGACCTTTCTTACTTTTATTATTATAGTGCTAAAATGTCTAATAAGTCAAATGGAGAGCACCACTTTCGCTTTATATTTGGGCGCCATATGAAGCGATGCTAGTTGCTACTAGAGATACTTCTAGAGCAGTGGTTTCCAACGTGGGGCAATTTGACATTTTAGGGGGGCAATTTCAAATTTGTAAATCACCCATTCGCTGTCAGGTTTATTGGAAAAGTAATATTTTAGACTAAAAATAACAGAAATACATGCAAGGAACGGAACGATTCCGATGGTTGTATTTTTTAACTTTTACGATTGATTTGTATGTGCTTTTTAGCACTGAATGTAAAAATTACCTTCATATTTAACCATCATGTTAGACTTTTTTGCAAATGGCAAATTTCAAAGTTAAAAAATAGCGAAAATCTGATACTATAAAATGGATGTAAAACTTCTTTTATTCAATTTAATTTTATTTAATTCAAGAATTTATTCAATTTTTGGCTTATACTGGGATTCTTACAGCTAAACAGCTCGGGGATCCGATGATGTGGGAAGGGAAGACGTTCAATTAAAACTTTGAACTTTTAAACTTTGAAATTTACAATTTGCAAAAAATCCTGACGTGATGGTTAAAAATGAAGGTCATTTTCGGATTCAATATTAAAAAATACATAAAAACCAATTCTCAAAAGTTAAAGAAATAATAATCACGTCTATTTTATACTATCAGATTTCCGTAAATTTTTCACTTTTTAGCTTTCAAATTTACGATTTGCAAAAAATCTGTACTTTGTGATAAAAAATGAAGGCCATTTTTGGATTCAGTGCTACAAAATACGTAAGAACTAATTATCAAAAGCTAAAACACATCATGACACAACACAAATTTGCATCCTAGTGTAATCTAATAACATTTCAAAATATGTGTCATTTTGTAAAGAATCGAGGCTGTTGCTTTTCAACATTTTATTTAACGAAAATTCTATTGTTTTTTTTCCTGTTATATGTTTAGTACAAGCTGTATATTTTGCATTAATATTTCAGAATGATTATCGAATTCAAATTTATAATGCAATGTTAATTTTACTATCAATTTTTTTTTATATATATCTGAAGATTATTTATATTTCTAGTAAATTTGTAAATGACCCCCATTTCGCAGCAAAAAATATGCTCCAACTTTAAACAGCCATTACTTTGGTCAGTTTTAATCGTAGAATAATAGGATTTTTATTTGTCTTACTTGTAAGTGTAATAGGAAAGTTTTACTAACTATAACTTGAAGGACCGGGGGATCGTATAAAAAAATTAAATTTTGTAATTTTTCAAAAAATGATTCTGTTGACCCAAATCACTTTTTAAATACTTCTTTACCCCCATTTAAAACATTATCGTAATTGAAACTATATGGCTATGACTAACGGTTTAGGAATTAGCCATTGGACATCGTTGAGAGTGGACATCCTATATAGGAAATTTTATTATTGCTCTGATATTTGTCACCAGGGTCTAGGAATTTTTAGTCTCGTAGATTCCTCTTCAAAATCTACCTCTAGATAATCTTAATTTCATTTTTCATTTGGATGGCCCTACTGGTTTGGATACATAACTTGTTAAAATAGATTGCATTTTTGTTCGTTTTGTTCCAGTGTCCGTACTTTCAATAACTTTATCCCCTTTATCGTCTTTCTCCTCAGTTCCCTAACTTTACGCACACATGATATTTCGCATAATTCATCAACATTATTATCACTGCCTTCAGGATCTGGTTCAGAAGTGGAACACCCTATTCTATAGCAATCATCTTGTAGTGCAATGATAATCAGTGATATATATCAATTTTAATGCATTTGAAATAGCTTAATGTCATTAAAGGGCACTGCAAACGATTTTTTCCGTTGACCATAATGTAACGAAATACTTTTGAGTGCCCCTGTAAATGAACTATTAATGCTACACTCTTCATATTGAATACCAAACATCCCATGGTAAACATCATTAACATATATCAATTGCATGGGAATTCGAGTATATTTACGGGAGTTAGGTATATCACACACTGAGACGACAGAACGGCATAAAGCGCAACATGAAGTGCAAAAACCGGTCGAAACAAAGAACGAAGTTGTTACAAACTTGTTTTAAACCAGTTTTTCTGGCGAATTCAAGCGACATGTCTTATGTGTCGCCTTAGTGTGTGGCTTGCCTTAGAGCGTGAACAGACGGTCTGACGGACAGACAAACCGCATTTATAAACACTAACTTTATTGGAAAGGGTTAAAAAGTAAAGCACGTTTTTGCACACTGTCTTTCCTGAGTGACTGATGTATGTCTTGTCTTATACCCTAACAATGCTATTTGTGAACTGCTGTTAACTACGTAGAATTTCAATAAACTTGCAACTCTTTTTGAATCTCCAATTTCACGAGAACCTACAGGAATTTCTCTAATTTCACACCATCTCTCCACTTATACTGAACTTCAGTTCGGTGTGAGTGAATTGCGATGCTAATATGTTTGTTTGGATTGGGATCTTTAGAGCTTCATAACTCATGAAGTTATGTAACACCTGTGTTACACGAAAGGGTTTGTAAACAGATTCATTAGCAGCACGGCTATGGCTAGTGATATTTATAAGATAATATTATATATATTAATATTATAATATGTATATATATAGTAATATATATGATTTTATACATACATAGTACATATTATCTCCGCCAAAAGATAGTGATTCACTAAACTTCAAAGTTCTATTTCTTTAAATCTGAAATTTGCTAACTTTTTAACTAAAAAACGGTTTATTGGTTTAATTAAATTAAACAAATTAGAAGTATGTCCATTATTATTACAGAGTGTAGTACTATATAAAGAACTATCCTTTTGACGATGTTTCGGCCGTTGAATGAAAGATACCTGTTGCAAACGTGTTATAGATAATACCAACCTTAATTTTTTGAGAATTTGATAATTTTTTATTCGGAGTTAAACTTTTTATTGTCAAAACTATTTAAAATAGATAAAACATTTTGTTAAATTCGAACTTTTCAGAAAACTTTATGTAATTTAAGAAAAAAAAAGAAAATAAATAAATAAATCTTCTAAGTGAAAAGAATAACAATAAGAAAGGAAAATACATAAAATTTAGTATCGTATTTGCAGTAAGTTTTACCTCAATAAAAACGGAAGTTTGGTATTAGGCTTGAAACATTAAATTTAGTTTGGCATGAAGGGAGCCTTGCTTTGATCGAAATTAAACTCAGATATGTATTATCCATCACCACAGTAACAGGCATTAATCGTGGCATTGATTTCGGGATTTGCGAGTATCAATAACGTTCAAGAAATCTGAATTATTATAAGAAATTATTGCGGTAAACGATTTTTTTTGCTTTTATTTTACGTTGAATTAAAACAAACTCAGTTATTTAAATTTTAATTACTTAGCAAGAAATAGAAATAAAATAACAAATGAAAAAAAACTGTACAAAATCACAACGTGCATTCTTTGGAAACCAATAATTAAATCCGTATATTGTAAAACTTTTTAAATGCAATATTAACCTTCCACATACCAGACCGGTGCAACAGACCCGATAGCAATTGATTTTTCACATTTAAAAAACGGAAAATTTTGTAAATAGGTGACTTTTTCTGGAATGTTCTACTCAAAAGAATAGAACATCCCAGAAAAAAAAAACATATTTACAGAAATTTCAGTTTTTAAAATAAGAAATATCATTATAAATGTACCTGTCGGGGCCATTGAACCCCTCTGGTAGGCGGAGGGTTAACATAAATATATTAAACCGAAACAAGCATAAAATATGCAGCTTTACATATATGTCGCAGTGTTGGAGAAAGTCCGATAATCTATATGTAGCACGTGATTTTTCTTTCCCGTTTTTATACTCAAAACGGCCATTAAGAGAGCGAACCGCGGTTAAACTATTTCAATCCCACCCACCACTGTTACTGTTATCTTATTATTATTATTAGACATTATGCTTTTTGAAATATTCATTATCTTAAGAAAGAAAGAAACGTTTTACAAAAATTCCTTGTTCTAACAGATTCTACTCTATTTAATAAACCTCAATGTAAGTTGATTAAAACAACAATCTTCGAGAGTTTAGAGATTTTTTTAATCAGTATTTAGTCCAGGCATTTTGTGATTGAACATGGGCAAAATTGCAATAGAAGCTTTTTACAGAATTTTTTAATCAGGAACTACTGCTTAATAGCATACTAAAAATCAGACAAAATCTGAGCATGGGAACACCCCTATATACGGATTTCAAAATGGCGGAGGGGATTTTCTGGAACTAAGGCAGAGAATATATCGCTTACGGAAATATATCGCTTTATTTTCACAATTTAACTTTGAAGTATAGTCAAAAACGATAAACAGTACACAAAAGTCTACTTTTTCTGACAAATTACTGCTTAAGTTCATTTTTACAGAAATGTTCCAGTGAAGAAAAAAACGTATCAATAGTTTTCATCATATTTATAATTAGAAGTTAGGTAGTTCTTGTTACATCCATTGACTTTGCACACCCCAGAAGCTGTAGAACAGGGCAATCAATTACGCTTGCATCAGCATCGTAAAGTAGCACAGTTTGTCTTTCAAGAACATGGAATCATATTAAGTAAATAATCTGTAGCTGGTAGTCACTCGCAGAGTATTGGGTAGTACGAGTGTTTTTTTACATACCAGCCCCATTCTGCTGGCTTGGTTCTTTCTTCCGATATTTATTTGTAAGTAAGTGTGATAGCTATGATATTTTGTAGAAGAATCGGTCGGAGGCAAACGTTCAGGTGTAATAAATGATTTTACTGTAGTTACTTTCCTTACCAACATTTGGGGACATAGTTTGTCTATAGAATCCAGTGCCTTGCAGTCATAAAACAGAAGCATTGCTTTTCTTCCAGCCTCAGCCATATCTGAATGTAGGCTTGAATTTGAATAAAATATTTTTGCAATAGAACGGAGCTCTGTCTTGTTTATCTGTTTGAGAAATGATGAGGATTTCCCAATCGAAAAAATTCTGGATGTTGTATCACAGCCCGTGAAAGCATGAAGAAACAGAAGGAAGTTGCAATTTTCACGACCTAACAGAGATTGCATGTTGAGGATATGATAGACTGATTTGGAACATGATCCTCGTCTTATGTCACTGCGATAGTATAGCTTGAAGCCATTATCCTTTGCCTGTTAAAGAAGGAGAATCAGCAAGTCGGTATCTTCACCTATTACAGTGGTATGTGCATGTGCATTTTCTGAAGATGAGACTGGAGCACGAACAGTGTCTATATTGGCATCCCCATCTGTGTTGGGAACAGTACAGCCTTGTTTCTTAAGCAATTCGCCTATGAGGGAAGTCATTGCTTGCTTGTTTTTTCATTGTCCAGAAACTCTTCCTTTTTTCCAATAAATTTCACGTATGGGCTGAAATTAATATCTCTACTGTTTTTTTTTTTTTTGTAGCGTCATCTGTGAGCCACATCATTGATTGTTGGATACCCAATGTAATTATCAAAAACCATGATAGGTTTTCCATATTGTTTAACAATAAAATCAGCGTAAGACGTAGCAATGTTTTCATATGTATCATTTTTTACATCAGGAAATGCGACGCAAGAAAGATCCTCCATCCAATATGTACCTTTCTGTACTTTCCACGTTGTCATATTTTTCATTGTGTAAATTTTTAATGTGTTTGACTAGTGCTTGAGCTAACTGAGATTTGTCTGAATTCCTCATCATACTTGGTGATTCAAATAATGCTGCAGGGTACGCACACGGTTCATAACGCATGACATCTCTGAGATTCATTTCACCACAAGTGCCAGTAATCATCATTCTTCGGAAGAGGAGCGCTGGATCTATTTGCATATCTAAGCCATCTTTATAACTACAAATGGCGGCAGCAGATCCTAGAGTTTTCACTTTCTTTGACTTTTTAGCCGAATACCTAAATATATCCTTCCCTATCCTTTTGGAGATGATGATCATACCAAATAAGTGCAACTCATCAACATTAACTTATTTTTTAGCTGTTACGCCTGTAACAATTTTGCGTAGAGTAGAATCAGAATGAAATGGCGATATGTGTTCCAGTACATCGCCCACTTTTTAAATGTCATTGCTGCTCCTCTTCTGTCTGCTGTCTCTTATAGGTATTTTTGATAATTTTATAAAAGTTACACACTCCCAATGTTATTCCTATGGGAGTTTGAAGCTAAAAGTTAGCATAGAACACAATTTTTAACTATTTTCAAAACATCATTTAGTACACTTAAAATTGATATTTTGAATTGAAACTGGCAGCAGAGCAAAGTATATACACTTATGTTAATAAAAAGCACAGTATGGAGCTGTTTATAGCATTTATTATGTACGTTAGAGGTTAGAGATTAATTAAAAAAGGTTAACATTACAATAATCTCCACAGAGATGCATTATTAAATGGCCGCCAATGGTAAAGCATGTACTTTTCAGAGGCTCATTAAAATACTAAAATTTATAAAAAGAATCTAAAACTCACTAATGTTGTATAAGCTTCAAATTACACAAATAATGTAGTAATCCGCTGTTAAATAATCATTTAACACCATAAATATAATCTTGAAAAACACTGATATGACAAACTACTCTGGTCAGATCACAATCACAGCCCAGCATGTATAAAAAATATCGATATCTTTGCTTAATGTCCCCTTAATAAAGTAAATTGGTGATGAAATGTCGTGCGTGTCCTGAAATTTTATAGCCAGGAAATTTTTCGGTACCAGTATTTTCTTATAGAAAATTACTTCTTAAATAAGGCGAAATTTCGCGCGTTTAAGCTAGATTTATTCTTCTATTAAAAAATACTGATATTTGCCCTGAAAAATTCCCTAAAGAATATTATTAAAAATGTTCCGATGCCTGGTAAAGTTATGCACAACTAGCATTTATAAGCACTGGAATCGATTCGGAGCCAGTTGCAATTGCGGATACATGAAATAGAGGAACGGGATTAACAGAAAGTAGAGAAATTTAAAAGAACTGTATCTCGCGAACCACTGGACCGATTTTGATGCGGTAGGGCTTAAAATGTTCAGGAAGACTTAATATGTAGAAAGAAAATATAGTATAGGGCTTGCCTGAGGCCGGAGATATATCTCCCCATCGCCGGAGCTTGAAAAACTCACCGCATACCGGATGACTGTTAGGAGATCGGTCTAGTAGTAATACAGTTTAGAATGAGTTATAGATACTTTACTTTATCTGTTCCAAAAGCATTATTGGTTGTCAGTTGTTCGATAAAAAATGAATATTTGCAGTCCAAATTGTTTAGTGCTGCCCTCTGTCGTCTTCCGTCTCAACTAAAAGCTATACAACAGCACAACAACGCAAAACGGCATATGATTCAGTCCGTTTTGAAATCCGTTTTTAAGGGTGTTCCCGTGATCGGATTTTGTCTGATTTTGGTTATATTTCTCAGTAATGGTTACGGATTAAAAATCAGTTAACAGAGCTTCTATTGCAATTTTGCTCGGGTTGAAGGTGTATTTACTTTAATTTGCCTGGACTACTTCAGGAGAGAAAACAAGACGCCAAACTGTGGAAATAAAGTGGTGCTCGTAGCTGGTCATATATTTCTTTTGACAAAGGGGATTCTCAAATTGAAATTATGTTTGAGGAAAAAACATGAAATAGTGAAATATGCATGAAATTGCGTAACTTTACAGTTATTAAAATAATTGAAAAACAGTTATTACCCTATTAAAATGCAATTTTTATGGCCTAGTGATATATTTCTTATATTATTCAAAACTGTTTCTAATCAGATTTAAGAAAATATTTTTCACCATTAATTAAACAAGCATTTTCTTTGTTTTTCTTAAGGCTGTTCTTAAGTAATCTGCTCAACAAGCGTAAAACGTTTTGACACATTTACAAATTCATTTTTTAACGGAAAGATATAAAATTGGAAAGTTTGACCGTGGAAGCGATTTGGAATCGAACTGTGTTTTCCATCTTTTGATCAGTAAATTACCTATTGAGTGATAATGGAATTTGATCACGTGACAAACATGTTTTTCGCCCATTTTTGAGCGATTATGCTTCTTTTGCGCGGAAATTCGGTTCAAAACGTCCACTTTGCCACTATTTTCTGAAAGATTATTGCGTTTGCAAAAAAACGGAAAAAACAGCTCGATTACATAGTTTCTGAACAACAACACCTGCTCGTTTCATGCATTTCCGAATAAAAATAAATTAAAACTTTTGTCACAAAGTTATCCTTTTGGATTTAAGAACAGCCTTAAGAATTCATTTAGAAAAAATTCATTTCGTATGATACATTTACCAATTAGAAAAAGTATTAGTGTATTAAAGTACACATGCTGTTCCATTACCTTCGGGGTCCAGGTACTCAATCGGTAAAGCTCATAAAGTTTCTGGGTTCGAATCCCATCTCGGGCACTTTTTCACTCAGGTGGAAAAAATCCAATTCGTATAAAATATTTTTTTTAATTATTTCTTTCAGATTAATTTAGCACAAGAAGATCAAATAGTAATGTTTATTAAACGCCCTACTCCGCACCGCCCCGCACTTCAATTTCTTTTTTATTTCTTTCTTTTCTTTTTCTTTTTTTCTTTCTTTTTTTTTTTTTTTCTTTTTTTTTTTTTTTGAGGAGGCACACACATTAGAAGGATATTTTGGCAATAAAGTCAGCTTTAATAGAATCAAAATCTGTTATTTTGAAATAAAATAGCGTATTTTAATTTATTAAAACTGGCCAGTCTACAAGAAAAGAACCGATTCCCAAGGAATCGTTCCTTTTCGGAGTCTGTACATTTCGGACCGACTCCGAGGAATCGGTCCTTTTCGGAACGACTCCGAGGAATCTGTCCTTTTCGGAGTCGGTACATGTCGGAACGACTCCGAGGAATCGGTCCTTTTCGGAGTCGGTACATTTTGGACCGATTCCGAGGAATCGTTTCGAAAATGACAGATTCCGAGGAGTCGTTCCTTTTCGGAATCGTTCCAAAAAGGACCGATTCCTTTTTACAGAATGGAATCGTTCCTTCAGTTTCACTGCCAGAATCGTTCCTTTGTAGTCGTTCCTCAACAAATGACACATCTCTAGCTCTCAGGCGTCAAAGACGCCCGACAGAAAAAAGACGCTCGCTCTCCAAGCGACTCCCCTGGAGCCATAGGAATAACATGCAGACGCCTGGAATCTGAAGCGTCTTTGACCCCTCGTGTAATAGCACCAACACTTATTCTTTTTATATATAAACATGTGTGACACATCGTTGGAAAGATAAAAGCTTAAACTATTCAATGACATAAAAAAGTAAAAATCGATTTTTCGGTTGAATTTTGCTTTCCCGGTTCCCTTAAGAAGGGTACAAAGAAAAAAGAAGTACAAAATATTAATTTCCTTGTGAGATATTTTAAAAATAAGAATGCATGCCACTCCTATATGTTTAATATTAGAGCGGGGAATTTCGGACCTGACTGATGAGCCTACTTCAGTCAGATGAGTACTTCAGTCACGCGAAGACACTCGCAAGCTAATGTTAAAACTTATGGGGGCATTCTTTTCAAATTTCTCGCTTCCATTTTAATATTTTTTTTATTTATTTTATTTATTTATTTGTTTTACATAGAATACTTGAGGTCGCTGTCTAACGTTGTAAGTTCGTATTTTTTATAATTTTTAATTGCAATTTGTTTTTATGAGGGAGTTTACATTTTCGGAACCGGTTCAGAAAGTGAAAATATCCTCACAAAAAAAAAAAAAAAAAAACTGCAACAAAAAAGTTTAAAAAAAGCCCGTTTAGAGATCAACCTTAGCCATTCTATGCATTTTGTTTTTAAATATTAAAATATGGACAAGAAATTTAAAAAGAACGCTCCCATACTTTAAACATTAGCTTTTAGGTGTTTTCGCGTGTCTGAAGTATGTATGCTCTTTATGAAAAATGAACAATCCCTTCGAATTTGAGAAAAATGTGTACGAAATTTAATAATGCTGGATTTTCAAATAATCCAACATTCATCGCCATTTTGATTTTTAAATAATCCTGAATAAGTAAAACATCTTTTTTGTCGATCATACTTCTTTATTTAATTTGCTAAAGCAAATAAACTTGCATATTAACTAAAGCATAAACTAAAGCATATTAACTTGCTTAAGCATATAAAATCGATTTTGCGATTTTTTAAGAATTTTTTAGTTCAACGCAATTCTTACATGACCGGTTTTAAAATACTAATCTTATTGCTGTAAACGCTATATCTTTTCGTGATAGTAAAAATAAATAATTTAAATAAAACGTGAATTAAGTGAGTGAAACAATAGAGTCACGATTTCGTGGTTAGACTATAAATATGATGGGAATCTTAAATAAAGATATATTTTCTTCTCATTCACAGATACCTTTAACTTACTCTAGATTAGATGACTTTTTCTAAAGCTTTTGAATTTTTTTAGAATATTTTGTTATTTCAGAAAATCTGATTTGGGGGGGGGGGGGGATTAAAGAATGGATTTATTTAATTCATTACCGTATTAACTGTATTCGTGATATATCTTTTTTTGCTTACATTAACAACTTAAGTCTTATTTTTATGGATAAATAGGTTCGCATTTGCTCATGTATAATGCGCCTTTTCCCTGCCAAATTTTAGGACTAAAAAACGGGTTGTGGAATTAAAACGGAATATTTCCGACAACCATATATGCTAATAATTATTAAGATGAGACTTGGCGGAAGAATGATATAAATTTAAAAGCAACGTTAAAAACGCCAGAATATGCAAACTTTGAGTAGACTAGTTTCGGTAGCCTTTAGCGTACCGTCCTCGGTGCAAAGAATAACGGATTACCGATCAATTATATAGAGGAGAAGCGGATTCAACTGAGAAGTTCATTATTCTTTGCACCGAGGACGGCACGCTAAAGGCTACCGAAACTATTCTGCTCAAAGTTTGCATATTCTGGCGTTTTCAACATTGCTTTTAAATTTATATATAAACCATATCGCTCACCCGCAAAAAAAGTGACATCTCGCAAAATTTCATTTTGCATTTTATTCCACTAATAGTTCTGTCATAGATGTCATCTTGCTACACAAAATGTTATATAAGTGTAATTATACGGAAAATCACTTTATTACGCTGTATGTCCATTTGTGGCCACATAAGAGGGGTGGATTGTGCGGGGAGTTAAAATTACCCAACCTTCCCAACCACATCCTACGTCTTCATTTTTCAGGGTTTTATGTTTTTATGGACGTTTTTATTCCTGCATGCAGAGCTAAGTGCTATAATTTTATGTTACTGTAAAATCATGCACATTTTCCACCCTTTTGTCGAGATGTGTCACTTTCCTTGCGTGTTAGCGATATATGCTTTCACCAAGTACAACACTAGGGATTAGATACCATGTGATACAATGGTACGAATATAAAAATAATAAAGTAAGCAAGTAATTGTAAGTAAGTAATAATTGTAATAATGGCAATAATAAATAATTGTAATTTTACAGTATGTAGTTTGTGAAAAAAAAAAGACATTTCTTAATCAAGCAAAATGTAACCAGAAATGTAAATTATATACAATAACCTCTTCTGAATTTATCACGATTCCGAAAACCGTGCTTTTATCTTTAGAAACCTCAGAAACCAACATATTTTCGAGATTGAAAGAAGCATGCGAGATTTAAAGAAGCATTTATAAAAACAAAGTTTCTTGTGCTTTTCCGATGTCACCCATTCCTTCTCAATTAAACATTTTCATGTTCAATAAACATGCTTTACAGACAAACATGATAAATTAAAGCATTAACGTTAACATTAAAACTAATACTACAGTGAAACCTCTCTGTGCGACCACCTCCCTGAAGGACCGTTTTTTCATGGAGCGAAATTTATTCCCATAGGCTCAATACTAATTTTACCTTCCATTCAGAGACCATCCCAGTTGAACTCTCTCCATGAGCGACCCATTTCTTTGAAGAAAATGAAACAAATTCCGTTTTTTCCCGGTCGTTTGAAGAAGGTTTTATGAGAAAAATAATTCCGAACAACGCATTATTCATCAAACTTCTAAACTAAGTTCAGATTTTTTTTAATTCCAGTAACTTTTAAGTGTTAAAATCCCTTTGTGCCTTTTTAGGCAATGAATTTAACTCTGATGACAAATTAAGAATGAGGTCAATAAACTCCCTTGCTCTCTTCTGTCAGGAAACCCTAAAAAAAATAGATAAATTAATGAAATCGTCATTATTTCTTCCCGTCCAAAGAAAAAAAATTGCATTTATGTACTGAACTTCGAAAGGACTTGGAAATAAAAGTTATAAAAGGTAAAACCGTAAAATCAAAGCAAACTTCAATGTATTCATTTTTTAAATTCTGCAGTAATTGACTTTTGTTTTGATACTGAAATTTTTATATTTTATCCTAATGTGAAAAATAAATTATAGTAACATTAATTGTTACCTTTTTGTTAACAATTAAAATCTAGATTTAAACATGATCTCCACTAAGGGACCACCTCTCGGAGCGACCACTTTTTATTGGAACGGAATGTGGTTATTTTAGGGAGGTTTTACTGCATTTTGTTACTTTTGCATAGATAAATTCAATAACGCAGCTGAAAATGTTTATTTAAAAATAGGCAGAATCCTAAAAACGTCACATTCCGGTTTCGGAAAACTAATACACTATAAAAACTACTTGGAAACGTTTCTGAAAATCAGTAGCAGCAAAAAACTTTGAATTTATAAATGATTCTTTAAATGTTCTGAATATATTGGTTTCTGAGGTTTCTAAAGATAAAGGAAAACTTTCCGGAATCGTGGGTAACTTGGAAGAAGTATTTGTGTATTTTCGTTCGGGGTTATATTACATTCTCGTAGATTAAGAAACATTTGCAGTTTTTTCTTTTCCATCGCATGGGCAATTACTCACTTCTGCGTTTTTTGGACAGCAGAAAAAGCAATGGTTAATAATTTTACCTTATCTTAAGGGGTCTTTTGTACCTTTTAAATGCGACGAAATTTAACGAAAAAAATTCAAAGTTTGAACTAGTCTATCTTCAAAACCTTTTTATGTATAAGCATGAAATTTTGGATATTGATGAAACAGATTGTGCTTTGTAATATGCTGTCATTAGAAATTTATTAACCTTTTACAGAATTTGTGTATTGTTGAAATCAAAATAGCTCTCTTTCTTACTCCATAAATCATTGCGCGCATATCTTGAGAAAGTATGTATAGATTGTCATGAAATTTGGTAACGATACTAAACATATATGTGTGTTTAAAATGAACTACTCTTAGACCAAAATTATTCCCTTAACTATATAAAAAAATATTTGTTAAAAAAAAAATTTCATATTTTTAATGAATAAAAATAGCCATAACTAAAAACATTACCATTGTAAATACTTAAAAGTAGTTCATTTTAAACACCCATATTTGTTTAGTATCTTTACCAAATTTTATGACAATCCATTACATACTTTCTCAAGATATCATGCGCGCAATGATTTATGGAGTAAAAAAATGAGCTATTTTGTTTTCAACAATACACAAATTCCGTAAAAGGCTAATAAATTTCTAATGACAGCATATTACAAAGCACAATCTGTTTAATCAATATCCAAAATTTCATCTTTATACATAAAAAGGTTTTAAAGACAGACTAATTCAAACTTTTAAGTTTTTCGTTAATTTTCGACGCGTTTAAAAAGGTACAAGACCCCACAAACATGCTCAACAGAAAAAATAGCTGAACAGAAAAAATAAAAGCAAATCAAAACTTATCAAATAGAAATGCATCATACATCTTTATAAGATTAGCGCTGTGGAACTAAAACAGCGGCAAAATAAAAATATGCATATTTTCGAAATTTCCTACATATAATTCACAATAATTAACCAAAGCTGTCGCAAGAACATCAGCCATTGTCACTATTCCTAGTGTTGATGGAATCGTCACTATCGCAGTCTTTCTGTATGTTCAGATATCATATAATCTTCACTTCCATACACCGTATTTGACATTCCTGCCACCTTAAAACTTTTAATGACCATCTATATAGGGAGGGATTTTTTTTTCCGAATCACGATTTCTACAGGATATATATATATATTTTTTTCAAATTACCGGATTTTCTCACATTAAAATTCTGAGGTGACCTCAGTACACGAAACAATTTTTTTCTGAATCAAAAATAGGGGTGTGCGTTATATATTGAAACACTTTTTTCTCGATCAAAAATAGGGGTGCGCATTATGCACGAAACATTTTTTTCTCCAAAAATAGGGGTGCGCATTATGCACGAAACATTTTTTCTCCAAAAATAGGGGTGTGCGTTATACATTGAAACATTTTTTTTTCGATCAAAAATAGGAGTGCGCATTATACACGAAACATTTTTTCAATCAAAAATAGTGGTGCGCATTATGCACGAAGCATTTTTCTCATTTAAAAAAAAAAAAAAAAAAAAAAATTATGGCCATTTTTTCCCCCCCATTCTGACCAAAAAATCGGAGGTCTAACTTTTTACTACTGCTCTTTCATCTTCAACTAACACTTCATTTATAATGGCTGTTTCCTAATAATAGAAGCCATCAGTCCATCAAAAGAAAATAACTCGGTGAAAGCGGACACTCGGTTAAGGGGAACTCGGATAATCGGGATTCTACTGTAGCTCAGTTTTAAGACTTAAAACACGCGATTTTATTTTATATAAAACGACGTCATCCGAATCCGCTGAAGAATTCCTCATTTACGATCCAATCATAAACATCTACAATAAAGTATGGGTAGGACGTCACTCTCTCAGAATAATACACAAATGCAGCAAAAAGAAAGCAATTCATTAATATTTTTTCAAAATAGCACGTATTTTAATTACTTTTTTTTCAGTTTTTATGAGAAAGTGGCAACAAAAAGATATAATTGCTATTTTTCAACTATTTTTCCCCTACTTTCTACAGAAATGGAGTACTTGAGTTGCCAAAATGAAACAAATGTCGCTAAAAACTACAAAAAAATTAATATTTCAAAAATAAATGGAGATGCAGTTTTCAAACAAATTGAATTTAAAAACTTTTTTTTTTCCAATACGACGGTATAAAAGTTGAAAATGTGCGATGCTTAGAAGTTTAAAAAATTGCTAAAGAATACTTAATCGTAATGCTTTGTTTCACGGCTAGCGTCTGTAAGGTAACGTTATTTTTTGGAGACAAAATAAGCTGAGAGAAAGAAATAGCATACCGTACCGAAGGCTAAAAGAACATTAAATGATTACACACAAAGAGAGTGAGTGAGAGATGAAAATAAATTTGCATAAATGTAATAAATAACTGCATTTAAAATTTTACAACATATGTTTTGTTATTTTTTGAAATCATAAGCAATTATTCACGTATGAAACAGGTCAAAGACTTTATTTCAAGTCGCATTTGGCAAGATTCCATCATTCATAAATATTGAAAAATGTGCAAATTCAAAGATAACTCCTCCGAGAATAATGAAGTTCAAACTTATTTGCGGCACACCTAAGCAGCCGTTGAGGATGCTTATTCAAGTCACCGAGTGGCCTAAAGAAAAAATATTCTGATGGATTATCTTCTATACTGTTTATAGCTTGCAACTCTGTATACAGTACCGGACCTCAAATCCGGACTGGTCGGGACCGCGGTCATTCCGAATTTCGGAATTTTCCGGATTTTAGGCCCTCAACCAAGACAATAAATAAACAGATACAGTACATGCCCTTGGCAAAATTTTACATGCCACGAAGCAATCTATACCGCGAATTGCCATGTTAGGCTTAGTGTAAATAAAGCCAAAAATACAAATTACAAAAAGTAATTCAAAATAAAAATAAGTTTAAAAAAAAATACTATTACTGCATATTCTTAGAAATATTAAAGCATTTTTTAGAAAATGAAAATGCGTTGTTGCTCGCGAGTTAGGCGGAATAGGAATCTATATCGCGGATTGCCATATGAGGTATAAGTAAACAAACATAAACATAAATTAAAAAAAAAATAATTTAAAATAAGGATAAGAATTTTTTTAATCCTGCACATCACATTATTAGAGTTGTATAATATAGACGCACGCGCACACGCCGTGCGCGGAAAATTTTCAGCAAAGTTCGGAACTTTGCGGAAAATTTCTTAGGGGAAAAAAAAAGTAAATTTTGTTCTTTAATACCGAAAAATTAAAAATGTTCCCCAATTTTATGTACGATTTATTTATTGTTTGACAGGGATGATTCTGTTCCGAATTTTCCGAAAATTTAAGGCATTCGGCCCCGAAAATTAAAACAAATCGGCCGTCAGTCCAAAAATTCATATATAAAAAATATCACTGAAATATATTGCGGATTTCAACAAATGGTCGCCGAAGATAAACCAATTCCGTCAATCGTTCGCAGAAAAAATACCCACTTTTGTCAAAACATCGCGGAAAAAACGCGTTCGCCAGTTTATTAAAGGACCGCGGAAAAAAACGCGAATTTCTTTAAAGAATCGTGGGAAAAAAATATTCTTTTATCAAAGAATCGCAGAAAAATGCAAATTACGTCAAAGAAACGCAGGATAAAAAACGAATTTCGTAAAAGCATAGCGGAAAAAGCGCGAATTTTGTCAAAGGTTCGTGAAAAAAAAACGCAAATTTCGTAAAAGAATCGCGGAAAAAAACTAATTTCGTTAAAGGATCGCGAAAGAAACACAAATTTCGTAAAAGGGTCGCGGAAACAGCGCGCGTTTCGTCAAAGAATCGCGAAGAAACACGAATTTCCTCAAAAGGCCACAGAAAAAACGCGAATATCGTCAAAGGATCGCGAAAAAAACAAATTTCATCCAAAAATACGTAAGAAAAAACAAATTTCGCAAAAGCATAGCGGAAAAAGCACGAAATTTGTCAAAAGATCGCGAAAAAATGCAAATTTCGTCAAAGAACCGCGGAAAAAAATTAATTTCGTTAAAGGATCGCGAAAAAACGCGAATTTCGTCAAAAGATCATGAAAAATGCGTGAATTTCGTCAAAAGATCGCGAAAAATGCATGAATTTCGTCAAAAGATCGCGAAAAATCCAAATTTCGTCAAAGGATATGAGAAAAAAAGCGGAAATTTCGTCAAAGAATCGCGAAAAAAACCGCAAATGTCGCAGAAAATCGGAAATTTCGCTAAATGATCGTGGAAAAAATGAGAATTTCGTCAAAGTACCGCAATAAAAAATCATCTGTCTCTTTAATGATGATACCTATGAATGTACCTCTCCTTACAAAATGGATTCAATTGTTTCAGAAGCAATGTCCATTCTTGCATTTTGTGAGAAGAGGTCAAAATATTAAGGATTGGGCTGTTTCTAAATGCATTGACAAAATAACTGATAAGAATTCACCCCTTCTTATCATGGATTTTTAGCTTTATAATTTTTTAGTCAACATAATTATTCTGTAATTAATATTAATGCATTTTAAATTCAATTAAATTATTTATTATATTTAATTATAATATTTTCGTAATTATTTTGAAACTACTGTTTAAAATTAATACCGTCAAAGTAGCAAAACACGTTATTTTATTAAACATTAAATTAATTTGCAGAAAATTTTTGACCCAATATTTATGTGCGCAGAAAGTTTTTGGTTTTATACAAGTCTGCACATTATTAGGAACATAAAAACATTTTTTTAGAAAATGAAAATACATCGTTGTTTGCGAGAACCGAATTAGGCTAATTGACGAATTTCTTTCAAATTTTCAGCAAGTTACAATAATAGTGAATTAGCTTCTGTAACAAATTTTTATTAAATTATGATAAGTTATTAGAAAGCTAGGGTACCTCTAAAAAAAAAGGCCACTAGATGAAAAGAAAGTAAAGAAAAACGACATATCTATCTGCTGTTTGTTTTGCTTATTCAACATGTTTATTTAACTGCGTGAAGTGGAAAGTCAACGTTATCAGAATGTGATCATTAGCTTTCGATGGACAGCTTGTTTTGTTATGGAGAAAGGAACTTTGCATAGATTTTTTTTTTCTCTTTGAGTTAAAGAAAAGAATTTTTTGGTACGGTGCTTACAAACAGAATTTTTTCGAAAAATGAAATTTGTTGAACATATTAAAAGTGAGGGTAGGGCGTTGTAAAATATTTTTACATATAAATATTATAAATATATTCTACGAACCTTTTAAAAAATAATTCTTTCTTGTGGTTATTTATTTATTCTTTTTACATTTTTTATATAAATGAAGAAAAGGGTTTCTTTTTAAAATAAATTTAAAATGTGTGCACACGCTAACTACGATAATTCTGTTTGAAAATTTGGATTAAAACTAATGAATGAAAAATATTGCAATAAAATAAAATTGCCGAGTCTAGTTTGGCTCGCACTGTGTTACGCGCGCACGTAGCGCCATCTATGGACGTTTTTACGAAATATTTATTCGAGATCATCGCAGAATTTCAGTTTTCTTTTTCCATTCCGGATTTTGGGTCGTCCGGATTTTAGGATTCCGGATTTGAGGTCCGGTACTGTATTGTAATGAGTTAGGTAAAGAAGCATTACTAAGCTTTTTAAAATGAGTGTTGAAAATATCTCAATTTATTATCAGAAGGTAAAAGAAAATGTTAGAAAACCAGTATGTTGTGGCCATCACAAAACTTTCTTCTATATCATTCCAAGACATTAAATATAATATTGAGACAGCAATTAAAATTAACACAGCATCAGTGCTAAACCCCTTCGGGACGAACGTCACATGTAGGTGACACATAAAGTGCTCAGAATCTTTTGTTTTCCTCCAGTTATTTTTTTATTATAAATTTTGACTTATTTAATCAGGCCATATTACCGATTCAATTAGGCAAAAATATCTATTAACATGGATTGAGTTTAAGATAGATGAGCAAGTAATAGGGGAAAAAAAAAAAAAAAAAAAAAAAAAAAAGACATCAGGCTTGCTAAATTGCATCAATTGACTGTGGACGAGATTAAGAATATTTCACCACGCACAGAATACAAACGACCTCCTGTTGATTAATCCACACCAGTGGCCGAGAGGTTCTGCTCTCGAAGCTGGTAGACGGGAGGTGCTGGGTTCGAACCCAATCGCGCTCGTCGGCCTAATCGTTTGGAGTTTTCCGTGGTTTTCTTCGAACCTTTGATTTCCTTGCGTTAATACGGGTTAGGTTCCCTTAGAAAGACCCCCACGGAGGGCACTCCCCCCTTTGGGCCTATATCCCTCGTGTTGATAATTAGCCGTCATAAACACAACCAACCAACCTGTTGATTAATCAAACACAAAATTTAATCGGTATTTATGTCAAAGTCTAACATAACGTGAAATTTGGTGAAAGTTCCTGTATCAGTTTTCGTTATATCGCCATTGCAGAAATCGTGAAAAACACAGCAAAGCAGCTTCACCTGTTGAATGATATACACCCAAACCTTATAAGCATCCAGTTATGTCAAGGAAAAACTTAATATGAAGTTGCATAAATTCTTGAAATATAGCTATTTTGGGAAAAGCGAAAAATTCAGCATAGCAGTGCCATCTGTTGGCCTATGCAGTGTGTCCATGTATAACCTGACCGACCTTTATTTTCGCAACCGTTGGTCCTAGATGCATACTTCCAATTACAAAAGTGGTCAAAATTAGGTGCAGAGTTAAGATAAAAAAAGTTTGAAGCAAAAAAACATTTTAGCGAAGAATTACAGAATTTAAATTTTTATACGGTCCCCCGGTCCTATAAGTTATATTTAGTAAAATTTTCCTGTTACACTGACAAGTAAGGCCAAAAAAAGTCCCGTTATTCTACGATTAAAATTGACCTAGTAATAGCTGTTTAAAGTTGGAGCATATTTTTTGCTTCAAATTAGGGGTCATTCACAAATTTAGTAGAAATATAATTATCGTCAGATATATTAAAGAAATGGGTGAGAGTAAAATTAGCATTGCAATATAACTTTGAAATCTTTAATCATTCTGACATATTACTGCAAAATATACAATTTATACTGAACATATAACAGGATAAAAATAACAGAATTTTTGTTAAATAAAAGGATGAAAAACAACAACCTCAATTCTTTACAAAAAGATTATTTTAAAATGCTGTTAGATTACACAGTCTTTCAAATTTTAGATTGTGCCACGTTTTTTAGCTTTTGAAAATTGATTCACATGTATTTTTTAGCGCTGAATCCGAAAATGACTTTCATTTTAAACCATCACGTCAGGATTTTTCTCAAATCGCAAATTTCAAAGTTAAAAAGATCAAAGTTAAAATTGATCCCCCTTTCCTCCCAACCACATCGGACCCCTGAGATGTTTAGCTGTAAGAAACCCAGTATAAGTCACAAAATTGAATAAATTATTGAATTGAATAAAAAAGTCTTGCATCTACTTTTAGTTTCAGATTTTTCGCTATTTTTTAACCTTTAAATTTACGATTTGCGAAAAATCCTGACATGATGGTTAAAAGTGAAGGTTTTTTTTTTTTTTTTTTTTTTTTAATCGTTAAAAAATACATAAAACGTAATTATAAAAGTTAAAAAACACAACCATCGCAGGTTTATGTTATCTAATCTAAAACCATTTCTTAAACTTGTTGATGGTAATCTATCCAAATTATTTTATGTTATCCACTAATATAAGTATGTATAAGATGGTAAGCATCAAAAATCATAATAATATTACATTGTCATCGGATTTAAGTCAGTATGTAAAATTTTAACTTCGATCGGACATTTGAAAGTCAGTTAAAGTTCGAGTACAAATTTTAAACTGGAAAGACGTCGTACTTAACTAATCGTTAACTAAATCGTAATAGTCGTACGATTTCTTTCAAACCGCAGATACCTTGAAATAAGTTTAAGTACTTTATATACGACCCTTGAAAGCATGGTCGAAATCATCTGTTTTGATATGCAAAAAAGCGATATAAGTCATGCATTTCAAAGTTTCATAACTCGGTCAATTTTAATGTTAGCTGAATGGCACTTTTTCTGTCTTACTTGTTAGTGTCATAGTAAATTTTTACTAAATATCACTTATAGGACCGGGGGACCGTATAAAAATTTAAATTTCGTAATTTTTTAATAAATATTTTTCTTGACCCAAATCGCATTAAAAATAATTCTTTACCTTATTTAAACCATTTTTGTAATTGGAAGTATACATCTAGGACCAACGGTTGCGAAAATAAAGGTCGGTTAGGTTATACGTGGACACACTGTATACATCTATACCTTGTCAGCATCTATTTAAGTCAAACTAACATAATATGAAGTTTGATGAAATTTCGGGCATTTGTTTTTGAGATACATTTGCTGCCGTCAATAGCTATTTTGGAAATAGGGGAAAATGCAGCATTGCAACGCCACTTGTAGGCCGATATACGCCTAAAACTAATAAGCACCAACTTATGTCAAGATCTAAATTAATCTGAAGTTTTATTAACACTAAAACGACCGGAAACTTTACTCAAGTTTTATAAAAAATATTTTACACCGGAATTTATTTAAATCTGTTTAACATGTTTATTTAACATTTTTCTTGTTTGTGTCTTTTAAACTTATTTTACAAAGAAATTTCTGGTTCGAACCGAAACATATTCATATGGTAGGGGTCAAAATGACCCCTCACAGTCTTTTTCGTGTTAAATTCCTGCAGTAGTCCGTGAGTTAGAGGGGCCCATAAAATATGTATCACAGGCAGACTCGCGAACAGATATTTTCTAAGAAGCCACATCGTGTTCAGGACTTTCTAAAACGTATAAATCGGCCGAAACCGGAAGTCGAAACTTTCCAAGAACCCAATACTTTCTTCTTTTAAATAGAAGTAAAATGTGGGTGACAATATTAATGTCGGTGAAGAAAAATGTAAATACTATTAGAAATTCATAATATTTCATTATTTGAAATGTTATGAATTAGAAACAATTGAAGAGCTAAGTGGAAGAACATGTTAAGTAACAAAAATTACATTTGAAGAAATTTGATGTGAAAGTTTTCGTTATCAATTTTAATGATTTATTTTCTGTTTGATACCAAGTGTTTAGAATATTAACAGGTGTGGGACTGAACTCTATCAAAAAAACTTATTCATATTTAATTTTTAAATATTAAAATATTAATATTCTTTACATTATTAAATAATAAAATATTAAATATTAATGAATAATGTCTTAAATCTTCAAGGCTAAATAGAATTTTGGTATTTTAGCTTTACCATGTGATAGAATACCTGATAACGCCTTCGTACAAAAGATAAAATAATTTTTAAGAAAATGTAGCATAACATGTTCTTCCACTCAGCTCTTCAATTATGGATTACAAATAATTTGAAGCAATAACAAACAATTTTGGAGCAAAATAAGATAATTTGTTACAAAATTTCGGATAAAAAATATAATAAAAAATAAATTCAATTATATAAGCAAAAATATTACGTCTGAATTCCATCTTTAAAATAATTTTAATGTAATTTTAATATAAATATTTTAAAAATAAATTCACTTCATACGTACGCATAATCTTTTCAAGATTATGCAAGCAACTTTTCTAATTTTATAAGACTCGAAAGTATGAATTCGATTTAATTGTCTTCGAAAAAGGCTCGAATAAAGACCAAATTTGTATTCTTTGAAAAAAAAAAATTCAAACAAGTTTTGAAAAATAAATATAAAAAGTAGCAAAATATACATTAAAATTAATGGGTATGTTCAGAATCGCAACAAATTAGCATAATCTATGTTTGGCACATTTTCATTTATTCGTTTTTGTATGTATGAAACAGTTGTGTAATTTAATTTATCACTGAATTACAAGATACTACGATTTCAATATTTTAAATATGAAAAATACTATCAACACAAAGAAATGTTTAAAAATAAAATATTTTGAAATATTTGGGAAATTAAAAGAATAAGGTACCACTGATATAAATGGATGATCAAATTTAAATCGTTACATAGCAATAAAAACTTAAGATAGTAACAAGAAACGGACTTTTAGAAAGACCTCTTTTTCGACGTACTTTCGTGAAAAGCTGACCTCAATATTATGTATCTGGAAACATAATTGCCACTAAACATTAATTAGGACAAATATTGATTATATAATGACATTTTTAAAGCATGCCCTCTTTTATATATATATATGCACCTTTCAAAACGGGGGGCATCGTGAATACATCATTTTTTGCCCGCACACTATACTGTTATGATGGTGGTTGCTAAGCGACTTAATGCTCTATTTTTATATTACAGTGTTCCAGATCCTTAACTCCCTCAATTCATCGTATTTGCTTTCATTGATATATTTCTCAAAACTTCTAAAATTGTATCTTGTTTTTTTTTCCTGGATCATTAGATATTCGTTTCTTAATGTCTTTAACTTGCAAGAGTAATGTATTTTTTGTCGATTACAAAAAGAATGACATTGTGTCGTTCTGAAAGGTGAATTATAAATGTTATATTCACAAAAGTAAAAGTTTCAAGTTATTTATTTAACAAAGTCTTTTTAAAGTATTGGGAGATCAATAAGGCGAAATTGCGAATAAGTCATTTAAAGTATTGATCGACCGATAAGTATTGGATATACCAAGTTATACGAATAAGTAATATTTTTATGTCATTACTTGATAAGCTTAATATACGCCCTTTTCTTTTTTCTCTTGCAAAATCTAAGTGGGAATCATAAGCGAGTATGAGGTGAAATATTACAGGGTGATTATAATTGAATATCTCAGCTTTACAGGACTATTAAAAGAAAACAAAAAAAGTACAACTTTGTTGTTCCTCGTAAATCAAAACTAACAGTTGAAAGTTTAAATTCAACACAGTTATAAGCAGGGATGTAGTGGAGGGTATACGCCGTATACCTTCTGGATTTTTTAAAGAAGCTCCCTATACCCTCTGTTTCTCAAAAAAAATAGCTATAGGGTCATTCCGTGGTAACTTACGTTACATTTAGAACAATTTACTGCAGTAATTTTAGTAATATAACACCAGAAAATATTAAAATGTAAAGTTGACAAGATTTGTTAATTAAACCTATTGTTGAGCTTTAAAGCTCAATTTGAATGAAAATTACCTAGAAAATGAGAATGAAAATTAGATTTTTTATGGTAACTTACGTTCCTTTTTTTAGTAATGTCAGTTACATAATAAATATAACTGCCAGAGTTCAATAAATAACACAAAAATTAGATAAATTTCATCTAAATTGAGCTTTGAATAGGTTTAATTAATAAATATGTCAACTTTATATTTTTAATTCCATTTTTGGTGTTATATTACTAAAATTACTGAAATAAATTGTTCTAAATGTAACGTAAGTTACCATGGAATGACACTATATCGTATACTCTAGCCATAAACGTTCATGACTTTAACGCTCCACCTCTACTTTACCTCGACTTTAACGCTTCATACACTCCACCTATAGCGTATACCCTCTGAGTTTTTTACGACTCCAGCACTGGTTATAAGTGTTCAATGTGAGCCTCTCCAGAAACATGAACGATATCGAGGCGATACGATAACTCATCCCACACTTTTCTCTGCTAGATTTTTAGGTGCGTTCGTAATTATACAAATACGTAGCACCTATAGTCGTCGCTCAGTCCGTCTGTCTGTCCGCATATAATAGAGCAAAAACTACCCAATCGAATGGTCTGAAATTTTAAATACAGTGAAACCTCCTGGAACGGCCACCTCTAAATAACGACAACCTCCCAATACCGGCCACATGTTGATGGAACCAAACACGTTCCATAGCATTAACATTAGTACGAACCTCTAAATAAGGAATTCTGAACAACGGCCACTCAAAAGTCACGAGGGAAAATTTTTACAGCTCCTGGTACAATTTTATATTTATTTGCAAACCCAAATGTGAAGCAGATCAAACAAAATTTACTTGATATGTCAACAAACAGAAAATGAAGACATTAGTAATGATTCGGAAAATTTAGATAATATTCTTAGAACGGCAGGCATAACTAAAATAAAAGCTAGCGAGTCTCTATGTCTGGACAAAGATTTGGCAGTTACTGCCACATTTGATTCCATATAGCAAATGGTGGAAGATGGGAGAGAGGAAAAGGATTATAGAATCATCCAAAATTTTCAGTATTAACACACATGCCGAAGATTTTATGAACCTTCGTGAAATCCAAAATTTCGCATTAAATCACAATGATGAGCAGTTATATAGCAAAACAGGTCATATCGTTATTTCTTTGGAAAAAGATATTTGCATAAAAAAATAAAGCAACTGAAAATCACTCATTTTTTTAATGTATTAAAACAATGAAGATTAATTAAAATGACTGTGTGCATTTCTATTTAAATTTATGTAAGTTTGATTTTTTTTTTTTTTTAATGAAACCTCTGAATAACACCCCTCTGAAGAGTGGTCACTTTTCACCGGTCCCACGGGTAACCGTTATTCAGAGGTTACACTGTATATAATTGCGGCAAAATTGTGTCGAGTCATTTCAAATTTTATGGAAATCGGATGTATAGTTTAATTACAGGGACATGTCAAAAGTTTTCCGTTATATTACGGCCAATGGAAAAAAATTATTGCAAGTGCATTTGAATGATGTTAGAGCCTTCCGAATGGTCTGAAATCTTAAATATATAATTGTGGCAAAATTTTGTCGAGTCATTTCAAATTTTATGAAAATCGTATGTATAGTTTAATGACAGGGAGAGTCAAAAGTGCATTTTAATGATTTTACAGCCTTTCGAACAGAATGAAATTGATATGCACTTATGAAGTGCACTAAAATATAGATTTAGTACAATATGCAGTATAAAAAAAATTTATAAAACTAGCGATAGTACGAACACACTTCATTTGCCGCGTTTGACGAGCTATTTCTAACTTTTTTTTTTTTTTTTTGGGGGGGGGGGGGAGGGTGAGCCTCATCAAAGATAAGGTGTTTGTTCCACGGTTACACACGGGCTTTGAGGAACACATATCTGCAGCCATTCAAAGAATCACACCGGACATGCTAAAAAAAGTGTGGGATGTGTTATCGTACCGCCTCGATATCGTTCATGTTTCGAGAGGGTCTCACATTGAACATTTACAACTGTGTTGAATTTAAATTTCCAACTGTTATTTTTGATTTCCGATGAACAGCAAGGATATACTTTTTTTCTCTTTTAAACAGCCCTGTAAGGTTGGAACACTCATTTATGTACACTCTGTATATCTCTAGTCTATATTTAAAAAAAAAAAAAGAAAAAAACTAGAGAACAGGAATTCTGCTTTTTCAGAATTTAGTGTCACCCCCGACATTTCCATTACTTCATTTTCTTCTGATGGACTGGTGGTTTCTATTATTATGAAACAGCCATTATAAATGAAGCGTTTGGGTGAAGATGAAAGAGCAGTCGTAAAAAGATGAAACTCTGACTTTCTGGTCAGAATGGGGAAAAAATGGTCATTTTTTTTAAGTGTAAATCCGTCGAAAAAAATTTCGGTTACAATACTTTCTTCTATTGAAGATAGAAGAAAATAAAATCTTCTATTGAAGATAGAAGTAAAAAGAAAAAAAAAAGTAACTAATGATGCTGTCACCTCTGCTCCCGTAATTGAATTTACGGTGTCCTTTTGATTTTCCCCGGTCATTAAAACTATAGCGTATAAAAACATGAAAACTGGTAATTTTATAGAAAAATGTTTGATAAATACGCTAAAATAGACAGTTTTCAAATCGAAGAATTATTTTAAATGCGAATTAATATTGAAATTAGTCAAAGTATAGTTCCGTTTAAAAAGTTTTATAGTATCCAAAACTAAGGTATAGCAATATCTAACCATATTTTGCACGCATATACGGGACTAGATTGCGGAGTAGAGTGTCAATCTTTTTTTTTTTTTAAATTGTCGAATTTGAGTTCTTTTACGCTTTTCACATTGGATCTGCATTGGTCTCCATTACCCTGCTTTTCCTTATCTATATGTTTGGAAGTGTGCTTCCACACTTTAAATCTAATAGAAATAATACTTGTATGAGCTTAAAATAAGCTATCACTTTAACAGCCTTCATTTCTATACATTGCCGTACTTTATGACCATAAAAAAAGCAGCAAAACAGGGAAATATTTTATAATAGCTGTTACCCGTGACTAAATTCAAGTACCATTAAAAGAAAAATAAATGTATTAATTAAGCAAACATTTCACTCCGATAAATAAAAACGTATATAATTAACCAACTCTATATCACATTTTATAGGAGACAATACGAAATTTCTTATTTGTAGGGGCTTTGACATAACTCAGTCATAAAAGAGTCAAATTTTGTGCCAAATAATATAAACAATAGCGAAAATGAAATTGCAACCAATGAAAAAAGGAGGGCCAAGTAAAAAAGTGAAATTCGATTAATCTGTTTTCGTAAAACGAAAAAACAACGCTGGGAGAATACTACTACAATATATTTCAGGTGGTATTCGGTTTGAAATTTGTATATGTATTCATAGCCTATAAGACTTTACAAAAATACATTATAACAAAAATATTTTAAAAAGCTATTTTTAAAAAATCAAAATATTTTTACATTTTTAAAGATAAAAGAGATGTGGAATTAAAATCTGGTTGCCAAACTACGATTTACAAACGTGTCTCCAATATACTTCGAGTGCCATTTCGATACTGGTCGAGGGAAAAGGATTTTTCCTTGACGCAATCATATTAAACCTTTATGTTTATGAACGAAAATCCAACTTTCTTTAAAAAAAAAAAATTTTTTTTCATATTTTCTGAAATGAACGACTATAAGAATTAACACACGCTAATAAAAATTTTTATGCAATCGAGTTAATTTTAAAGTTTTTAAGAATGAAAATAGCTATTTCCCGTTGGTCATGACGCCATTTCCGACACGGATAGTTTTGCGGTGCATATTATTGTCATTTACTATCAATTTTCTTTTTAAACTTTTGACTTATTTCACTTTTAAATTAAAAAATAAATCCTTATGTTAACCTTGCGCAGACGATAAACCATCCAGTATGATAACAATTTTCTTTATATAATAAGAATTGATACCATAAAACAAGACCATTTTATTTCGATATCAAAGCACATACGTTTTATTTTCCATATATGATGTCATATTCGCATGCTTTTCATACTTACTCATTTTAATGCACCTTATATTATTAAGAAATACTTGAAAACTTCCGTTTTATTTCCAATATGACGTCATATTGATATATATTTTTATTCTTAATTATTTTATTTCATTTTCTTTTTACTCGTGAAAATCTTTCAACTGAAAATTAATTATTGAAGAGAAATTTTGGGTTTTGATTTTTTGGCAGCGAAAAAAGAAAGATGGTTAAATTTTATATGGAAAACATCAATTGATTCTCTATGAAAAATAATGAAATTTTGAATTATTAAACAAAATATTTTAATAAAATAAATAAAACATAAGCCTATGTTTATTTCTTGGTAAATAATCCATCGATATGCAATGATACAAAAGCATTAATTCATCCGTTTAAACGTTAACTTGACTCAAACATTCACACATATTTTCGCATTATTATAAGCATGATTTTGTTTTAAAAATGCAGTTCAGACTTGCAGAGTTCTAAAAAAGAATGTTATTTTCCGTTTGAAGAACATTTAAATTTCGCACAGTATGAATATCTTGGATCATGAATGAATAGAATAATCAAAAGGCTAGAAGCTAAATTAGGATAAAAAAGATCAGATTCTAATGACTTATGCGGGACCGTCAAAAGAAATGTATTTTTTCAAAAATACCTAAGCCTGCTGATTAAAATTATGCATGAAAATTCCAAAGCAAAAAATCGTTAAATTCGAAATTTTCTATTTAAATAAATTAAAAAGTCACAGAAAGAACTGTTCAATTGCAAAGTATTATTTTTTTCATTATTGACACAATAATTTATTGCAAGATTAGAACACCAGCATTTCCTGTTTTATTTTTGGAACTTCGATTTCTCATCTACGACCGTGATTGAAACATCCGCATTTTCATTGTCACGCAATATAAAAAAATCTTTCGTCAATAAAATGAACACAAGTAAATGGTAGTCAGATTTATGTAGATAAAGTCTACCACTTTACCTCCTTCTTGCATAAAAACCTTTGGTTTAAAGCGTAAGACTCTTACTATGGAAAATACTGTTAAATTCTACAACTTATTTCCTTCAAATACAATTACAGCTTTTAGAAGGCTAAAATTATACGGAATGATTTAAAATAAAAAAATCAATTTGTAAATTTCAATTAAACTGTATTAAAAAAGCGAGAGAAAGGGCGGGCTAAGAAATTGATATAAAACAAAATATATTCACTACATATTATTTTTGGGGAAAATTAAAGTACCAGCTTTCCTTATTTTATTTTTAAAACTTATATTTTTCATCAGTGACGGCAACTCACAATCAGTGGTAAGAAGTTGTTTTAGTAGTTTGTAGTGTAACGCACTACATTTTGAAAAATGTAATATAACGAGTAAACCTATACAAAAAATCAGTAGTTTGTAGCGGTCACAGAAACTACTTTTAAAGTTATTTCGAGGGGTGGGGTGGGGGGTGGGGGAGGAAATGTGCTACACTTCAAATCACGTGATCGTAACTTGCCCTTTTTTGTGCGAAATATGTTCTGTCCAAAAATTTTAAATTGTCCGCGAAAAATCATTGTTAGAATAATAAATGAAATTTATGCAGAGTATGTTAAGCATAAATATGTTATGTAGAATAATATTCTCGTTATATCGCTTGTTAAGATATATAGCAATGTTTTAATATATCCGAAAGAATAAGATGTAGTTTAATTTATTGTGCATATTATCTTTTATGTAACTACACTAGTGTGCAAAACAAGCAACAAACACAAAATGTTAATTTCTAAACGCGTAAGTACAAATGGATATGAGTGTCACAGTCACTACAATGAACTGAAACGCGATATCTTTCATTCGTTTCATTCTTACTCTCATTTGGCCACTGCACTGAAAAGTCACCATGACTGCTGCTTTGTGACGAGTCACAGATGACTTTACAGTGAAGTCACCTTATGACTCATGTGACCATTTGGCGACTCTGTTGTAAAGCCATCATGATAGCTGTTTTGTGACAATTTCCCAGGTGACGATGAAATCATCTGGTGACTTTTCACAAAGAAGTGCAATGGTGAATTCACAATAGAGTATTGGTCACCTGAAAGTCACCATGTGACTTCATTGTGATATTATTTGGTGACTCATCGCAATGCAATGCTCACGATGACTTCAGAATCGAGCTTCAAGTAAGTCACGTGAGAATCACAAGGTGACTAGATTGGAACGTCGCCTGGTGTCTCATCACAAAGCAACAGTCACTTCTCACTTCTCAGTGGAGTCACCACACGACGATCTTTTTAGAGTAATAATAAGACGAATAAAAGGTCTCATATTTTGTTTCACCGTAGTAACTGTGACACTTGTGACCATGTGTGACATGAAGGCAGGGTTCTCGCTGTCGCTCGCCGTTGCGACAAATCGCGACAAAATGCTCTATTTGGCGAGTAAAAGAACAATCAGACTCGCGAAATTGCGAATGCTCAGTTTGTCGTCTTTGTGTGTGTGTGTGCCAATACAATGGAGATTCTTATCCGCGTTGCTGAGCGATTGATGTCACTCTAAATGTTCGATCGCACCGTGCCATTTACATTGTTCTATTTATAGAGATACTGATTCAACACCAATTCAGTTTAGCAACAGCCAAAGACACAAAGGATTATGCGATAAGTATTTCTCTGTTGTCAATTAATCGTGGCGTCGCGTCGCGCAGATAAAAACGCAAACAAAATTACTCGCATCAAACACCAAATAGAGAAAAGTTTGACTGGAATGGAGTGTTGAAATTGACCATTTACCATACTATTTATTAGTGTATGGAAAGTATCATTATCCGGTCAATTATTTTTATCGGTTGGAGACGAAATCTCACAGCAATTTTTAATGTACATTTTCACAATTTAGACTGCTAAAAGAATGTCTGAAACATGCATACATTTAGGAAGAATGCATTTATTTTTAATAGCTTCTGTAGCGGATAGTCAAATTTCTTTTTTTATAAGCAATTACAAAAAATTAGGCCATTTTAGGACATATGGAAAAAAAGTGATACAATAAGGGATTAAAGATAGATTTTTTCCATGCTTCACGTCTTATCTATTTTGCTAACATTTTCTTTCATTTGGCTACTGTTTTTTATTTATTATTCGCCAAATCGCTATTGTTGGTCAAAAGCCAGCGAGAATTCTGCATGAAGGAAATGTCACATCAACTAGCTGTGCTGCATACATAGTGCCTATTTTTTACACCTGTTTATATAATTTTTTTCTGAGTACTCACATGTTCAAAAATTAGCATTTATGTTTGATGCATAAGTTTTGCACACTAGTGTATTAGTGCACACTAGTGCACAATAGGTATTTATTGTATTAAGCATCAAGGATGCACCGGAAGTTGATTTTTGTCAAATACCGAATATCCGGCAGATTTTACCGAATATTCGGTATCCGGCTGAATACTTTCTCGTTTTTAATTTCAATAGTAATATTTCTATTTTACACTTCCTTTATGGAGAAACACTTTAAATTGTTACAATTTTATGTCATTCAAATATTATAAGACTTAAATTCATTTATTAAGTTTAAATTATTTAAAAAGCTTTGTAGTAATTTAATATTGAAATATAATGATGTTTTGTCTTTAGCCTATACATTGTAGTTTTTTTCTTTTAATAGGATCATTGTAGATAAAAAGATAAACCCTTATTTCTTTGTTTTTCTTACTGATAATTCTAGTTTATTTACTAATTACTAAACATCTTATTGAAATAGCTTTTCCTTTTCCTATATACATATTAATACTTAATTTTACTATGACATAGGTTTCCTAACAGAATTTAAATAGAGAAGCTCCTTATATTAAAAGTCTGTTGCAAGTGTCTTGTTCTGTATTGCAAAGGAGCAAGAAAGTGGCACAATTCTTTTCATGATCAGTATCAGTATTATTTTAACACAGCTGGTCTTCCACCCATAAACAAATTGGGGAAAAAAGATTCAATAAAATCCTTTTTACTTTACAAATGTTGAAAACGCAAGAAAATAGACCACTAGAGGAGTCTATGCTTATTCTCAGAAGCAGGAGATATTTGTGATTAAAACCGTAAAAGATTATAGCCTGAAAATACTGAGCGCCTAATACTCCTAACATCATAGCTTGCCTTTAATAAAATTTAATTAGTTATCATAGTTTAAATATTATATTTTCATTTATATATGATCATATAATATCATTTTGTGAAAATATATATTTTTGTTAGCATTGCTTTTAATGGGATAATGTTGGTAAGGAGCAAATGAATTTTGCACTAACTTTTTCTGATAACGTTAAAAATATAATTTAAACTAGAGAACAGGAATTCTGCTTTTTCAGATTTTAGTGTCGCCCCCGGCATTTCCATTACTTCATTTTCTTCTGATGGGCTGGTGGCTTCTATTATTATGAAACAGCCATTATAAATGAAGCGTTAGGTGAAGATGAAAAAGCAGCCGTAAAAAGTTAGAACTCTGATTTTCTGGTCAGAATGGGGGGGGGGGGGGGGGGATGGCCTTAATTTTATTTATTTATTTATTTATTTTTAAAAAAAAAATATGGTCATTTTTCCAGCCCTATCCTGACCAGAAAATCAGAGTTCTAACTTTTTGCGGCTGCTCTTTCATCTTCACCTAACACTTCATTTATAATGGCTGTTTCATAATAATAGAAGCCACCAGTCCACCAGAAGAAAATAACTCGGTTAAGCGGGACTCTACTGCAGTACAAAGCATATTTCAATTTTAAGACTTAAAGCACACGTTTTATTTTATGTAAAATGACGTCATTCGCACCCGCTTAAGAATTCCACATTTACGATCTACTGTTAAACATCTACAGTAAAGCAGGCATAGCACATCACTATCGCGAAATGATGCACAAATGCAGCAAAAAGAGGCCGTCTTTCAAGAAAATCGACGAAAAAAAAACCCGGTTATCTAATGATTCATAGATACTTAAAATTAAATATAGTTTATAATAGCTCCATTGTTTTAACAGAAATCATTCGTTTATATTTTTTTTTCAAAATAGCACGTATTTTTTTTATTACATTTTTTTCGGTTATGAGAAAATGGCAACAAAAATATATAATTACTATTTTAGAATTATTTTTCCTTTACTTTCTACAGAAATGGAGTACTTCCGTTGCCAATATTAAGCAAATGGCTCTAAAAACTACAAAAAAAAAAAAAAAAAATTAATATTTCAAAAATAAATGGAGATACAGTTTTAAAACAAAATGCATTTAAAAGAACTTTTTTTTTTCCAATACGACGGTATAAAAATCGAAAATGTGCGATGCTTAGAAGTTTAAAAAATTGCTATAGAGTATTTAATCGTACTGCTTTGTTTTACGGCTGGCTTCTGTAAGGTAAAGTTATTTTTTAGAGACGACACACAAAAAAAGCTGGGAGAAAGAAATAGCATACCGTACCGGGGGCTAAAAATGAGTCACTATCCGGCAAACGGATATTAAAGTATTTGACCGGACCGAATATTCGGTTTCAGTGCCGGATAAGCAGGATATCCGGCAGGAGCCGAACATTCGGTGCATCCGTATTAAGCATCTCGCTTAATTTCGCTAAGAAATTCGCAATATGTGCATAAAGTAACATTTTAAATACTAACATAAAACATTTTCTTGCATGTTATCTTTAATTTTTTAATGCTTTCGGTTATATAGAATTTGATTGTAAACCGGCAGGCACGATATATAATGAGGGATCCCTGTCCTCAATTTCGAGTGTAGATTGAATTCTTTGACTAAATCTGAAATTAGCGAAGTAATAGTGACAACTTTTGAAAAGTAATTTGTTGTCGTTACTTTTTAAAATAAATTAGGGGAATCCAACCCGGACCTCTCGGGCTACAGAATTTAAGGGAAAACCATTTTTATATTAATATATTGTTTTAGATTACTCACTAACAACACCCAAAAAGCATTTTTATTTGAAATGTATCAATTTTGCATTCAAATAGAGTTTTGAAATTTATTAAAAGCGATACTTTCGTATTAGTGAATAGCCGAAGAAAGCGCCAAAGGTTTCGGGACTTACAGCAGTGCATTTTAATTCTGATCATTTCAGTTGTTTAAGCGCGTAGTTCGGTTACATGTTTGTTAAATTTCTGTTTACATTGTATTATTTTTATTTTTGAAGTTTCAATTTCGTTTGGAATATCAGCCGGAAAAAATGCTGAACTATTTATATAAATGTAAGTGCAAACGGATTTATGTTTCACTATCGTCTGCAAACGATTAGAGATAGATTTAAAAATAAAAAAAAAAACATGCTTGAAAATTATTTTTAAAACCATAGAAAATCAATAAATTTCGATACAGTTTTCAAATAAATTACAATACAGTTTTGACAAAAATTGCATTTCAAAGTACATTTTTTCCCACATTCAATGGCGTAAAAACTGAAAATATTCGATGTTTAGAAGTTTAAAAAAATTAGAGCAAAAGTGAAAATGAATCGTCTGCTGTTGCCACCGACAAAATGACGTCAGCGTTACGCACAGACACGTTTGTCCTTATAATATAGATAATTTACATTTTCGATAAAAGAGTTGAAGTTGCTACAAAAAAAGTTTTTTCTATGACCACTGCTGCAATTAAAATATCTGCCTTTTCATTGCCGCGTGAATAATATAAAAACCTTTCATCGGGAAAACGAACATCAGCAAATGACAGATTTTCTTTGGATAACATTCTAATCGCTTTATCACTTTCATGCATAAATGCTTCCGGTTCAGGACGGAAGAGTATTACTATAACAGCAGCATTTGCTACAGATAAATGTTTCTTAATATATCTTAAGTGTTGCAAACATTATCCGCATCAATAACTTCATCTATCTTTCAAGGGTTTCGATCTAAAAACATAAATTTTAGCGGATAGAAGATTTAAAAAAAGTTTTAAATATAATAGATGTTATATAATAATAGAAGTAAATATAATTTCATAATAATATAAATGTAATAACAGATGTAAATATAATTTGAGGTTTGTTTGTTTTTTTAAATTACTTTCACTTTCGGATACGGTTCTGAAATTGAAACTATCTTAATATAAAAAAAAACTGTTTCTAAAATCGAAAAAGTAAAAACTTGCTGGCAAGTACTATTTCCGTATTTTAAAAGAATTTTTTTCCGTTAATTCCAGAACAATGTCAGTATTTTCACAAAATTTGTCCTTTTTTTTTTTTTTTTTTTTTTTTTTGCATTTTTCCGTATTTAAAAATTTCCCTTTAAAAGAGCAAAAAATATTCTTTTAAGAACAAACTCACATCTATTGTGAACTTCACTATTCAAGGACAGGTTTACATCAAGGTCAGAGTAAAACAACACTTACACGCTACGAGATTCGAACTAGGGAACTGTCCTCTTCCAGCTCATTGCATTGAATTAGTTTATGAGAAAAAATAAAATAAAATATACGAACATAGGCAAAAACGCAGCAAAAAACACTATTTCTTCAACGTTTCGTTTTTTCCCGCCTTTTCATATTATATTTTAAAATCCATCCCTAGTTTTAAGTACACTATATTGAGCATACAAAAAAATAACGAAGCAATCTCTCTGTTCTAAAAAAAAGTAACTAACGCTGTCACCGCCGCTGTTTATGAATTTTTTGTGACCGGGTGTCTTTGTTCGTTAATATCAAGAAAAATACTGCATACAAAAATATGAAAATCGGTGGTATTATAGAGAAATGTTTGATAAATACACTGATGCAGAAAATTTTCAAATCGAATAATTATTTTAAGCGTATTTAATGTTAAAGTTAGTCAAAATCGTTTCTTTAAAAAAGTTTTATAGGAGCAAAAAATTAGACATAGGAATTTAATCATTTTTAGATCATTTTATACATTAAAAGTTCCCGGTGCAAACTGCATTTATTTTTTTTTTTTATTCATTTTTTGATGATTTATTTCCATTTTATATTCAAAATTTCAGCATTTCGAGAAATATTTTTTACATCTTTTAGAAAAGAGTTATTTTAAATTGTAGCGAATTTTTAAAACACAAAGAATAATATTTCCTTAAAATAAAAAAAATATTTGTTTTTACACGTGACTATTATAAACAGAAAAAAAAACTTTCAAATTAGAATTAAAGGATTGCGTTTTAATAGCAGTAAAATATTGAAAGTCACGTTATAAAAACTATATATATACGTGAATTTGAAAAGAGAAAGAAAATTGTAAAATAATAAATCCATTAATATGGGTTAAAAGTCGTAAATGGAGGAAATTACGTCATATTTAAAATGTCCAAACAATTTAAATAAAAAAATATATTTGCGAGAGACATTTATTTCATATTCTGAGATAATCTTTTAAATTATTGTTGTGAATTCAAAGACAGCGCAAATAATATTTCCTTTCTAA
Organism: Maratus speciosus; assembly: GCA_963932465.1. NCBI lineage: Eukaryota > Metazoa > Arthropoda > Arachnida > Araneae > Salticidae > Maratus > Maratus speciosus. The sequence continues at coordinate 431,154,864 of OZ010793.1, read as the reverse complement.
CAACAAAAGTATTTTCAAATGAATATTAAAAAATAATAATAATAAAACTTTGGTGAAATTTACGTCAGAATTAAAACGATTCAATTAAAATATCATTTAAAAGAACTTTCTTATAGCGTTGTTAAAAAATACCGGGAGACAAAGACTGTTTATTTAATTTTATATTAGCTTATTTTCAAAATTTTCACTGATCTGATTTAATCAAAGGCGAAAACAGCCCGTTAATAGGGAGATCGCCACTGTTTTTTTTTTTTTAATTATAATTCAGCCTTCCGAAATTTTCTTAAACTAATTAACATGCTTTTAGAGTTTGCGGTGTCTGAACAGGGGTTGGCGAATGTAACTCGTAGGGGGCAGAGCCTCCTAGTATGACAAATATTTGCAGAAGCTTTAGTATTTAAACACAGTAATGTAACAGCAAACTTTTCAAAATTTTTCACTTAAAAAATTTAAATAAAAATTAAAATTCTCAATTTTTACACACGGAGAGATTTTTTTTCTTGTCAAAACCACTTTTTCTAAGTATTACCGTCAACTTTTGAGCCACTTTTTCTAGGTTCCACTCTCATTTCCATTATTAAGAAGTATTATATCTGATTTTTCAACGTTGAAATGGAGTTGTAAACAATTAACATGAAACAATGAAGTAAACTGTATTGTTTTAAAGAGTAAAATTTTTATTTTTTTACTATTCTTAAAGTTTTGGAACAAAGTAGCCCCTGCTAGGGGCTTCTTTTTCACTTAGTTTCATATAAAATGAATACATTTCACATGTAAATGAATACATTTTTATAGAAACCCCCCTGTAATAGCATTTGCTAATAAATTAACACTGCAAACTCGATGAACAAATGTGTTTAACATTTAAACACAATAAATCAATTAATATTAAAGAAACGAGAAACAGTTTTCGCCATGTTACCCTCAGCAACTGGCACAAAAACAATGTAACATTTTGCTACAGTAGTATTTGAAAAAAATGTTACTTAAAACATGTTTTAAGAGATTTGGTTGTAGAAGAGGCATTTCTAAGTAATTGGGGCTATTTTCGGACCAAAACAGGCCTGGCACAAAGTAGCCCCGAAATACTAGTTTTCATGCTAGCTTTATGAAAACGTAAACATTTTCTGCCAAAATAAAAAGTTAAAGGAAAAATTATGACCACACTTGAGTTACAGATTACTAAAGGTCATATTTTGACACTTACCTTATTTGTAGCTCTTATCAAGATTGTTTCACAATAGAAAGTTTGGAGAGTTAAAATCTACACACGAAAACAGTTGTTTACAAACACATTCAGTGTTGCCACTAAAAAAACTAAATTATCGCCAAACTATTCAAATATCCTACATAGTAGGGTATAAATTATTTTTCAAAGGCAAAAACTTCAAATTATCTTGAATTGTTTGTTCAATATAAAGGATAAAATCTTTTTTTATGGGATGGACCAAAGTAATCCCGCAAGGACCAAAGTAGCCCCGGTTGACGGTACCTATAATAACATGTGTATATATTAAGTAAATGTACATCAGAAAAAAAAAAAAAAGTATTCGAAGTTCTTCAAAGGATACCTAACACTTAATATGATTTTTTTGTTTTGTTCGGAAAATATTATATTTGAGTGTATTTTTGTTAATTATACACTAGAAAAATAGTGAAAAAATTCATGTTTCTGGATGTTTTGTTCATGTTGTTGGATATAATGTCACTCCTGAGTTACCTAACAAAAACTGCTGACAAAATAATAATTTTAAATTATATACTTCAAAGTGTTCACACTCCACAAAAACTATTCAATGATATAATTTTTATAAGGCATTTAATAATTTGCAGAATTAATAATTACTACCTTATAAAGACAGAGAATAAACGCCAGTCGAGCACATTGCAAGCGGTATCAACAAAAGATGTTATAACCTCGCCGAGATAACAAATCAGAACAAAGCAGATTTCATAACCTTAAATGCATGTTATCACACGTAAGTAACACATAATAGTTCACCAAAAGATCTATAAAAATCGTCAAATGAAAAAAAAAAAAAAAGATAATGTAACTCATTAATTACACTATGCATTTAAGGGTACAATCGTAAAACAGACTCAATTTAAGGGTCTAAAGTTAGCAGAACTTGGGTTATCCCATATTTTCTTTAAATATATATATATATATATATATATATATATATATATAGAACGGAGAATATCTTAATGAGTGGTAATAACCTTTATTGTTTTCTTTGGTATGAAATTATTCCCAAATTACGTTAATTATTGTACTTCTTTAGCATCTATCAACTAAAAATTATGCATTTAGCGATATGTCCGCCAACTACACCAATTTGAATATGAGCTTCTTTTATAATCATATGATGATATACTCTTCAATAAAGCATTTTTTTTTTTTTTTTAAATGTGCCAACTTTCATAAAATACTAAAGTAAATTTCTTAACCCCTTGGAGAGCCCCACCTAATTTTAACAAGATTTACGCCAGAAACTTTAAACTAAATTTTATATTTTTAACTTGGGGGGGGGGGGTGAAAAATTGCTTTTCCTTATTTTAAAATAAAATTTTTCGATTACTCCGGTGAGAATTCAATATTACAGACACATTATTGCTTGCCCCTCAAAGAGTTAACAAGATCTCGATCTATTATATTTCCTTGCAGTCTTGCTCCTTTTATCAGAATGGTACGATGTCTTTTTACGTCTGATGGCGACTAATTTCTTTTGAAACGTGTTGTACTTCCGATTTTTTTTTTTTTTTTTGGTATTTGGTATTTTTAAGAAGTTATTTCTTTTGTACTGACCCTATGTTAATTTAATCCTCTTTAATTAAAAGATGCCACATTAAAAAAAAAATGAACTAGTTTTGACCTCACGGTAATAATAATAAGGGTAATAATAATATACGAATAAGGTAATAATAATATACGAATACAAGATCAATGCTGCTAGCATAGATGCTAATACTATCAGATATAGAATCAATCAAAGTAAAATCCAAATGAATGCATTGCTTCCTTCCGGTTTCGCGGATTGCAATTAGCCAGTGAAAGACGTAGTACTTACTTTAAGAGTAAGAACTATCCATCTGCGATTAAAATAATTGCACAACATCTATTCATTCTCTTGAAATGGGAAAAACCTTTTCTTGTTTCTAACTTCACAAGGCTAAAGAGTAGGAGGGCATGACACTGACGCATGTTCCAAAAGGTTCAGTCCCGGATACACACGCACGTATAATGAACCATAAACAATACAGATCCTTACAATGAGTATAAATACACAGTCTTGGAAGAGATTAAAATCTACCACGTGTTAAAAACAATTCATACAGAAAGATAGTTTTTTCTTCACTGTGCTGTAGTCTGTTTTTTCATATATTTATTTCTGACTTTTTTTTTATACTTTCTCAAAATTCGTATCGTGGTATTGGGTTCAAAACTGGATTTTTAGATTGATAGACTATCGACTCATAACGCTTTAGTTTAGGAGGACCATAGAATGCAAAACCCAAAGTTCGGGGGAATTTTATTAAACAGACAATATAATTGCATACAAATACAATTACAATTAGTACAATAAAATAATTACAACATACGTGATTTTACATTACAATTGCAAATTGTTTACACGTGAATTATAATTGAGAACTGAGAATGCATAAGCAGTATATTAGGTATCAATTCTCATCGGATTTTCTAATTATTTAAACAGGTTTCTTTTCTTTTAATTATCTTTATTTGGAAACTGATAGTTACATTTAAACAAGATTGGTACAAAATCAACATGGCGAGAATGATTTTATTTATGTAAAATGATCTTTGCGAGAAAATGCTATAATCTCATTTTATATTTATATAGAATATTTTGGGTGGTCTGAAGAAAAATCTAGACATTATTTCCATTTTTTATGTTTAACTAAAAATCATACAAAAATAAAAATATAAAAAATTATATTTATGAAATTTTAGTTGTTTAGTTTTGAAAATTTAAATTATAGAAGACATTGAAATGTCTATTAAAATATTAATAGATACTACTTGTATGATAACTTAACATTTCTTAGTTATTTGCAAAAACAGGTAATTTTTAAATTTTATTTTTCGATAAAAATTTAATATTCATTGTTGAAAAATTTGATTCAGTTTTTAATAACATTTATGGGGGAAAAACATTTTCATCTCTCACAGTATCCCGTTTTTTTTTAAATAGACAAGAAGGAAAAATCATGTGTCAAGCATAGATTATGAAACACTTTCCAATAATTCCAGGCTACTTTAACAATACTTCGCTGTTTAATAAGGTAAATAGGATACCCAAATAATTTTTTTAGAAAACGCATAACATATTCGAAAAACAAGATTCAGCAATTACCGTCCATAGTAGGAAAAGTTCATTTCTGTGGAAAAATACTTGAATTATTTTGAACATCCCTGTATATTACCTACAGATTTTGATACACGCCACGTATTAAGTTGAAATTTAATGTAGCCAAAAAACACTTAAAAAACTGAAACCTCATTTTTAGACATTATAATCCATGAGCGGTCTTCTATCCAGTTCTTTGTGTGGCCTTGTACATGATTTTATTTTAGGTAGCTTTCTTTACAAAAAAGCTACCTATTGCAGCCGTTCGGAGGAAAGCGATTTCAAAAAATTTTGGTATATTTTCATCGATCATGACCCCCAGACCCCGAAACCACCCTCCGTTCAAAATTGATATATATATATATATATATATATATATATATATATATCTATATATATATATATATATATATATATATATCTGACCTATGTCACACTGTAACTACCGTAATTATGAGCCGATTTCGATGTAATTCGGTGTGTACATAGTACATACCAATGTCTCGACCGAGTTCGTTGGCCAGCTTCATCCGCCGTTTTGTTTCAAAATGGCGGCCATTTAAATTTTTGAAAAAAATTTAAAACTTGAAATGTGGTACCAAAAAATTAAAAATGGAAAAATATTTTTTTCTTATGTATTTGACCTTTATACAAAGATTCCGGAGCAGTTTTTGTTTCGTCTATATCTTAAAAAATGGCTGAGTTATAGCATTTTGAATTTCTAGCGTGGCTGACATTTTGAAACGTCCTGAATTTTGTCACGCGATAAAAGGCGTATTTATGAACCGATTTGGATGTAATTCGGTGTGTACATAGTACATACCAATCTCTCAACCGAGTTCGTTGGCCAGCTTCATCCGCCATTTTGTTTCAAAATGGCGGCCATTTAAATTTTTTTAAAAAATTTAAAATTTGAAATGTGGTACCAAAACATTGAAAATGGAAAATTATTTTTTTCTGATGTATTTGACCTTTATACAAAGATTTCGGAGCAGTTTTTGTTTCGTCTATATCTTAAAAAATGGCTGAGTTATAGCATTTTGAATTTCTAGCGTGGCTGACATTTTGAAACGTCCTGAATTTTGTCACGCAATAAAAGGCGTATTTATGAACCGATTTGGATGTAACTTCGTTTATACATAGTACATATCAATGTATTGACCGGGTTCGTTGGCCAGCTTCACCCGCCATCTTGTTTAAAAATGGCGGCCATTTAAATTTTTAAGAAAAATTTAAATTTGAAATGTGGTACCAAAAATTGAAAATTGAAAAAATATTTTCTTCTTATGTGTTTGACCTTGATAAAAAGATTCGGGAGCAGTTTTTCTTTCGTCTATATCTTAAGAAATGGCTGAGTTATAGCATTTTGAATTTCTAGCGTGGCTGACATTTTGAAACGTCCTGATTTTTCTCACGTAATAACAGGCGTATTTATGAACTGACTTGGATGTACCTTGGTGTGTACATAGTACATACAAATATCTCGACCGAGTTCGTTGCCCAGCTTCATCCGCCATCTTGTTTCAAAATGGCGGCCATTTAAAAAAATTAAAAAATAAAAAAATTTACATGAGATACCAAAAAATTGGAAAATGAAAAAGATTTTTTCTGTATGTGTTTGACCTTAATACAAAGATTCCGGAACAGTTTTTCTTTCGTCTATATCTAAAAAAAAATGCCTGAGTAATAGCATTTTGAATTTCTCTTGTGGCTGACATTTTAAAACGACCTGATTTTTGTCACGCGATAACAGGCGTATTTATGAACCTATTTGGATGTAACTTGGTCTGTACATAGTACATACCAATGTCTCGACCGAGTTCGTTGGCCAGCTTCATTCGCCATCTTGTTTCAAAAGGGTTGCCATTTAAAAAAAATTAAATTTAAAATTCAAAATGAGGTATTAAAAAATTGGAAAATGAAAAAGATTTTTTTTACGTGTTTGGCCTTGATACAAAGATTCCGGAGCAGTTTTTGTTTCTGAAAATTTGTTCTTTTGTTGATATCTTAAAAAATGGTTGATTTATAGCACTTTGAATTTCTAGCATGTCTAATATTTTGAAACGATCTTGTATTTGTCGCGCGATAACACACGTATTCGCCTATTTGGATGTAAGAAGGCATGTGGATAGTATACATCAACACCTCGACCAAGTTCGCTGGCCAGATTCATCAGCCATCTTGTTTCAAAATGGCGGCCATTTAATTAAAAAATATATATATATTTAAAGTGAGGTGCAAAAAAATTAGAAATTGAAAAAGGTTTCTTTCTTAAGTATTTGATCTTGATATAAGGATTCAGGAGCATTTTTTGTTTGTCTTTACCTTAAAAAATGGCTCAGATATAGCAGTTTCAATTTCTATTGTGGGTGACATTTTGAAAAATCTGATTTTTTGCATGCGACAGCACTCCTATATATTAACCGATTCCGATGTGAGTGAGCATGTGCACAGCAATTACTAAGCTTCACTGCTTAGCCTCATCCACCATGTTGTCTTAAAATGACAGGCACTTTAAGAAATTGCCGAATTTGGCAGCCAAATATAAGTTACTTTAAAGAAAAGCAGCTTGGATAAAGCTGACTAATTTCGCGAAATTCTCATTCATTATATTGATAAAAATTAGTATTGAATCTCCAATATTCGGTTTCCACTAAATTGAGCTTCGTGTGTTTGCATGATATAAGTTGGCTTTTTTTAAATAAGGATTATGAAAGCTACCTCTTCCTCCCGGCACTGGCCGGAAGGACTTTTTATTCTACAACCATTTCTTAGTATGGTAAGTACAGTTGAACTTGAAAATACATAACTCAATTAAAAACCCCCTTTAAGCCATTCCTGCTCATATTCAGTGTAATGCTTACAAATTCTTTTGTGTAGTCCTATATATGATATATGGCACTTATACATACCCAGTAATATGAAAATTTTAGCTTAACATAAGACGCATATCATAATTGAAATGCATTTCCAGCAATTATCGCTAATAGATAATACGTCGAACACAGTATTGTATTCGAAATATTTTGTCTGTCCCTGAAAATGAACGAGAAATGATTTAAACATCATATTCTACAGCAAGTATATTGCTGTAGTAAACCTCAGTAATGTTCATCAATTTCAGAGTATTTGAAATAATCTAACATAATTAAAATACGCTGCAAACAATTTAACTATGCAGATCCTTATGTAATGGAATCCTTTTGTGCGACTCTGTAAATAAATAATAAATGCTCTGCACCCCATATTCCACAGAACTTAGTGCACTTCATAAATGCATATCAATTTCATTATGTTTGAAATGGTGCAAGATGATTAAAATGCACTTGAAACGATTTTCCCCATTGACCGTAATGTAACGGAATACTTTGGACTGACTCTGTAAATGAACTATAAATGCTACAGTTTTCATTTTTAATAGCAATCATGCTATAGTAAATGAGAATAATATATTAAAATTACTGAGCAATTCGAGTATATATACGAGAGTTAGAGCACGGACGGACGGCCAGAGAAACTGAAGTCAAACACTTTTCAACTACGTTGAAAAGTGTTAAAAAGATTCTCCGTGTTGCTGTAATGTCATTGGAGCCCAATATCTATAAAATTATTTCAATCAAACAGTAATAAATATTTCTCTAAAAATGTGAGATACCTAAAAAAGCTTCGACCTTTTCTTTTGATAATTAAACTAATTTTTTTAAAAAATAAGCACCCCGTCAAAATTTTTACTGTCAATAAATACAGGATTCCCAGCACAACATGTCTGGCAATTTTCCTCACCAAATCTAAAAAAAAATGCATGGCCGAACGGGCATGATAAGAAATTCAATATTTTTTTTTTTTTCCCGCAATCCTTTTAGAAAATTAGCGATTGTTTTTCTGTGATCTCTCTTCGAATTTCCCTGATGTTTTTTGCGTTCGTCTGACGAATTTTGCATTTTTTCTATAGGCACTATTTGATGAATTTCGCGTCTTTTTTTTTTCAGATTTTTCCATGACATTTCAGACAATATTTGTAAATCCCCTTACTTTTCCTATATATTAAAATTTCCCCGACTTTCCCTGACTACTTTGAAATTCCCTGACTTTCCAGAATTTTCATGTCACTGGGAACACTGAAATAAGCATTTAAAATTTTGTTATAATTAAATAGTATGTAATATCTTGTTATATTAAATAGGTGCATTTCCTATTAATAAAATAAAAATTCTCTTATTATAATAAAAATGTTATTTTGTTTTGAAATAAATCGTTAGTGGTCTTTGGAATTTAAATTTATAAAATTAGTAGTCCGTGAGGTCTGAAAGATTGGGCTCCGCTGCTTTAGACGATGTTTTCTCAACGGGGATATATTTTTGACAAGGATCAAGGACCACTAAATTAACTGTAAAACTACTTTTTTAACAACAGCAGTACTGTTGTAAGGAAAGCAATCTTTGAAAATTCGTAGCAATACACTTTAGCTTTGCATATACGTTGTTCGCAGATTATTATTTTGCACCCCGATGATTATAGCGTCACTTCTTTTTTTCAATGTGTTTTTCTAGGTGTTGAGGAGAGGTAGTGTTTAACATTTTAATGCATGATTTTTTTAGCCTCCGGTACGGTATGCTATTTCTTTCTCCTAGCTTATTTTGTGTCCAAAAAAATAACGTTACCTTACCGAAGCTAACCGTAAAACAAAGCATTATGATTAAATATCTTTAGCAATTTTTTAAACTTCTAAGCATAGCACATTTTCAATTTTTATACCGTCGTATTGAAAAAAAAAGTTCTTTTAAATGCATTTTGTTTGAAAACTATCTCCATTTATTTGTGAAATATTAATTTTTTGTAGCCATTTGCTTAATACTGGCAACGGTAGCACTCCAATTCTGTAGAAAGTAAAGGAAAAATAGTTGTAAAATAGTAATTACATATTTTTGTTGCCATTTTCTCGTAACAACCGAAAGAAAATGTAATTAAACTACGTGCTATTTTGAAAAAAAAATATAAACGAATGATTTCCGCTAAAACAATGGAGCTATTATAGACTATATTTAAATGTAAGTATCTATGAATCATTAGATAGCCGGGTTTTTTTTTTTTTTTCGATTTTCTTGAATGACGGAATCTTTTTGCTGCATTTGTGCTTTATTTCGCGATAGCGATGTGCTATGCATGCATTACTGTAGATGTTTAAAAGTAGATCGTAAATGTGGAATTCTTAAGTGGATACGAATGACGTCATTTTACATAAAATAAAACGTGTGCGTAAAACGTCTTAAAATTGAAATATGTTTCGTACTTCAGTAGAGTCAACCGAGTTATTTTCTTCTGATGGACTGGTGGCTTCTATTATTATGAAACAGCCATTATAAATGAAGTGTTAGGTGAAGATGAAAGAGCAGCCAGAAAAAAAAATTATGGCCATTTTTTCCCTTCATATTCTGAACCAGAAAATCAGAGTTCTAACTTTTTAAGGCTGCTCTTTCATCTTCACCTAACACTTCATTTATAATGGCTGTTTCATAATAATAGAAGCCATCGGCCCATCAGAAGAAAATAAAGTAATGAAAACGCCGGGGGCGACGCTAAATTCTGAAAAAGCAGAATTCCTGTTCTCTAGTTATGTCTATTTTTGTCAATTATCCACTAGAAAAATAGTGAAAAAATTTATGTTTCTGTTGGGCATAATGTCACTCCTTGAGTTACATAACAAAAATTGCTCAAAAAATGACAATTTTAAATTACATTTAAACTCTACAGACTAAAAACTATTCAACGATAAAATAATTTTTATAATGTTTTTCATAGTTTACAGAATTAATAATTACTAGCTTATAAAGACAGAGAAAAAATGCCAGTCGAGCACAAAGTAAGCAATATCAACAAAAGATATTATAACCTCCCCGTGATAACAAATGAGAAAAAAACAGACTTCACGATCTTAAATGCATTTTATCACACGTAAAGTACACACATAAAAGTTGAGACCAACAGAAAGCGCCAAATGGCAAAAAAGATCATGTATCTCCCAAGTTACACTGTGCATTTAAGGGTTAAATGTCTTCGTTTCGAAGATATAAGAACTGAAAGAATACCCTACAGCACGCAAAACCCGTTTACAAAGATCGAAGCAATACAGTCAAGGCCCGATATCCGCGAGCGGATGATCCGCGGTGCGGTTTGTCCGCGAAGCTAGTTTAGTATTATTATTATTACTACTCAAGCCAACAACAAGGAAAATACAATAAGCCCTACTAATAAATATAAACAGAAAAATTCATGTATTCGAAAGTAATCTATAATAATAAAGAAAGAAGTTTGTGTGTGAGTGAGTGAGTGTGTCGACGGTGTTCTGAAGAGACCACTGCACGTAGAGCTACAAAATTTGGGGAAAAGGTATATATGAAGTTTTGCACCTCGAAGCACGATTTTCGATTTTTTTATTAGATTTTTTTATTTAATTTTTTATGCGATTTTTAGCACTTTTTTAAGTTTCGAGGCGATTTTTCCATATAAGTGAGAAGAATATCGTTTCTTTCTTTTAACCCAATGTAGTAAATTTTGTTCTCTTTTCAAAAAAGTTTATTCGGAATTCCTGCAGCGATTTTTGAATTTTTAGCGATTTTTTTATGCAATTATTGAACAGCATTTAATGCATTTCCATACCTATAAGGAGGTAACCGTAGAGGGACACAGTTCTGTCGCCAAATACCGCCAAGTTTGTCGCTAACTTGGCGGTACATCGCCAAATTTGGCGACCAAAACGAGTCGCCAAAAGTGACGCCAACTTGGCGATATCTCTACTATTTCGCCAAATTCCCATAGACTTCCATTGTAAACCAATATGGATTACTTGCTTACAGAAAATCAACAAATTGAAATATTTTAATGCCACAAAAACTAATATTAACTTAAGGGATTATATTAATTATATTTAAGGGAATCCAAGTAAATTAAATTGTGAATAAAAGTAACATGATACACTGCTTAGATTATTGTACTTTATTGAGATTTTCGACGAAAGGGTTGCCAGTGGTCATTTTGACGAAAATTATAGTTGATAAATGAATTGAAATGGCTTTATCCGTTAGAAAATAATGCAAACAACTCGCAAATTAAAAGAAAATAACTGTTATTTGTTTAATTTTAAAAAAAGAATCAGAAACCTTTTTAATGCGAAATAAAATTTATAAAATGAAAATATTTAATTTAAATATGAAAGGAATGTTTATAAAACTTAAAAAATAAATTAGTATGAAAGAAGCAATTGATACATTTGGCGATTTTTCGCTTCACCAGGTTAATAAAAATGTGCCTGAAAGAGCTTGAAGAAATAAAATTTAAGTAACAGTAGTCCTTTTTTCTTTATTCAATTTAATTATCATTTTTATGTAATTTTCCCAACGTATGTCTTACAGGAGAAAGACTTTATTTGTGAGTTACTATTTAATTATTACCTTGGTCGCCGAACAATGCAATTTTAAGCCACAAAGGCAGAAGCGTGAAATAAGCTAGGCGAAGGTCGCAATAATTTTTATTAAGTATAGGAGAACATTTTGGAGTGAATCTTTATATTCAAATGTAAATTATATAAAAATGAGTAAAAATTATAACTATGTAGTCAAGTATTTAAATTTTAGTGTAAAAATGTGCCATATACACACTTTTTTTATAATCTTCGATAATCAAGCCACCACCAAATGACATAGTTACTATATTATTGAAAGTTTTGTTGGTACATATGTCATATACGCTCCATGGTACATAATGGGCTCCAAAATGGCGTTATTTTGCCTGACATGTGGTAACTCGGCTATTGTTGTTTATTTATTAATAAATTGTTTATTTTCTTTTACTTTCTTTTTTACAGTTATATAAACTGTTTTGTTCTATAGACATTAATTAAACTTTTTATTATTTATTGCTATTTCCTTTTAAAATAATAGAAAATAATTTAAATATATATATGTAACTGGTTTCGAAAGCGATGTTTTCACAAAATTGGCGTGAAAAAAAAAATCGCGCCAAACCCGGTACGTATCTATGCCTAATAGTTATTTACATTATTGTGATTACTTAGTATCAGGCAACAGATTGAAGAGTATTTGGTATATTTTTAATATATGGGCTTTGGTGAGTTAGAGAAAATGGCCTTGGCGAGTGAAGTGAATTTTACGTATATTTACTGGCAAACTGTTTACTTTTCATATACATATAAGCATTTTTTTTCAATATTTATTTTATTTATATAAAGAAGAGCTATTTATCTACTTTTAAATATGAACAGAAATAATTTGTGGTTCTACCTGATTATCCCGTTGACCAAAAAAAAAAATATCGCCAAACTATAAGATTAAATGCCAATAATGGGTGATCGTAAATGTCAAATTTACTTGACATTAAACACTTTACACGTGTTTGTTACGTCATCAGGTGATTTTTAATTCGATATTTACGTTTCTTTGCGATCTGCTGCAATTTTTTGACATTCCATTTTTGACCTATAATACTAAAGTAATTTCTACCTTCATTTCAATAAAGTTTATTCGGATTTCGTATAACAATTTTCGAATTTTTTGGGTATTTTGTATGTGATTTTTAGTGTATTTTAGCGATTTTCTACCATTTTCCACATTAATGAAAGACGTTGATAGAAGTTGAATCAACTTTTAATCTTCGAGCACAATATAATTTTTTTTTCTCTTTCCGAAATTTGTGCAGCGATTTAAAACTCTTTCGCAATTCGTCCTGTTTTTTTAAGTACCCGGGCAACGCCGGGCAAGTTAGCTAGTAGAAGAATAATTCTAGATTCGTTTGCCATGTTTGAAATATCAGATATAAAGTCTTGATGTCTTTTCTTGATTTTATTAACCAAACGTAAACACAGCTAAAATATTTAACAATTAAATAAGACTATCTATATTATAAAGGACAAACATATCTGTGCGTAACGCATACGTCATTTTGCGAATGGCAACACTTTGAAATTTAAAATAAAATTTTGGTTTTGCAATTTTCTTTACTGCAAATTTTTAAACTTCTAACCGTCGCACATTTTAAATTTTTACACCGTTGTATGAGGAAAAAAATGTTCTTTTAAATGCAATTTGTTTGAAAGCTGTATCTCAATTTATTTTTGAGATACTAATTTTTTTGTAGTTTTTAATATCATTTTTCTAATCGTGGCAACAAAAGAACCCCATTTCTATTGAAAGTCATTGAAAGTAAACGGAAAATAGTCGAAAATAGGAGATACTGTATATTTTGTTGTCATTTTCCCATAAAACCTGGAAAAAAAAATTAAATTAAAATGCTTGCTATGTCAGCGATTTTTTTAATTTCTAAATATCGCGCATTTTCAATTTTTACGCCGTCAAATAGAGAAAAAAACCTACTTTCAAATGCAATTTGTTTGAAAATTGTATCTTAATTGACTGAGTTATTATTGTTTTTAAAATAACTATCCGTCCGTGGCGACCAGTTTGGTCTCCCTTAAATGTATCCTATGCATTGTATCATGTTACTTTTATTCATAATTTAATTTACTTGCTCGATCCTTCGCCAAAGAGGAAGATTCTGATAGAGAAATCAAGAACTCGGTATTTTTATGTTAGTCGGGCACAGGTGATAAATCGCCAAACATTGTACCCGTTTTTCATATTTCATGATTAAAATATAATCCTTTCACTCATTTTATTTAAAATGGATAGCTTTAATTTAAAACTGAAACATTTAAAATTCATGACTTTCACTTAAAAAGAAAATCTTTAAAAAAGAAAAAGAATAAATAATACCATAAACTATTTAATTTCAACATCAAAGCATTGTTTTAATTTACCCCTCGAAAAATAAAAAAATGTGCTGGCGAGTTAAAAAATGACATTGGCGAGAATTGCGCCTAGCTGACATTAAAGTACAAACTCTTTGTGATCATGGCGACTTTTATGTAGTTTTATTCGAAAAAAATATTTTGATTAAATAGGTTGCCAGAAAGTACGTTGCCAAAGTTTGTTGTTCGATAAATAAATAAATAAATAAATAAATAAAAGACGGCACAGATGTCATATACGCACCACGTTGGCGCGATTTTTTCTGACGCCAATGTCATATACGCACCGGGGTACTTAACTGGCGCCAAAGTGTCGTTATTTTGCTTGATATGGTAACCCGGATGTTGTTGTTTATTTATTAATAAATTGTTTATTTATTTTTCTTTTTTTATTATATAAATTGTTTTTTCTATAGTTATTAATTAAACTTTTTTTTATTTATTGTTATTCCCTTTTGAAAACTATTACACAATAACCAATGAGATGCGTTTCATTCGGGGGTTGCCATTAAACAATTAACAAATAATTGAGATTTCTGTGCCACGTGCGATAGCGTAATATATATATATATATATATATAGAGAGAGAGAGAGATTTTCAAGCATGAATTATTTTTAAATGTATCTCTATCACGTGTAGCTCGATTATGAAATATTAATCCGCTTGCCTTTAAAACAATGTAAAAATGTCAGCATTTGTTTCCGTCTGATGTCCCATAACAAAATTAAAACTTCCTGTATAGAAAAATAAAATTAAATAATGTAAATAAGAAACAAATTTAACAAACATGGGATTGAACCACGCGCTTAAAGCACTGAAATGATCGGAAAGACTGCCTTAAGTCGCAAAATCTTGGGCTAAGAACTCCTGGCATGTGAAAGTAACGCTTTTAATAAATTTTAAAACTTTATTTGATTGCATAATTGATATTTTTCATATAAAAATTCTTTTTTATGTTAGTGGACAATCTAAAATATATATTACATGTAAAAAAATAATAATTAGAGTTAAAAAAAAGAAAAAAAAGAATTGTTTTTACCTATACTCTGTAACCCGAGGAGCTCGGGTTCGATCAATTCCAAGAGAGCATATCAAGAATAGCTACATTTTCGAGATAAAAATTATTCCATACTACAAGAAAAACAATAGTTTACAATTTAGAATAAAGAAAATGTGTTTCCAAAGCACGAAGCAAAAACAAGTGACTTTTTTTTTTTTTTAAAGGTGTAACTCACCTCTTTTTGTACAGTATGTATGGCATTGTTTCTTGTTTACTGTTCTTTATTTTAGCGATTTAGACATAAAGCAAAGGTTTCTGCTTCACTGTGCATATGTATGTATTTTAAAAGTTTTATTAGGTTTTTGGTACACTAAAACATAGTTTTTATGTTGAATTTTTTTTTTTTTTTTTTTTTTTTTTTTTTTTTTTTTTCGTGTTTGCACCCCATTTTCAGTCTTTTTCGTGTTATCCGCGATTTTTGTTATCCGCGGTGGCCTTGCCACCCAATTCCGCAGATAATCGGGGCCGCACTGTATTTGTATATCTGGATGAGGTATAAGCATTTTCAGTATAAATTTTGTATAAAATTAAAGGTTTTTTTTATGAACTAGATCTGTGTACTTGACGTTATAGAAGTGGATGGTTTTTTTTTTTGTTGTTGTTGGTTTGTTTGTTTTCATTTTATTTCAAACAAAGCTTCGTGGAATCCCGATTATCTGAAATAAGATAGAATTTTTATCGCTATGTTGCATCGTTTTAATGTAAATTTATATGATTTCGTGCATAATATCAGAAAATTCATAATAAATGCATCAAAATTTGTTTTTTTTCTCCTGTGCATGGAACCACTTATCTCAAATACAAAGTCAAAAGATAGTTTGGAGTACGATCTGAAATAAAATCTTTCATAAGATCTGAGAGATCTCTTCAGATCAAGGATTCAAACCTTTATAAATTTCTTTAGTTGAAAGAATTAAGCTCATAAGTTATTCAAATTTTGATAGAATTGGTTTAAACAGATTATTTTGAACAATATGAATATATAATGGGGATAATCAAGACAAAAGGTTGACATTGTTTTCAAAAACCTAATGTACTTTATGCAAATAATATGTAGGGAAACCAATGTTATATTCACGAACAAAAAATGAAAATCTTTATTGAGATTTAAACGCTTTAAAAAGTTAATCTACTATAAAAGGAATGAATTTTATAGAAACCCTATTTTAAGATACAATGAAATAATGCAATAGTATCTGAAAAATCTTAAGTATAAAAATAGCCCCAGGATGAGTATTAAATTATAGCTGCAGAGTGAATATTAAAATATTCCTATGGCATTATATAGTACATAATTATAAGGGTATTGGTCAATCAGCTTCCGATTTCCCCTCACTAATGTAAAGTCTATGGAAATCTGATGCATTCTTATATTTAAAATATCTCCTTGGGAAATTAATATTTTTAATTTATATTTCTACACTTTCTAAAAGATGTCTCTTTTTTCTTAGTTTTCAAAATATTTCTAAAATCTATGCTTAATTTAATATTTTATGTGTTAAAAGCAGGTGAACTGTGAGTAAGATTTTAACACTTCATATAAAATTAAATCTATACTTTAGAAATATTCTGAGAACTAAGAAAAAAAAGAGACATCCTTTATGAAGAATACACATAAAAACGATGTTAAAAATATGAATTTCCCGAGAACATATTTTAAATATACGAATGCATCAAAAGTCCATAGACTTAACATTACTGATGAGAATTCTGAAGCTGAGTGACCAGCCCCCTTAAGAGAACAAAAAGATTTAGTTTCTTTTTAGATATTTCTAGATACTCGTTAGCAAAACTTCCCTGAAATTTATTTACAGTTAAGTAAAATCTGGTATTATACAGCAGTACGCTCAGCATAAAAACCTCGTATATTTTTGTTTCACGTTTTATATTTTGTATTTAACAATAATAGCACACACAAAGCCTTGGTTTGGATAATAAAGTTTTATACCGTTCCGAAACCGGAAAAGTGAGATATGTTCCTTAATAACATTTCATTGTTATGCAGTCCGCATAAATGCTTCCAAGCTTCTACGCAAGAAATATGACAGCACCAGTTAATGTATCTTTTTTTATTCTTCATAGAGCACAAGCAGAAAGGTGCCGCCATGAAATTGTTATTCCTCAAGTATATTGTCTATATAGGTTATTTGCTTTATTGACAAGTGAAGTGATAACTGGCAAAATTAAAAAGATTATCATTATGAAAATAGCTATAGAGTTTTCTTTATGGCGTAATAAGAAAGACCGTATTGGATGATTTAAAGTCTATTTTACTTCAGACAATTCATCCAAGTCAAGCCTTTTTTTTATGTATTGATTTTTGAGGGAATTTGCTTTTTTCGCGGTTGAAAAAAAAAATCGTTCTTTTTTTACATTTTTCTATTCCCTATAGTCGGTAGAATACCCGTGTACAACGATTTGGTCGAATCCGAAATCCTTTCGTGGTTATGTAATGCTTTAGCGTAACGCGTCTGTAGTCTTATTGTTTTGGAGCACTATAAACACATTTTACGCAAAATGACTTTTCTTTTCAAACTAGTCGGAATCGGAACAAAAAACCAATCTTGCTATTTTTTTTAATTAAAGGCGATATAATTTATTGGAGCTTGGCTACTTTCAGCCGTTTTTGTAAAAAACATACTTTTAGAAGCACGCCAAAATTTGAAAAAAGAAGTCAGAAATAGACCTTTTTTACAAATCGCTGCCACTTTGTTGATTTTCAACTTTTTGCTCTCAAAGTGGTTGAATCTCAAGGCAATATTATCTACTTTCATATTTCTTAATGGGAATTGATTGCAAACGACACCGGTGATCTATCGGATCCCGCCCGATTGGAAGTGCTAAGGCATCCATCTACACACGCAACTCGAGCCACATTATTTTTTTTTAATTAAAATTTCTTTTATTCCTATGATTACTAAAAGAGAAGCTACGGCCAATTTAATAAACAGAAAATAATGAGGCAAACATCAGAAATGATCAGTAAGGCCAGGAGAAATGTAAGCAGCGTTTCTATGCATGATTATCTTACTTTTTATATATATATATATATAAACACTAATAAACCTTAACTGACAGTTATAGATTAATTTTATAGATAAGAAATAATATAATAGATAAATCTTTAAATGCGATTTCTGGAAAATCTATTTTTCCGTTATTTCTATGTGCGATAAACTGTATTACATAAAATGTTTTAAACACATTTCAATGAAATTTTGTCAGAATGCTTTTCATTGTACTATGTTCTGAGCTATAATCTGCTATTTTTGAAACGTTCAAATGATAACAAATAACATGCAAAAAACCCGGACCTAAAATCTTCATTCCTATTCCAGAAAAAAAATAAAAAATGCTCAAAAACATCCTTTTTAGGCCTTTTATAGAGAAAACCTATCTTAAAGGAGAACACCATAAAAAAATTGCGATATAATGTTAACGATTACCAGATCTTTAATCAATTATCCAATATATCAATTACTACCAGAAGATCTTGCTGTAATAAATAAAGTTTCATTAGATTAACGTTGGTTGAAGTTTTTCTCTCTTTACTTTTTTTTCTTCGGATTTACTGGCCATTTTGTCTGCGAGGAAAAAAACGTAAGTTTTCAAGGATGATGGTCGTCAATAAAATTTTATTGATATAAGTAGATACTTCCAAGCTTTTACGCAACAGATTGGGTAGCATCAACAGCTGTATAATTTTTAACACTTTCCAACAAAGTTGAAAAGTGTTGTTTATGCATTCGGTTTGTCTGTCCGCGCTCTAACTCTTGTAAATATATTCGGATTTTCATACAATTGATAAACCTTATTTAGAGTCACCAAGGCATGTTTGGTATTGTATGTGAAGTATGTGGAAATAATAGTTCATTTACAGGCGCACTCAAAAGAATTCCGTTACATCATAGTCAATGGGGAAAAATCGTTTGCAGTGTATTTTAATAACATTACTCTATTTCAAATGTATTGCAATTGATATAAATAACTTAATTTCACTACAAGATGATTACAATAGGGCAATACAGTATATACAGGGCTGATCAAAGAATTCGGATAATTTCCCGATTGTAGATGGGGACAGCTGAAGTTGTGTTTTAAGTGTGTTATGCGTTTCCATATGGTTGAATTAGATAATATTTTAACTTATTAAACGGTGCAGTTTTGTATCATGATTCTGAATGTGTTGGAAAGTGTTTCATAATCTATGCTTGACGCATGATTTTTTTCTTTCTTGTTATTCTTTAAAGAGAGTAAACAAAGCTCCGGTCGTCAAACTATTATTCCGCTAGTGTGATGCCCATATCGGTTTATTGACAAAAATATGCTCCATATTGCGCCTTCTGATAACTTGCATAGTCAAAAATAATAATAATAATAATAATAATAAGATATGGCATCAGGAAAGAGGGAAACAACAGGAATTCTGCTTTTTCAGAATTTAGTGTCGCCCCCGATGAGGGGGAAAAAATATTACTACGAGGTGGTACCCACCGAATTTCGACGAAAGAAAATGTTTGAGAAGGAATTTTCATTAATTTATTATAAACCTACAAAATTAGTTGCAATAAAAAATGCATCTTATATTGGTTAGTCTAACTCTCAAACAAATATTTTAATCTAAAGATGACTGCTATTCTATAAAGATACTCAAAATTTTTGTAAAACTTTGCGTTTTATCAGTGTTTTGATTTCAATTGCGTTATTTTCAAAAGAGAAGCATAGTTTATAATACCTACATGTTTTTAGCAGAAATGATTCATTTATATTTTTTCAGAATAGCACGTATTTTAATTTTTTTTAAAAAATTTCAGTTGTTATCAGAAAATGTCAAAATTTTTCCTTCTATACGAAGGTGCAAAAATTGAAAATGTGCGATGCTTCGAAGTTTAAAAAATTGCAGCAGAGATTATCAGTATTTAACCGTACAATGATATATCTGCTTCGTTTTACAGCTGGCTTAGGTAACGTTACGTTTTAGGGACGACATTTTAATTGTTGCCCAAAAGAAAAAGCATTATTTAAACTGTTCAGTATTTCTAAATTGTTTTCTAAATGTATAGTCATAATTTAATTATTAAATGATAGAGCATCTTTTTTTAAGATTACACTATTATTTTTTTCTTTTTAGCGTTTAAAATATATTTCGTAGTTGAATTTAGGAAACTTCTCGAATGAAAAAGTGCCCTGAAATGACATGATATTGTGCATAGTTTCAGAAGTTAATCGAGCCATGCATATTAACCAACCTTTCTATGTCTCCTAGTGTACTATTACAAATAAAACGGATATCGGAAATCCATAGATCGAAAACTACAATGGCTATTGCAATGTTAGCGGAGTTTTTACGAGAAAACCGTAAGTGATCAGTTGTATTATTGTATTTTAGCTACCTTACTTTCCATAAGTAGGCGCCACAACTTTGAATAATGGACTCGTCACTTCAAAAGAACACGCCACACTATTCTTTAGTAGAAAGAAAGTTTAATGAAACTATGTACTACAAGACATACTTCTATTTACAGGATGGCTGTACATATCTAAAAAATTACGAACGACAGAAGAAATCCGCAGAAGAAATATTGACTCGTATATCTCTTTATCACTTCCCTCCGCCTCTCATGAACAAAATTGCGAGGATATCTTAACGTAAAGACGCGTACATTTTACACACTCATCATGGTGCGTCTCGTAGAACTCTGGGAAAAACTTATCGCAGGGAATGATGGGAGAAATCTATTTGGCAGCCGTCAAATTAGGTACAGTCATCTAGTACTGCCATCTAGCAGAATAATCTTTAAATATTTGTTACAGTACTACAACGTTCATATTCTTTAGAATTTGATTTCAATACTGTGATTTTGTCTAAAGAAAAGAAGACACGTCTAAATAAAAGGTCAGTCACAGAGGAATATTTCATGTTAGTTTTATGATAAGTTATTTTTAGCATCAAGATTCAAGGGCGATTAATTGTAATAATTAGTTTAATTATGGGTTTGCTTTTGATATTTTTATTATTTTCATGGATATTGCGAATAACTATTAATACGGAACTTCTATAATTCAGTTGTTTCGCGTATTAACCCTTATCGGTCCTATGTCACTTCCCACGTGACATCGGGACCACCATCTCTTACACGAATTTTATTCGGTTGGCACCACTTCTTTTTTTAAAAAACACACTCTTACTTCTACTTTGACATGCACAAGAGAAATACACCACAAAATTTATTTTTTAAATTTAGTGGTGCGAATAGAATATAAAATAAAATGTGTATAAAAAGCCAGCATCCGCTACAGGTTATCAGAGTAGAATATATATGAATACCGATTTCATCAACAGGAAAATATCAATTTTTCTTTGAATTTTTTCATTTACCATTCTATTGTTTTATTTTTATTTATTTGGTTGTAGTTTTCTGGCATATGACACTGGTCTAAACATTGTCTATAACATTACATCTAAAACATTGTGTAAATCCAAATGGAATATTACATGTCAAGAGGAAATTTCACGATTAAAATAGACACGAAAGTGAAAGAAAAATTACTGACCAACGCAAATATAGAAGAGTGTTGGAGAAGGAAATTGCACGAACAACAGCTCACAGACGCAATTTCAAGAGCACAGCCCACAGGTGTTTTCTCTGCCATTAACATTATGACCTCATTAATTTCCAGCCTAATTCGAGTTTATCAGATCGATCACATGAGTATCCATCATCCACTCCGCTACTTTAAGAAAGTCAGTTGTGTGTAATATTCTCTTTTGTCTACACTGTAAAAAAATTCCCTGAAAGAACGGAAAACGTACTGGCAGAAAGTTGCCGTATATTCTCAGTTTTTTCACAAAACTTCTGTTTTGGTGTTTTCCCGTTATCACAAAATGGAAGTTTTCGGTATTCAAGAAGGAAAATTTCTATTTTTACAAATTAATATGATCAATAGCGCAGTATTTAAAAGAAAAAAAAAATATGTATAATAATTATGTACCGGGTGTTTCAAAAGTTCGGTGCGAAAGTAAAACGCGATGAAAAAAATATCTATCGGTCGGAGAGACACGAGGTTTGCAGATAAATATTCAGCGTGGTTACGGGATTTTGTTTGACACCAACAAAAAAATTAGTTCAAAATCGCGACAATAGAGGTTGCTGCTGCAGATAATTCCATGGAATAATTCTATATTGTTCACACAATGCAAGACTTGGATAAAAAAAAGTGTATATGTAGTAAGCTCTAATGTTTTTGTGTCCAAATCTTGCGTTGTGTGAGCAATATGGAATTATTCAATGGAATTATCTGCAGTAGCGCCCTCTCATGTCGAGATTTTGAATTATTTTTTTTGTGTGTCATACAAAATCCCCGTACCACGCTGAATATCTGCAAACCGCATGTCCCTCCGACCCATAGATCTTTTTTATCGCGTTATACTTTCGCACCGAACTTTTCAAACACCCGGTATATTTCACCCGGTTGTCTTTTTTGTGATTCGAACCTCGGCACCCCCCCCCCCCTATTAAAGGATGAATGCTCTGTTCTCTTCCAACGGGTCGCATACAATGGCTTTGTTATAGGCTAAACATCAAATACAAAAATTTAAATGGTGATTTTCTGTTCTCTAATTGAAAAGGAACATTTCCGTTTGTCTTTCTTGGAAGGAACACTTTTGTTTTTAACATTCTACAAGTCGGGATAGAAAGGAAATATTCCGTTTATTGCAGGAAAGTGTATAAAATTTCCACTCAAAGCAAAAAAGTTTCCATTAAAAGACAAATTTCACATAAAATCTCTAGTATATATACGGGAATTTCTTTACAATGTAATTCAAAATAGAATATTACGCTTCAACAGTAAATCCCACAGCTCACAGATTAAAACAGACAGGAACATAGAATAAAAATCGCTGATCACAAATCTAACGTAAATATGAACAAATTAGAAACTGCACGTCAAACGTGACAAACGATTTGCGTTCGTACTATAACTAGTTATAAATATTTTTTGCACCGCATATTGTACTGAATGTATATTTTAGTGCACTTCATAAAGGAATTGTATAGCGCATTAGGGTTTCGTTCATCTGACGAAACCCTATTCGTCTCGCTCCTCTGTCTGTCTGTCCGTCACAGAGCCCGTTCTCAGAAACTATAAATGTTGGAGATTTGAAATTTTGCATACTTATAGCTGAACACCTCACATCAAACGACAAATCTTAAAATTTTTAAAAAGTCTTATATTTAACCCTCTGGGTTC
Organism: Maratus speciosus; assembly: GCA_963932465.1. NCBI lineage: Eukaryota > Metazoa > Arthropoda > Arachnida > Araneae > Salticidae > Maratus > Maratus speciosus. The sequence goes on along the minus strand of OZ010793.1, from coordinate 431,131,357 downwards.
CAACTTGTGTATTTTAATTTTTTTTGTTCTAACTGAGCCCTAATTAAGTTGAAGACTTAAAATTTTGCATACTTATGGCTGAACCCATCACATCAAACGACAAATCATAAAATTTTGAAAAAGTCTTATATTTAACCCTCTGGGTTCTAACTTGTATATTTTAAGCTTTTTTTTTTAACTGAGCCCCTATTTAAGTTGAAGACTTGAAATTTTGCATACGTATAGCAGAACACTTGCAATCACACGAAAAATCATAAAATTTTCAAAAAGTCTTATATTATTTACCCACCGGGCTCTAACTTGTGTATTTTAAGCAATTTTTCTAACCTCCCCCCCCATTGCATCCGGTGGGTACTTTTCTAACTTTTGCCGACACCACTTTGACCACTCTTTCATAGTATGCACATAGCCTTACATATTTCAGTTCCACTTTTTACCGCCAGGGAGGAGCCTACATATCTCGGGTGCTATAGACCCGATCCCCTGGATTAATATACCTACGGATAGGTTGTAAAACGGAGTTTCGTTCGGATAGAGGTTTGTGTAGAATAGAGAGCGCCCTCTGGTTGCGAAATGTGGAACTAACAGATTTCGCAAAAGGATAAAGTGTTTTGAAAGGAATATTAAACGAAACCCTCTGTGCGATCTGTGATCACACTTACCCACTTGTTTTCATTCTGATCGAAAGGCTGTAATATCATTAAAATGCACTTGAAATATTTTTTTCCTCATTGGCCGTAATGTAACGGAAAACTTTTGGCTGCCCCTGTAATTAAACTATATATCCGATTTTAATAAAATTTGAAATAACTCGAAATTTTGCAACAATTATATATTTAAAATTCCAGACCATTCGATTGGGTAGTTTTTGCCCTGTTACCAGACGGCAGACAAGCGGACTGAGCGACAACTATAGGTGCTACGTATTTATATAATTACGAACGCACCTAAAATCATAAGTAAATAAATTAAAGCCGACAGTTCATTGACATAATTTCAAGAGCACAGCCCGCAGGCGATTTTTCTTCTTTCGTTAGCATTGTGGCCTTTGTGGCCTCTTCGCTACCTGGATCCACATATGTGGACCTTTTCCCCATAAAGACTAAACTGTTTGACTTTCTTACATTTTGACTTCATTTCTTAATAGCTGAATGTTTTTTCCTTTAAAAGCAAACCAATAAATGGCAAAATCTATGCTGATTTCCTCATAAAATAGACGTTATTTTCAGCTGAGTTTGCAAAACGCCTTCAAGAGGGTGTGGCCAAGAAATTGAGAAATTTTCATACTTATTTAACTTAATTTCTTTACGATAAAATATTTTGAGGATTTGTATATCATTCACTTGATTAAAGGCCTTAAATTTGTGATTGTATGAATTTGGCTTAGTGATAATTAAATTGATCTTTTAACGGAATTTGTCATTTTAGATCCTTATTTGTAAACCTAAATTACTAGTCACCTAAAGTATCATTTTCCGAAAAGTTCTTTTTTCTGTCATCTATGATGTCATTTTGTTTGTTTAAAACCAATGAATGAGTATTTGTAGTATTATTTTAGCTTTGGGAACGAAGAGGTTACATTCTGTTAATATTAACTTTCTGTATCATTATAAAAATTTTATGAATACCGATTTCGAAAAAAAGAAAAAAAAATTTAAATTTTCAAAATAACATTAAGGTATATTAATACATGGAAATTATTCCAGAGGGAAACATTCGCCTTGCATACAATATTTCAAATGAAAATCAAATTTCAAAGTACAAAGTAATTGCTTAAAAGGCGCAAAGGCCAACATAGTGAAAAAGATTCCAAGCCGGGACTCGAACCCGGGGCATCAGTATAGCGCACTGACGTTCTACCGACTAAACCACTTGGAACGATACCCAGCACGGAAAATTTCTCACTATTATATGTTGGCAAGGCTACAATCGCAGCACAAGATGGAATATTCAACGTGAGCCACCGAACTGGGGCAAACACGGAACACAATTAAATCCAGCATAGATAGAAACAGTTAGTTTCAACGATAGTTTCTATCGATGCTGGATTTAATTGTGTTCCGTGTTTGCCCCAGTTCGGTGGCTCACGTTGAATATTCAATCTTGTGCTGCGATTGTAGCCTTGCCAACATATAATAGTGAGAAATTTTCCGTGCTGGGTATCGTTCCAAGTGGTTTAGTCGGTAGAACGTCAGTGCGCTATACTGATGGCCCGGGTGCAAGTCCCGGCTTGGAATCTTTTTCACTATGTAGGCCTTTGCGCCTTTTAAGCAATTATTTTGTACATCGAAATTTGATTTTCATTTGAAATAACATTAAGGTTTTACCTTTCTTCTATACAAGAAGAAATTATTGAATTCGTAAAAAAATTAGACTTTCATTTTTCGACGGATTTATACTTTTTAGGTAATAAACACGAATTGACTGTTTTTAGAAAATATCTGTCGGCGAGTCCTTGTCTGTATGCGACAAAAATTTTGTGGAAGCACTATCTCAAGAACTAATGCATGGAATTTAACCAAACTTCAGATTCAATTAGACCTTGTCATAAATTGGGGCTGATTAGGTTTTGATGTCAATCGCCCGATAGGTGCTGATGCTATGTTTATTCCGATTTTCACGATAGAAGAAATAACGCATGGAATTTCAGCAAACTTCACATTCTGTTAGATCTTGACACAAATAACGTTTGGTTGTATACCGCCCAACAGGTGTCACTGCTATGCTCTGTTTTTCATGATTTCCACGATAGCTATAGCTCAAGAATGAATAAATTATTTAATTTTGGTTGCATACGACTTGATTTAAACAGAAGAAAGTTTTGTGATGAGTCAAAAATACTAGTTTCTTTTTACATGCTTTAACTTACAATTATGTTTGTATGTGGCAGTCAAATCTTTCGACGCATTTTTCATCCACTTCCTGTTGACACAGAGCTTTGGAATATGTGCATTCCTGAGAGCATTACATGAATTGGACATTGATTTTATTCAAATTCGATCCCTAAGGGGGACAATGGGGAGGGAGAAACGGCTGATTTCCTATGGAGAAATCAGTATCAGCTTCAACAATGAGTATTTGTTGAAAAGTACTAATAGTAAGGTTACCACAATATCGGCAAATTTGGCAGTATTTCGCCACATCTGGCGACAAAAATAAGTTGCCATATATTAAGCCAACTTGGCGATAGCTGGATAATTTGGCGAAATTCCCAATGAAATCCATTAATCTTCAATAATCGAGCTCACCACAATTTAATTTAAACTCCATGCATTTAAGGTGTTTTACAAAATCTATTTCCTACTTTTAAGTGCATTTAAAAAAAAAAATTCTACATTTTTGTGAATGTTTGTGAAAGCCTGTCTTTTTTTTTTTTTTTTTTAAACCATTTGGAAAAATGGTTATTGTTCTTGTCAGGATGGGAAATCGAAAGCATATCCGAAGGTTTTTATTGGTTTAATCCGCATTTTATTCGTTTTCTGATTGGTCTATACAGTAATCTGTATTTCCCCTTACTTTCAACAGATATGGATACCTTCTGTTGCCACTATGACAAAAAAGTAATAAAAACTACAAAAAAAATTAATAACTCAGAAACAAATTGAGATACAGCTTTCAAACAAATTGCATTTAAAAGTACATTTTTTTCTCTATACCACGGCGTAAAAAGTAATATTGTGGGATGTTTAGAAGTTTAAGAATGAAATTTCATTTAAAATGGGTTTCAAATTTCTTGGAAATCTGACGATGGAAAACCCTTTTCCCGAACAGCCAATAAAATGCTTAGATAATACATAAGTTTCAGATGGATAATACGTGCGAGTCGCAGGCGATTTTTGTCGCTTGGAATTTTTACGTGTAATAATACTATTAATGTTTAATCCATGGCGTACGTAATGTATGATCAACTCCGTGCAATTTTTTATGTCTTAAATTTTAGTCTTTGAAAACATCATTTTCCAAATGGTCGTTGTAATTTGTTAAATTGCTTTTTATTTTTTTATTTTTTTTTACATTTATTTTTATTTCATTTAAAGTAAATTAAATTCGTTTGACGCATACATTAGTTATTGCCTGATTATAAATGTAATATTATACTTCAAAAGTAAATCCCACAGCTTACAGACTTAAACATGACAAAGACTGACCACAAATGTAATGCAAAACACAGAAAAGCTTCGGAGAAAGAAATCATACGAGCCAACAGTTCGTTAACTTAATTTTAAGAGCATACATCAGCCCACAGGTGATTTCTCTTCCATTAACGTTATGGCCTCATTAATTCCCAGCCCATGTAAGTTTACAGATCGATCGCGTGAGTATCATTCATCCACTCTCCACTGCGTTAGAACTTTATTTTTTCTGTTATGCTCCAATATAAAATCAAGCAATTCAATTGCAGTTCGTCGTAAAATACCTTCTCTTATAGACATAAAGAAAAAAAAAAAAAAAAAAAAAAAAAAAAAGATTAAGACAGATTTGACAGAATTAACCGAGCTTATTCGAGAGATATACATTAATTAAACTAGCTGATGTTGAGTAACGAAGATTTTGGTAATAACAGATTACGTAGCGTTTCGTTAGAAAGTGAAATCTACGAAAAGCGTGTAAATTATTGAGTCATAAATACAGTGAAAAAAAATTGGCTTTTATCACCATCTTACAAAATTGAATACTAATTCAAAAATGATGAAATTTATTGATTTTTTTTTTTTTTTTTTTTTTTTTTTTACACACATATAAAAAAAGAAGATGGTTTAAATTAGATTCATATGAATATTTAGGGAATGCGCTGGTTACTTTTAACACAAGTATAAATTTTGACAATTTTCCTACTAAAGTCAGAGGTTTTTCTTAGATAATATGATGTACAGACGTGGAAAAAAAGTAAACACCCCCTATTAGCTCTGCAACAAATTATCGTAGAAGAAAGTTAGCGGTTCCAATCGATTGGAAATAAAGTCCACTTTTAAATGATGTACCGTGTTTACGCACGTAATAGTCGCACTTTTTTTGCCACTTCTTAATTGGAAAGTCTAGATGCGACTATTATGCGAGGAAATCTACTGCACAATATTGTATGCTCAAATGCTAAAAATTACTGGTATATATAAAAAATAAACATAATAAAATTAGTAACTTATCAAATGTTTCCAGATTATATACTGTTTATTAAATACCATTTTTTTTTTTTACCCGACTGAAAAGAAGGGTTATGTGTTTCACGCGTATCTGTGTATGTCGATTTCTTTATACCCTCGAAACATCCCAACGGCTGGATGGATTTTAATGAATGAGGTCTCTATCAATTCGTCTTAAGAGGCTACTTCAGTCAGGCGAAAAGACCCGTTCGCTAATAGTAATCCTATGGAAGAAATTTATAAAGATATCTCGGTTGCATTTCAATATTTTTAAATGATTTCTTTTGCATTGGATAGATGAGATCGATCTGTATGCAGGCCGTTTTATACTTTTTCGATTTTCATTGTAGATTTTTTTTTTATAAGGATGTTTTCACTTTTGAAACCGGTTCCGAAAATGAAAATGCCCCCATAAAAAATATGTATAAACAAAATCGAAAAAGTAAAAAACAATCTTTGTACAGATCTATCTCAGCTGTCTAATGCAAAAAGATCATTTAAAAATATTGAAATGCAAACGAGATATCTTTATAAATTTCTTCCATAGGATTAGCATTAGAGAACGGGTCTTTTCACTTGACTGAAGTAGCATCTTAAGGCCCGATGGTTATAGGCTAGGTTTTGTTTTTATAAATTCAAAATGGCGGCCGTAAAACACAAAATGGCGGTAGTGACGAAAAAAAAAATTACGCACCCTATTGAGTGGCATATCACTGGATAGGTCTTTCAAAATGGAGACTACGTTTCATTGACTATTTTACAGTCAGAAGCTCCGTTTAAATATTACACAACCTGGAAGTTGTGTAGGTAGGATCTCTAGCTTTACTGCAACTCTAACCTTAATAGACATCTATAGACCTCATCAAAACAGTGTTTATAGATAGGAACTAACAATTAAACACAACTTAAGCCATCAATACCAATAAATAAAAAAAATAGGTAAGTAATATAAACAAGTAATATAAAAAAATTATTTTACGTCAATTCCTACTTAGGTCAACAAGAGAATTTTTTTTTCTCCCATTCTTCTTTCCTTTTGAGTGGCGCTTATAATTCCTTGATCAAGAAGAGAGCTCTCTCGGTCTTAAAATACCTTGATCAAGAAGAGGGCTCTCTCGATTATTGAAAATTAATTTAATTTAATTAATGAATTAATATTTGAAAAAACTGTATAACATCAAATGTCATCCACTACAAGTTTAAAAAAATTATTTGAGCTTGATTGGATGAATAATAAGTATTTTATTAACGATTGAAAATTTGAACAAGATATATATAGCGAGAGTATGAGCTAGTAGTAGGAATTGAAAAAAAAAAAAAATAGTTTCACATTGATGAGAAATAATTAATTGGTTCGCTTTTTACGCAGTCGGGTTTTTTGATTTTTTAAATTTAATTGTTTATTATGGTGATATTTTTATAGATATAAAATTTGCAAATAATCTTTACGAAAATTTTAACAAAAAATTCTCATAATAAATCCATTTCAATGAAGGTATCAGCATCACTATTGTAATGTGAATCGGAAGAATGGAGTGATCATTGGGTATGTCAATGGGAGTGACAGAATAGATTAATCCATTATGAGTACCTACTAGTTCTGGGAAAAGTACTTCTGATAATTTTCTATGTTCTAGATGAAAGTCAAACTGCGCAACTGCAACTTTTATGCGTAGAAAATATTTTGACGATTTTTTCTGCTTCAAAACGGGGGTGCGACTATTACGCGAGTCAACACGGTATATAAATTTTGCTTAGAGGGACCATCCACATATCAAAACAATCACCCCCCCCCCCTTTTTTTTCCACCATAAATAAATTCTACACCCTTCAATTAGCCTAAAAACATTTTCATGAAATTCGTACGATTAGTTTCAGAGAAATTAATTATTTTATATTGAGCTTATTTTAGAGACTGTATCCAAATTGAAGTTCGATACTCGATTGTTGAACTGCCACAGAATGACTATGTCACTTCTATTAATGTATTATCTCTTGCCAATATGACTATTTCGCTCACTTAATATGTTTCGACTATTGCCAGCCCAAATTTTTCAACAAAATGAGTAAAATATATATATTTTTTCAAATTATGCTTTTCTGCACATCATTGACAGCCCCTTAAACCATCATTTTGATGATTTTTAATCATAATTCGAAAACTACTTGGAAGAAAATTTTAAAATTCAGAATTCGCATAAAACAGGACATAATATAAATCTATCAAAAAAGTTGTAAGTTGCAATCCATACTTTTTTCGAATACTATTTTTATAATTCATATTATAAAATCTTTAAAATTATAAATACAATGTATTTATGCTTGGGATTTTTAGTATTATAATCACAGAAAAAGTTATCACATTAGGATTATAATTTCAGGTGATATTAATAAAAATATGAAAATGTAATTTAATATTAGAAGCTCTAAATTTTGAATGTTTAAAATTAAAAAACTTATCTAAATGACTTGAAATTTCGTTTAGGCATAGTTTGAACCGAAGATTTAAAATATAGTATCAAAACTGGGTGTTGCCACTGAGAAAAACAAAGTTTGGTCTGGTTTTAATTTATAGATAGCTCCCTAAGCAAATTGTATATGGGGCATTCTCACAATCTTTTGACTTTCATGTCCCTGAATAATAATTTTTATTTTAATACACTTTGTGTTTTTTTTTTTAAATTTCATATACTGGGGAACACCCCATTGCATGATTGCACAACAATATTAACGAGATAAATAAGTTTTGGACGATGTTGGGGGTCCAAACACCTGGAAAACTCCTATACCGTCCCGTGTCTCTGATGCTGATTTTTAAGTTTGAGCTGTCTGGATAAAATTGTTTCAATAAAAATAATTCGATGTAATTTTTTTCTGAAACTGGAACTATTGTTTTATATAAATATGTAGCTAAAAATTAACCTGCACACATTTTTAGGGTTGTTATTTTTTAAACTCTGTCCCTGCGTTTTAGATTCCTTACCCTCCCTCTTCTAAAATTATACAGAAAATCATTTCAGATGCAGCCACAGAATTTTTTTCAAGCTTTTACTCATGCAGAATTATGCTAGAGAAATAATGTCTAAAATTCTTTGGCAGAAAATGTACTGTAGAATTTAAATCAGCATTTAAATATCAATTTCAAGCATCGTGGCTTTATTGGTAGTCTCACCGTCCCCAAGGTTTATTCCTGCACTTTTCGAGGTAAATTATAAAAAAAAAAATTAATTTAATCCAACGTTAACAACTGTTTCTAAAAATCAATGAACATTGTCGCTATCACTTAGTCTTAACATGATTTTCCTAAAAATAGGTTGTAATTTTCTTTACCGTTCCATCCTCACAGTCCCTTTTTTCCAATACCATCCCCTTTTTTTACCTTACCGTCCCTTCTTTAACGCCCCTTTAAGATAATATTATACAAAAATTCTGTATTAAAAGAACTACATTGTTGTTATTTCATATTTAAATGTCCTGTGGGTACTATGCAAATTCATTATAAGTAAAAATTTAGAAGAAAATGAAAAGTTATAGGGGTAAAATGGTAAAGAAAATTAAACTCGCAAGTTTAACTTAAACGTCAGTTAAAAAATTTTTCGCTGCTGACCTTTATTCTTTATTTTTAATCATTAAGGCATTCGTCTATCAGATTAAAATGTTATTTTAGCAAGTTTAATTTTGTTAGATTTTTTTCCCCAAAAGTCAAAAGATTTAAATTATGTATATGGGGCATTCTTACAAAGTAGACTAGCTCCAATCGTTTGGTACCAGTAACTTTTTTCTATTATTAGTTGCAGAGTTTGTAGTGAGTGTTTACTTTTTTTTTTCATGACTATACCTATGTAAAATTTAATAAATTAAAAAGTAACATTTTTTAGGTTTGAGAGAAACATGATTCGACTACAAATTTTGGTGCAAAAGTGCACAAATGGTACCATTTGACTGCGAATATTGACTTCTATTATTCTTTATGATTAAAGGTCATTTTAAAGCGCCCGTTTCAATTTTAAATATTTTAAATAATAATAAAATATCAATACAAAGATTTCACACATTATTTTGATTCTAAAAGTATGTTTCAGCTAGTTTCAGATATTAGATTTCAGGGAATTTTGTGAAGTTGTTTAGGAACTGTAGACGAAGTTGTTTATAGCGCGCGCTCGGATTAACTAAGAACCCGATTTCTCTCAGCAAAGAGAGAAAAAAATGGTTGGTCTAACAAAGAAATGAACTGCAAAAAAATATGTTACAACGAGGTAAAAAGGAAAAGCCACATGTGAAGTCAGAATTAGGTGTTAGTATAAAAAATTTTAAAATTTGTTATAATTTCTACGTGTAGACGCCCGCCCCCCACAGAAAAATTTAAATGTAGCATTGCCATTAATTAGTAAACGTCACTACTAATCCATTGATAACAGTCACATTTTTACTTTCTTCTATCTTTTCAAGAAGAAAGTATTGGATTCGTGAAAATTTTCGGCTTCCAGTTTTCGACTGAGTTTCAAGTCGTAGGGGTTAGAGATCTCGAAAAACATGTTTTTACAAAATGTCTGTCTGAGTATGTGGACTGTCTGTATGTGACAAATTTTGTGGGAGCTCTCTCTCAAGAACTAATGCACGGAATTTATTGAAAATTTATATTCAATTAGTCCCTTATATAAATTGGTGCTGATTAGTTTTTCGCGTAAATCTCCCAACAGGGGGCACTGCTATGCTGTATTTTTCACGATTGCCGCAATAGCCCAATATCAAGAACTAATGCACGGATTTTCATCAAACTTCAGATTCAGTTAGCCCTTGATATGAATTGGTGCTAAATACGTTTTGGTGTAAATCGCCTAACAGGTGGCCATGCTATGCTCATTTTGCACGATTTCTGCAATAGCTCTATCTCAAAAAACTAATGCACAAATTTTCATCAACCTTCAGATTCAGTCAGACGTTGACACAATTGTTGGTGATTGGGTCTTGGTGTTAACCGACCAATAAGTGGCACTGTTATACTGCATTTTGCGGGATTTACACGATTTTAGCGACAGTCATATCTCAAGAACTAATGCACGGTACTTAATATCTTTAGAATCCACATGAAGGACATACATTGGCATTTAATTTTGGCACTGTGATAGCGAATTTTGAAGTATTAACATGTATGGGATAGAAGAAAGTTTTGGGATTGGCACATCCGACAAGTTATATAATGATTTGCGGCAGAATTAGTATGAGGCGTTCTTTCTTTTCTTTTCTGATAACTGTACATTTAAGTTTAACTGAAGATTTTCGTGTTTATTTGTAGTCTCTTTTAGGTAGATTTCCTAAGAAACACTACCTATTACATCTATGTTGGACCACTAACCCTATGTTGGAATTTCTGAAACATTTTTGCAGATCTACTCCGATCATGACCCCTAGAACCCAAAACCAACCCAAGTTCAAAATTTTATATATTACTTTTTTACGGGCACTATAACTTCCATAATTCTGCACAAATCTCTTCCAAACTGGCACATAAAATCAAGTGGCAGAAAATCTCGGTTAAGTACCTTAATGGGCAAAATCGGACCAACGGCATGGAAATAGTGAGGGATTTTCTGAAAACCGAAAGACCCCATAACTTCTTAATTATAATACATATCAAATGAGTTTAAAGTTATTATTACTTCTAGGAAAAGGTCCAAAAATTTATGTATCAAAATTTTTTGATTAAACTTAAAATGAGTTCAATGGACGAGAAAAATAGGATTTTAGGGAGAAAAAAATTCATAACTTCGTCAATTCTCGAGATATCAAATTCAATTAAACTTATTATAAATCTTTTTAATACTATCTACAACTTTTATATTGACAAGTTTTTGATAAGACCAAATCTTAAAGAAAACAAAATTAAACGAAAAAAAGGAGAGTTGAGGAAGAAAAAAATTCATAACTTCAATTCACAAGATATCGAATCTGCTTAAATTTATTATACATTTTGGTAATATTATCTACAACTTTTATATTGACGAGTTTTTGATTGGAATAACTCTTACACAAAAACAAATTAAACAAAATTAAGGGTTGAAGAAAAAATTATCGTATTAAGGATGTACTCAAATCAAAGCTGCCAATTTTCTGACTTATTTTTAAATTCATTTTTGATCTCAAACGCACCCAATTGGCAAGATCTCTTATTCAGAAACTAATGTGCCGTATTGGTCGATTTTTTTTTTTTTTTTTTTTTTTTTTTTTTTTTTTTTTTTTTAATAAAAGCAGAATATATTTTTTTAATGCTGCCAAAGGGAGCATTTTGAACCAAATTTCCTGAAGCGATAGTGCTGGAAACGAAAACAAAAGTTTGTACTGAGAAAATAATTGTTTGCAAATCTAGTTCAAATTAATTGAACGAAAAATAAAGCACAGATCACTTATAAATCTCTTCAAAAAATCACGTCAGCAAGTTTCATGTTTTTACTTTCAAAAGTGAGTGAAAATGTGTCGGAAAATTTCGAGTTGATGAGCGTGGAAAAATATTTCTTTGAATACCGCCTCATTATGATTCTAATAAAACCAGCCCTTTAGAAAAATGAAATTAAAAACTCGTCAAAAGCAGCCAGATAAATTGTTAAACTGGATTTATCTCTAATCTTGATTTAGTTTTTGTTGGTGAAATTAGTACTTAACTTCGAAATCTACCTCCGCCTGTAGGACGAGCTGGCAGGGATATTTTTTTTTTCCTTCAATTTCTTCTATTCTCGATAACGAAACTAAGACTGCTTCGGAAAAGTACTAAAAGCGAAATAACCACAGTGATTTACAGAGTCACGATAAGTCATCAGAAATCCTTCTTAGACTTGTTTTCTGTCCGCGAAGTACATGGTATTATCCTTCAAAAAGCTTGCTAACAATCCGATTCTCCTGCAAACAAACAAAAAGAAGGTATTAAGATCTCAAAAGATTGAAAAATGAAACCCATGTCGTGACAGTCGTAGATAGCCTTGCAAATAGAGATTCCGATCTTTTTCTAAGAATGTCCGGTTGAGGAAATACATTTCCCATCACTGAAGTGACCGCGCGTTAACCTCCGTTTCGTTTTCTGAAATTTTGATTAATTAAAATAGAAGATATAAGTATGTGACTCGTAAATTAGCCGAAAACTATTCAATTCATTCATTGCAAAACATCGCGAGTCGCGATATCTATTCGGGCTTTCTTTTTTGTTTTCCATTATTACTTCGCTGGTGAGGCGGTAATGGTAATCTCGAAAACACTTGATTTATAACTCTTTTACGAGATGGAGCAGAACGGGGATTTATATTTAAAGTACATATAAGATCTTCAAATAACCTGATAAACCTGACAAAATCTTAATTGTTTTCAACTAAACATTACTTTTAACAAAATATTTTTAACTATCAGCTTAATGCCCCACCACTCACGCTGTACGGAATCCAATCACACACTTCGACTTGAATTAAAAAAATTGAACAAACATATGTATTTATATTAATAACCTCAAATATAAAATTTGCCACATTTCTACCAAATAGAAACTGAGATATCGTAAAAATTATAGTTTATTAGGGACTCCAGTTAATTGATCAAAAGCAAAATTGCATCAGTATATAGTTTTTCTTAAGACAATCTCAAATATTTAATACATATAATTACGGCGCAATTCTATCCCATGAATATCGACACGCATATTATAAAAAGCACGCCATCTATTGCACGATATGCACCAAAATCAAATCAGCAATTTATGACGAAATTAAATATGAAATTAAATGGAATTTCGCGCATTGGTTCTTGAGTTACCTTGCCCACAAATGTCGTGTAGCAAAAATGCGCACAGACAGACAGACCCCAAAATAATCAAATCTTATTTAGAACATCTTAAATCCTTTAAATTGTTCAGAAACGAGAAGTCAAAATTTCAAGAATTCAATACTACTTTCTTATGAATATAGAAGAAAATAGCACTAAATTATATCTGAATCACCGCAAATATTTTTTATTGCGTTTGATTTTGCGAAAGAACATATTTTGCATGTACTTTGTATTCAGAATTGTGACACTGTGATTAAATGTAGAAAATTCAGTTGGCTAACACGCAATTCACAAAAAGGATGCAATGTAGCATACATTTCCGTGCAGATAACATAATCACAAATCTTCTCCCCCCCCCCCCCCCCTCCCTCCTTTTCGTCGGAAACAATTGTTTTCACCCTGAAATTTTCGTGTTTCTGATGGGCGCGGCTTCGGAACATTGACCTTCAAAATAATATGTAAATTTATATTTTCTCAGGTGTTTGACATAAACCTTCAACAAAAGCTTTTAACGATAAGAAGAAATCTATTTGATTAAAAATTTGGTTGAATAATTATGAATAGTTAGCCATAAAACACAATCATTTGATATTATTTTGGGTGTGTACCAATAGTAAAAAATACTGTTTTAGTTTCTCTTCTCTCTATTCTAAAAAAAAGTAACTACCGCTGTCACCGCCGCCGGTTTTGAATTTTTTGTGACAGGAGGTCTTTCTTCGTTAATATTAAGAAAAATAATGCATACAAAAATATGAAAATCGGTAGTATGATAGAAAAATGTTTGATAAACACGCTGAGGCAAACAGTTTTCAAATCGAAGAATTATTTTAAGAGATATTTAATGCTAAAGTTGGACAAAATCGTTCCACTAAAAAAGTTTTATAGGAGCAAAAACTATTAATAGGAATTTAATAATTTTTATATCATTTTATACGTTTGAAGTTCCCGGTGTGCAGACTGTTTTCTTTTTTTAATTTGACTAATTTTTTGAGGTTTTATTTCTATTTTAAATTCAAATTTTCAGCATTTCTAGAGATATTTTTTACAGATTTTAGAAAGTTATATTAATTTAAACTGTTGCCAACTGTATAAACAGTGGAAATTATAATGTTTGCTTCAAAAGAAAAAATATTTATACTTGTAAATAAATTAAAAATTTATTTACACGTGACTATTATAAACAGAAAAAACATTTGGAATTAGAATTAAATAATTATGTACAAAATGCAGGAACTTATTAAAAATTACGTCATAAAAATTATAATTACACGTGAATTTTAAGAGAGAAAGGTAAAATAATAAATTTATTAACATGCGTTAGAAGTCTTAAATAGGAGAAATTGCGTCATATTTACGTCACATTACAGTTATTACATAAAATGAATACAAAATAATATTGCAAAAAGGTTTAAATTCAGAAATTGCGCTAGACATTTATTTGATATTTTGAGCGGATACTTTTCAACTATTTTTGTTAGGAAAGCGCAAATAATATTTCATTTCTAAAACAAGCATTTTCACGTGAATATTAAAAAGAGAAAGAATAGTTTGGTCAAAATTACGTCAGATTAAAAACGATTAATTTAAAAAGTCTTATTTAAAAGAACTTTCTTTTCGCTTTGTTAAAAAATACCGGGAGACAAAGACTCTGTTTACTTAATTCCTTTTATATTAGCTTATTTTGAAATGTTGTTACACGTGTCTACGTCAAAGACGAAAACAGCGATTGACATATGTATTTTTGGTACTACTTAGTTATCCCGTCGACCAAAACTATCATTCGCCAAACTATAAGATTAAATGCCAATAATGGTTGATCGTAAATGTCACATTAACTTGACTTTAAGCAAGTTACACGTGTCTATGTCATCAAGTTATTTTTATTTCGACGTTTTATTTGTATTTTTATTAATGTTGCACTAATTTATTTGTTCTTTCGTTATTTAAAATAAAAATTATGTCAATTTATATAATTGGCGAGTGCTTTGGCGATTTATATAATTTGGCGAAATTGGTCGACGGGTTCATCAAGTAGTACCGCAGCGGATTTGGCCTTAAAATTTCCCATTCAAAGAGAAATGAATAGAAATCCGTTTATAGGGAGATCGCCACTGTTTTTTAAATTATAATTCAATCTTCCGAAATCTTTTTAAAGCCGATCAAATTAGCGTACTTTTAGAGTCTGGGGTGTCTGAACGGGGGTTGCCTAGCGTAGCTCGTACGGGGCAGAGCCCCCTAGTCTTTAAAAGAATTTGTCAATTTATAGTGCATTGCTTGTAGAAATCTTTAACGTCTTCGCGCGCAAATTTTAATCTTTCAGCACCAATATTTGCAAATAGAAATTTTTGTCCAATTTAATCGCAGAAGTTCTGTGATTGAATAAGGAGAAAATTATTACTCGAAAAAACAGGTAGGAAAAATTAAGGATTGCACGCGCACTATACGTCACGTATATTACACGATGCTTTTCACGGTGGAGTTCAAGAAAGAAGTGAAAATCTTAAGGTAAAACAGGAGACTTTTTCTGACAAAATGACTTCATTGGTCTATGCCAGGGGTTCCAAAACTTTTAGGCTGGCGTACCACTTAACCCTTTATGTACTGAATTATGAATTCATGAAAATTCTATCTTCTAAAGCATTTTTTGTGAATTGTTTAAACTACATTAGATTTACATAATCATTTAATAAATTTTAGAAGGACTGAAAGATTTAGAAGGATTAATTAAATTTGAAGTTATAAGGATTTTGTGCAATATTTATAACCCCAGTCAAATCTTATTTTAAATATTTTTCTTAGTATTTTGTACAGTTAAGAAATGTACAAATATAATGTTCTTACAATAGAAATACAGAAATATTTCGAAATTGAATCCCCTCCCCCACCCCCCCCCACCCTTCGCAAACGTCAAAAAAGCTGAAAAGATGCAAAGGCAATTTTTGTTTTGTGTAACGAATAATGCTTTTGGAACAAGATAAAGTAATGTATCTATAACTCATTCTAAACTGTATTACAACAAATCGATGTATTAAATGAATTTTATAACAAGTTATTTTAATGGTACTTATAAGCACAGTCAGTAGATAAAGGGTTAATCAAAATTTTTATTTTTGCCGTACCACCTGATAGACGGTAATACTCACAGGATAGCAGAATGAGTTCTTTTTCTCGTTAGTGACGATAATAGGGTATCTTTAATGAAAAAGAGCTTCTCACAGAACATAGTTAAATTTTTTATTAAATATTGAAATCTGCTATACGGTATGCTAATGGTACTAATCATTTATATCAACGCATCCAGGATGTCCGTTTGATATTTCATTCTCACCAATAAAATTGCAGAAGAGTAGTAGAATTGGTGATATTGTTCTGCTGGGAAATCTACAGTAAACGATTTTTTATTTATTTATGAAAGATTTTCCTTTGTCATAGGATGAGAAAAGGTGTATGGAAATTCCGAAAGCTCCTTTAATTCCATCTTACTCAGAACAGAATGTTCATGTACCAGTATCGGGAGGTTTGCTTACGAGAACTGGTATTCGTACCATAGTTTGGGTAAGCCTGGTCTACACAACGGAACTAAGAAAAAAAAAATCTTTCAGTAGATTCATGTTATCAGACGGACAAACTGAGTACTTGCGTAAGATCCGCAGATTCATCATCTTAAATACTTAACTGAACATCGAAGTTATTTGTAATTAGAGAGGAGTGGGACAAAGTCTCTTTTTGCCTCGAGATCCTGCTTACCATTATAGGGCTCTATTTCTAGGCATAAATGCCTTTAAAAAGTTTTTTTTTTTTTTCAATCAAAAACACTTAAAGAAAAAAAATCCGTGAGAAATTTTTAGTAAATGTCTTCCTCCTATGAGTTACGCTCTCCTGCCCCCGTCCAGACCCGTTGGTCTCTAAAAATATGCTAAGTTAAAAGAAAACTAGTCGGATGTACCAATCCCAAAACTTTCTTCTATCTCATACATGTTAATACTTCAAAATCCGCTATCACACTGCCAAAATTAAATGGCAATCTATGCATCTCATGAGGATTCTAACGATATGAAATTCCGTGAGTTAGTTCTTGAGATATGACTATCGCTGAAATCGTCTAAATTCAGAAAAATGCTACCTTGCAGCGCCACCTATTGGGTGATTTATACCAAATCCTAATCAGCAACAATTTATGTCAACGTCTGACTGAATCTGAAGTTTGGAGAAAATCCGTACATTAGTTTTTGAGATAGAGCAATAACATAAATCGTGAAAATTCCTGCATAGCAGCGCCACCTATTGGGTGATTAACACCAAAACCTAATTAACAACAACTTGTGTCAACATACAACTAAATCTGAAGTTAGATGAAAATTCGTCCATTAGTTCTATTGATAGAGCTATTGAGGCAATCGTGAAAAAGGCAGCAGAGAAGCGCCACCTGTTGGGCGATTTACACCAACACATAATCAGTAGCAAGTCATATCAAGGACTAACTGAATCTGAAGTTTGATGAAAATCCGTGAGTTAGTTCTTAAGATAGAGCTATTGGGGAAATCGTGTAAATCCTGCAAAATTCATCATAACAGCGCCACCTGTTGGGCGATTTACACCAAAACGTAATCATCATCAATTCATATCAAGGACTAACTAAATCTGAAGTTTGATCGAAATCCGTGCATTAGTTCTTGAGATAGAGCTATTGCGAAAATCGTGAAAAATGCAGCATAGTAACGCCACCTGTTGAGCGATTTGCACCAAAAACTAATCAGCATCAATTTGTATTAGGGACTAACTGAATATCAATTTTTATTAAATTCCGTGCATTAGTTCTTGAGATAGAGCGCCCACAAAATTTGTGTCACATACACACAGACAGACAGACAGACTCAGAGTCACAGACAGACATTTTGTAAAAACATGTTTTTTGAAATCTCTGACCCCTAAAACGTGTAAATCCGTCGAAAACCGGAATTCGAAAATTTTCATGAATCCAATACTTTCTTCTTGTAAAGATAGAAGAAAGTAAAAAGAAGGCTGCAAATGTAGAAAGTCAACAGACATTTCAAAATAAATATTTTAAGAAATAGACTCAGTTGGGTGAAATAAGCATTAAAAGCGCTTTTAATTTAATAAAATATCATTGCCCCGCCTCCTCCCACACACTTCGAAAAATAAAAGACAAATCTGAGCGGAAAAGTTCTCGAAATTTAAGCCATTTCGTGCAACATTCAGTTTCTGAAAATATTTAAATTTTCTGGACGTTTCATTTTAAATATGATGACATTTCCATCAGCGAAAATTTAAAAGTGCCTGATTTATAAATGCAAATGAACTTCACATATAAAAACCATATAATTAGCATTAAAAAATAATATATTGGTATCAAAATGCATTTTTACTCTTGCTAAGTTTCTTTTAAAAATAAACAGGAAAAAATTATATTAAAAATTAAATCTCACTATTCTTAAAAATGCTAATGCTGCCGCTGGTATTCAATCTATCGTGTTCTTTTTACTTTCTGGGCTTATCCTGCAAAAACTACTGTATATAAAAACCGGCAGTTTTATATTTAAACGTGTGAAAGCATGTTGAAGTGAGCAGTTTTAAATCTAAGATATTTTAAGCGCTATTCAATGCTGGAACAGGTCAAGATGTTCAATCACTTAAGTTTTATTATAGAATCAAAAATTATGTATAGCAATTTTACAATCTTTTGCAAGCATACACTTGACAACTAATTGATACACTAGATTAGATTGCGGTGTCCAATTGCTTTTTAAATTTGATCTTTTTTCAATTTTCTTTTCAAATTTTTTATTTGAAAATTCATTATCTCAGTAGAGAATTCTTAATTTTAAATAGATGTTTGTTTTATTTTGATACACTTTAAGGAAGTTCGAAATAATATTACCAAACAATGCATTTTCAATTGAAATATTAAATTCTACATTTACACGTGAATATGGAAAATGAAAGTAAACTTTAGAGTAGGGATGCACAACCTGTGGCCCGCAGGCCAAAATTGGCCCGCCGTGGGTTAACTTGTGGCCCGCGATCACAATTTATATAATTTCTTCGTTTTTTTTAACATAATTTCGTCAATTTATAACTGGAAAAATTGCAATTTTTGTTCAAATGTCGCAGGAAAAAATTGCGAATTTCGTCAATTTGCCCCGGGAAGAAATTGCAAATTTCAACAGAGCCAATTAAGAACCGCAAATTTCGTTGATCGAGTTCGGAAAAATCGTAAAATTTATCGATGAGTCGCAGAAAAATCTCAAATTTCGTTGATCAACTGGGGAAAAATCTCGAGTTTTGTCAGTTTATCGCAAGAAAAAATCGCGAATTTCGACAATTTGCCGCTGAAAAACTTGCAAATTTCGTCAGAATCAGTTAAAAATCGTGAATTTCGTTGATCGGACGCGTTAAAAATCGCGAATTTTGTCGATTTAGTAATAGTTGATCGGTTGCTGAAAAATTGAGAGTTTTGTTAGTTGATCGTAAGAAAAAAGCGGAATTTTGTCAATTTGCCGCGTGAAAAATTACAAATTTCGTCAGAATCGGTTAAAAATCGCAAATTTCGTTTATCGGGCACGGAAAATTTTCGAATTTTGCTGATCGCGAGAGGAAAAATCGCGAATTTTGTCGACTCGATGCGGAAAAGTCTCAAATTTCTTTAATCGGGCGCAGAAAAATCGCGAATTTTGTCGATGAGGTACGGAAAAATTGCAAATTTTGTTGACCGGCTGCGAAAAAATCGTGAGTTTCGCCAGTTTATTGCGAGAAAAAATGTCGAATTTCATCAATTTGTCGCGTAAAAATTATAAATTTCTTCAGAGTCAGTTAAGAATCGCGAATGTCGTTGATCGGACGCGGAAAAATCGCGAATTTTGTCGAGGAGCTGCGGAAAAATTGCAAACTTTCTTGATCGACTACGGAAAAATCGCGAGTTTCGCCAGCTTATTGCGGGAAAAATTACAAATTTCATCAGAGTCAGTTAACAATCACGAATTTTGTTAATCGGGCACAGTAAAATCGCGAATGTTGTCAATGAGGTACAAAAATTGCAAATTTCGTTGATCGACTGGGGAAAAATCGCGATTTGTGAATCTGTCGAGGAAAAAAATCACGAATTTTGACAATTGATAGAAAAAATTACAAATTTCGTTGATCGGCTGCGGAAAAATCGCGATTTTGTCAATCTGTCGCGGAAAAAAATCACGAATTTTGACAATTGATAGAAAAAAATTACAAATTTTGTCTATTGGTCGCAAAAATATTGTGAAATTTATCAATCGCTCGTGAAAAAAAATCGTGAATTTCGTGAATAGCTCATAGAAAAAAATTACAAAATTTGTGTGTCAGTCCCAAAAAATATCATGAAATAGAAATCCATTGGTCGCAGGAAAAAAATGGCAAATTTCATTGATTGTGCGCGTAAAAGAAATCGCGAATTTCGCCAATTTATTGCGCGAAAAAAATCGGAAATTACATCAATGTATAACAGGAAAAAATCACGTTTCGTCGATTGGTTATTGGAAAAAAATTGCAAATATTGTCAATCTGTCACGTAAAATATCGCAAAATTCGCCAATCACTCACGAAAAAAAAAATCGCGAATTTTGTCAATCGTTCATGGAAAAAACTTGCAAATTTTGAAGATCGATCGCAGAACAAAAAAGTCGCGAAATAATTCGATCAGGGGCGGAAAACATTGCATTTTTCCTTGATCCGTTGCGGAAAAAAAATCGCGAAATTTAAAAATTTATCGCTGAAAAAAAATCGCGAATTGCGTCAATTTATCTATATCAAGATTTAGGTATCGCAAATTGGTTGTTTGAAAAGATTGCAAATTTTGCCAATCGGCAATGGAAAATTACGCGAAATCTGTCAATCGGTCGTTGATAAAAATCGCGAATTTCGTCAATCAGTAGCACTTGATTAACAAAAGAAAAAAAAACGAGTTTTGTTAATAGTCCGCAGAAAAAATAGCATAATTAGTCCATCATGCCTTGCTATTTCAAAAATAAGTTTCCTTTTATTTTAAATGAGGTTATTCTTCAATAATTTTTTTAAATAATTTTCAATAACGTTCAATTATTTAGAAATTTTGTGTAATTTTTTTTCTTCAAGTTACCATTTGTCAAGAAGGGACCGTTAGTCTTCATAAAGTGTTGAATGGTTACTCATACAGAGGCGAAGAAGCTCTGCATTCCTTCATACAATTATTTATTTCCGTTTGTTTATTTTTATTATAGACAAAAAAAGAATTATTCATCAAGAATAAAGACTTATTACCCCCCCCCCCCCCCACTTACCTCCCGGATATAGAATTTTTCTGTGTTACTGATGTGGCCCTCGACAACCCAAACATTTTTGTAAGTGGCCCTTCTCTTAAAAAGGTTGTGCACCCCTACTTTAGAGTAATTAAATTATTACGTGCGAAAAGCATTTGATTGTAAAATTTAAGTCGTTTCAGAACAAAAATGAATTCAGAAATACAGTGGCTCCCAAAAGTGTCCATAAACTTACGAATTTTAATGAAATAATGCTCTATCCATTAAAATTAATATTTCAGAAGGGGTATTCAATAAGAAGATCTATAACTTATTCGTAACAAAACTGCATAAAATACCTCTATTCTAAAAAAAAAAAAAGTAACTTTACGCTGTCACCGCTGCCGGTTTTGAATTTTTTGTGACCAGAGGTCTTTCTCCGTTAATATTCAGAAAAATATTGCATACAAAAATATGAAAATCGGCGGTATTATAGAGAAATGTTTGATAAACACGCTGATGCAGACAGTTTTCAAATCGAAGAATTATTTTAAGAGATATTTAATTCTAAAGTTGACAAAATCGTTCCATTAAAAAAGTTTTATAGGAGCAAAAAATATACATCGGAATTTAATCATTTTAAAATCATTTTATACGTTATAATTTCCCGGTGTGCAGAATGCATTTATTTTTTTAATTTGACTCATTTTTTGAGCTTTTATTTCTATTTTAAATTCAAATTTTCAGCATTTCGAGAGATATCTTTTACTAATTTTAGAAAATTGTACTAATTTAACCTGTTACAATGTTGATTTTTTTTTTTTTTTTAATTTTTGGCATGCAGACGTAAAAGTAAAAAGTTTCCCCATCCCTAGGCTAGAGCATATTCACATCTGTGTTACATTCATCTCAAATACATTAATTTAAAGTTCAACAAATTGGATTAAAAAAGAACATGAAATAATGAAAATTACAAAAAGAAAAACAAAATCGGATAATGTTTGCGAAAACAATGAGAAACGTGTGGTAAAACTGATATTTCCAATTAAAATCTTTGACGATCCATTGTAAAGATACATCGATCACAATACAAAAAATAATCCTTCCTTTAATTTATGCTATTTATCAAAGGGAAATGACAACTGACCCAACTTTCAGATCGAGGAGCAATTCACAGCTTTGTCGAATTTGAACGAATTCATTATAAGAAATGCATAATAGTCTATCGTAATACAAACGGTAATCAAGGCTTTAATTCAAGTTATTTGTCAGACAAGAAGTGAAAATTGATCTAGCTTTCAGATTGGGGCTCATTTCACACTTTTGTGTAACTCATTTGCATATAAAGAAACCCCCGAAAACTTCGACGTCTTGACTCAAAGATTGAAATTGCCGATTGTTCAACTGATTTTTTTTCTCACGTTTCATGTGGAAGCATTTACGTATATTTCCATATAAAGCACTAGCCCATCTTTAATGGTCTGCATGGTCCATTTATTTTTTGTAGTTCGGACCATCCAGATAAAAAAAAAACAATGAACTCAACCCTACTTAATTTCCTCAAAAAAAAGTCTATTTCTTAACTAAGATTATTACACAATTAAAATTTTAAATATTGCACATGTATTTATGCTCAAAAAGTTTAAAATTCAACAATTTATGTTTTAGCAAACCTTTAAAAAGGGAATAACGAAACTAATGATAACATTCGAATAAAAATTCAAAAATTAATGTAGTTTAGAATGGAAAAAGATAAATCGAAATTTTGAAGCTCTATAAGGAAGAAATAACAGTATAGTTTTAAAAATATGTCCAACTTATAAATAAAAAATTATAAAAAATCTCATTAAAGAAATGTACAATTTCACTACTATTTCCACACACAAAGTGTTGCCCGACAAGCAAAGAATAAGTGCAGGCCCACAGCCGGGGTCTGAGAAAATAAATAAAATGAAAAAAAATAGGCAAAACCTGGACCGCGTAAACCGGGAAACATAGCATGTTCAAAAGTTGCAGAAGATGCGACAATCTACAAGTAAATGTTTTATATTTCTCTCCAAAATGCTAGTTTCTAGGATATCACAAATTTTTTAAGGAAATTTACAGAATGCTAAGTATTACCAGCCTTGATTATACACAAAAGTCACGTGAAGCACGGACTTCTCCTCTAAACTTTATTAGGGCCCCAAAATGTCTGTAAAAAGAGGCCTCTGTTATTCGTTTATTATGTTTTCACATTGTATTTTAATTAATTTATTTATTTGGAGTGGAAAGTTTAGCTAGTTTCCACACTACTTCAGAAAACCTGAACTAACCAGGAATTTGAATGTGATAAATAGGCTGTTAATCATATGGCATCCTGAAGCACTGGATAGAAACAACCTGGGTAACTGAACTACTATATATATATATATATATATATATACTATAAATATACTCTATAGTACATGCAGGATACAAAAACCTGTTTAATGACATATACGATCTCGACTAAGCTACCACCGGAAATAATATTTGTTGCACTGATGAATTTCAATGTGTAGAATTTTGAAAGATTTTCCCGAATGAAGAGAAATGTTAGTGTGCTTACCCTAATTTCAGAGGTTAATCGTTATATTACGCTTATTGTAACCAATGTTGTAGTCGTAAAAAACCCCAGAGGGTATACGCTAAAGTAATGAATGTCATGCCTAGAGTAAAGCCTTGCTTTTTTTTTTTTTTTTTTTTTTTGAGAAACACAGTGTATAGGGGAGACTGGGGGAATGGCGCCACTCGGGGTTATACCTCCACCCCGTCTAGTTTAAAAACTAACGGCAGTTTAAGATGGTGATTGCGCCTTCTTTAACGAGATCTTTAATAATTTTTTATTTATAAGTTACATATTTTTAAAACTATACTTTTATTTCTTCCTTATAGAGCTTCAAAATTTTGATTTATTTTTTTCCATTCTAAACTACATTAATTTTTGAATTTTTATTCGAATGTAATCATTAGTTTCGTTATTCCCTTTTTAAAGGTTTGCTAAAACATAAATTGAAAAATGTTGAATTTTAAACTTTTTGAGCATGAATACGTGTGCAATATTTATTTAAAAGAATTTTAATTGTAGTATAATAAGTGTAATATTAGTTAAGAAATAGACTTTTTTTTTTTTAGGAAATTAAGTAGGGTTGAGTTCATTGTTTTTTATCTGGATGGTTCGAACTACGAAAAATAAATGGACCGTGCAGACGATTAAGTATGGGCTAGTGCTTTATATGGAAATGTACGGAAATGCTTCCACATGAAACGTGAGAAAAAAAAATCAGTTGAACAATCGACTATTTCAATCTGAGTCAAGACGTCGAAGTTTTCGGGGTTTTCTTTTAGCGGCCAACAATAGAAACAGTGCCTACCGTGAGAATGGTTTTGTTGTACGTCGTTCGCATGTTCTAGTGAAAAATTTAGTTTTCATCTAGTTGCTTCTTATTTTGAAGCTTCAAATAAGTAGAGGTAAACAGCTTTTATTGAAACATTAGGTACTAAGATAACATTACCCGTAATCTACATGCATTCGCCGACATTTTGATGCAATTTGTTGAATATGTTCGGTTCTTCTTTCGGCTTTGCTGAGAGTTTTCCACTATATTGTCCTCTCGGGGTAATGCCGCCACCATGGCAAAGGGTGACTTTTCCAATTTGAGTTAAATTGTAAGCTTAGCACATTAATAAATCTAGCTTAAGGAACATTGTAATTATTCATTACTTTGATAAATTATTGCTTTCTAAACATTTTTAGTAGGTTGTGTGTTTCCTAGTATACATTTTATGTAATTACAAGGTCATTAAAGAGTGGCGTCATTACCCCGATACAGTGGCCGAATTACCCCAGTATCCTGGGTAATCCCGCCACTGTACAGAGGTTGAAAAAAAATTATGTGTGCTTACTTTACAGTTATGATTACGGTTAAATTTATACAGGTACTAAAGATAATGATTCAGCTTTAGAAATTTTAACATTAAAAAATAAACATTTTTTTGAGGTGAAAAGAATTAAATTCCCTTAAGGTGTCGCCATTCCCCCCCGTCTCCCCTACGGAGCTTCTTAAAAAAACCCAGAAGGTATACGGCGTATACCTCCGTATACCCTCCACTACACCCTTGATTGTAACTGGAACAGGCACGAAGTTACTTAAAAAGTAAAATTAGTATAACTTATATTTAAGGAAGATTTAAAAAAAAAAAAAAAAAAAAATGATGCGCGATATGACGGGTGCCTGTGTAGGACTACATACAAAAGTGACAGTGTCTCCCAGCCTCATGTTTAGTGAACAAATTACAACATTGGAAATCAAATAGTTCAAGTATGTAAATTATTTTTTTTTAATAATAATCGTAAGCTAGTTAGATGAACTAGAAGATATTGAATGCTATAATCAAAATTTATATTCTTTAACGTATCTTAAAAAGCTATGGTGGATTATAATCTGCAAGTTAAGAATATTTTTGATGTCATTGTTAGGTATAGCAATATTAATTTACTTATTTTTAATATGTAAGAAAAATATCCACAAAACTTGAGTTGAGATGTTTTAATAACTTTTAATTAAATAATCTTACTGAAACTATTTAATTAATACATGATATATTAAATACTTTATCATAAGGTCGCTCGGTGGCGTGGTCAGTAAGCGGAGGTTGCTGTCACCCCGAGGCGCCGGGTTCGAGTCCCTGTGGGTAAGACATGGATGTAATTGTGAATGTCCCATTGTAGGTATATAATATATGTAATGGAAAATAAAAATTGTTGTGACTTCTTGTTGTTTGTGTATAATAAGGATCATTCGTGGCGACAGCCATTGTAGCTATAGGCCCCAAAGCATTCTCCACTTCGGTGGTGGACTTTATCATAATTTATGCTTTTTTTTTTAGGTCAGAACTTATAACTTGAAAGATAAGGATATTTTTACTGCCATTGTCAGGGATATAAATTTTGTTATTAATTTACTCATTCTCTACATAAACAGTAAAGATAGATATATCGAAAAACCTATTGAGGTTAAAATTCTATTCTAATACAGTTAAATTCCAATCTGTTTTTGTATTTAACTATCCGCATGAAGAATTATGTTTCAAACTGTTTTGAATTACCCGTGAGTTGAGTTAGACTCACAAAATCAGCGAGTTTAAGTCAAATTTACAAATCAAACTCAATTTTTTTCACAATTTTCTGAAACATGTTTATTTTTAATTTTTTTACGTTAAATGCACTTCTCTCTCCACCCCCCCCCCCCTTTTTAAATCTAGTTTTCACAAACTAGCGTAGCCCTGTGTAAAATTCTAAGAAAATATGTGTGGCATACTTACGTGTAGTGATGTGATTGTCTCACAGTCAGGGCTGCGGAGTCGGTGGGGAAAAATGGCCGACTCCGGAATATTTTAACGACTCCAACTCTTATTCCGACTCCGGGCTGGCAACACTAGTACTCGGGCTGGGGTACTAGTGTTGCCTGTTGGTTAAAATAATGATGGAATATAAGAAAAATAAAGCTAAAATCTCCCTATTTCGGCATTGATTATCTTTTTAGGTCTTAAAAAAATTGTATTTTCCGCTTTATTAATTTTACAATTTCGCCCCCGCAAACCCAAAAAATCCAACTATCGAAGTCTAAAGAACACAAAATGAAAATTTTACTATTTTGGAGAAAAAGTGATAACAATTTAGTTGTAATTTTGCTCCTCTAGACTCGAAAAACTTATACGGAGAGAAGGAAAAATAAAGTGAAAATTTTATTATTTTGGAAATAATTCGGATCCTGTGGATTCTAATGAATTTTATTATTATTATTATTATTATTTTATTATTAAGTTTCCAATTTTGACTTTATTTCGGGTTCTGCAGACCTGAAAAATCCGAAATTCAAAAGATGAAAGATAAAGAAATTTACCATTTAATTGTTATTTTGAGTACCGCCGATTACAAAAAAAAATTACAATTTCATCTTATTTTGACTCCTGTGCACGAAAATAAATAAAGGAAGGGTATTTTAGAATTTTGACTTTTGGTCATGCAGACTGGAAAAATTTGAGGGGGGGGGGGGGGGGTGAACAAAACGGAAAAAGGCTTCTATTACAATGCTATACCTGGTTCTTAGTTTTTTTTTACCTCCAAAAATAGCACAGATTTATAGTTTTCGCATTACCCCCGGTAAGAGTCGGCTTGTTTTTTAGCGACTCCGACTCGGCAGTCCTGTTCACAGTCAATCGTTTTAAAGCACGCAAGAGACTAGTCGTTCCATTTAACATCCGAAATGTAAGAAAATCTGTCTTCTCCACGCCCCCCCCCCCTCCCCTCTTCCCTTGATACAGTAGTTTTTAATTTATGTATAAATCTCTCTGTTTTTTAAATTATTTTTTTCTACGACTCAGAGTATTTTCTGCTTTACGTTCCTAAAATTATTTATCTGCATCTACTGTTTCATTCTGGGAGGGTTATGGGTATCAGTTCGCCGGTAGTGACATGCCTCTAATTGTATAAGTGAATGGTTCATTTTCCAAAGTATTAAATTTGCTCTTAAAATCTTTGAATCATCTAATGAAAAATATTTATATAATCAACAGTTACCATACATTAAGAAAAAAAAGGGAGGTAAAAATCAAGAACGTTTATTTTAAATAAATCTTTTCATGTTGGCCTCGTCGAAATTTACTGCCAAAAAAAAAAATAAAATAAAATCAAACAAAACTTTAGATAAAAAACCTAATGTGAACAGTTAGAAAAAATTGTTAAAGAAGTAAAGTTTATATTGTATTTCCCATAAACATGACTCAGAGATGCAAAATTTACAGTGCAAAAAATGAAGAAAAATATGCTTCAACATTTTTATCTGATTGTTTATAACTGCTAAGCTAAAAGAGAAAATTAAACCCAAAGCTGAAAAACTTTGCTAGTTAATTAAAAACTAGCGCACTGATGAAATCGACGTTTCTTTTCCATACCTGTTGCCGTATCCCCACATTCCAATAGCAAAGCTACTTCCGTCGATTACAAAAGTCAACAAATCAGTTTCTCCCTTCCAAATAGATTATGAACAAAAAGAAAAATCATAAATAACTCACCGTGTGATGATCCTCAGTTAAAACCTTATTTAACAGGAATTTTGTCTGTATTAATCACCCATTAGCTTTAAGCATTTCTCGGTCCAGTCTTAACTTTGGCCTTGCTTCCTCACTTGTAAACTGGTGCACGCGAGGGAAGTTTGCTGTTTTCAGCCAGCCTTACGTGTAGGTAGGTCATCATCGTCACGTGACTTTACAGATCAATGATGTCACGAAACAGAAAGAGAAAAACACGTGTTGATGTTTACAATCAAGTGCGGGTTCCAGCCTTGCCGGGTGAATGTAAACAAAGGATTAAGTACAGTTATAATTAAGAAAATTATTATAGTTCTTTCTGTATTTACAGTATAGTTAAACTTAAAATCGTAATTTGAGTGTAATGTAATGAAATATATCTCACATGATGGACTATTATGATGGACTAAATGATGATTAAGAAAAAATTCCAAATGTAACTATTGATCTCACTTCTTAAAGCGATTCTCAAATGCCCTGCTCAACAACGTGACACATTTTCTGATTCCTTTTTAAACGTAGGGACATAAAATTGGCAGGTTTAACTATTGAAGCGATTTGGAATAGAAATGTATTTTCCACTTTTTAATACATAAATTACTTATCGAGTTATGAGCAATTGTGGTCACGTGACGACGTGTTTTTCTCCCGGTGTCACGACAAAAAATTTTAAAACACCACCTCTGACAGTGCTTTCTAAAAAACCTCCTGCCTTTTACAAAAATAAAAGTAAAACCTCTTTCGATTACATAGTTTTTAATTAAGAACACCTGTCAATTTCATGCGTTTCCGAACAAAAATAAATTTGAACTATTATTTTAACACAATCAAACTGATTGGTAAAGTTATCATACGAATTTGAATATTTCCAACTGAGCGAAAAAATGCCCAGGCTGGGAATCGAACCCAGATCCTTGGCTTACAAGGCCAATGCTTTTCCATTTAAGCTAACTGGGCCGACAACCAGCCAGCATATTTCGCTCAGAAAACCTTATTGGTAGAACATCTGGTCTGTCATGTAGACAGCTCAACAGAATAAACCGGAGGTAAAGGAACTCCATATGAACGATGGATACGTAGATGAACTATTATTTTAACACAATCAAACTGATTGGTAAAGTTATCATACGAATTTGAATATTTCCAACTGAGCGAAAAAATGCCCAGGCTGGGAATCGAACCCAGATCCTTGGCTTACAAGGCCAATGCTTTTCCATTTAAGCTAACTGGGCCGACAACCAGCCAGCATATTTCGCTCAGAAAACCTTATTGGTAGAACATCTGGTCTGTCATGTAGAAAAATAAATTTATTTATGTGTCAGAGAGTAGCTCCTTTGTATTTGATTATTTTTCAAGAATTGCATTCCTATATTCGAAAAGTAGTCTCGATTCATAGTTGACCTCTCCCACATCTCTGCGACAATTTAGTGATAAAATTACACCGGGTGGCGCTTTTTAGCTCACAGAATATCAAAGATTGAGAGCTAATGTGCCCGCAGGTTCCGTATGTATGTACAGTCGTGGGGGGTGGGGGGGGGGAGTAAACACCCCTACTAACATCTCAACAAATTAACGTAGAAGAAAGTTACTGGTACCGAATGATTGGAAATAAAGTCTACTTTTAAATGATGTATATAAAATTTGCTTAGGGGGCCATCTGCACATTTAAACGAACCCAAGCTTCATTTTTTTCGATGGCAATACCCAATTTTAACAAAATATTTCAAATCTTCGGTTCAAACTATGCCTAGACACGAAATTTCAAGTCATTTGAATGATTAGTTTTTGAATTATAAACATTCAAAATTTAGTGCTTCTAATGTTAAATTACATTTTCTTGTTTTTATTAATATCTCCTGAAATTATACTTCTAATGTGCTAATTTTTTGTTTAGCAATAATACTAAACTACCCAAACATAAATACGTTGAATTATCAATTTTTACAATTTTATGATATGAATTATGAAATTAATATTCGAAGAAATTATGAATTGCAACCTACAATTTTTTGATGGATTTAGATTTATTATGTCCTGCTTTATGGAAATCCCAAATTTGAGATTTTTCTTCCAAGTAATTTTCAAATTATGCTTAAAAAACGGCAAAATGATGGCCGTCGATGATAGATGTGGCTAGATATTTTGAAATTTCTTATAGTCCAGGCAATAGAGACCGTATAGAGACTCTACCTAGCAAAATTAATGGTAGTACTGGAAATCGGCTTTCTAGATGTTTTTTGGGTCGCTGAATCCGAATTTGTAACTTCCCACCAAAATTTCCCCCGGCAACCCCCCCCCCCCAAATTTTGGTTAAAAGCCCCCCAAAAAAGGTTTTTATTAAAAAAATCAACTTTTTTATTGTTTTAGGGGAAAAGTATCTAGAAATTTAGAAAGTAGGCAAAATTTGCAATAAATTAGATATATGACATTATGACTTAGGATGAAGGGGAAGGGGGGATCTGCCTCGGAACATGCGCGCGGTGCTGCGTGGACTAAGTTGCGCAATTCCACTTAACCACTCACACGTTTACATTCGCCTCCCATCTCCCCTCCGAACTTTCTCTATAAGGTTTACTTTAAGTTTTTTTGGTCGTTGAATCCGAATTTTTAACTTACCTCCAAAATTTCCCCCCCCGAAACCCCCCCAAATAGTTGTTTTTAACTTAAATTTCTTATTGTTTTAGGGTAAAAGCATTACGAAATTCAGAAATTAGACAAAATTTGCAACAAATAGGATATATGATATTATGACGTAGGATAAACGGGGAGAGAGGGTGCTGCCTCGGAACATTCCCCGCGCGCTTTTCTCAAAAACCAAATTTTTTCAAAAAATCAATTTTTTGGGGGGGTTGCCGGGTGAAGTCTTGGTGGGAAGTTACAAATTCGGATTCAGCGACTCAATAAACATCTAGAAAGCCGATTTCCAGTACTACCATTAATTTTGCCAGATAAAATCCCCTATTGCCTGGACTTCATCATTTAGTGCACGTAGCGCCGAAGTGCATGTTCCAAGGCAGCCCTCACCCTCCCCGTTCATCCTAATTCATAATGTCATATATCCTATTTGTTGCAAATTTTGTCTAGTTTCTGAATTTTGTAATGCTTTTCCCCTAAAAAAATTAGAAATTTAAGTTAAAAACAACTATTTGGGGGGGGGGGGGGGTTCGGGGGGGAAATTTTTGGGGGAAAGTTAAAAATTCGGATTCAGCGACCCAAAAATCTTAAAGTAAACCTTATAGAGAAAGCTCAGAGGGGAGATGGGAGGGCGAATGTAAACGTGTGAGTGGTTAAGTGGAATTGCGCAACTTAGTTTACGCAGCACCGCGCGCATGTTCCGAAGCATATCCCCCTCCCCCTTCATCCCAAGTCATAATGTCATATATCCAATTTGTTGGAAATTTTGTCTACTTTCTGAATTTCTAGATACTTTTTCTCTAAAACAATAAAGAAATTGATTTTTTTAATAAAAACCTTTTTTGGGGGGCTTTTCACCAAAATTTGGGTGTATTGCCGGAGGAAATTTTGGTGGGAAGTTACAAATTCGGATTCAGCGACCCAAAAAACATCTAGAAAGCCGATTTCTAGTACTACCATTAATTTTGCTAGGTAAAATTCCCTATTGCCTGGACTATTATGCTATCCCGTAATCTAACAGTCTTCAATGATTGCTTGAGTGGCGTTTAAGATGCCTTGATCAAGAAGGGAGCTCTCTGGGTTCGAGTACGGAACTTCAATTTGGATACAACCCCTAAAATACGCTCGTTTTAAAATAATTAATTTCTCAGAAACTTATCGTACGAATTGCATAAAAATTTGTTTTTAGGCTAATTGAAGGGTGTAGAGTTCATTTATGCTGTTAGAATTGTGTACTGCTATTGAAAAAAGAAAAGTTATGGTTCATTTTAATATGTATATGGCCCCTAAGCAAAGTTTATACACATCATTTAAAAGTACACTTTATTACCAAGTGGCACCAGTAACTTTCTTCTACGATATTTTTTTGCAGAGTTAGTAAGGGGAGTTTACTTTTTTTTTTTCCATGACTGTACGTATGTATGTACAGTCGTGGAAAAAAAAGTAAACACCCCCTACTAACTCTTCAACAAATTATCGTAGAAGAAAGTTACTGGTATCGAACGATTGGAAATAAAGTCTGCTTTTAAATGATGTATATGCAATTTGCTTAGGGGGCCATCTACATATTAAAACGAACCCAAACTTTGTTTTTCTCAATGACAGTACACAATTCTGACAGCATAAATGAACTCTACACCCTTCAATTAGCCTAAAAACGAATTTTTATGCAATTCGTACCATAAGTTTCCGAGAAATTAATTATTTTAAAACGAGCGTATTTCAAAGGCTGTATCCAAATTGAAGTTCCGTACTCGATTGTTAACCGAGAGAGCCCCTTTCTTGATCAAGGCACCTTAAGCCAGCTCAAGAAGTCAATGAATTCTGTTAGATTACAGTACAGCAGAAAATATTTCAAAATGTCTACTCACTGCCATCATAGACGGCCCCTTAAACCATCATTTTGCCGTTTTTTAAGAATAATTTGAAAACTACTTGGAAGAAAAATGTGAAGTTTTGGTTTTTCATAAAGCAGGACCTAACAAATCTAAATCCATCAAAAAAATTGTAGGTTGCAATTCATAATTTTTTCGAATATTAATTTCATAATTCATAATTCATATCATAAAATTATAAAAATTGCAAATTCAGCGTATTTATGTTTGGGTATATTAGTATTATTGCTTAAAAAAAATTAGCCGTTAGGAGCATAATTTCAGGAGATATAAATAAAAATACGAAAATGTAATTTAACATTAGAAGCACTAAATTTTGAATGTTTATAATTCAAAAACTTATCATTCAAATGACTTGAAATTTGGTGTCTAGGCATAGTTTGAACCGAAGATTTGAAATATCGCGTTAAAATTGGGTATTGCTATTGAAAGAAATGAAGTTTGGATTCGTTTTAATATGTAGATGACCCCTAAGAAAATTTTATATACATCATTTAAAAGTAAACTTTATTTCCAATCGTTCGGTACCAGTAACTTTCGTCTACGGTGATTTGTTGAGGAGTTAGTAGGGGACTTTTTTTTTTCCACGACTGTACGTACCTAACGCGATAACTCTTCATAGAAATATCCAGTTTGCTTCAATTATTTTTTTTTTCTAGGTTCATTCTGATAAGGTGCTTCCCTGATTAGTTTTGGGGGTTCATTGGTTAAGTATAAAGGGGGGGACGGGGTGCTATTACCCCCCTTAAATTAGATAAATATGTTTTTCATGCAGAATCATTCGATTTGTTTCAAATTTGATGTACTGGTTTGTTCTGATAAGGAGCTTCCTTGATTAGTTTTGTGGGTTCATTGGTTAGGTATAAAGGGGGAACAGGGGATAGCACCTCCCTTAATTTAGATAAATCGGTTTTTCATGCAGAATCATTCTATTTGCTTCAAATTGGATGTGCCGGTTTATTCTGTTAAGGAGTTCCCTCGATTAGATTTGGAGGTTCATTGGTTAAATGTAAAGGGGGAAATGGGGAGCTAATACCCCTTTTAATTTAGCGAAATGCTTTTTTCATGCAGAATTATCTGATTTGCTTCAAAGATAAGATTTGGATAAAATAATTGGATAAGATTTGGATAAGCTGATAAGATTTGGAGGTTCATTGATTAAGTATAAAGCGGGGAAACGTTGGCAATTCCCCTAATTTATTTTTTGAGAAGCATTATTCTTTGAAATAAGACAAATGTACAATTAATGTGAATAGCCTGTGAGCTCAATGTCATCAGTTTAACTGGGCATTTTTCTTTTACTTTTTCTTTTGGACTATACGTCAAATGCTTATCAATGATCTACATATACGATTATTTACACGTTTGTTACTGAAATGATATAATATGCATTCAAAACATGAATTTATATATCCAGAAACATAACAAAATTATGCGAAGACTTGTTTATAATGTATTACATTAATAAGAATGTTTAAAAAACTTCTTACCAATGTTTAGTAGATGCCATTCAAAGCATGAAAATATCAGAATGATTGAAATGGCAGTCATTTTAAAAGTAAGAAGAACGAAAAAATCTGAGATATTGATGAGAAACATCAGAAAATGTTTTTCCCGAACTGATTCTCTTATTGCTAGAAAAGTGATTTTACAGGACTGACACTATTTCTGAGCAAACAACAAGGGACTGTGATAAAAATATTAATGCTTTTATTGCTAGTTTTAGAAGCTGCAAATCGTTTTTTTAAGTAAACAATAACTGGTAAAGACGAACACGTTAATGATTTTCTTGCTCGAAAAGTGATTTTACAGGCTTTACATTCTTTTTTGTGTGAAAACTTGAAGTGATTTCAAACAGTCAAATGGTAACGAATGTATTAAGGCTTTTCTGGCTGGAAATGTTGTTTTCTAGGCTTATTAATTTTTAAGTGAAAGCTTGATTTTAAGGGGTCAGGTATCTTTCAAAGTACCCAGAAATCATTTTTTTATTTAATAGCTTCTATTAAAATTTCACTCTTGACGAAACCCCATGCAAAAATTCGCTTTAGAAGGGAAGTTATGTTTAAAATAGTTTGAGCTTTCTTTATATGGTCAAGGGGTAATTCGATCTTTAAAGTAAATTTTTTCAAAACGGTGATTTTGGTCATTGCCGCATGATTTTTAAGAACATGGCTGGATAGAATTTAGTGAAATTTTTGTTGGAGGTATAAACTTTGTAGATGCACAAAATGACCTACTGTTATGTTAATCAAATAAGAAATTTAGAAATTATGACGATTTTTATACAATAAAAGACTGAAAATTTTGAAATATTTGATTATACATGTGTTTTCTCATGAATTAATCATTATATATTTTCCACTGTAGGTCATTTTAAACACACATTATATCTCTGCTCTGTCTCTGCGCAATAAAAAAATTTGAGTTCACTGTGACAATTCGATTATGAGAAATCATGCGCGTAAGTCTTATAGGGTGATTTCGTTTATTAAAAAATTATTACTTTTCAAATGAAATAAAAAAAACTTTATATGCATCTAGACTTTTATTTTCAGACATTAACTATTAACACTTTTAATGTGTGTTTAAAATTTCATATCGGAAAGTTCATCAGATGTGGAGTTACAGCAATCGATATCAGTGTCTCATTTTCATACAATTTGTCAGCTTCAAAGGTACCTGATCCCTTAAGCCTTAAGGCTATTCTTAACTGCTCTGCTCAACAAGCGAAAAACGTTTTGACACATTCAGAAATTCATTTTTTAACGGAAAGGTATAAAATTGAAAAGCCTGGCCATGGAAGCGATTTGGAATTGAACTGTTTTTTCCATTTTTGATCAATCGATTACCTATTTAGTTATAAACGATTTTGATCACGTGACAAACGCGTTTTTCGCCCACTCTCGAGTACTCTTTCTTCCTTCGCCCGGAAATTCGGTTTAAAGCGCCCACTTTGCACTATTTTCTGAAAGATCTATTACGTTTGCAAAAAAAATGAAAAAAACAGCTCGATGATATAGTTTCTGAACAACAACACCAGCTAGTTTCATGCATTTTCGAACAAAAATAAATTAAAACATGTCAGAAAGCTGCCCTTTTCGATTTAAGAACAGCCTTAAACAGTCACAGATGATGGTGAACATCTAGACTTTTTTTTCCGAACATAAACTATTAACACTTTTAATGTGTGTTTAAAATTTCATATCGGAAAGTTCATCAGATGTGGAGTTACAGCAATCGATATCAGTGTCTCATTTTCATACAATTTGTCAGCTTCAAAGGTACCTGATCCCTTAAGGCTATTCTTAACTGCTCTGCTCAACAAGCTATAATACGTCGCTTGCTAGAAAAGTAGTTTTGCAGAATTTACATTTTTAAAAAAATGAAAACTTGAACTGATTTCAAACAGTCACAGGTAATAACGAACGTATTAATGCTCTGCTCAACAAGCTATAATGCGTCGCTTGCTAGAAAAGTAGTTTTGCAGAATTTACATTTTTTTAAAAATGAAAACTTGAACTGATTTCAAACGGTCACAGGTAATAACGAACGTATTAATGCTCTGCTCAACAAGCTATAATACGTCGCTTGCTAGAAAAGTAGTTTTGCAGAATTTACATTTTTTTAAAAATGAAACCTTGAACTGATTTCAAACGGTCACAGGTAATAACGAACGTATTAATGCTTTTATTGCTGGAAAAGGGATTTTATAGGTGCAAGGTTCTTATATAATAATGCTTTCCTTTCGGAAAAAGTGGTTTACAGGATTCAGATTTTTTTTAAAGGGAAAACTTGAAGCGATTTCAAGCAGTGACAGATGATGACGAACGTATTAATACATTTCTGGCTGCAAAAGTGCTTTTCTAGCATTATTTTTTAACTGAAAACTTTAAATAGTTTCAAGCAGTGACAGATGATGAACAAAGTATTAATGCTTTTCTTACTGAAAAAAGTGATTTTACTGGCTTTAAATTG
This sequence comes from Maratus speciosus, assembly GCA_963932465.1. Taxonomy (NCBI): domain Eukaryota; kingdom Metazoa; phylum Arthropoda; class Arachnida; order Araneae; family Salticidae; genus Maratus; species Maratus speciosus. The sequence continues at coordinate 431,094,529 of OZ010793.1, read as the reverse complement.
TTTTTTAAGTTAAAACTCCAAGTGATTTCAAACAGTGACAGAAGATGATGGAGCGTATCAATGCTTTTCTTGAAGAAAAGTGGATATCTAGGTTTATCAATTTTGAAATGAAAGCATGATTTTAAAGAGTGACAGATAATGGCGAACTTATTAATACTTCTCTTGCTAGAAAAATAGTTTTGCAGAATTTACATTATTTTTAAAGGGAAAGTTTAGAGTGATTTCAAACAGTGACAGATGATGACGAGTGTATTAATGCTTTTACTGCCGGAAAAGTGATTTTACAGGCTTTAAATTCTCTTTTAAGTGAAAACTTCAAGTGATTTCAAACAGTGACAGATGATGATGAGCGTATTAATACTTTTCTTGAAAGAAAGTAGATTTCTAGGTTTACTAATTTTAAATTGAAAGCATGATTTTAAAGAGTGACAAATGATGGCGAACGTATTAATACTTCTCTTGCAAGAAAAGTAGTTTTGCAGAATTTACATTATTTTTAAAGGGAAAGTTTAAAGTGATTTCAAACAGTGACGGATAATGACGAACATACTAATGCTTTTACTGCCTGAAAAGTGATTTTGCAGGTTTTAAATTCTTTTTTAAGTGAGAACTTCAAGTGATTTCAAACACTGACAGAGGATGACGAGCGTATTAATGCTTTTACTACCGGGAAAATGATTTTACAGGCTTTAAATTCTTTTTTAAGTGAAAACTTGAAGTGATATCAAACAGTGACAGATGATGACGAGCGTATTAATGCTGTTACTGCCGGAAAAGTGATTTTACAGGCTTTAAATTCTTTTTCAAGTGAAAACTTCAAGTAACTTCAAACAGTGACAGATGATGATGAGCGTATTAATACTTTTCTTGAAAGAAAGTAGATTTCTAGGTTTACTAATTTTGAAGTGAAAGCATGATTTTAAAGAGTGACAGATGATGGCGAACGTATTAATACTTCTCTTGCTAGAAAAGTAGTTTTGGAGAATTTACATTATTTTTAAAGGGAAAGTTTAAAGTGATTTCAAACAGTGACAGATGATAACGAGTGTATTAATGCTTTTACTGTCGGAAAAGTGATTTTACAGGCTTTAAATTCTTTTTTAAGTGAAAACGTCAAGTGATTTCAAACAGTGACAGATGATGAGGAGCGTATTAATACTTTTCTTGAAAGAAAGTAGATTTCTAGATTTACTAATTTTGAAGTGTAAGCGTAATTTTAAAGAGTGACAGATAGTGGCGAACGTATTAATACTTCTCTTGCTAGAAAAATAGTTTTGCAGAATTTACATTACAGTAAACTCCCGACTATCCGGCTCTCGACTATCCGGCCCTCCGTACTATCCGGCCTATTAAAAAAATGAAGAATGTTGCAAGCGGCCAATACAGGCAGGTTTCCGTCCAAGTGGGTGTCAAAAGCATAGAAAAAAATTCCAAACATAGTAATTGTAAGGTCTTGGAACATTCTTTTGCACCAAAAAGGTACTCATAAACCTGTGTGAGAAACTTCAATGAGAGATGAGAAAAGATAAGCTGATTCCATTGCTGAAAAATATACCTAGCTCTGACGATGTCAATGCAGAAGACATTACAGAATGGATGGCAAACGACGAAGTCAATGGTTTCATCAGAAGAAAAAGATTAAAAGGATTGTAGGAAAAATCTCATCCTACATTCGTAAGGGTTGAAGACGATAGGTGCAGCACTGTAGTACATTAGTCAGCAGGAATAGACGCCAACGGATATCATCTACTTGCCTAAATGGAGGGACATTGTGTCGCGGAAGAGGTTTAACAGGGAGAAGCATTCCTCTATTAAGGATTTTTTTCAAAAAATAAAAACTGTAAGTTTTGACTCTTATCTTATGCATAACATTTCATATTTGTGCAATAATTTATTAATAAACTGTAAAATAAGACTTACTTATTTTTTTACGAATTAGGATTGCGTTTTATGTTAATGTTTTGCTTATTTTGAAACTGTATGTACTGTATATATAAAATTTATCTTAATATGTGTATAACATGTGTTTTTAATACCATGGCGGGGGAGGGCACGAAGTTAGTAAATATTAGTAGAACTCCGGCCTATCCGCCTTTTTTGTTATCCGGCCTACCCTTCCGCCACATTAGGCCGGATAGTCGGGAGTTTACTGTATTTTTAAAGGGAAAGTTTAAAGTGATTTCAAACAGTGACAGATGATGACGAGCGTATTAATGCTTTTACTGCCGGAAAAGTGATTTTACAGGCTTTAAATTCTTTTTCAAGTGATTTCAAACAGTGACAGATGATGATGAGCGTATTAATACTTTTCTTGAAAGAAAGTGGATTTCTAGGTTTACTAATTTTGAAGTGAAAGCATGATTTTAAAGAGTGGCAGATGATGGCAAACGTATTAATACTTCTCTTGCTAGAAAAGTAGTTTTGCAGAATTTACATTATTTTTAAAGGGAAAGTTTAGAGTGATTTCAAACAGTGACAGATGATGACGAGCGTATTAATGCTTTTACTGCCGGAAAAGTGATTTTACAGGCTTTAAATTCTCTTTTAAGTGAAAACTTCAAGTGATTTCAAACAGTGACAGATGATGATGAGCGTATTAATACTTTTCTTGAAAGAAAGTAGATTTCTAGGTTTACTAATTTTGAATTGAAAGCATGATTTTAAAGAGGGGCAAATGATGGCGAACGTATTAATATTTCTCTTGCTAGAAAAGTAGTTTTGCAGAATTTACATTATTTTCAAAGGGAAAGTTTAAGGTGATTTGAAACAGTGGCAGATGATGACGAGCGTATTAATGCTGTTACTGCCGGAAAAGTGATTTTACAGGCTTTAAATTCTTTTTCAAGTGATTTCAAACAGTGACAGATGATGATGAGCGTATTAATACTTTTCTTGAAAGAAAGTGGATTTCTAGGTTTACTAATTTTGAAGTGAAAGCATGATTTTAAAGAGTGGCAGATGATGGCAACCGTATTAATACTTCTCTTGCTAGAAAAGTAGTTTTGCAGAATTTACATTATTTTTAAAGGGAAAGTTTAAGGTGATTTGAAACAGTGGCAGATGATGACGAGCGTATTAATGCTTTTACTGCCGGAAAAGTGATTTTACAGGCTTTAAATTCTTTTTCAAGTGGTTTCAAACAGTGACAGATGATGATGAGCGTATTAATACTTTTCTTGAAAGAAAGTGGATTTCTAGGTTTACTAATTTTGAAGTGAAAGCATGATTTTAAAGAGTGGCAGATGATGGCAAACGTATTAATACTTCTCTTGCTAGAAAAGTAGTTTTGCAGAATTTACATTATTTTTAAAGGGAAAGTTTAGAGTGATTTCAAACAGTGACAGATGATGACGAGCGTATTAATACTTTTCTTGAAAGAAAGTAGATTTCTAGGTTTACTAATTTTGAATTGAAAGCATGATTTTAAAGAGGGGCAAATGATGGCGAACGTATTAATATTTCTCTTGCTAGAAAAGTAGTTTTGCAGAATTTACATTATTTTCAAAGGGAAAGTTTAAGGTGATTTGAAACAGTGGCAGATGATGACGAGCGTATTAATGCTTTTACTGCCGGAAAAGTGATTTTACAGGCTTTAATTTCTTTTTCAAGTGATTTCAAACAGTGACAGATGATGATGAGCGTATTAATACTTTTCTTGAAAGAAAGTGGATTTCTAGGTTTACTAATTTTGAAGTGAAAGCATGATTTTAAAGAGTGGCAGATGATGGCAAACGTATTAATACTTCTCTTGCTAGAAAAGTAGTTTTGCAGAATTTACATTATTTTTAAAGGGAAAGTTTAGAGTGATTTCAAACAGTGACAGATGAGGACGAGCGTATTAATGCTTTTACTGCCGGAAAAGTGATTTTACAGGCTTTAAATTCTCTTTTAAGTGAAAACTTCAAGTGATTTCAAACAGTGACAGATGATGATGAGCGTATTAATACTTTTCTTGAAAGAAAGTAGATTTCTAGGTTTACTAATTTTGAATTGAAAGCATGATTTTAAAGAGGGGCAAATGATGGCGAACGTATTAATATTTCTCTTGCTAGAAAAGTAGTTTTGCAGAATTTACATTATTTTCAAAGGGAAAGTTTAAAGTGATTTCAAACAGTGACAGATGATGACGAGCGTATTAATGCTTTTACTGCCGGAAAAGTGATTTTACAGGCTTTAAATTCTTTTTCAAGTGATTTCAAACAGTGACAGATGATGATGAGCGTATTAATACTTTTCTTGAAAGAAAGTGGATTTCTAGGTTTACTAATTTTGAAGTGAAAGCATGATTTTAAAGAGTGGCAGATGATGGCAAACGTATTAATACTTCTCTTGCTAGAAAAGTAGTTTTGCAGAATTTACATTATTTTTAAAGGGAAAGTTTAAGGTGATTTGAAACAGTGACAGATATTGACGAGCGTATTAATGCTTTTACTGTCGGAAAAGTGATTTTACAGTCTTTAATTTCTTTTTCAAGTGAAAACGTCAAGTGATTTCAAACAGTGACAAATGATGATGAGCGTATTAATACTTTTTCTTGAAAGAAAGTGGATTTCTAGGTTTACTAATTTTGAAGTGAAAGCATGATTTTAAAGAGGGGCAGATGATGGCGAACGTATTAATACTTCTCTTGCTAGAAAAGCAGTTTTGCAGAATTTACACTATTTTTAACGGGAAAGTTTAAGGTGATTTGAAACAGTGACAGATAATGACGAACATATTAATTCTTTTACTGCCGGAAAAATGATTTTACAGGCGATAAATTCTTTTTTAAGTGAAAACTTCAAGTGATTTCAAACAGTGACAGATGATGACGAGAGAATTAATGCTTTTCTTACAGGAAAGTGGCTTTCTAGGCTTATTAATTTTGAAGTGAAAGCATGATTTTAAAGAGTGGCAGATGATGGCGAACGTATTAATGCTTCTCTTGCTAGAAAAGTAGTTTTGCACAATTTACATTATTTTTAAAGGGAAAGCTTGAAGTGATTTCAAACAGAGACAGATATTGACGAACGTACTAATGCTTTCACTGCCGGAAAGGTGATTAGTGAGATATGGCAATCCCAAACTTTCTTCTATCTCATACTGTTTATACGTCCTGTAAAATGCAGTATACCAGCGCCACCGGTTAGGTGATTTACCCAAAATCTAATCAGCAACAACTTATGTCAACTTCTAACTGAATCTGAAGTTAGATGAAAATCTGTGCATTAGTTTTTGAGATAGAGCTTTTGCGAAAATCGTAAAAAATTCTGCATAGCAGCGCCACCTGTTGGGCGATTTACACCAAAAACTAAGCAGCATTAACTTATATCAGGGACTTACTGAATCTGAAGTTTGATGAAAATTCGTGCATTAATTCTTGAGATAGAGCTATTGCAATAAACATGAATAATGCAGCATAGCAGCTCCACTTGTTGAGCAATTTACACCAAAACGTAATCAGCTCTAAATTATATCAAGAACTAACGGAATCTGAAGCTTTATGAAAATCCGTGCATTAGCTCTTGAGATAGAGCCATTGCGGAAATCGTAAAAAATTCAGCATAACAGCGCCACCTGTCGAGCGATTTACACCAAAAAGTAATCAGCACCAATTTATATCAGGGACTAACTGAATCTCAAGTTTTATTAAATTCCGTTCATTAGTTCTTGAGATAGAGCGCCCACAAAATTTGTGTCACACACAGACTAGACAGACTCACATTTTGTAAAAACATGTTTTTCGGGATCTCTGACCACAGAAACGTGCAAATCCGTCGAAAACCGGAATCGGAAAATTTTCACAAATCCAATACTTTCTTGTAAAGCTAGAAGAAAGTAAAAATATGTATATTTAGTATTGAAAACATGAGCAGAAGCCGAGCGAAGACGCGCCAAAACAGTAATCTTTTTAGCATTTTTAGATTTCTTTTCTTTTTAAGTACTTAAATACTCGTCCGAACGTTTCAAAATTTTTGTAGGTGATGTTAGTACGCTCTGCCGATATGCTGTAAAAAGATCGTGTCGAAATACCGAAATTCAGTTACTAGCGTATAAAAAGGTCGTCTTTGGGATGCGCGCAAGGATCTGTAGTTGCGAATTTTTACTTTCTTCTATCTTTACAAGAAGAAAGTGTTGGATTTCTTGAAAATTTTCGACTTTCGGTTTTCGACGGACTTACACGTTTTAGGGGTCAGAGATTCCGAAAAACATGTTTTTACAAAATGTCTGTGTGTAATTCTGTCTGTCTGTGAGTCTGTAACTCTCTCTGTCAGTCTGTATGTACATAACACAAATTTTGCGGGCGCTCTATCTCAAGAGCTAATGCACGGGATTTAATAAAAATTTATATTAAGATAGTCCGTGATATAAATTGGTGTTGATTAGTTTTTGGTGTAAATCGTTCAACAGGTGGCGCTGCTATTCAGCATTTTTTACAATTTCCACAATAGCTCAATCTGCAGAACTAATGCACGGATTTTCATCAAACTTCAGATTCAGTTAGTCCTTGACATAAATTCACGTTTTATACATTTTGTTGTAAATAGCTCAAGAGGTGGCGCTGCTATGCTGCATTTTTTGCGATTTCCGCAATTACTCTATCTCAAGAACTAATGCTTGAATTTTCAAGAAACTTCAGATTCAGGTATACCTTGAGATGAATTAGTGTTGTTTAGTTTTTGGTGTAAATCGCTCGACCAGTGGCGCTACTATACAACATTTTTCACGATTTCCACAATAGCTCAATCTCCAGAACTAATGCATGGATTTTCATCAAACTTCAGATTCATTAAGTCCTTGACATGAATTGACGTTTTATACATTTTGTTGTAAATCGCTCAACAGGGAGCGCTACTATGAGGCATTTTTTGGCGATTTCCGCAATAGCTCTATCTCAAGAACTTATGCTTGGATTTTCAAGAAACTTCAGATTCAGGTATACCTTGATATCAATTAGTGCTCTTTATGTTTTGGTGTAAATCGCTCAACAGGTGACTCTGCTATGCTACAGTTTTCAGAATTTCCGCTATAGCTCTATCTCAAGAACTAATGCACGGATTTTCATCAGATTTCAAATTCAGATGTACTTTGATATGAATTGGTGCTAAATTGATGTAATTTTTTGTACTATTTAAATGGTTTAATTGACGTGATTTATATAAAAGAAAGTTTTGTGATGGGCACAACATACTAGTTTCAAAAGGGTTCAGATTCGTGTTTTTCAAAACCGATTGCACCGTCAAAAAGAAGAAGATCTCAGCTTTAAATAAGTCTTTTTTGTGAATCGGCACCTCTGAAATCGAGCCCTGCGGAGCATCGCTTTAAGGAAGAAAAAGTCTACCACGAAAACGACTCTTTTTGATTTTTTTTTTAAACGGTTAACGACAATATTTTTTTCGTATTGATTGCGTTGTTTAAAACGTAAAAGTACAAAATTTAAAAATATGTATTACTTTTTTCCATATCCTGAAGAGTTCGGCCGTAGGGCATTAAGTCAATCGGACAGTTAAAAACAGAATTTGGTTCTTCCCCTCTATAAGCTCGGAAATCAGAGACTCAGCAATCTCTCGCTTGTTTCTGCCGATTTGGAAAATAAAAAATAGCTTTTTTTATGAGTTTTTAATTAATATCTCATCTAATTATCAAAAGATTAAAAATATGCGCTTCAGATTCACCAGGACTAACTTTCTTATCCTTGTACAATCTTCCTACAAATTTTCAGACTTTTCTCGCTTGCCCTTGCGGGAACACGGACACACAAACAGATTGTCCAGTCATTTGGTAGAAAATAGGGGAAAGTTTTGGTGTAGTTTTGATATTTGGTGCCTTTATGTTTTTTGGGTCGCTGAACACGAATCTGAAGTTTGCCAACAAAATTTATCCCGGGAAACACGTTTTTTTGGCAAAAAACTGGAAAAAAATGGGATTTTTTTTGTTTTTTCAAAATAACTTCAAATTATACATTTTACGCAAAAGTCCTCAATACATAAATTAAAGAGGATAAAATTTCTTACATTTTACGTATTAAAAGTTTTTTTCTCTGATCAATGGTTTAGCCGTGACAGCGCCGCAAAAATGGGTGTGAAAATAAAAAAATTCTGAAAAAACGGGAATTACGACAGTGCACGGTGGGTGATTTACCGATTCTAGCTGGCCAAAATTATTTTTGGCGTCAATATATTCGCATCGCCATGAAATTGAAAAATGTTATTGATATTCACTATTGAATGTTAGGCATTGTAAAATGTTGCGTGTAGCAGTCATAATTTCATTACAGGGACATTCAAAAGTATTTCATTATATTACGGCCTATGAGGAAAAATCGTTTACGGTGGTTTTTAATAATGTTTCATAATTTCAAACACTTTGAAATTTATATACATATCTATGAAGTGCACTACAAGATGATTTCTTATAGAATATGGTATGGGTAGTATTAATCGATCATTTACAGGGACACTAAAAAGAATTATGTTACATTACGGTCTATGGAGAAAAATTGTTTGTGGTGTATTTTGTTCATGTTACACCTTTTCAAAAGTATTTAAATTGATATATATCTTCGAGGTGCTCTATAAGATGCTTACTATTGAATATGATCTGCCATTGATCTTTCATATATAGGGACACACAAAATAAATCAGTTATATTTTTCTCTGTATGAACAATAATTGATGGAAGTGCGTTTTCAGTTGTGGAAATCTTTTTAAAATTTTAAAAATTGCATACTATTTAGCGTGTATAAATTCTATAAATCATATATAGGGCTGCACAAGACATGTATATACCAGCTTATTGCCGGAAATTGCTAACGAGGAATTTTCAACTGTGCTATGCGTTCACTAACAGTTCTAAATTTTAGCATATTGTGAATTATATGATATATCTATAGTTCATATACAGGAATGTACAAAATTTTCAGCTATTTTTTCGATTTTGGTTGAAATTGTGTTTTCAAACGTGTTATATGTTTTACAAATTATTGCTTAGACATCGTTTTTCACGTTATTAAACTATGAAGTTTTAAAATAGTAGTCCGAATGCGTTCAAAAATGTTCCATAATCTGATTGACGCATGATTTTACGTTCTTCTTGATAATTTTAATGATACTTTCTTAACGGCATGGAAGCTAAAATGATAAAACTATTTTTGTATTATTATAACAAATTCTAAAATTTCTTTTTCTAAAATTTAAGGTACGGGACAAACATTCGATAGCATTAATGAAAATTGCTGTGTTGCATGTTCTGTTGTATATTCATATTTATTTCTGCACAAACCTTACAGGAAACCTAACAGGAACCTTATGTAAAGATAGGGAATCCTAAGATATCATGATTAATATATCATGAGAAAATGCCTACATTATGTTTTGCCATTGTATCAAATCTGAATTTGGAGAATTTGTCTGGATCAATTTTGTAAACACTCAGAATTTGCAGCCAAGTAATATATTTTAAATGATTTTGTCCCGATATATCTACATACAACTGGCAATTTTTGTCCAAATTTGGTCATAAATTTAAACATTTCGCTCTTGCAAAACTTCATGTGCTCTTCATTGTAATTTTCCTCTGTAAACAAAATCTTTTCAACCAAATTCACATTTTCGTTACATTTTAAATCTTGATGCCGTTGCTTAATGGTGCAAAAGTTTATTTATGTGACTAACTTAAATTCTGCTGTCTTTGATTAAAAAAAAATGGTACTTGAACTAAAATGTCAAGAAAAAGTCATGCCAGAAGGTATCAAATATTTTTTATTAAAAAAACATTTATTTTATATTGTTGGTAGTAATAAAAACACCCACTAATTCCATGCGTCTATTTTCTATGCTGTAGATGTCGGTGAAAAGCAGGGACCCTGAAGTAAAAGAAAGCGGAAATAATATTTTTTTTGTTTTCTAAATAAATGTAGTTTACTAATGTACATGTTTATTTAATTAAATAATGATTCATAATGAGTCGTCTTATTTATTATCAGCAACTTCATTGTAAAATGTAGTCATTTATATAATCTTTAGTATACTTTATAGTCAATGCTTGTGTAAAATGGTCAGTTTTCACGTTAAATCTACGTACAGCGGCGTAATTCCCGTTTTCTCTGAATTGTTTGGTTTTCACACCCATTTTTGTGGCGTTGTCACGGCTAAACCATTGATCAGAGAAAAAAACTTTTAATACATAAAATGTAGGAAATTTTATCCTCTTTAATTTATGCGACGGGGACTTTTGCGTAAAATGTATAATTTTGAAGTTATTTGGAAAAAAACAAAGAAAATACCGTTTTTTTTCCCGTTTTTTGCAAAAAAAAACATGTTTCCCGGGATAAATTTTGTTGGCAAACTTCAGATTCGTGTTCAGCGACCCACAAAACATAAAGGCACTAAATGTCAAAACTACACCAAAATTTCCCCCTATTTGTCCTTTTTGAGCACCTAATGCCTGGACTAAGAGCGAAAGTTTCTTTTATTCTTACAGATAGATTTCTGAACTTTTATGCTACACTGCGCTTAAATTTATTTTTTAAATAGCAAATATTTTCCTATATCTTCAAAATATGGAGGGTTTTAAAATAGAAACATAATGTTGGATGTTGATTTTTCAATTATTCTAAATACCTCAAATTCATGTCTGAAGTCACTTGTAAATTAACAAATTTCCTCAAAAGTTTTTTCTTTACATAATCACTTTAAAAAATATTCTTTGGCACGAAAACATAAATGAAATTCAAATCCATGAACATCATAAACGTAAAAATAAAATTAATACAAATGATAAAGCAGAATGGCAAGGAAGTAAATTTATTCAAGGCACATAATTTTGGAAAAAGCGTGTGAAATTTCAAATGGGTGAAAGAAATTTAAAGGATCTTATGTATAAAAACATAAATTTGATAAAGGATTTGTTAATTCTATATGTTTTTAATTATCGTGAGTGCATTTTTAACACGTTAAACGCGACACTAATTTTACTTTAATTTCCGTTTAAGCGACAGCATAAACAGAAATTGTGAAAATATTAAATTGTATTTTTTTCTTCGAGTACAACGAAAAAAAGCCGTTATTTTTTCAAAATTTTTTAATGTTTCAGGGGATTTACGGAGAATTACTGAAATATATTTTTGCAAAGCAGAATTTTTGTATGCAGAAATATATTTTTGTAAAGCAGAATTTTTGTATACAGAAATATATTTTTGTAATTCTTGTGAAGGAAAACCCTTTTTATGTTTGAAATGTTTTAACAAAATGCATTAAAAAGATGAAAAATGTGTTTAAAATTATATAATATATTATTTTTATAATTTTATACCGCCGGTCCCTAGGGACCGGCGTCGCGTTTAACGTGTTAAAATTAAATAATGCATTGATTCTTCTTTAAGTGTTACCAGAATTAATTTACTGGTAGCAGCTAGTAAATATGCAAATAAACAAATAACACGAATTGCTCGTTTAATAGTATAAGAGTATACACATGTCGAGAATATTCAGTGTCTAATGCGCATCTCACTTTTTATTCCACTTTCACTCCACTAAAATTTTGGGGGAAACTGCGCTTTATTCTCGAGTAAATACGGTATAGTAAATACACTGCTCAAAACAATTAAAGGATATTTGAAGTTTTATATAAAATAAAGATATAAACGAAATTTTTTTTTGCCGAAAATAGAAGAAGAGAATCACAAATGCAAATTTTTCTGGTTTTCAAACTGTGGAGTATGCAAATTTTGAGCTCGACGTCAAAAACGTCGCTTCAGCGGCAGCGAATGAAATTTGACTTTCAACTGGATAAAAGAGAATGAAGACAAGAATGATCGGCATTCAGTGATTGCTTTGTTTCGATGAGTACGATGTCTCAGCGAAGTCATTTGACAGATTCAGAAGCTTTGAGAATTGTTGGTAGGTTAGAAGGGGGCCAAACTCAAGCCGAAGTAGCGCAAGCCATTGGAGTGTCACAAAGTGTCATTTCCAGGATCTGGAACCGTTTTTTGGAGAGTGGATGTGCAGGCCGAAGACCAGGGCAAGGTCGTAGACGGGCAACAACGCCCAATGAAGATCAGTATTTAGCGTTAACAGCTCGGAGACACCGAACCATGAACGCTACTCTTCTCCAACAACACCTTCGCTCGGATACAGGCACCACGATTTCAACTCAGACTGTCCGAAACCGGCTCCATGCTGTAGGTCTGTATGCTCGCCGACCGATGGTATGTGTTAGATTAACATCAAGGCATCGTCGCGACCGCAGGGAGTGGGCAACCGAGCATGTCAACTGGAGGAGAAATGAATGGAGCAATATTCTGTTTTCTGACGAGTCCCGTTTTTTTGTGCATCCGGATAATAGGCGTATTTTCATCTGGAGGGATCGTGGCAGTAGGAATAATCCTGCGTTCGTGCACGAAAGTGTCAGATTTGGCGGTGGAGGAGTGTTGGTGTATGGTGGCATCTCCATTGACGGGAGCACTGACCTCTACATCATTCGAGATAGAGCTCTGACTGGTCGCCGATATAGGGATGAGATCCTCAGACCTATTGTAGTCCCTTACGCTGCAGCAATCGGATATAACTTCATTTTAATGGACGATAACTGCAGGCCACATCGTGCAAACCTTGTGGAGGATTTCCTTTTCGAGGAAGGAATCGTTCGAATGGAATGGCCAGCGTGTTCTCCAGACATGAATCCAATCGAGCACGTTTGGGACGTTCTAGGAAGACGAGTTTCTGGCCGCCAACAACCCCCACAAACTCTCCAAGAACTGGAAAGAGCTCTTCTGGAAGAGTGGGGCAGAATACCCCAACTCGTCATTAATAGCCTCATTGAGTCCATGCCTCAAAGGTGTTCAACGTTGCCGGCCGCCCGTGGAAACCATACCCCCTACTGAAAAGGATTTTCTTTGAAGAAAACACCTTTTCTTATTCTTTTTTTCTCATATGCACAAATTGTGTTTTTTTCCTGTAGTACACAAATGCGCAATAAAATGCATTTTTTTCTGCCAAACATGTGTAATTTATTCTCATATAACCTACTATGTCTGTCGACCATGTATCAATCAGTTAAACAGTTTACCAGATACAAAATCCACCTAAAACTGCAATATCCTTTAATTGTTTTGAGCAGTGTAAATGAAATAAAAATTCTGATATTAATAATCAAGAATTTTTTCGCAATAAATCACATGATTCAATAAGTCCTATGAAAGCTCACACTATAGTCACAACCTTGCTATGTAAAAGTTCACGAAAATTTTGTGCTAATGCTGAATTGCCAGTCCGGAACTTCAAATTACGGAAATTTTACGATTCGAAAAAAGTGTGATTTTAGAATCATTTCAAAGGTCATTAAACATCCATTATTCTAACTTGGTGAAGAAGAAATAACAAAGAAAATTGACTTTCACCAAAGAAAAAAAGAAATCGTTGATTGTCATGGGTCACTGGCAATATATTTTTTATCCAAAATAAATTATTAGTTTCTGGAGACGTTAATGGTCAGTTCTTTTGTTTATTACTTTTTCCGTTATTTTTGGCCTTGAAACCTTAGCGTAACGCCAACTTATTTTTTCTATCTGTGTCGCTTCCACTCCAGTTAAGTCGTATGCAATACATAATGATAAAATTTGGTTATAACGATACAATTTTCTCTTCCCTTCATGTTATGTTTTTATAAGGTAATCAAGAAAATGAAAACGTGCTTTCGGAAAATGATAAGGATATAGATATATAATCAAACTTTTTGTAATAACAAACTATTTTAACAAATGAAATCATTTATGATACCATAAAAATAGATCTTCCAAAATGCTGTATTTCAAAGTGGAGTAATTGAAAATATATTATGAAAAATTATAAAAAAGATGTAAGAAACATGAATAAAAGTTGAAACTTACATTGCAAAATTCTTGTCAGGGGTATTATTTTGCAATATAAATTAAAAAAAAAAAACAGTCGATTTCTGATCGAGGATCAAGCTTAGCTTTAAAGGCTGATTCCTGAAAATGCACAATCAACTGTAACCAGAATTAAGAAATGAACAAAACATATATAACGGAAATTAAATTAAAGAGAAAAGTGTACATCTGAAATTCCATTTAATATATATATATATATATATATATATATATATACTATAGCAGAATTACCCGACTTCGCCCGTGTCAATAATAACCCAGCAAAGAAAGAAACAGTGGGCCATCAGCTGGAAAAAAGTTGGCAGCCAGCAGTATTTTCAGCGGTAAAGTGCAAGGATGCCATTACTTAAACCTGTCGAAAAGTGTCCAAGACGAATGCAGCTGGCCCATCAGTGATGGCCAACAGCAGGCCAGCATTGGCATGCCATCACATTACTTCAATCCGGCACTTTTCCTGCAGTGCTAGCACCTATCAATCTGCTATTCCTTTGCTGGCCCAGCACTTTCCCTTACAAAAATTTCTTATAGAATTTTATAAAAAAAAACCCAAAGTATTATATAATTATGGCTCTTTTTTCTATAAGCGAGTTTCGCCAAGAGCTATAGAAACATCTGTAGGAGTGTCTATAATAGAAATGTCTGCAGAAATATTTGAACTGCATGCGGTCACCCTCCCAAATACTGACCGCGCTCGATGCTGCTTGGTTTTCGTGATCGGACATGAACTAGCGCTTTCAGCGTACGCTACGATTGCTCGTAGTTTTCAAGCTCTCATTACACTATTTCAAGTTTGTTTCTTTTGTGATTTACGTTCCCAATCATTAAACTGGTATAGAAATTATTCTATTGTATAGAAATCGTATGTATTTTATACGCTTTTTTTATTATTGATTCTGAACTGCGTAAATTATGAAAACCGAAATACTTTGTAACCTAGTAAAACCAGATTTAATGAGAAATAAAAAGTGTGTTGAAATAAAGAATTTATTTATTTATTCATTTACTTATTTATTTTGTTGGTGGAAGTGGTGCTATATTTTTTACAGTTTCAAAAAAAAATTAGCTTCACAGCTTAAATTGTGTTAAGATATTCATTTCAGATTTGTGTTCAAATACTCAATGTCTTCGATATTCGCAGCGCCACCTAGCGTAAGGGTTCCCAGCAATAATACTGCAAAAGTTCGTGCACTTCCATGTAGTGGTGGGCCAGCGCATGAGATAAAATGGATGCCCACCAGAATTTTATCTGATGATTTCCAACAGCAAAGTTGACTGAAGCTGTCCAGCAGTGGTCATGCAGTGGTAGACCATCAGCCAGCACTTCTCCATCATTGCCAGCACCTATCTTGCTGCTGGCCAGCAATTTCCTCTTTGCTGGGAAGGGTCCTCCCTGGTAAAATACATTAAAAGGAAATAATACGGCAATGACAATAACTCAGATTGGTGCATTCCCGTCCACGAATCGTTAAATAGACCAATAAGAAATATAAATATAAGTAAAATAGTCAGAATTACGTCTATTATTAATTACGAGGTGGATCCCGTCGAATTTCGACGAAAGAAAATGTTTACAAAGGAACTGTTGCATCAAATTTATAATTCATCGACAACAATTAAATAATTAGAATAAAAAATCCATCTTACACTTGCTAGTTTAACTCTCCAAAGACATATTTTAACCAAAGAGTAATTAAATACTTTTTTCATAAACTTCTACTGTTAAAATTATTGCAAAATTAAACTTTATTCATATGCGTAATAAGTAACACATAATCAAGATAAGTAATTTTGATTAAGTTATCAATTATTGCTTGGTATTACGAAATGAAAAATCAGCAAAAATGATTTCATCTTTACAATAATCATAGAATTTTTCCCCCTTTAAATCTAAACCGAATCAAGGCATTTTCCACGTTTCACATCCATATTAACCATTTAAAAACATTTTAAAGCGCAATAGGTTATTAATAAATATATTTTCAAGCTTGAAGTCACGTTTGTCAACTATTACAACATTCCATGTGAAAATTCCCACTCGTGATTTGAAGTCTTAGTATAATCGCTGTACCTGCGCGTAAAAATTCCAGAATTTTACAATTTTTAGACGTATTCAAGAGGAAATATCTCTTTTTATCAAATAAAATTATCGTTTTCTTTTAAATATGACGTCATTTTCAGTCGTTGAAATATTTTGCCTATTGTCTCAAACTCAATATCAGCGGAATGAAAAAAATATTTTTCATTGTAATGAAAAAATGGCATCAGTAAGAATATAATCAATAAAGATAACTAAACCACTTTTAATAGAAATGAAGTACTTCAGTTGCCACAATTAGAAAACTGGCATTAAAAACTATAAAAAAAATTAATATCTCAAAAATAAATTGAGATACAGCTTTCAAACAAATTGCATTTAAAAGTAAATTTTTTTCTGTATAAGACGGTGTAAAATTTTAAAATGTGGGATGTTTAGAAGTTCAAAAATTTGCAGTAGCAAAAATTGCAAAACCGAAATTTCATTTCAAATTTCAAAGTGTTGCCATTCGCAGTATGACGTATGCGTTACGCACAGATATGTTTGTCCTTTATAATATAGATAACATAATAATATAGATTCCAAACAAATGTCGAAACATATATTAAAATACAATTATTTGCTTAAAAGACGTCATTTAAATAAAAAACACATTAAAAATACTAAAAATTTACATGTTTCGACGCTTTCATTGAGTCATCTTCAGAATGTACAAAAAATTACAAACACAATGCCAATTTTGACATTATACTGAAGATGGCAACGACCTAGCCCATAAATTGTGCCTTTACTGAAATTTTTCTTAACTTCTAAACATCATACAATTTCATTTTTCACACTGTCGAATAAAAAAAAGTTCTTTCAAATGAAATTTATTTGAAAATTGTATCTCAATTTTCTCATTTGAATTGATTTTAAAGTAATTTTCAATCATGGATATTTTTAAATTTGCATGCAGCCCAAATAGGAAAGACATTCACATTGCTATGAGTAACTCTAGCATCATATTGTTGGTGGCAACAACCTAAACCAACCATAAATTTAACTTTTACTGTAATTTGAACTTTAAACATCGCATATTTGATTGTTCCAACGCGATGTTGAATTCAGTGGAAGCCCCCTCCCCCTTCCCGGAAGATTTGAGATTTTGTGTTTTCAATGGCAAAAAAGTGCAATTTCCCTCTGTTCCGGAACTCTATAATGTCCCTCCCAGAGCCACAGAAATCCCTCCCGTAGAAAAGTGTCTGAATTCAACACTGTTCCAATGTCTAATAGAAAACAAAAAATACTTTCAGTAATATTTGTTTGAAAAGCTTATCTCAATTTACAGATTGTTTATCCATTTTAAATTAATCTTCAATCACGGAGATATTTTTAAATATATCTGCAACCCAATTAAGAAAGATATATCCGTTTGCTATTAATGCAATATTATGAAGAAAAGACATGTCTATGAGTAACGCCTAGCCTAGCATCATATTGATGGTGGCAACAACCAAACCGCTTAACCAATAAATTACGCTTTTACTGCAATTTGATCTCTAAACATCATACATCGGATTATTTCAACGTCTAATAGGAAACAAAAAACACTTTCAGTAATTTGTTGGAAAAGTTTATCTCAATTTACAGATTTTTTTACGTTTTTTAAACTAATTTTCAAGCTTGAATTTTCAGTAGATTTCGTAAGAAATACTACTTATTGCAGTCGTTACCATGGTGCGACTTTTGAAAAATTTGTATCTTTTGTCTTTAATAGGTTATTGTATCAAAATTAGGTGTTTTTTCATATGTTTTATATGGAGTAATCGTCCGCAATGTGCTAGTGAATTAGTGGTATTGTGCTTGATTTTATATTACAAGTTAAAGGTTCCAACTTTATTTTGTATAATGTCAGTGTTATGTATTGAAGCTAAATTTATTAATTTAATTTTAGTAATTGGAAATAGATGATGAATTGTAATTATATATGGTTATATATATAATATATATATGTATGTATGTACTAAATTTTGTCCGCACGATAAAAGTCACAATTATGCACCGATCGTCTTCAAACTCGCCAAACACATTGAGATGGCTAATATCTCGACGGAGATTTGCAAATGAGAAAAATCGGCACAAGGCAGTAAAAATGGGGCTGGGTTAAAAATTTGAATACCGCCTTAATGTGATTCTGATAAAAACCAGCTATTGCAGAAAAATCACAGGAAAATTAAAAAGATTTCGTTATAGCAGTTGCTAACAATTAAAAAAAACAATAAAATTCTTACCACAACAATTACTTTTCCATTGCAAGATTTCCACGTGAAAAATAAAAATCTATATATATATTACGCTATCGTATCTCATACATATAAGGGGGGTTACCGCAGGGGGGACTCTGTTCTGTCGCCAAGTAATGCCACGTTTGTCGCCATCTTGGCGATATATTGCCAAATTTGGCAACTAAAATGAGTCGCCAAAAGTGATGCCAACTTATCGATATCTCTAATACTTCACCAAATTCCCATAGACTTCCATTGTAAACTAATAGGGTTTATTTGCTTACGGAAAATCAACAAATTGAGATATTTTAATGCAACAAAAACTAATATTGGTACTACTTGGTTATCCCGTCGACCAAAAATCTATCGCCAAACTGTATGATTAAATAATAATAAACACACATACTACAATATACATTAAAACACACATTCACACATAAATAACGCCTGCATTCAAGAGTTAAAGGTATATATAAATATTTTACAGACATACATACAATAATTACAATAAACCCAACTGGAGTGAAAAATTAGCCAGAGCCAGGAATCGAACCCGGGACCACTGCATTCCAGGCAGTCGCTCTAACCACTGAGCTACTCCGCCCGATGCCTGAGTCTGCAATTTCTCACTAATAAACCATGTTGGGGAAGTCACCAGCCATTTACAACAGCCTTGGATGACCGGACAACGATGAATAGATCCCTTTTAAATTTGTCCGGTTTCAATTTTTGAATTTTTTTTTTTTTTTCATTCTGGCTTCCGCAAAAGAGTGGGACTAGAGTAGATGAATAAAAGGCTGCGGACGAAGATGGGCCGCTCGCCGCGGCGGTTGGTGAAAAATAATGCAAGATCTGCAAATCCGTGATTTGTATGATTAAATGTCAATAATGGTTGATCGTAAATGTCACATTCACTTGACTTTAAGCAAATTACACGTGTTTACGTCATCAAGTGATTTTTATTTCTACGTTTTATTTGTATTTTTATTAATGTTATTACTAATTTATTTGTTATTTCGTTATTTAAAATAAAAAAGTAACTTTTAACTTCGAAATCTACCTGCGCCTGTAGACCGAGCCGGCAGGGATTTTTTTAAATATGCCTGCAACCCAGTTACAAAAGATTAACTTAACTGCTCAAAAACATTGTAAATAATTCAGTATTTGTTAGTTTTCGCGTACTTTTACATAACTAAATTGGCAAATTTCAGTATTTGTTTGCTTTCGTGTAGGAATCTCATTCCGGCTGCTTATAACTGGGTTCTTCTGAAACAATTTTAATTCAACTTGCACTATTAGTTTTGCAGTTAAGATTTTGGTGCGTAACATTGTTATACGCTGATTAGTCATAGAATTATTGGGGAAAATTCCATACTCATGTGGAACTCGAATATGAAAGATTAGTCTTTTTAAAAATTCTGAAGGGATTTCATTGGAACTTGCATTGTTTGTTAGGTAATTTTACACTGATGGTTTTAAAATATTGCATATAGTTTTACGTCGCTTTGTTATAAAATTATGGAAGAAAGTTCAATAGTCAGGTGAGCCCGATTATAAAAGATTAGCCTTTTTTAAAAGTTCTACTGGGCAGATTTTGATGAAATTTGCACTGTTACTTTGCACCCAAATTTCTGGAATAGTTTTAGTATGTAACATTTTGTTATACATGCTTTGTTATAAAATTAGCTGAAATGTTCTATAACCAGGTGAAACCAATTCTGAATGATTAACCTTTTAAAAAAGTTAGATACTTTTTGAGGAATAGTTTTAGTATTTTAGTATATCCGTCTATCATTCTTAGACGAAATCCTACTGTAAATGATCAACTAAAAAATTTGGTCCTTAACAGCCTAAATTTTGTCTTACACATTAGAAAATGTAATAGAGCAGTAATGATCGTATCGTTTTTAGCCATACGGAAGGACATTTGAGATAAAGATCCATATTGCTTTAAAATGGAAGATCAAATTCACCGATATATTTCCTTTAATTCAAGATTTGCTCGAAGAAACCGATCACAGCAGCGGGCGAAACGTGCTACTGAGATAAATAAGTGATCCCTAAAACGAAAATACCAAAAATACTTTTCCCTATAGTTGTTGAGAAATCTAACAAATATAATAAAGGTTAAAAATGTATTCGTGTTTCAAATTAAAAACGATTTTTATTTATGTTTTATTAACGGGCAGTATATCAGGAATCTTTAACATGTGTATGCAAAGCATTCATTGCCGATCATTTTTAAATGGAAACTAATATTTCCATTCATAAAATTCTAATCCACAACCGTTAAAATGAAAATGACATCAATTTCCAAAAGCGGATAATCGTAATGTCAGCCATGAAATTTTGTTTAAAAAGAAAAAAAAATCTTACTCTAAAAAATAGTAGCTATGTTACAATTTCTATTTAATATAAATCGTAGAAAAATCGTATTTTATATAACCGTATTCGATATAAATCGTAGAGTGTTATCACTGCATTTCAAGTATTAAAACAGTTATCTAAATTATATAATTAAAGATACAGCATTACAAAGAAATGGGAAATAAATTATAGAAGCCGGTTTTTAGAACCAGTTTGAAAGCATATTGATGTCATATCTAGCAAACGATTTTTTTTATTATTATTATCTTTTTCCTGAATTGTTTTCTTGAAATTCAAACGCCTGTATTAAAACAGTTTTTTAACTTTAAAAACATTCAAATGAAGATACTACGTCATTTTAACACACGTTTAATTAAAATTTTTACATATATATAGGAAAAAGTTTTGTTTTCTGATTAGAACGACGTTGATTTCAAAAATGCAAAAATATAGCGAGAAAATCTGAATTTTTATTGGCAAATAAAAACATACACGCGTTATCACTTTTTAAAAATTATTGTGCCGTTTTTTAGGGTGTGGCAACAGGAAAGAAACGATTGCATTAGAAAAATTAAAAAGGAGATATTTCTATAATGTTAAATTATGGAAGGTGGTAGAAAAAAGGGGTAAATAATGGTTTGATGATTTTTTAAAGTAGTCTTTTCCACGTTCTAAAACGTATGTACATCAAGTTTTATGCAAACCGGCCAAAAATTGAAGATTTGTATAAAGGACATACAGAGAACGTATATATATATATAGAACGTTTCATATATATAGATATATGTTATAAAATTATAAACTTTTTTAATTACTATACCTTCCCCTTAGTTGCTAATTCAATTTCTATATCTGCCCCAAGTAGCACTTCAAATCTTTATGACCCCATAAGAGATATTATCAAGTATAACCTATTTTCGATAATCATCGGTGCAGACATATGTTCGATGTCTTGACACTTCTCAAACATCATAATTTCTTGGCTATTTCAAATCCCAATTAAATTCAGAAGTAACTCGCAACACATGGCCAATGTCTTGGCTACTCCAAATCCCAATTAAATTCAGAAGTAACTCGCAACACATGGTCAATTATCAAGTATTTATAACTTTTAAGTCTAGGAGAGATGAACACGTATCCTATATTAAAGTGAAAGCCAATTATCCAAGATTACTCAGGAGCATCTAATATAAAAAGTCTAAAGCTATAAATTGTGAAAAAGTAGCTCAAATGGTGATCTTCTCTTAGAACTTAAAACTCACGCAGATTCCTACGAGCAGCCCTTGTGAACAGACACGGTATTGGGACTGCTCGGATTGATTCCGGCGGGTGCCGCCTTGGATGACTGTGGTCTCTGGCTAATATGTCCTCTATGCCCAATAAAGCAATGTATGAAAGAACTGTGTGTGTTTTCTAAGTAAGCATGTCACCAGCCACGACACCAAAACCTAGTTTATAATATGTAGGGGAGACCGGGGCTAGTTGGCTACAGGGGTAAGTAGGCGCAGTCCTCATAAATCGCCTGTTTGTGGATAGATTGCGCAATCAGTCACAGAGTACCTTTCTTCTTGCTTTTTACAATCCTTAATGTAGTTTTGCAGCGTTACCTACGTGCAGTGGACATTTATTACGATTTTTCTGTTTTCTGTACTCATAAGTATTTTTTTTTGTTGCTTCATTCTTTTTTCTAATTTCTAATACTTATCTTAATAATTGCGATTTAACTTGTGCAGTTTTTCTTAGAGTATGATTAACTGTACCTACCCCATTTGTGATTTACTTGGATTATTTATGTTTAGAAGGTTACGTGCCCCTTTTGTGAAGAAATTTATTATGGGGCTAGTAGGCGCATTGAACACGGGGCAAGTTTGGCTCGGTGTCTGGTGTGTGCTGGCAGCTTGAAAATCAGCAAACACCGAGAAAAGTGGTTGCAATGCAAGATTTTGGGCACATGAGGCTTGCCCAAACGGAGACAGTCGAATTTTTATTTGTGGCAACTGTAACTCTGATGATTATATCAAGTAGGATAGAAGTTACTCAATGTTAATATTTTATTCATTATTTTTATGTATGTATAATTTAGAATTTACATTGTACGGCGATAACGCCTTTGTTTAAACTTACTGGTAATAATGAAATTGATTTCTCTTAACTGCGTGTCTTATTTGAGTTTTATTTAAATTTTTATAAAGCGTGTGTCAACTTACCCCATAGGTATAGGCAACTTGCCCCGTGACGGGGTTATGTTGGCGCACAATTTTCCTTTTACTTTAGGCTTCCGCTAAACATAAACTACAAAAGCTACAAACTCAAAACTCCGGGGTATTTATAGACAAATGCTTGTTCTTTAAAAGTGCAGTTAAAGTTTGTTAAAAAAAGTAAACAAAAAATTAATAAAAATTACTAAATAAAAACTGCGCCTACTAGCCCCGGTCTCCCCTATATATATAATGAGATTAATATTACAAGCCAAAACTGAGAATATTATCAATTTTACATCAAACCAAATTAAATCTTTAAAGCTTAATATTACTATCACGTGGATGGATGATAAAACGAAATGATTTGAAACAATATAACCTTTATTATTTTCACTTACAGAAATTTTTGCCTACAGACGAAAATGTTCGCGATTTCTTTTGTATTGTGGTCCTGTATCCTGTACATTATCTGCAGATTTTTATAAACACCACATATTAAAATAAAATTTAATTCATGTAAAAACACGTAGGAAAGACTGGGGAGGGTTGACCATAGGGGAGGCTTGGCCTTGACCCATCCTTCAGTTTTCATACTTAAAAAAATTTCAGAGTTTTGCCAATAGATGGTAACCAAAACTAGTGAAATGCTCAAACAATAGTCTTTGTTTCATGAAGATAATTGAAACAGGTGTGGAAAAATCAATTGTGAAGTGTTTTCCCCTTAAAAAGTGTATTTTTTAGAAACACTTTGTAAGATTTCCTCAGATAAAATATATCATAGAAATTTAAGTAAGTAAGTTTTAAATAATGCAGAAATATTGAGCTTTCATTCCAGGCATAAAGATTGCACAGTAAATTAGGCTAAACGTAACCATATACTATACATTAAAAAGTGACTATGTGGGGAGGATTGACCCAATCAATGTGGGGAGGGTTGACCAGATAGTCAAAGCTCCTTAATTAAGTGTTTTAGGAAATATTTTTATCACGCACTGAACATAATGAAGAGTTAATGGTTATATTTATAAAATAATGTAGCTTTATTCTGTAAAGCTACAGTAAAATGGATGATAGAAAGGAAAATGTTTAAAACTGATTAAATAAAGATGTGAAAAATTGCTATAGAAGCAAGAAAAAAGTTAATGAATGTAAATTGAAAAGTTGATAGGAACTTTTACTTCATTTAAATAGTACCCACAGTAAGTAAATAGAAAGAATGGAAAAAACTAAAAAGGTTGAAAGCAGCAGCTTTAAGAAATGTTGGACATTGATTCCTCTGCAAAAAAACATAACATTGATCAAAGCACTTTAGGAAGGTATGTAGACAAATTTCACCAAGATGAACACAGTGAGTCAAACCAAAATATGTGGCAACTAGTGTTGCCAAGTCGAGTGTCACAAAAAGTGGGTGTTTAAAACGAAATTTTTCTCCTGTGCCTTGAATTCTGCCTAAGCAGGTTCGTTTACACATCATATTTTTCCAAATATTTTTTAATAATAACACTGGGGAACAATTTTTAACTCAATTTCTGTTGACTTCGATTTTTCAGCTGTTTTTAAGTCAAAAAAGCGTGCTGATTTCAAAACTGCAAGTAGTTTTCTTCTATCACGTCAAGTTTTTCCTCTACAGCTTACATTAATGTGACTACTCTACACTGAATCGGGCGTGAGTCATAGGAAGAAGAAAGCTTCAGAACTCTTAGCATCAAGACTGCAGGAGAAAAATTTTCTTGAAAAGGGAGCTAATGTATCCTACTTTCGATGCAGAGAAAGTGAATTTCTTCAATACTTTCGAAGTAACGCTGGATTTGTTTTTTGCCATAACGTACATGGTTTAATGGAGGAGTTGGGAATCACATCCTATACTGCAACTGAATGGCGACTGTTCATCGATAGCTCGAAGAGGAGCTTGAAGTGCATGCTCTTTCACAAGTTAAATTTATTTGGAGCAGTCCCAATAAGCCATTCAGTTTATTTGCACAAAGAATATGAGAACATAAAGAAAGCCATTGATTTATTGTAATACCATATTCACGAATTGATCATCTGTGTTTACCTTAAAATAGTGTGTTTCCTTCTTGGCCAGCAACGTGGATATACCAAGTATCCATGTTTTTGTGTATGTGGGACAGCAGAGCTCGTGAGAAGCATTGGTTCCAGTCGAATTGACTTCCAAGATCTGACCTCAAACCTGGTGATCCAAACATTTTGCATCCGCCACTTGCCAAAGAACATATTTCCAACACTGCATATAAAACTGGATCTATTGAAGTAGTTCGTGAAAGCTTTGTCAATTAAAGAAGACTGTTTCAAGTATCTCATTTCGAAATTCCCAAACCTGTCTTTAAAAAAAAATAAAGGCAGGTGTATTTGACGGTCCACAGATTCGGCAGCTCATTAGAGATGAACATTTCATCGGAACAATGACAGAACTCCAAAAAATGCTTAATTGGTATTCAAAAACCTTGTAAAAGACTTTCTTGGAAATATGCGAGTAGAAAATTACACCAAAATTGTCCAGCAACATTTAGAGAGCTTCAAAACGCTTGGTTGCAACATGAGCATCAAGCTTCAGTTTCTGCATAGCAATCTTGATGACTTCCCGGAAAATCATGATGCACTCAGTGATGAGCAGGATGAACGATTTCACCAAGATTTGAAGCTCATGGAAGAACGATATCAAGGTAGATGAGATGAACATATGATGGCTGACTATTGTTGGAGCATCAATTGAGATTGTCCACAAATGGAACACTCCAGGAAAAGCTACAAGTGAAAATTTTTACCTTAATATGTACTTTTTTTGTTTTGTGAAAGGATTTCATTACTTGTATGAACACAATGTAGTGTATATTAAGTACATACAGCCGTTGTATGAATAATATATTTGGTATTTTTTTTTCTTTATTTCTCTTTGTATCCCATTAAGTACGATTTTTGAGGTATCCTGTAGCTTAAAAAGTTGACGTGATAGGAAAAAACAGAGGTCAATTTTGGATTTAGATGCCAATAATTAGTCAAAAACAGGTGCCAGATCTAAGTCAACAAAAGGTGTTTTCCCCAGTTTAATTAAACCATGTAGCATAAAGTTATTTTGCCTTTTTTTAAACTGATTTTATTTTCCTTAACAAATATTTCAATATAAAATAAAATGGGTCAATCCTCACATAGGTAGGGAGACTTGACCCATTATTTTCTCATGTTTAAAATGAATGATTTTTCAAGTTTCTTATATTGTAACTTATGTCGCAGTTTTATTTTGATAACTGATTGTATAACGAATAAAATGATTCGTGAAACTTTATTCTAGGTTCAATATTTAAAATATAAAAAAAGTCATTTTGTAAAAAATGAGTCAACCCTCCCCAGTATCTCTTATAACACAACTAAAAAGGCACTTCTAGTAATCGTCATCCGTAAATTGCAATGTAATCAGTTTTTTTTCTTTTTATGTACATAAATTTACTGGTATTCAACAAACATCTCTTACTGTATTAAACATAGTTTAACTGGAAATAATACATAACAATTAAAATTCTCATCCATAAACAGTTATGCTTACGAATTCTATTATGCAGACATTTATATATGTCGTAGGCTAATTGAGAAATCCGGCTCTTTGCAAACAATCTAGGCTCTTTGCAAAGAGCCGGGCTAATTGGAGAATCCATCTCCCTTTTTCCAATTAGCCTGATATTTTTCAGGCTTATTGCAAAGAGCCTAGAAAGCGTTAGGCTAATTGAAAAATGGCCACTTATTATCCGATCAGGGTGATATTTTTAGCTCACAGGCTATCAAAGCCTGAGAGCTTATGTGCCCGCCGATTCTGTATGTACGTAACACGATAACTCTTGATAGAAATATCCGATTTGCTTCAAAAAAATGTTTCTAGGTTCATTCTGATAAGGTGTTTCCCTGATTAGTTTTTGGGGTTCATTGGTTAAGGATAAAGGGGGAAAAGGGGGGCTAGTCCTCCCCCCCTTAATTTATATAAATGGGTTTTTCATGCAGAAATATTAGATTTGCTCCAAATTTGGTATACCGGTTTATTGTGCTAAGGAGCTTCCCTGATTAGATTTGGAAGCTCATTATTTAAGTATAAAGGGGGAAAAGGGGACTACCCCCCTTAATTTAGATAAATCGGTTTTTGCAATAAACCTGAAAAATATCATGTTAATTGGAAAAAGGGAGATGGATTCTCCAATTAGCCCGGCTCTTTGCAAAGAGCCTAGGTTGTTTGCAAAGAGCCGGATTTCTCAATTAGCCTACGACATATACCTGTAATCGAATTCTTTTGTTTGTTCCTGTAAATGAACGATACATGCTATGCACTCGTATTTTATTATAAACATGTAAGCATCTTATAGGGCACCTTAATAATGAATATCAACTTCATTATACTTAAAATAATGTAACATCATTAAAATACACTGTAAATGATTTTTCGTAGTAAACAATTATGTAATGGAATTCTTTTGCGTGATCCTGTAAATGAATAATAAATGCTTTGTGTGCCATATTCTGAAGAAGTCGTGTTTTAGTGCACCTCAAATACGCATATCAATTTCATTATGTTTGAAATAGTGTAACATAATTAAAATACACACTGCAAAGATATTTCTCTATAGACCATAATCTAATGGAAATCAACTTCTCTATAAAACAGCCATACACAACCTTTTTTTTTTTTTTTTTCGCAAGCCACAAACATATGTTTTTAACGCAACACACTATACTTTTTTTCATAAAGTTTTAAAAAACTGAGATCGCGCGTCCATGAATTACTATTCATAGGCGGCCATGCATGCAATTGTAGTTGAGCTTGAAAATACATGTCGGAAATTAAATAAAAACTCTTTTAAGTAATACACGTTCATTCTCAGTAATGCTTGCGAATTTTTTTGTGCAGCCCTGCATATGGTCGATAGAATTTATGAGCACCACGCTGTATGCAAAAATTTAGTTAAACATAAAATGGCATACCGTAATTCAAAACTCATTTTCAGCAACCATCCTCAATAAAAAAAAAAAAAAAAAAAAAAAAAAAAAAAAAAAAAAAAAAAAAAAAACACTTCGGTTACAGTATTGTATCCGAAATCCTTTATGTGTCCTTATAAACGAACGATAAATGCAATGCACATCATAATCTACTTAAGCATCTTCTAATGAACCTCAGTAGTGCGTATAAATTTCATTATGTTTGAACTAGTGCAACATCGTTGAAATATGCTGTGAGCAGTTTTTCCACGTTGACCCTTATGTAATCGAACCCTTTTGTGTGACCCCGTAAATGAATGATAAATGATTTGCACCCAATATTCTACACAAAGCATGTATTAGTGCACCTCAGAAATCTATATCAATTTCCTTTGGTTTGTAATAGAAATAGAGTAACATCATTAAAATACGCCACAAACGATATTTCTTCATAGATTATTATTATAACGAAATACTTTTGAGTTTTTCTTTACGCTCACTGTAAGTGCTGCACATAGCATATTCTATAGTAACTCTCTACTAGTGCATCTCAATAATGTATATAAATTTCATTATGTTTACAATATTATAAGTTTGTTAAAATACACCGCAATGATTCCTCCCCCCCCCCCCATAGACCATAGTGTAACGGAATACTTCTGGGTGCCCCTGTAAATGAACTATAAATGGTATCCATTTCGTTTTCAATACCGAACATGCCATGGTGAACCACAATAACGTATACAATTACATGCCAATTCGAGTACATTTACGCGAGTTAGAGCACGGACAGACAAACCCAATTCATAAATACTTCTCAAATATGCTGGAAAGTGTTAAAAACACTCTAGGCCTAAAAAAAAAAAAACCGTAAAAAAATTAGTTTCTTAAAAAATATTGAGCCGCTGAAATATCTTCCTCTTCAAAAAATATGTCACCAGCGTCATCTGCAGCTATGGCATTGAAAATAACGCTATTTCGAACTATTTGACTTCTGAAATGTATGCATACATGAGGCATTCTCACAATCTTTTATTGTCCCTGAATAATAATTTTTATTTTAGTACGTATTCTTGTGTTTTTTTATTTCATATACTGGTGAACATCCCATTACATGATTGCATAACAATATTAACGAGATAAATAAGTTTTGGACGATGTTGGGTGTCCAAATACCAAGAAAACTCCTATACCGTCCCGTGTCCCTGACGCTGATTTTTAAGTTTGGATCTGTCTGTATAAAATTGTTCCAATAAAAGTAATTCGATGTAATTTTTTTCCGAAACTGGGACAATTGTTTATTATAAATATGTAACAAAAAATTAACCTGCACACATTTTTACGGATGATATTATTTTTTGAACTCTGTCCCTGGGTTTTAGATTCCTTACCATCCCTCTTGCTAAACTTATACAGAAAATCACTTCAGATGCAGCTACAGAATTTTTTTCAAGTTTTTTTCTCATGCAGAAGTATTCTAGAGAAAGAATGTCTAAAATTCTTTGAGAGGAAATTTACTGCAGAATTTAAATCAGCATTTAAATATCAATATCAAACATCGGGGCTTTATTAGTATTAATGCTATATTACAATGTAATATGCACATCACATAGCATGGTCCCTTACCCTGCACCCAAATACAAATTAACGAATAAGGACTTCTTTCTGTTCAAAACTTGTTTTAGGTTTTTTTTTTAGTCTCTTTCGTTAACCTTCTTTTTTCTGAGTCTGTAATTTTCATTCTGTGCTTGTGACAAAAACATATGCTCTCAAACTATAATGGGGTTTTCTTCTGGGAATACAAAAGGGTTGTAATCTGCTACACTGTACTGTTAGATACATTTTTCTACACTCATTTCCTAGATTCTCTTTGCCAAAATCTAAGTGCAATTTTCTCTTACGTTATTTAGTTGTTTTGAATTTCTGAATTAAAATTGAGCATAAAGTTCCAAAATAAATGCGAAATATGTATTCAATAGAATTTATTTCAGTTTCTGCACTTTTCAATTTTGTGACACATGTCACAAAGAGAAAGTGTGTGTTTGAGGGGGGAGGGGCGACAAGTTGAAACTTTGCCCCCGGCGCAGTTTTCTCTTCGCACGGTGCTGAATACTACATTGTTATTATTTCTCATTTGAATGTCCTGTGGGTACTATGAAAATTCACTATAAGTAAAAATTTAGAAGAAAATAGAAAGTTATAGTGGTAAAATGGTAAGGAAAATTAAACTCGCAAGTTTAACTTAAACCTCAGTTAAATAAAAAAAATTTTGCTGCTGACCATTTTTTCTTTATTTTGAATCATTAAGGCATTCGTCTATCAGATTAAAATGTTATTTTAGCAAGTTTAATTTCACCAGATTTTTATTCCCGAAAGTCAAAAGATTGTGAGACTGCCCCACATACTATATGCCAATGATGACCGGTCACTTGCAATTTTAGACGTTTTGTTAAATATCTAGAAAAATACATGAGGAATTATACTGAAACTTCAGACGTGTAATCAGCATAGTAGACGTCATATATTTCCGCAAAGATTTTTTTTCTCGAAACCCCATAGGGGACCGTCAAAAAATTGAAGAAAAACGAATATCTTTTGGATAACCCTCTAAAAACTACAGTCTAAAAGCGTTGAAATTGCAGCACATGATTGGGAGGCTTCTTGTAATAAACTGTGCTCATTTTTATGAGGATAGCACGTATACTCGTGGGGAAATTAAGGTTTTTCTAAAAACAATCAAACAAACCCAAATTTCACAAAGTGTTTTGCTTATAATTTAAGCTGATTTTTTTGCTTTTAATTTATAATGCTCATAATTATAATTATAACTAGCAGCCTTTGCCCGCTACGCTGGTCGGTTTTTCTAAACAAACCTTGTATCAAACGAAATATATCTGTGAATTTGATCATGCGTTTGAAATCAATATGCACATTTACCTGGAATGCCCATCCGAATTGCTACAAACGATATGGACGTCAATATGGTATTATATCTTCTATTGAGACAGACAAAATTTGAGCTGTTAAGGATCAACTTCTTTAGTTGATCCTTTACTGTAAGGTTTGGTAAAGTACGATAGAACAATATGTAATATACTAAAACCCTTCCTCTGAAAAATTATCAATGCAATTCTCATTAGAATCCGTCCAATAGAACCTATTAAAAAGGCTAATCATTCATAATTGGGTTCACCTGATTCTAGAATTTTCAGCCAAAATTCTATAACCGAGCAACCTAGAACGATATGTGTTTTATACTAAGACATTCCCTGAAAAACTAACTAACCGAGCAAGTTCCACTGAAATCCACTTAGCAGAATCTTTTAAACTGGCAAATGTACCAAAATCTTCCCTAAAAATTGTCAAATTAACAGTTTAAGTCCCATCAAAATTTATTCAGCAGAACGTTTGAAAAGGCCAATCTTTCATAATCGTGTTCATCCGATTTTGAATTTCCCCCCATAATTATAAGATAATTATAACATAAATAATAAGAAAGATATGATATACTAAAATCTTTTCTGAAAAATTGTCTAACATTGTAAGTCCTATCGAAATCTATTCAGCCTCCTCTAGTTTTTTACTACACCACTGAGAACTTTCTCGTATAGCATCAAAATTCATTCAGTAGAACTTTAAATAAAAGGTAAACTTTCAGAATCGGGTTCACCTAGTTCTAAAATCCCCATAGCCATCACTAAGCAACGTAGAACTATCTTTTTACATTAAAACTCTTCTAAAACAAATTATCTAACTAACAGTGTAAGTTCTACAAAATTCTGTTCAATAGAACCTGAGTCATAGCCAATCGGAAGGAAATAAGTATTTGCGTTTTATATATACAGTGGGTTGCCAAATTATTAGGGACAGTCCTGAAGTGTAGGTTTTGTGTTCAATATTAGGATATAATTTGAAAATAAACACTGTTTTTAAGTTTAAAAAGCTTTATTGTTATACTAGTTTAAGTATTTACACAGTATTATATGAAAAAACCCAACAAAAATATAATACAGTCAATTTACCAATGTTAAGTAAAGAATATTAATATTTGATGACATTTCCGTTGGCTTCGAGGAGTGCTTTGATGCATATCGGCATGCTTTCTATGCAATTTCTGGCACTTTCTTTTATTTTAGGGTTGTGATGCCATACTATTTTCGATGCGTTGTACCTTGTTTGTAATCATATCTTTGGCGATTTCCACATGGTGATCTCCCATATGTTTTCTATGGGGTTCATGTCAGGAGAACTGCCAGGCCAAGGTAAAACTGGGATATTGTGGTCTGCCAAAAACTTTGTCACGCTTCTAGCTTTATGAAAAAGCACTTAATTATGCTTAAACATGAACTCTTCACCACCTGGGAACCATTCTTCAATTGCGGAAGCAGCCGAGTTTCCAGAACTTGCCTGTACTGGTCTTGTCTCATGGCTCTCTGGACAATGTAGAGGTGCCCAACCCCTTTAGCGCTTATGACAGACCACACCATTATTTTATCAGGGTGTTTACACTTTCCAGGTTGCAGTCAAGGCGGTATTTTTCGCCGGGGCGTCGCCTGACAAAGCTGCTTTTATCGGCTAAAATTTCAAAGGTTGATTCATGTGAGAAACACACCTGAAAAAAATTAAATATGTTAATAATTTAAAAATAAATGATTTTAAATGACTTATATAATAATTATCTTAACAACTGACCTTACTCCAGTCATCAACTGTCTTCTGTCGGTGTTCACGAGCCCAGGCAAGGCGCTTCTTCTTCATCGCTTCTGCCAACCGGGGTTTCTTGGCTGAACAATGACCTGTCAACCCTTCCTCCGCTAATCACCGCTGCACAGTTATCTTAGAAACTCGTATTCCAGATTCTTGAACGATCTGAGTAAAGAGTTCCACATTTTTCTTTCTGTTTCCTAAACAGATATCCCGGATTTTCCTATCGGTACGTGGAATTGTTATGAGTTTTCTTCCACTTTTACCTTTTCGTTTGGGCGAAAGTGGCTTGTTTTTGCCCGGATTTACTTTTATCCTGTTGGCTACTGACTTGGAAACTCCAGCAAGTTCTTCTATCATCATTGGGAATGACTCATATGCAGAAGAAATGTTTTTATCTCAGATTTTTTCGTAGGGGACAAATCACCCCCTAGACCCATACTAAAATCAATAAAAATAAAAAATAAATTAGAATCGTAAATAATTTCGCAAAATACAAATATTTAATCAATAAAAGAGAGATAATACTCACATATAATTCTTAACTTTTCCAAAAAAAAAAAAAAAAAAAAAAAAAAAAAAAGAATTTTGTTTAAATTAAAGAAAAGTGTCTTTCACTATTGCGTGTGTAAAAGACTCAGCGTCTCTCCCGTTATTAAATTATTTATAGAAAGCAAACAAACCTTTTAAAATACCAAAAGTAAATAAAAGTTGAATTATAGAGATGTTGAGAACGGTAAAATACATTCCTGCAACACTTAAACCACTTAGAGCAGTAGTCAAGTGCACCCAAAGTATAAAACTAGCAAAAAATGTGACTGTCCCTAATAATTTGGCAACCCACTGTATAGTAGAGGATGATGAGTAAAAATGTAAGTGCTGGTACTTGCGATTTAAAAATTTCGATTTGTGCCCGGCTAACACAAAAGTACCCATTTTTTCTTTTTATCCAGGAGCAAATAACAAATTACAAAATATTTTTTCAATTTAAACCTTTGAAAATGAAAACTTTTTTTAAGCAGTATAAACATTGTTTTCATATTTAAATTAAATATTTCCGTTTTATAATATTTATTTCTTATTAACCTTTTTTCTTTATATTTTAAATAAAATCAGTAACGGTTTTGGAATTTATACCAACATCATTGTCGCCAAGCATATTTAGTGCAAAATGTAATGAAACATTTAAAAAGCAACTTGGCGTACGTAATACGCATGTCTGTTATTGCAATAAAGAGTAAACGTTTCATCTTTTGAATAAAGACGTTCATAGTTTTTTTTTCTTTTTTTTTTTTTTTTTAACAAAACATTCTTATATGTATATTTCCTAAGTTATGAGATGATTTTATTACAGCTTCCTCATCATCAAGTAACTGCCAAATGGTAAAACATCCATGTCAGTGTCAGCAATAAATGTAAGTTATAATTTAATAATAAATATTTTCTATTCGAAAAATAAAAAATTAAGATTTTTGCGATGCTACGATTAAATAATACTTATAAAAAATTTTCACGTTCAATAAATAGCAAATCTTAATGTGTGGCACCGTTTGCAATAAAAATCCTTTGCCCGGATAGGGTTGAAATAAATGGCGTAATAGCATACATATTGGTATAGCGAAAAAATACCAATTTTTAAAAATTTTAGTTTTCGAGGCGTTTGTAATTTTTTTCTAACTCATATAACTGTTTTAATTATTTAACCAAAAGAATTGATTAACAAAATTACTCAATTTAAAATTTTCCGTTGCTATAGTAACGGATGTATTTTTATAATTTATCATTCGAAAATTTGATGTTTTGGCGCCAAAGACATTGCCAAATTAGAAAAATATGAAATATAACACGAACTATTGGACTTAAAAGAATTTGGTGAGTACCATTCGATTCAGCATGCAAAAATACACTAAAATATGTTATCAGTTGAAAAATACCGATAAAATCAGATTTTTAAGAAAATTTTTAAAAGTTCGTTCTCTTTTTTACCCCCCTTAGGGGTGGAATTTTAGAAAATCCTTTCTTAGCGGCACTGTAAATCATAAGAAGTATTTTTACCCCAATTTTCAAAATTTTAGGTTCAGTAGTTTTGGCTGCGCATTGATTAATACAAAATCCAGACTTTCTTTTATATATACGAGGTGGAACCCGTCGAATTTCGACGAAAGAAAAGGTTTACAAAGGAACTGTTGCATCAAATTTATAATACATCGACAACAATAATTACTTTAAAAAATCCATCTTCTACTTGTTAGTTTAACTCTCCAAAGACATATTTTAACCTAAAATTAACAAAATACTTTTTTCATAAACTTCAACTGTTAAAATTATTGAAAAATTAAACTTTATTCATATACGTAATCAGTAACATATAATCAAGATAAGTAATTTTGATTAAGTTATCAATTAATGCTTGTTATTACAAAATGAAAAATCAGCAAAAATGATTTCACCTTGACATAATCATAGAATTCTATCCCCCACCCCCACCCCCCTTTTAATCTAAACCGAATCAAGTCATTTTCCACGTTTCACATCCATATTAACCATTTAAAAACATCGCGCGATAGGTTAAGTCACGTTTGTGAACTATTACAACTTTCCATGTGAAAATTCCTACTCGTGATTTGAGGTCTTAGTATAATCTCTATATCTGCGCGTAAAAATTCCAGAATTTTATAACTTTTAGACATATTCAAGGGGAAATATCTCATTTTATCGAATAAAATTATCGTTTTCTTTTAAATATGACGTCATTTTAAGTGGCTGATATATTTTGCCTATTGTTTCAAACTCAATATCAGCTGAATGAAAAAATAGTGAAATATGACAGCATCATCAGGGAAATTGAGTCTTTTTTAAAGTGTAACGTCATTTTCTGTTCAAATTTTTTAAATAGATATTTTTAATTGTAATGAGAAAATGGCATCAGTAAGAATGGCATCAATAAAGATAACTAAATCACTTTTAATAGAAATGAAGTACTTCAATTGCCCCAATTAGAAAATTGGTATTAAAAACTATAAAAAAATTAATATCTCAAAAATAAATTGAGATACAGCTTTCAAACAAATTGCATTTAAAAGTACATTTTTTTCTGTATAGGTTGGTGTGAAAATTTAAAATGTGGAATGTTTAGAAGTTTAAAAATTTGCAGTAGCGAAAATTGCAAAACCTAAATTTCATTTTCATTTCAAATTTCAAAGTGTTGCCATTCGCATAATGACGTATGCGCTACGCACAGATATGTTTGTCCTTTATAATATAGATAGATAGATAGATGTAAAAGAAAATTCTTTGTAAAGAAACCATGACAAACGACATTGTACACAATACTCTGCAATCAGAATTAAAAAATAATAAATATTGGATGAAAAATTAGCAGGTTCACTATATAATGCTACACTGCGCATGCGCTAATGCAATCAAAATATAATGTGCATAATGTATTAGCTAAATGTATAGGGCAACTTTTGTGAAAGTCTCAAAAACATAGCTTGAACATTCTGAAAGTGATCGTCGATAGAATAAGCTCAGATGTAAGTTCAATTCTTTTGTGTGTCCCTGTAAATGAACGTTAAGTTTTATGTTCACCATATTCTATAGTAAGAACCGCGTAGTACACCTCAGTGATGTATATCAATTTCAGCAGGGGTGCAGAATATGTTCGATCCGGCGATCTAGGATCGGGGGAAATCTTAACCCTCTGGGGAAATTTTTCAGAAACATATACAATTGATTTCGATTTTAACAACGAATTCCATAATTCTCTGAGATAGAACAATTTCAGTACAAATAAAAATATCCGTGTGGCGACCTTCACAAAATCGAACTCAGAATAATATGTACCGTATATCAGGGGTGATTATGTTCCGAATTTTCCGAAAGTTTAAGACATTCGGTTCCGAAAAAAAAAAA
Organism: Maratus speciosus; assembly: GCA_963932465.1. Lineage (NCBI taxonomy): Eukaryota > Metazoa > Arthropoda > Arachnida > Araneae > Salticidae > Maratus > Maratus speciosus. Next base: position 431,058,175 of record OZ010793.1, on the reverse strand, counting down.
TCGTTCATCTGAAAATTCGGACATAAAAATACCGCGAATTTTCGCGAAGAATTACGAAAAAACGCGAATTTCGTCGCAAGATCGCAAAATAACCGCACATTTCGTCAAAAGTTCGCGAAAGAACCGCAGGTTTCTTCAAAAGATCGTGAAATGAACGCAAATTTTGTCAAAAGATCGCAAAATAAATGCACATTTCGCCAAAAGATCACGAAACAATCGCAAATTTTGTCAAAAGATTGCGAAACAATCGCAAATTTCGTCAAAAGATCGTGAAACAATCGCAAATTTCGTCAAAAGATCACAAACAACCTCGAATTTCGTCAAAAGATCTTAAAACAACCGCGATTTTCGTCAAAACAGGTCGAATAACCTTCTATTTCGTCAAAGAAAAGCGAAAAAACCCGCAAATTTCGTCAAAAGATCGCGAAATGAACGTAAATTTACTCAAAAGATCGCGAAATAAACGCAAATTTTGTCAAAAGATTGCGAAACAATCGCGCGTTTCGGCAAAAGGAGCGAAATAATCGCAAATTTCGTTAAAAGATCGCAAACAATCTGCAAATTTCGTTAAAAGATCGCAAAAAACTGCAAATTTCGTCAAAAGATCACGAAAGAACCGCAAATTTCGCCAAACGATCGCAAATTTCATCAAATGATGGCAAAACAACTGCGAATTTCGTCAAAAGGAAGGAGAAATAACCGCAAATTTCGTCGAAAGATCGCGAAATAACCGCAAATTTCGTCAAAAGTTCGCGAAAAAACGCTAATTGCGTCAAAAGACCCATGAAAAATACATAGTGTTGGGAGTGGATTTCCCCCACTCTGCTGTAACCTTTCAGAAAATTTGCTGAGAATTTTAGGAAATTTTGTTTCACTCAGAATCACCCCTGCCATATATACTCGCGCATAAGTTGATATATATTTGAAAAATAAATTTTCTATACCTTCGGTAATACAGTACTTACCTATAACATACGTAAAATTTTGGGGAAATTTTCGTGTGGATTGGGGGAAATGTTGGGAGTAAAAACATTTTCTACACCCCTGAATTTCAGTATGTTTAAGATACTGTTATATCATTAAAATACACGACAAAAGATTTTTCCCCCATAGACCATAATGTTACGGAATTCTTTTGAATGGCCCTGTAAATGAACAGAAAATGCTTCATTTTCAATACCGAACATGACATAGTAAACCTCAATAATATATATCCATTTCATGGCAATCGGACTATATTTACGCGAGTTAGAGCACGAACAGACAGAAAGACGGACAGACAAACCGGATTCATAAACACTTTTTTATAGTGCTCTTTTATGTACACAGAGCACGGTTTTCAGAAATGAATGATGAAGCACTGAAAGAAAATAACGGTGTTTAGGACATTTCATGTGACTTTACAAAAATGTCTTCATTTTAATCAGGAGGTTTGAGTCCTATGTAGTGTTGGAGTAGTCCTATGCAGTGTCACAGAAAACTGGACAGGGAAACAAAAAAAGCAAGACAGTGGCTTCCAAATCGGGACATTTAAAATTACAGTAAACTCTATGAAAACGGAACCTGTATATAGTGAAATTTCTGTTTTTAACGTAAAAATTTCATTGTTCCTACGATAGGAATACCATACAATTATACCTGCTAAGACAAAAGCCTGTTTGAAACGGAATTTTCTCCTTCCCTTAGCAGCTTTATTATAAACAATCTTATACGGTAAAACATGTAAAAGTGGAATCGTTAGAAACTGAAACAAAATTCCAATTTGGCAGGCATAATTGTATAGTATTTCTATTATAAAGGCAATGAAATTTTTATTTTTAAAACAGAATTCCGTTATAAAGAGGTACCGTTTATAGAGGGTTTAATGAATAATGTACAGTAAAACTTGTGAACAGAATCGCAAGAAATTTCTTTTAGACAGGTTTCTGTCTAGGTAGGTAGATTTGTATAGTATTCCGTTGGAAGAACTATAAAAATTTTCCGGTATAGTTAGGTTCTGTCTTCATAGGTTACTGCATTAAGCTCTAATCGATGCGGACTAACAAAGAAAATGGCACTAAATGAAATTTAAAAGAATTTGTGCATCATGAAAAATCGGGACTTTTGGCGTCCCCGCGCAATGCTTACACGGGACAGGTCCCGAATACTCTGAAAATCGAGACACCTGGAAACGCTAGTCCCAGTGTTGAATTCAGACACTATTCTCCGGGAGGGATTTCTGTGACTCCCGGGGGGGGGGGGGACATTATAGAGTATCAGGGGGTTAATTGCACTTTTTGACCATTGAACACGCACAATCTCAAACCTTCCGGGAGTATCTCATTGTTTCGGGGGGGATGCCCCCCACCGGCACCCCCTGGACTTAATACTGAAGTCCTATGTGTCCTTCTTCTGCCCTGTGTGGGAAAAATAATCTTGTTTCAATATTCCATCTCAGAGCTACAAGGAAATGTGTTAAAATGTAATTTTGTATTTCTTACAACGTGCAATTTCACATTCTGATCCCATGATATCTTCCGGGTACGATTTACTTTTTTTCCATGAGCATTTTCTCAGAAATATTAATTCTACAAGTCACGTTTCAATTCAATCAAAGATTGTTCAGTTTTTTTTCCTTCAGTGGAGGTGTTTTTGAGTCGTAAGATTTAATTGCATCTGGACATTCTGAGAAATGACCACGTAGCGACTTTGACTAATCCTTGACCTGAAACAAAGGGACATTTGTGAATAACACTACCTGTTACTTATTCAAATTCAGTGCATGACACACATTCCGTGATATCGCGGGATACACCCTTTATTATTCAGCTGGTAAATTATGCTTTTCGGACATAATTATTATTTATTTAATACATGATTTACATCCTGTCTTAAAAAGAATCGCAATAGTTTAAGTTAATAATAGTGCAAATAAGTAGTTAAGGGATAACACCACTTTGACCAGTTCAAAATTTCGGATTTTTTTTTTCTTCTCCTTCTTCTTAAAGTACTTTTTATACACGTGAAAATCATATTTTATTAAGGTAAACGCACCAGTAATGGGCCACTTAAGGATATTTATCTAATTATTATTAAAGCGTTAGTGAATTCCAAAAGTTATATATTTTCTTAGCCTAATCCTAACCTTTATGTATCAGAATAAACATTCAGAGCTTCAAAATATATTCTTTGAATATATATATATATATAAATTTATATTACCTCCTTCTATACTCCAGTAGTGGGCCTAGTAAATTTCTGATGGAGGAATCTTTAAGTTTTCGCAGGGACCGATTTATAAATTTGGCGGCTCTGGGCACAGATACAGGGGCCCCCTTGCACGGATACTTACAGGGGGATTGAAAAAAAAGAAAAAAAAAGGTACTTACTAACATAACCATTATTGACTTTAATAATTACTTTAAAATTTCTGTTAAAAATTTAATATAATCATTGACTTACATTTAAATAATTATTTCACAATAATTAAATGAGTAGATGTTTTGCAATAAGTTGTGTGGTGTTTATTATCTTTTCCTATACAATTCTATATATCTGGACTGATAAAGTATGCAACAACTAATAATAAATTTTCGACAACACCAAGCTACAATTTTTTTAAATGTTAGGGGGCTCTACTGCCTGAAAACCACGCTCACCAAACTCCAAATAATCTGACGAGAACAGGAACAGGATTAAATCTGATATATAAAAATGAAATTTGTCTGTCTATAATGCTATACAAATCCACAGTTCGGAAGCCAGAATTGTGAAATGCTACCTACATGTATATTAAAACACGGCCGAAGCAACTAAAGTAATCCGGAATCGGAATAACTAATAGTTACACTAGATTAAACTTAACACAATTATTCTAATTGGTAAATAAATCATATTTGACGTAAATTTCCAACTGGGCGAAATATGTCCAGACCAGGATTCGAACCAGGGATCTATCTCCTGGCCGAAGCCACCAGTGCTCTGCCATCTGAGCTATCCAGTATGAATCTGGTGGAACTTTTCTCTCTATAATCATTATAATCAATCTCTATAATCATTAAGGTTAGCTGTGTGAAAAAGTTCCACCAGACTCGTCCGGGATAGCTCAGATGGCAGAACACTGGCTTCGGCCAGGAGATCCCTGGTTCGAATCCTGATCCGGACATTTTTCGCCCAGTTGGAAATTTACGTCAAATAACTAATAGTTAATTTTTAATTAATAAAAAAACACAAATTTAATTTTTAATTAATAAAAATCACAAATTTAACAGCAATTTTCAATCAAATTTAAACATTTTTCGTTATAGCTCTTGCCAACAATTAGTAATCCACAGTAAAATTCTTGCCACAAGAATCATTCTTCTGTTGCAAGATTTCCACGTGAAAAAATGAATTAAATGGTTTGACGAATTTTAAAAAAAGGAATATTACATCATAATTTTTCTACTGCAAGATTTCCACGTGAAAAATTAAAATAAAATAAATAGTTTGAAGAATTAAAAACAAAAGTGAATGTTACGCCATAATTTTTACGTTTTATGATTTCCATGTGAAAAATTATAATTGTTTAATTAATTTGACGAATAAAAAATGGAGTATTACGTCATATTGGAAATATGAAGGACGTGGTGAATATCTAATGTCATATAAGTGTGAAAAAATGTATTTAAGCATGATAAAAACTCGATTATGGAAATATCGGCGTATTTTAACATTATTGTTTCAATGATGAATGGAAATAAGTTCATTTATAGCTGTATTGTTTTGCATCTGTTATATAAATTTATACATTTTTACATTGTGTTTTCATTTGATTCATGTGATCACTTCGACTGATTAAAAAAAAATTATGTTGTATGTTCAATTATGAAATTGGTTTTTCAAAAAAACATTCTTAAAATTCAGAAACGTCGAGTACTTTAGCTAGTAAGAATTAAAAATGCAATATATATTTTAAAGTGATAGCGATAAAAGAAAATATTCACTATAATAAAGTAATTATGAATGATAAATTATATACACAACATATTCTACAGTAAACGCTTGCAGTATACATCAGTGATGTATATAATTTTTTAAAATAGTAATATGTTTAAAATAAACCGCAAACGATGATTCCCCATAGGCCGTAATGGAATGGAACTGTTTCGAATGTCCCTGTAAATGAATCCTAAGTGCTATACACTTCATTTTCAATACCGAACATAACATGCAGGGCCCTAGAAAGGTCTTCTGAGTCCCCACCCCCCAACATATTTTTCAGGGACCCCTCTAAGATTTTAGAGAAATATCTATATTTAATTTTCCACTTGCGTTCCATTTTATAATACCACGAGCGGAGTTTCGCTGGTCGGTTTTTCCAAAACGAACTTCAAATTGGACGAATTTCTAGTTGGGCTGCACTGCTTTCAGCAACGTACACCCACACAGGCTATATCCGCTCCGATCTTGAATCAAAAGAACCTTGAATTATTGTAATTTTTTATTTCGACCCAGATTAAATTCAAATTTTCAACATTTAGTTCACGTTGCTACAGGAACAGATTTGATATTCTTACAACCTGAATTTAATCAAAGCACTTGCAAAATTCAACTGAGAATTCTTCCGTTTGAGAAAAAAAGTTTAAAAAAAAATGCCGTAGAAAGCGAAAGAACGCTAAAAATTGCATTAAAAAATTCGAAATTCACAGAGAACAAACTTTACTACAAAGGGCATTCCATAAAAACTGAGAGTAAAATCATAAAAAATCAATAAATATATTTACAGCAAAAAATACATCATTCTTTTTCAAATGACCTTCCCTCGGATGATATGCAACGGTCCCATCTTTCAACTCACTTTTCAAAACAAGTAGAGAGGCCTTTTTCTGGAAGCTGCTTCAAAGAACCCTGCACTGCTGAAATAACTTCAGAATCTGTATTAAATTTTCTGCCATGGAGCTTTTCCTTCAATGTCGGAAACAGCCAGAAATCACATGGAGCGAGATCTGGACCGTAAGGGGGATATGGCATGATTTTAATATTGCATTTACTAAGATATTGCTGAACAGAAGTAACGACATGCGGGCGAGCATTATCGAGATGTAGTGTCCAATTCTCTCGATAGGTGTTGTCGCACAATTTTCAAACTGAAACATAATATTCACCATTCACAGTAGCTTTTGGAGGCACAGCATGATGATAGATTACACCTCTATGATCAAAGAAAACATTCATTATGACTTTTCGAGCAGATTTGGTTTGTCGAATTTTTTTCGGAGGCGGAGAATCAGTGTGTTTCCATACACTTGTTGTGGGCTTGGAAAGGGGATCATGATGATGCACAGGGTCGTACTGGCCCACCGGGCAACGAGGCAAATGCCCGGTGCGCCCATCGTCACTTTTTTCTTTTTTTTTTTTTTTATCTTTTTTTTAAGCACGCATTTTGAAAGCCATAAAATTTTCAAAGATTTTCATTTGGAAAATTAAAAAGTAATGCTTTTTATTTTTTAAAGTATAGCATAAACAAACTATGTGCGATCAAAGACAATTAGATAAACTAATTTCGAGATAACATAAGTTATAGACAATCAGATATGCCATTGTTACACATTGTATCCAGGACCAGACTTTGTTTCAAAGCCTGTACTAATGATACATTTTAAGAAAAATAATATTAAGTACTCACTTATTTAGATGTACGCCTAAATAATTTCTGTTCTAGGAATGCTTCTAATAAGTGTCTAATGAGTCTGCGTCTAATACGTTTGCATATTTTCTGCGTCTAAGTATTTAGCGCCCCTGGTGTTGTGAGGTATTTTTGTATTTCTGCCTTTTGTGCAAGTATAAACGACGAAACACTGTATAAGAAACATATTCTCATTTTAAATGGATTCATTCACAGAGACTTTGATAGTCATGGCGCCCTGGTCCAGATTTTATTCAGTACCCCGAAGAATAGTATCTTCTACATAAATTAATATTGGTATTAATGATGTATTTAGTATATTTTCTGTCAAATATTCAGCGCCCTGGGTGGCTGCCCGGTAGTTTGGTATTTCTGTTTTTTGTGAAAGAACAAAAAAAATGCCAATTTAAGACAGGGGATTTTCATTTTAATTTCATTTGGTCCCTTTGTCAGAGGCGCCTTTGGTAATCATGGCGCCCTTGGTCAATTTTTTTAGCGCCTCTGTAAAAATAAGTTTAAAAAAACTAATATCGTGTTTACGTAATAATGGCGCCCTTGGTCTTTTTCAGCGCCTCTGTAAAAATAAATTTCATAAAACTAATATCGTGTTTTTGTAATCATGGCGCCCTTGGTCAGATATTTTTCAGCGCCTCTGTAAAAATGCCTTTCAAAAAGCTATTATCGCGTTTTTGTACTCATGGCGCCCTTAAGCAGATATTTTTTTTCAGCGCCTCTCTGTAAAAATAACTTTCAAAAAACTAATGTCGTGTTTTCGTAATCAATGCGCTCTTGGTGAGATTTTTTCAGCGCCCTGTAAAAATAACTTTCAGAAAACTAGTATCATGCTTTTGTAATCATGGCGCCCTTGGTCAGATTTTTCAGCGCCTCTGTAAAAATAATTTTGAAAAACTATTATCGTGTTTTTGTAAACATGGCGCCCTTGGACAGATTTTTTTAGCGCCTCTGTAAAAATAAGTTAAAAAAAAAACTAATACCGTGTTTTTGTAATCATGGCGCCCTTGGTCACTTGGCCAGATTTTTTTCAGCGCCTCTGCAAAAATAACTTGAAAAAAAGTAGTATCGTGTTTTTGTAATAGAAAACCCCCCTCCCCCCCCCACACACGCACACTCCCCACAAATACACACACAAATTGATGCCCTTAGTTCTACTAAAGTGGAGCATTCCATAATTTCTTAATGATAATATAAGTGTTAGACCGCCAAGGGCGCCAAGACTAATTCTTCACAAGATTTTGCAAAGGAAACTTATGTAAATTTTGCTTTTGAAAGAAGAAAATGTTAATTTTTCATATCTATTTTAAAATTCGATAATATTTTTAGCATCCGAAAAAGCCAATATGTAAAAACGTTATTTTTTTTTAAACCGGATCTGCTTAACCTCTTTAAACTTCAAACACCAACCGAATATATAAATTGAAAAATACATATGTAATTAAAATAAATAGATAAACCACTAAAATTGTAAAAGTCCTTTTACAAAAGAATGGATAAATATAAGTAAAGAGAAGTGCAGATGTATTTGGGTTCAGTTTTCAATGCTGTTAGTCAGTAACGTGGGAGTTCCTAAGAAGACAACTTACCATTTCGGCGGGGTTTCAAATCGGTTCTATAGATACCCAGTGGTTTCTGTAGTAATAACAGGTGTGACACTTTTTTTTATTATTATTATACCGTATTCTGGAGCTCTCTATCTTTCTGGAGAAAATAGAAATCGGCGGATGTGGAGGTATTTTCCCATGAAATACTAATTAACACACGACACATGCGCGACACGACGCGCTGTTGGGGGTTTTGTGTGTGTGTGTGTGAATTGCGACGACCATTGTAGTTTAAAATTGGCTTATCTGAAATTAAAATAAACAGTAGTTTTTAATTAAATATGACTTATTTTAGTGACTAGATGAGACAAAAGGTGGAAATTATGAAAAGCTCTCTCTCTCTCTCTCTCTTTTTTTTTTAATGCTGATTATTTGAAGAGGGTATTCAACTTTTATTGTAGAAAAATGCTGATTTTTGATGATTGACAAAAAAAAAATCCTTAATGCACTGCATAATTATATAAGAAACTAGGGGGCTCTGCCACAGACGAGCTACGCTCGCCAACCCCCGTTCAGGCACACCAAAATCCAAAAAGCACGCTAATTTGATCGGCTTTAAAAATATTGAATTTAAAAAAAACAAAAGAAAAAAAAACAGTAGTGATTTTTCTGTAAACGGGTTTCCATTCGTTTTCCTTGGATTGGGGATTTTTAAGACCAAATCTTCTGCTGTTAAGAGATTCAATAGCTGTTTACGTATTTAATTAAAAAATTAGTTGAACATTTGAAAATAAGCTAATGTAAAATGAATTAAGTAAACAGTGTCCTTGTCTCCCGGTATTTTTTAACAGCGATATAAGATAGTTCTTTTAAATAATTGATTTTAAATGTATCGTTTTAAATCTGACGTAATTTACACCAAAGTTTTAATTCTCTTATTAATATTCAGGTGAAAATACTTTAGTTGTTAGAAGGAAATATTATTTGCGCTGTCTTCGAATTCACGATAATAGTTGAAAAGATTATCTCAAAATATCTCGCGCAAATATATTTTTTAATTTAAATGTTTTACCATATTTTTTGGCCATTTTAAATAATGTAATTTCTTCCCTTTACAAGTTTTAGCGCATAATAATTTTTTTATTTTAACATTTTGTTTCTCTTTTAAAATTCAAGTGTGAATATGGTTCTTAGGACGTAATTTTCCTGCTTTTAACATGTGATCATTTAATTCTAATTTTAAAGTTTTTATTTCTGTTTACAATAGTCACGTGTAAATAAATTTTTAATTTGAAGTAAACATTATTGTTTCGCTGTTTATACAATTGGCAACAGTTTAAATTAATAACATTTTCTAAAATATATAAAAAATATCTCTCGAAAAGCTGAAAATTTGAATTTAAAAAGAAATAAAACCTCAAAAAATGAGTCAAAAAAAAAAAAAAAAATTCAATCTGCACACCGGGAACTTATACCGTATAAAATGATCTAAAAATGATTAAATTCTCATGTAATAGTTTTTGCTCCAATAAAACTTTTTTAATGGAACGATTTTTTCCAATTTTGACATTAAATATCTCTTAAAATAATTCTTTGATTTTAAAACTGTCTGCATCAGCGTGTTTATCAAACATTTCTCTGTAATACCACTGATTTTCATATTTTTGCTTGCAACAGTTTTTTATAATATTAACGAAGAAAGGCCATGCTTAAGCATTCAAATTGGATGCCGATCTACCGGGAATATCTACGCAGATTTTCATTGGTCCATTTCCAATTCGAAACTTTTTTTTATATATAGAAGGAAAAAGCTGACAAAATTAGAAGTGAAAAACAATTCAGTATTATTAAAGTAATCGTGCCGTGGTCATGTATTAAAAAATGCAATTTTGAGGAAAAAAAACTAGTTTCAATTTTATGTTATAATTATAATAGAATGCTTATTGTATTTTTTTATTTTTTTTACTTACATAGAATTGTCTATTCCATATTCTGGCCACATAAAGAAGTCTCAATTCCGTTGATAAAGCCGCTAAAATAAAAACTCGATTTTCCGAAATTTATAAGTTATGATTACGTGTAAATCCTTAAAGTGGTTCTCAAAAAAAATTTTTTTTAACGTTCAATAATGCGAAAATTTCTGCTCATTTACAAACATAAAAATAGTGTTCGAAAGAAACTGAATTTCGGTTACATTCCTAGTATCGACTGAAAACAAAAGAGAAATTGTTTTAAAAATAAATTCAAAGTAAGTAGCATAAACATACATATACGCATGTTATCTGAATGTTTTGCGTAGAAACGGCAGTACATAATTAACAAAATAATTTGATTGAAATAAAATTAATTAAATATAAGGTGCTATAAACATAAAAAATATATTAAAAAATAATTTAATTTAAAAATAACGAATTTAATCAATATTAGTAATACCTTCTAGATTTATCTCCTTGTATGTGAATATATAGTATGTACGGCTCTTTGGATGGGAGTGCCGTTTGGGGGAGGCTAGGGAGGCGCAGTTATAATAATACCGAATATACGGCAGTATTTTCGCCGAAACTAGGATTTTGGGCTGAAAACGAAAATGAAACCGAATATTCGGCCAAATTCCACATAAAAGAATGAAACTTGCAGGCTTGGTTATTGAAGTGATTTGCAATACAATAGATTCTGTTCTTTAAATTAATTACATCTTGAGTTAAAATTGATTGTTGTCTCGTGACAACAGTTTTCTTTCTCTTCCTCCACTGTCGCGTCCGGAAATTCGGTTCAAAACGCCACATTTGGCAGCCTTTTCTGAAAGATCTTTTGTTTTTCTCAAAAAATATAAAAGACAGTTCGATTAAAAAGTTTCTGGTGGGCAATAAAAAATAATTGGTATTTTCAGCCAAGTAAAGCAGTCAGCAGTTACAATGAAATTTAATGAAAACCTTTAAAACAAAACTATCGTGCAATAAAATTCAAGTAATACTACTTTTCAAAATAATACATTCAGCGTAATACTTGTAAAGAATGTATTACTTTTCCAAAGATTTTCTGCCCCCCCCACCCCCCCCCCCCACCCTGCGTACACACATGAATCGCGGTAAAAAAGAACAAGATCTTTGAAAAACAGAAACAACTCCATTATTGGGTACAGCCTTTGTAAGTTTGCTGATTTGAAAGCAGGGCCGAAATTAAGGGGGGCAGAGGGGGCATGTGCCCCGGGCGCCAAATGAAGATTTTGTTTGTCGATTTTTCTCGCATCTGTGTTTTGCACGGTATTGTTAAAATCATTCTGTCTGGCGTATGACAAAACATAGAAGAATCTAAAGATGATATGGCATAAGGATCCTGTATAAAGCGGATTTTTTTTCGATTCCGTTTCCGAGATTTTAATCAATCAATATTCGTCAAAGCCAAGGACGGATTCAGCTCATCATTTAGAAGGGGTCATGGATTTCCTTTTTTGGGGTGGGGGACGATCACATCCTCGTTATGAGAATTTTTTATATTGAAAGCTATTCCCAAATCCAAACTAACTACTTTTCTGATACTTTCGCGAAGTCATTTTCATTCGTAAATACAAAAAATTTGCATTAATATTCGTAAAAATATAAAATTTGCCCATTTTGTTCAGATACCAGGAAATTAGTTTCCCATTTTCTTATAAAGGCAAAGATTCATTCAGAAAATGTTGTCAAAGATAGCACTTTTAGCCAAGTTTTACGAGTTGAAGCCAGAGGAATGTCGTCGCAAGGGAACAATTGGCTGTCACTTCCGGAATTTCAGTTTAAAAAGTCTAACAATTGTCAACGATTAAATATGGCAAAAATTTGTGTTAAATTTTAAAGGTAACTAAACCGTACACATTGGCAGCTATGGGATTCTATTAGTGTCATAAAAATTGCAGGTGTAGCCTCTTCTTTCTGCTCAAAGCATTAAATAGTTTTTTTCAATCGAACTTATACCTTTGGAATGGATCATTTTCTTCTGATGGACTGGTGTCATCCATCCATTATTTTGAAACAACCGTTATAAATGAAGTGTTAGGTGAAGATGAAAGAGCTGTCGTAAAAAGTTAGAACTCTGATTTTCTGGTCAGAAAAGGAAAAAAAAAATGGTCATATTTTTTTTTTTTTTTTTTCTGGTCAGGATGAAAAAAAAATGGCCATAATTTTGTTTCTGATCAGAATGGAAAAAAAAAATGGCCATAATTTAAAAAAAAAAAATCTGACATCTTTTGAATGTTGAAAAAATAAAGAAATAAAACATATTTTAAAAATAATTCACGTAAAATAGACGTCACTCTTGAACTAAACAAAAATAACTTTCCTGAAATTTTATACACCATAATTAGTATTTGTATTCTAGAGATTGTATTATATAAAATATTATTGAATTGTATTAAATAATGTTTTGCACTTTTGAGTTTTGACCCAACGAAATTGTTTTTGTTTGTTTTATTTTAATATTTTATTTTCCATTTGGAGATAATTGTATGGAGATTTTCATTCAAATATTCGGGGTAAAGTTTGAATTAACTCATTAGATCAGGTGAGCGAAAATCGAAAATAGAGATAGCTTTCTTAGAAAAGTGTGGTGGAAAAAAATACCTCTAAATTGGCAACACTGGTCTAACATCAGATTTTTTTTAACTGCAATGCCTTGCGGGGAACTATTTTTGTGCATATTACATTTCTATAGTGTAAAATACTAATTTGGGTGACATAATTATTTTAGGAATAAAGTTTTCGCTATAGCAGTATACTCGTATATATTTTTAAAGTGATTTTTTATACATAATTTATATAGTATGTGTATGTATGTATATATAAGCATTTGCGCCCTTTTGTAAGGCAATCGGCGCCCTTTTTATCCATTTTGCCACCGCCCTCTCAGTTATGCCAGTACGACCCTGATGATGCACCCAAGTTTCATCACCTGTTATTACAATCTTTAAGAAATTCGGATCGTTTTGAAGCATCTGTTTCCGTTCACAACATTGGGGAATTCTTGTTTGCATTTGTTCTTTAGTAAGGTGATGAGGGAGGTACCCATTTGGATCAAGCATGTCGATGCTGTACATTGTTGCGTATTATGATGGGAAATGTCGACGTTTTCGAAACATCAGTTGATACCGCCATCTTCTCACATTTCATTCGCCGATTTTCTGGCAAGATTGCCCACACGTGCTAGCATTTCGATCATTCACAACACTTTTCTGGTCGACAAGGCTTAGGAGCCAGTTCTGCAGGTGCTCATAAACAAAATAAATAAATGAAAAATATGGAAGTCGTTTTCGTATTTTCAGTTTTCTGTTCAGTTTGACAATGCCATCCGCGTGCCCAGACAGATTTTTTTAAATCAGAAAATACTCACTTATAACAATTTTTTTCCTGCTCTGATTGGTACCTTTTATTAAAAAAAATATATATGTACAGATTTACTAATTCAAAAAAATTACTTTTGGGATGTCGTTTTCATATATTCCGGTTTCTCCAGTTTAAAATTGCCACCTAAGTTGAAATTTAAAATGAAAAAATATACCTTTGGATAGGCAGTACCTTACTGCGGGCAACGAAGACGGGTTTCCTAATACAGTATAACTTCAAAAATCCGGCACCAACGGGACTGAGACTATGCCGGATTTTTTAAAGTTCCGGATTTTTGAAGGAATATTAAAAGTAGTAACTGGGAATATCAAAAGTAGTACTATATTCTTAATGGTGACTTTAGCCATAATTTAATTCATTATAAGTGATAATTATGTAAGAAAAAGAGAATTAAATATTAAAAAAAACTTACTTTAATTAATATTTTCTAATGTTACAGAAAAAAAATCTAATAAAGAGTGAAATTATTTCTTCTCTTGTAATTTCGGAAACATCGATGTAGACTTTGTTCGTTTCAATTTTTTTCGGCCGTTCATTAACAAGTTTTTTATTTTTATTTTATTTTTATTTTTTGTATACAAATTGAAAATGCGTATTTCAGAAATACTCTATTATTTCTATTAAGCATATATTAATTATCCAGTCAAATTTATGCATTTTTCTAGTGACACCTTTTCTTCGGTGGATTGTTCATTCTCATTTTCTGAGTTGCTACTAGCACTATCGGCGATTCTATTTAGCACACTGTCAATGAACTCGCTGCCCGTGGAATTGTTTGTTCTTGATGCATTTTCTTCAACTCTTAGCCAATCATCTATATTGGTTTTTTCGACACTTAATGCATTTTAAGATTTTGCATGTTCAATCAGCACATAAATTACGTTTTTTTTTTTTTCACGGGAAATGTGAAAGTACGAAATCCTCCCCCATCATTGATGTCGCCGTAGCCGAAAATTCGTATAGCCATATACTATTGTGCTATGCATTCGCCAAAGTTGTCCCCAAAGTTGTTTCTTTTGCTAAACAACGATGCAGGTCCCAGAAAATTTGTTCAGAAAATAATCACCCCTGACAAATGAAAAAAAAAAAAAAAAAAAAAAAAAAAATCAAATATTCTTTTTTTGCATTTTTACTTTCGACTTTGAAGTTTTTAATTAATAAAGAATTGCTACTTTTCTTCTCCCGTAACTTGAAAGTGTAAAAGGAAAAGGAAGGGAAAGATGCTTTTGATGCCGGATTTTTGAAGTTATCGGATTTCTGAATGCCGGGTTTTTGAAGTTATACTGTAGATAATAACAAAGACAGATGTTTGTCTGTCCAGAATTTTTCTTTGTCTGACCAGATGTTTTTCTGTTCAGGACAAATTTTGACAGGAAGGTTACCTGTATGCCTGAAGTTATGCACCTCGAAACAGATTTTTAAATTTGTTTATTGGATTTTTTTTAATTTATTTTTTTACGCTATTTTTTATATTTTTTCGAGCTTCGTGCTTTTCCCCCACATTCATAAAAGGAATCTATTTTCAATCCATCTTTCAATTTTAGCCGAATATAGTAAAGTAGTCTTCTTCGATTTTTAAATATTTCGCGAATTTTTTATGTGATTTTTAACTTTTTTTCGCATTCCGACGCGATTTTTTTTGACATTAATAAAAAGAATCTTTTAGCCCGATGTACTAAATTTCGTCCTTTGCGATTTCTGAAATTTTCACGAGCGTTTTCTTTTTTCTCACATTTGAAGAAATTTTCGTCTTTAGAAAGGAAATTTCTAGAAATTTTGATCTTTGATTCGCGACTTCATCGTGTTATGAAGGGAAAAAGTCATGCGTAAAAGAAGTTCAGTTTCTAACAGGGAAAAGTGCAGTGCAGCACAGTTGGCGGAACCCTCCTGTGATTTAATTTGACGAAAATGCATCTTTATATTTAGTAAGGATGTTAGGTAACTTTTACGTTAGATTCTTGAATTCTCTATATTTTCACAGAAAATGGGCAAATCAAAGCTTTTTTTTTTTTGTGTGTGTGTGTGTGTTTTTGAACACAAAAAAAGTAAGGGGAAAATCCTTCAATCCACTTTTTTTTTGGGGGGGGGGGGGGGGGGGGAGTGTAAAAGAAACCCGGTTTCAATCTTTTATCCCAATATAGTAAATTTTGCCCTCTGCGGCGCGGATTTTCGACATCCCTAAAAGGAAACAGATTTCAGTCTTTTAGCTCAATATAAAAAATTTTATCCTTAGAAATTTCTGAATTTTTCGCGAACATTTTATGCGATTTTTAGCGTATTTTTGTCTTTCACGGCGATTTTTTAACATTCCAGTTTCAGTCTTTTGGCTCGATATAGTCAATTTTCTTTCGGCGATTTTTGAATTTTTGCCCAATATTTTTATAAGATTTTTACACTTTTAGGTAGCTTTCATTACAAAAAGCTACCTATTGCAGCCGTTCGGAGGAAAGTGATTTCAAAAAATTTTGGTATATTTTCATCGATCATGACCCCCAGACCCCGAAACCACCCTCCGTTCAAAATTGATATATATATATATATATATATATATATCTGACCTATGTCACACTGTAACTCTCGTAATTATGAACCGATTTCGATGTAATTCGGTGTGTACATAGTACATACCAATGCCTCGACCGAGTTCGTTGGCCAGCTTCATCCGCTGTTTTGTTTCAAAATGGCGGCCATTTAAAATTTTTAAAAAATTTTTAAATTTGAAATGTGGTACCAAAAAATAAAAAATGGAAAGATATTTTTTTCTTATGTATTTGACCTTTATACAAAGATTCCGGAGCAGTTTTTGTTTCGTCTATATCTTAAAAAATGGCTGAGTTATAGCATTTTGAATTTCTAGCGTGGCTGAAATTTTGAAACGTCCTGAATTTTGTCACGCGATAAAAGGCGTATTTATGAACCGATTTCAATGTAATTCGGTGTGTACATAGTACATACCAATATCTCGACCGAGTTCGTTGTCCAGCTTCATCCGCCATTTTGTTTCAAAATGGCGGCCATTTAAAATTTTTAAAAAAAATTAAAATTTGAAATGTAGTACCAAAAAATTGGAAATGGAAAAATATTTTTTACTTATGTATTTGACCTTTATACAAAGATTTCGGAGCAGTTTTTGTTTCGTCTATATCTTAAGAAATGGCTGAGTTATAGCATTTTGAATTTCTAGCGTGGCTGACATTTTGAAACGTCCTGATTTTTGTCACGTAATAACAGGCGTATTTATGAACAGATTTGGATGTACCTTGGTGTGTACATAGTACATACAAATATCTCGACCGATTTCGTTGGCCAACTTCATCCGCTATCTCGTTTCAAAATGGCGGCCATTTAAAATAATTTAAAAAATAAAAAAATTAAAATGAGATACTAAAAAATTGGAAAATGAAAAAGATTTTTTTCGTATGTGTTTGACCTTAATACAAAGATTCCGGAACAGTTTTTGTTTTGTCTATATCTAAAAAAATGGCTGAGTAATAGCATTTTGAATTTCTATTGTGGCTGACATTTTAAAACGACCTGATTTTTGTCACGCGATAATAGGCGTATTTATGAACCGATTTGGATGTAACTTGGTCTGTACATAGTACATACCAATGTCTCGACCGAGTTCGGTGGCCAGCTTCATTCGCCATCTTGTTTCAAAAGGGTTGCCATTTAAAAAAAATTTAATTTAAAATTTAAAATGAGGTATTAAAAAATTGGACAATGAAAAAGATTTTTTTTTATGTGTTTGGCCTTGATACAAAGATTCCGGAGCAGTTTTTGTTTCTGAAAATTTGTTCTTTTGTTTATATCTCAAAAAATGGTGGAATTATAGCACTTTGAATTTCTCGCATGGCTAACATTTTGAAACGATCTTGTATTTGTCACGCGATAACACACGTATTCGCCTATTTCGATGTAAGAAGGCATGTGGATAGTATACATCAATACCTCGACCAAGTTCGCTGGCCAGATTCATCAGCCATCTTGTTTCAAAATGGCGGCCATTAAATTAAAATATATATATATATTTAAAGTGAGGTGCAAAAAAATTATAAATTGAAAAAGGTTTCTTTCTTAAGTATTTGACCTTGATATAAGGATTCAGGAGCATTTTTTGTTTGTATTTATCTTAAAAAATGGCTCGGATATAACAGTTTCAATTTCCATTGTGGGTGACATTTTGAAAAATCTGATTTTTTGCATGCGACAGCACTCGTATATATCAACCGATTCCGATATGAGTGAGCATGTGCACAGCAATTACTAAGGTCTCGACCATGTTCACTGGTTAGCCTCATCCACCATGTTGTCTTAAAATGGCAGACACTTTAAGAAATCGCCGAATTTGGCAGCCAAATATAAATTACTTTAAAGAAAAGCAGCTTGGATAAAGCTGACTAATTTCGCGAAATTCTCATTCATTATATTGATGAAAATTAGTATTGAATCTCCTATATTCGGTTTCCACTAAATTGAGCTTCGTGTGTTTGAATGATATAAGTTGGCTTTTTTAAAATAAGGAATATGAAAGCTACCTCTTCCTCCCGGCACTGGCCGGAAGGACTTTTCTTTTCGCGTTTTGCGGAGTTTTTTTTTTTCTAAAACCTAAAAATTATCCAGTAGATTTTGCTGCTGTCATAATTAAGCTGAAGTGCAAAAATAACAAATTGGTTCCTGTAACAACGTGAGCTACGGTGCTGTAAAAATTCCCTATTATATGGAGACTATCACTTTTATCGAAAAAAAATTACAATAATTCAACGATTGTTTGATTCAAGATCGGAGCGGGAATATCCGGAACGGGTTTAAGCTGCGAAAGGCAGTGAAGGCCCCCAATGAAGAACTCCAAAAAATACGTTATTAAAAAAAAAAAAAAAAAAAAAAAAAATTCTTCTAGAAGATTAAATAAATACACAATATAATATATGTATAGTTAACATAAGTAATTTATGGAGACAAGAGAAATGAAACGTTAAAAAAGAAACAGGTCGAACATAAGGGGATAGGCGGCACATGCAATGCATATAGATACCTGCTTATTGGGGTCCCAACGATATTAAAAAGCATATATTTTTTAAACATTTGAAAAAAAAATGAGACCTAAAATTTTGAATCTTGAGTACCGAATTTTGCTCACTTTTAAGAGGGGCCCCAAAAAAGAAAATTTATAAAGTATTTAGAGCCTGCAAAATTTCTTTCATCTGGGCACTTTTAAAAAGAATGGTAGATATAGAAAAAAAGGGCATGTCTGTTTTGGTTAAAAGAAGTAATAGTATTAAGAAAGTTTTTAACCTTATTGGTGCCCCCAACGAGATTAAAAAGCATATTTTTAAAACATTTGAATAAAAAGATGGGGCCTAAAAGTTTTGAATCTTAGGCTTCAACTTTTCCTCACGTTTATAAAGGGCCCTAAAAAAGACAATTCAGAAGAATTTAGAGCCTGCAAAATTTCTTTCATCTAGGAACCTTTAAAGAGAATACTGGCTATAGAAAGAAAGTGCATATCTGTTTTGGTCAAAAAAAGTAATAGTATTAAGAAAGTTTTCAACCTTATTGCGGACCTAAAGAGATTATAAAGCTTATTTTTAAAACCTTTGAATAATAAAAAATGGGCCTAAAAGTTTTGAGTCTTGATTTCCAACTTTTCCTCACTTTTATGGGGGGTCCCAAATAAGACAATTTGAAAAGTATTTAGAGCATGCAAACTTTCTTTCATCTGGGCACCTTTAAAAAGAATGGTGACTATAGAAAGAAAGCACATTTGGTTGAAGAAAATAATAGTATTAAGGAAGTTTTGAAACTTATTGGGGCCCCCCAACGAGATTAAAAAGCACATCTTTAAAACAGCTGAATAATAAAAATGGGTCCTAAAAGTTTTGAATCTTGGGCTTCAACTTTTCCTCCCGTTTATAGGAGACCCTAAAAAAAAAAGTTCAAAAAGAATTTAGAGCCTGCAAAATTTCTTTCATCTGGGAACCTTTAAAGAGATTGCTGGCTATAGAAAGAAAGCTGTTTGAGTCAAAAGAAGTAATAGTATTAGGAAACCTTTGAACCTTATTGGGACCTCTTGCGAGATTAAAAAGCATATTTTTAAAACATTTGAATAATAAAAATGAGGCCAAAAAGTTTTGAATCTTGAGTTGCAACTTTTCCTCACTTTTATAGGAGGCCCCAAAAAAAGACAATTTAACCCTTAAATGCCTGAGTTTTCAAAAATCATTTTAAAAATGTTTTTCGGCTTTCTTTTTTTAAATAAATCATGGGAAAAATACTTTAAAAAATCATATTTTGTTTTAAGTATGGTTTACGGCTAAAAAACTGTTTGTTTCTAATCGGAAATACTGGTGTTTAATTGAAAAAATAATTTTCCTTGATAAAATTCTATAACATTATACACACAAGAATTTTAGGAACTATGATAAGAAATAATTTTTACTTGCTCACTACAGAACAAAATAGGGTATTTCGCAAGCTTCCAAACAAAACAAAAAGAACATTTATCAACAATTGGAAAAATAAATCTCTCTTTATTCTTAAACAGCACAAGTGTTGCCATCTAAATGTTGAAAATCGATTTAATAATATTTTCAGAATGAATTTTATTGGCAACATTAGGCATTATAGCTTCAATATTATTCTAATGGTATTTATAAGCCTAAATTGGGTATGTTGCTGATAGGCAACACCCGGCATTTAAGGGTTAAAAAGTATTAAGGGCCTGCAAAATTTCTTTCATCTGGGCACATTTAAAAAGAATAATGACTATAGAAAGGAAGCACATTTGGTTGAAGGAAGTAATAGTATTAAAAAAGTTTTGAAACTTATTGGGTATCTCAACGAGATTATAAAGCATATCTGGGAGCACGGCAGTGCGTCCGCCAAGTTCGCACAAGCCGTAAGCTACCTTTTCCTGAACCATTTTGGCATACTTTTCACCCCTTCATAACGTCGTTTTAGGGAGAGATATAGAAATTTTTCTTTTATACACATGTTCGTATGATCAAACTGAACTAAGGTTCCACGATTTCATGTTTCTATATTTAGTAGTTTTCGAAATATTAAATTCCGAAAAAGCGCTTTTTTGTCACTGACTCGCTTCGCATCATCAAATAACTAATGTACTTCTAAAAGTCGTAGAATCTTGAAATTTCACAAACAAGTCGGGTTTGTAGCACAATTAACCAGAAAAATCTGAAAACACAGAATTTCCGCCTCTAAACCCTTCAAACAGGGGGTGTTGATTTGGCCGTAAACAGTTCCTTTACACATTCGATTGTGCCAATGTTAGTCGCCAAAACTCGATTACATAGTTTTGAAGGGGTCACGCAATTTCAAGCAGAATAAAATTTTATGTATATGCTTTTCCAAAGATGTTTGTTAAATAGATAAAATGAATATACCTAAAAATTTTAATCAGTATAGGTTATGATATATTTACGATATTAAAACAATAAAACATTTAACATTTACGATATTAAAACAATAAAACATTTAACATTTACGATATTAAAACAATAAAACATTTAACAAAATATAACCGCAATTCGGTACGTTTGCGATATAGTAGCCTTGACGAAATAGAGAAAATAGCCTTGACGAGAAAATAAGTTTGATAATAACGCATTTTCTGGCAACCTATTTACTGTGTCATATACACAAGCAATTTTTACTTTCTTCTATCTTTACAAGAAGAAAGTATTGGATTCGTGAAAATTTTCGAGTTCCGGTTTTTGACGGATTTACACGTTTTAGGGGTCAGAGAACCCGAAAAACATGTTTTTACAAAATGTCTGTCCGTGAGTCTGTCTGTCTGTCCGTCTGTCTGTCTGTCTGTCTGTCTGTCTGTCTGTCTGTCTGTGTGTCTGTGTGTGACACAAATATTGTGGGCGCTCTATCTCAAGAACTGAAGCACGGAATTTAATAAAAATTTATATTCAGTTAGTCCCTGATACAAATTGATGCTGATTAGTTTTTGGCGCAAATCGCTCAACAGGTGGCGCTGCTATGCTGCATTTTTTACGATTTCCGCAATGGCTCTATCTCAAGAACTAATGCACGGATTTTCATGAAACTTCAGATTCAGTTATTCCTTGATATGACTTGATGCTGATTACGTGTTGGTGTAAATCGCTCAACAGGTGGCGCTGCTATGCTGCATTTTTTACGATTTCCGCAATGGCTCTATCTCAAGAACCAATGCACGCATTTTCATGAAACTTAAGATTAAGTTAGTCCTTGATATGACTTGAAGCTGATTACGTGTTGGTGTAAATTGCTCAACAGGTGGTGCTGCTATGCTGCATTTTTTACGATTGCCGCAATGGCTCTATCTCAAGAACTAATGCACGGATTTTCATGAAACTTGAGATTCAGTTAGTCCTTGATATGACTTGCTGCTGATTACGTGTTGGTGTAAATCGCTCAACAGGTGGCGCTGTTATGCTGAATTTTTTACGATTTCCGCAATGGCTCTATCTCAAGAGCTAATGCACGGATTTTCATGAAACTTCAGATTCAGTTAGTCCTTGATATGACTTGATGCTGATTACGTGTTGGTGTAAATCGTTCAACAAGTGGCGCTGCTGTGGTGCATTTTGCACAATTCCCGCAATAGCTTTATATCAAAAACTAATGCACGAATTTTCATCTAACTTCAGATTTAGTTAGTTGTTAACACAAGTTGTTGCTGATTAGGTTTTTGTGTTAATCGTCCAATAGGTGGCGCTGCTATGCTGGAATTTTCATGATTTTCGTAATGACTCTATATCAAAAACTAATGCACTGATTTTCCCCAAACTTCACATTCAGTTAGACTTTTACATAAGTGGTTGCTTGGTGTTTTGGTGTAAAGCACCCAATAGGTGGCGCTGCTAGGTTGAATTTTGCTGGATTTACACGATTTCAGAGACAGCCATATCTCAAGAACTAATGCACGGAATTTCATATCTTTAGAATCCTCATGATGAGCATAGATTGTTGTTTAATTTTGACAGTGTGATAGCGAATTTTCAAGTATTAACATGTATGAGATAGAAGAAATTTTTGGGATTAGTACATCCGACTAGTTTCCATATGTATACAATTTATTTAATCTAAGGAACCCGTTTATTTATTTTTATATACCAATATAAATAATTTGCATATAGAAAACAATATTCTATACATGTATAAATAAAATGTTTACATGTATATAAATGCATATGTAAATAGCATAAAAGTTATCAGATTTGTTTTCGTAGTTGTTTATATCATTTGGCAACATATCTCAGTTTCTGAAGTCCGAATTGCGCCAAGATTTTTTTTTAAATGCCAAGTTCCCTATAGTGGAAAAATATCCTAATTCCATATAAAAATTTAAAAATCTCCTTTTAATTAAATGAAATGTGTAACTAATAAACTGCCTTTAACGATGTGCGACAGATGCGGCGTCCGAAGTCCGCTGCTAATGTTATTATATTGTATTATTAGCCTACTTACTGTTAATTTATTGTTAATTTTAAACCTGTAAAAGAAAGATTATAGTTATAGATAAGATATGTTGGTCGCCAAAACCCGATTACAGAAAATTAGCCTGAGTTATAAAGGTGTTACATGATTTGAAGCTGAATGAATTTTTATATGCTTTTACAAAAATCTTAATAAGGCAAATCTTTCAGTTTATCTGCCCATCTTACTATCTTTTACATCCTTAAAACAAATTTTATTAAAGACCGGGAGGCGTCTGTACAGATCATCACCCCATCGAGTTGACGGCTGAAATTTTAGGATTAGTTAAAAATTGATTGGCGTATTAAAATGTAACTCGCCTGCCAAGCCATATCTTTGTGGAAACCATCTACAGACCCGATTTTACCAGTTAATTGGTGGATTTTCCATTGTATTTTCCTGCACCCCTTCCTCTATGTTTCCACACTTTTGAATGCAGGAAAATACAATAGTAAACCTATCAGTCAACCACTAAATTTAGGCCTTGCAGGTGGTTTCTACCAACATATGACTTAACAGGCCAGTTGCATTTTAATATGCTAATCTAGCTTTAACTAATCCTAAAATTTCAGGTGTAAACTCGATGAGGTGATGGTGTGTGCAGACACCTCCCGGTCTATTATAAATGTCGGAATCAATCTCAATAGCACTCTGGTCAATCTGGCAAATATCCGTACTATTTATGGAACACAATTCCGTTAAGTGCGCTTTAGTGATGTTATGAACTTTATGCATATGCATCATACATATTATACATATGCATATAATACGTAATACATTTGCATCATACATATTATAAGTATGTGTATAATACATAATACATATGCATCATTATGATGTCAGAATAAAGAAAACATTTTTGTCGCCAAATTTGAGAATTGACATGATATATTACCAAGTTTGGCGACACTTCGTTAAATGTCGCCAAGCTTTGCGAGTATTTGCCGCTAGTGGCTATTTTTCAATGAGTTAATTATTAATGCGAAGCCCAGTGGTGTAGTGGTCAGGGCTTCCGGCTGCCGCACAGCAGGTCCAGAGTTCGACTCCCGACTGGGCACGGTTCACTCGGCCGTTCATCCCTTTGGGGTCGGTAAAATGAGTACCAAGCTTGTTTGGGAACTAAACACCGAGGGTCTTGCGTTAGGCTGACCACCTGGCCGGGACGCATGCTGTATAGCACCTCGGTGCCCAGGGTCAACAAAACAGAGATGGGCACTGTCGGCCCAGATCCTCCATGGATTGTATAGCCACAGAGTTTAGTTTAGTTTTAATTTAATTATTAATGCGAGCCATCTATTTATATTTTTCCGCATATCATCTGAATAGTTATATTCTATAACGTACGAATATTTCAAAAGTGCCAATAGTTTCGTCACTGCACAAAACCTCTGCTATTGTTATTATATTGTACTGTTATTACACTTACTGTGACTATGTTGTTAATCTTTACTCTTCCAAAACTTCTGTATTATATAAAGAGAATTTACGGCAACTATTAAAGCACCGAAACTGCCATTTCTCCTTATGATTATTATAATTCTATTATATGTAATCTGTTAATTGATATGTACGTTAGAATGAATCTTCCATAATCTGGTTCCTCGCATTTTAGTTTTCAGGTTTCGAATAAAATTAGCTAAAATCTTAAAACCATGGCACATTATTGGCTAATTCTTCAACACGATCAGATGAGAAGAATGATAGATTTTCAAATAGATCATGGCAGTGAGCCCATAGACCTTCTATTCTTCCGTAATCGAGTCTATTGAAAAGGTTAACGTGAAACAAAAAGATATTAGCATCGATATGGTTTAATGTAAATGCAGATATTGTCAAAGGATTTCATAAGAACCATTTCACTTGTATTCAATCGTATCAGTTAAAATACAACAATTGGCAGTGATCCCAACTAGAAAAGCTTTCTTAATAGGATTAAAAATTTCCGCATTAGAGAACGAATCGTAACTGATAAGGAAACATGCATAAGTGAGTTAAGAGATATTTGTCACGAAAGAGGAAATACATAACAGCACAAGATATATGATGTGCTTCCATGATCGTAAAGAGTTCTTGATTTCTCTATCAAAAGCTTCCGACTTGACGAAAGTATGGGCAATTAAATTAAATTATGAATAACAGTAACATGATGCAACGTTTAACATGCAGTCAATTAATAGAGTAAATACTGCTTGCTAGAGGCGGCTAGTACTTTAATTTAAAAAGAAATAAAGTATAAATTTGTAAAGCTTAATAAAATAAATTTAGGTATTTTTACGTTAACCGGACGCAAGTGGCAAATCGCCAAATACTGCTCCCAACTCCATTGTTCATATTGCATTCATTTCATTTAAAAATATAAACTTTTCAATCATCTCATTCAAAATAGATGCATTTCCCTCATTTTATTTAATAGAATATTTAACATAGAAATAAATAAATGAATAAATAAGAAATAATAACATAAACCAAAATATTTTATTGGAAAATCAAAGCATTATTTCTAATTTTTCACATGTGAAAAATGAAAACTGCTATTGCCGAAAAAACAAAACGCTAATGAGGAGATTTGCTCCCGGCTAACATAAAAGTACCGAAATTTAAGTTTTTTTTTATACATTAATATAGTTTAGAAAAACAAACTTGAAAAAACATACAAAAAGTAGTGATATCCCAACAAAAAGTTTTCGGTAAAAAAAAAAGCGCCAAGTTCTCCTTAATGTTTCGGCCAGAAAAAGTAGTGATATCTGAAGTTCGCAGAAGTTAAAAGCCAAACATCCCAAATCTTTCATTGAAAATGGCTTCCTGCGACTTAGCCGTTAATGCCTTCGAGAGGGTTTTTTCAAATTTTAAAGTTATGTACAAATGAGCTACATGCCAACAACATTTTTTGATTATTTTAGGCATTTTGTGGCACAAAGTACAGAAATAAAATGCACATTTAAAAAATGCATTTAAACCACTTCAGTCTATTTAAATGCTTAGAAGTTAAAAATAACAAAACACTTGTATTCAGACGATAATATCACTAATTGCTAAAACATAATTAGTATCAGCTTTTAACAGTTTATAAATCGAATACCTCTTAATGTCTGCAAACAAACTATAATAAATGTCCAAACGAATAAAATCTCTTTCGTCAATGCACAAGATTTCAATATTATACAATAAAATATAATATAACATATTGTGAGATTTGAAGTAAGTAAATTTTGTTTTATTTCTTGGGTTTTACGTTAATAAGTTTAGCTTTAGATCGTACAAAGTGGCAATTAAACCACAAGTGGACTAAATGATCTGTAATTAAAAATAATGTTTGTTGTAACTGAATGGTATTTGCCAGAAATCTTTTACTTATAATGCCTTTATGTAAATTTGCCTCTTTGCATTTTAATATTACTTTTAATATTTAAATAATTCATAAATGAGTGATTTCTAATCATTAATTTTGAAATGCTGTAGAAGGCATTAACGGCCAAGTCGCAGGAAGCCATTTTCAATGACAGATTTGGGATGTTTGGCTTTTAACTTCTGCGAGCTTCAGATATCACTACATTTTCTGGCCGAAACATTAAGGAGAACTTGGCGTTTTTTTTTGTTTTTTTTTTTTTTTTTTTTACCGAAAACTTTTTGTTGGGATATATATATTTTTTAATTTGAATAAAAAAAATGGGCTTAAAAGTTTTGAATCTTGGGTTCCAACGTTTTCGCTCTTTTATAGGGTGCTCTAAAAAAGACAATTCAAAAAGAATATGGAGCCAGCAAAATTTCTTTCATCTGGGCACCTTCAAAGAGACTGCTGACTATAGAAAGAAAGCGCATATCTGTTTTGGTCAAAAGAAGTAATAATATTAAGAAAGCTTGAACCTTATTGGGGCCCCCAACGAGATTAAAAAGCATATTTTTAAAACATTTGAATAAAAAAGGGGCCTAAAAGTTTTAAATCTTAGGCTCCAACCTTTCTTCACGTTTATAGGGGACCCTAAAAAAGACAATTCAAAAGAATTTAGAGCCTGCAAAATTTCTTTCATCTGAGAACCTTTAAAGAGAATGCTGACTATAGAAAGAAAGCACATTTGTTTGAAGGGAGTGATAATATTAAAGAAATTTTGAAACTTATTGAGGCTCTCAACGAGATTAAAAAGCATGTTTTTTAAACATTTTAATTAAAAAATGAGGCGTAAAATTATGAATCTTGGGCTCCAACTTTTCCTCCCGTTTATAGGGGGCGCTTAAAAAGACAAAAAAATTCTTTCATCTGGGAACCTTTAAAGAGAATGCTGGCTATAGAAAGAAAGCGCATATCTGTTTTGGTCAAAAGAAGTAATAGTATTAAGAAAGCTTTGAACCTTATTGGAGTCCCCAACGATATTAAAAAGCATATTTTTAAAACATTTGAATAATAAAAATGAGGCCTAAAAGTTTTGAATCTTGAGTTGTAACTTTTCCTCGCTTTTATAGGGGGCCCCCAAAAAGACAATTTAAAAAGTATTAAGAGCCTGCAAAATTTCTTTCATCTGGGCAGCTTTAAAAAGAATAATGACTATTAAACCGAGAGCCGGCAATACAGACAATCACCTCATCGAGTTCACGGATGAAATTCTAGGATTAGTTAAATATTGATTCGCATATTGAAACACAATAGGTCTGCCAAGTCATATCTTGGCGGAAAACACCTGAAAACCCAATTTTAGCGGCTGACTCGTAGGTTTAACATTGTATTTTCCTACTCCCAGTCCTCCATGTTTTCATATCTTTTACTGCAGGAAGACACAATGGTAAACCTACAAGTCAGTCCCTAAAATTGGGTTTTCAGGTGTTATCCACCACCAAGATATGACTTGGCAGACCGATTGCGTTTTAATATGCGAATCAAGATTTAATTAATCCTAGAATTATATCCGTGAACTCGATGAGGTGATTGTCTGTGCTGCCGGCTCTCGGTCTATATAGAAAGGAAGCACATTTGGTTGAAGGAAGTAATAGTATTAAGGAAGTTTTGAAACTTATTGGGTCCCTCAACGAGATTATAAAGCATATTTTTTTTTTTTAATTTGAATAAAAAAATGGGCTTAAAAGTTTTGTATCTTGGGCTCCAACTTTTCCGCACTTTTATAGGGGGCCCTAAAAAAGACTTCAGACAAAAAGAATTTAGAGCCTGCAATTTTTTTTTTTTTTCATCTGGCACCTTTAAAAAGAATGGTTGCTGTAGAAAGAAAGCGCATATCTGTTTTGGTTGAAGGGAGTAATAGTATTAAAGAAGTTTTGAACCTTTGGTTTCACCTTTTTCGCCCATTGATAGGCGCACCCCAAAAACACTAAAATGACATTTTATTTCTTAAATAGAACTTAGAGCCTTCAAAAACCTTTATAAAGAATGGTGGATACAAAAGAAAAGCACATATCTGTTTTCTATTTCTAAATCTGACCAAGATGTTTGACCAAAAAAAAAAAAAAAAAAAAAAAAAAAATAATAATAATAATAATAATAATTTCGATAAAACAAAATAAAATATTATTAAAAATACATAAAAAAAATAATTTTAAAAGTTAAAAAAAACATCACTATTCGACTGAAAGGTACAATAGCTCACTACTGGGTCCCTGATTTTGCCTACCCCCCCCCCGGTCCTTGCGAACATGCCATAGTAAACCTCAATAACATATATCAATTTCATGGTAATCGTACTATATTTACGCGAGTTAGAGCACAGACAGACAGACAAACCCAATTCATAAACACTATTAAATTTTCTTGGAAAGTGTTAAAAAAAATATCGAAAAAGCCTTAAATTTCATGGCGTTAAAAGGGGTAACACCTTAAGGGGACAGTTGAATTCGAATAGAGCTAAAATACGAATTTTCATTTTTGCGTTAAAATTGAAAAAAGTATATCTATACTAGGGGGCTCTGCCCCCTGCAAGCTACGTTCGCCAACCCCCGTTCAGACACCGCAGAATCTAAAAACACGCTAATATGATAGGTTTAAAAAATGTTATATAAGATTGAATTATACTGAAAAAAGCTGTGCAGATCTCCCTGTAAACGGGTTTCCATTCAATTTCCTTTGATTTCAAAAATTTAAGGCCGGATCAGTTGCTGTTAAGACATCCAATGGTTGTTTTCGTGTTTGATTAAAGAGGATCAGTTAAACGTTTGAAAAGAAGCTAAAAATAAAAGGAATTAAGTGTACAGAGTCTTTGTCTCCCGGTATTCTAAAACAATATCTATAACAATAGCCTAAGTCATGTGACTATCATCAAGAGTTCCGGGCGAACCACTTCGCTTTTTATATTCCTGGTGCCATTTTGGTACTTTAATATTAGCCAGGTACAGGTGATAAGTCGCCAAATATTATTCTATCGCCATCATTTCATCTATATTATAATAGTCCAAGTCATGTAACTGCCATAAATAAATACGCTCTGATTCCTTCACTTTTCATATGAAAGTTTGGCCCAGATATCATATAAGGCCCCATATTGGCGCGATTTTTTTCCGACGCTAATTTGGGGAAAAGATCAACAGCATAAACAACAACATCTGGCTTATCAAATCAAGCAAAATAACGATACTATGGCGCCAGTTAAGTACCCGTTGCGTATATGACATTGGCGTCAGAAAAAAATAGCGCCAATATGGGACCGTATGTGGCATCTGTGCCGAAAGTTTTCGATTTCGATTTTTAAAAAAAATCAATTTTTTTTTTTCGAATAATACTACATAAAAGCATTGTCGCAAAGAATTCTTGGTACTGTTACGCTAGCCGAGTGCAAATCTTGCCAATAACTATTTTTCAACTCGCCAGTTAGCATTTTTTTTTTTCGAGTGGTAAATTAAAACATTGCTTTGAAGTTGAAATTAAATGTCATCGTTTGTTACATCATTTAATATTTGGCCAGATGCCATATACGCACCCGGTTTGGCGTGATTTTTTTTACGAAAATTTGACGAAATCATCTTTTTCGAATACCAGTTACATATGTATTTTTGGTACTACTTAGTTATCCCGTCGAACAAAAATCTATCACCAAACTATAAGATTAAATGCCAATAATGGTTGATAAATGTTACATTCACTTGACTTTAAGCAAGTTACACGTCTTTACGTCATCAAGTGATTTTTATTTCGACGTTTTATTTGTATATTTATTAATGTTATACTGTTTTCTTTGTTCTTTCGTTATTTAAAATAAAAATTATGTCAATTTGTATAATTTGGCGAGTGGTTTGGCGATTTATATAATTTGGCGAAATGGGTCGATGGAATAACTAAGTAGAACCGCATTCTTTAATTATTTTCTATTATTTTTTATTTTTAAAGGAAAATAACCAAAAAAATAATTAACTATAGAACAAAACAATGTATGACATCTGTGCCCAATATTTTTCTTTTCATTTCCTTCTATATATAAAAAAAAGTTTTGATTTGGAAATGGACCAATTAAAATCTGCGTAGATATTACCGGAAGATCGGCATCCAATTTGAATGCTTAAGCATGGCCTTTCTTCGTTAATATTAAAAAAACTGTTGCATACAAAAATACGAAAATCGATAGTATTATAGAGAAATGTTTGATAAACACGCTGATGCAGGCAGTTTTCAAATCGAAGAATTATTTTAAGATATATTTAATGCCAAAGTTGGACAAAATCGTTCCACTAAAAAAGTTTTATAGGAGCAAAAACTGTACATGAGAATTTAATCATTTTTAGATCATTTTATGCGTCAGAATTTTCCGGTGTGCAGACTGTATTTAGTTTTTTAATTTGACTCCTTTTATGAGGTTTTATTTCTATTTTAAATTCAAATTTTCAGCATTTCGAGAGATAACCTTTTACTTATTTTAGAAAATTGTATTAATTTAAACTGTTGCCAAGTGTATAAACAGCGCAAACAATAATGTTTGCTTCAAATTAAAAATTTATTTTACACGTGACTATTATAAACAGAAAATATAAAAAGCAGAAACTCATTGAAAATTACGTCATAAAAAATATAATTACACGTGAATTTTAAAAGAGAAAGAATATTGTAAAATAATAAATTCATTAACATGCGTTAGAAGTCTTAAATAGGAGAATTTACCTCACATTTACGTCACATTACACTTATTACGTAAAATGAACAAAAAATAATATTGCAAACAGTTTAAATTTAATAAAATTGCGCGAGACATTTGATATTTTAAGATGATCGTAATATTTCATTTCTATCAAAAGTATTTTTACGTGAATATTAAAAAGAGAAAGAAAAGTTTGGTGAAAATTACGTCAGATTATAATTGTCAGATTCAAATTATAATTCAATCTTCCGAAATCTTTTTAAAGCCGATCAAATTATCGTGCTGTTAGAGTCTGCGGTGTCTGAACGGGGGTTGACGAGCGTAGCTCGTAGGGGGCAGAGCCCCCTAGTCGTTTAAAAAAAAATAAAGAAGTGAAAGCCATTTATTTTAAATATTTCTGTTCGTATTAAATAAAATGATAATGAAATATAAATTGAATTATGAATAAAAGTAACATGATACATTTCTTAGCATACATTTAAGGGAGGCCAAACTTCTCGCCAAATTAGTTTAAAATAGTAACCTTTTCTAAAATCTGAAAAAAAAAATATCTGTTTGATTAAAATTTGAATTGCCATCGTTAGAAAAATGTATATAAAATTAGAAAAAAAGTAATATTTCGAAAACTAATTCGAATTTAAAATTCTAATACCAGTTTTGAAATCTGCGGATCAATATTGATTTTTGGTGTTAATTTCATCGCAAAGTATTCCATATTTTAGGAGAAATCGCCGTGAAACATAATCAGTTGTTTAATCAGTCGATTCAAAGAATCGTTACATTTCAGCCGTTTCATATATTCGTTTCATAAATTCGTTTCATTAGGATTTTATATATATAGGGTAGATATTGCCATATAAATGACAAATAGTGTATTTTCATTCTTCCTAAAAAGATAAGTACCATGAAAATAACATCATAAATGTCATAATGTATTTCAAATGCATTTTTCTAAAAACAACTTTTCAGTTTTTACATCTTTCAACAGTTTTTGCTATTTTTTAGCTCACAGGCTATCAAAGCCTGAGAGCTAATGTGCCCGCCGGTTCTGTATGTATGTATGTATGTACGTACGTACGTATGTATATATATACGCGTACGTAACGCGATAACTCTTGATAGAAACATCCGATTGGCTTCAAATTTTTTTTCTAGGTTCATTCTGATAAGGCGCTTTCCTGATTAATTTTGGGGGTTCATTGGTTAAGTATAAAGGGGGGAAAGGGGGCTATTCCCCCCCCTCAATAATTTAGATAAATGGGTTTTTCATGCAGAATTATTCGATTTCCTCCAAATTTGGTATACCGGTTTATTATGTTAAGGAGCTTCCCTGATTATATTTGGAGGTTCATTAGTTAAGTATAAAGGGGGGGGAAAGCGGGCCTACCCCCCCCCCCCCTTAATTTAGATAAATGGGTTTTCCATGCAGAGTTATTCGATTTGCTCCAAATTTGGTATACCGATTTATTATGTTAAGAAGTTGCCTTGATTTACATTTGAAGATTCATTAGTTAAGTATAAAGAGGGGAAAGGGGGCTATTACCCCTTAATTTAGATAAATGGGTTTTTCTTGCAGAATTATTGAATTTGCTCCAAATTTGGTATATCGGTTTATTATTTTAAGGAGCTTCCCTGATTAGATTTGAAGGTTCATTAGTTAAGTATAAAGGGGAGAAGGGGGTCTAGCCCCCCTTAATTTAGATAAATAGGTTTTTCATGCAGAATTAGTCGATTTGCTCCAAATTTGGTATACCGGTTTATTATGTTAAGAAGCTGCCTAGATTAGATTTGGAGGTTCATTAGTTAAGTATAAAAGGGGGGCTAGACCCCCCTTTATTTAGATAAATGGGTTTTCCATGCAGAGTTATTCGATTTGCTCCAAATTTTGTGTACCGGTTTATTATATTAAGAAAATGCCTTGATTAGATTTGGAGGTTCATTAGTTATGTATAAAGGGAGGAGGGGGTTAGCCCTCTCCTTAATTTAGATAGATGGGTTTTTCATGCAGAGTTATTCGATTTCCTCCAAATTTGGTATACCAGTTTATTATGTTAAGCAGCTGCCTTGATTAATTTTGGAGGTTTATTGGTTAAGTTTAAAGGGGGGGGGGCTGAGGCTTGAACCCTCCTTAATTTAGATAAATCGGTTTTTCATGCAGAATTAATCGATTTGCTTCAAATTTGATATGCCGGTTTATTCCGATATGGTGCTTCCTTTATTAGATTTGGAGGTTCATTGGTTAAGTATAAAAAGGGGAAAGGGGGGCAAGACCCATCCCCTTAATTTAGATAAATGGATTTTCGTGCAGAATTATCCAATTTGCTTTAATTTTTTGTTGTTGTTGTTGTTCATTCTGATAAGGATCTTTCCTAATTAGATTTGGAGGTTCATTAGTTAAATATAAAGGGTGGAAAGGGGCTTAGACCCCCCCAATTAATTTAGCGAAATGGTTTTTTCATGCAGAATTATCTGATTTGCTTCACATTTGGTATAGCGATTTATTATGTTAAGGTGCTTCGCTGATTAGATTTGGAGGTTCATTGGTTAAGTTTAAAGTGGGGAACGGTGGCTAATCCCCCTTTATTTATTTTTTGCGGGCATTATTCTTTGAAATAAGAGTATAATATACAATTAGTGTGAATAGCCTCTGAGCTCAATGCCATCAGTTTAACTGGTAGTTTAGTTTTCTTTTTATTTTAATAATTTTTCGAATAAAATATGAATTTCTTTGAACCTATGTGTAATTCTTGTGTTTCCATTTAAAATGTGTAGATGGCAGCACTACACAATATTCTCCCGAAATCATGAAAATGTCCCTATGTAAATAGAATACAGTTTAGTAAGAATATGAACGTCTAAGCTCATTTGTTGATGTGCTGTAATTAAATGTTAATTATGGTATTTAAACTCCAGGCTAACTCATCTTTTGTGTAATGTGATAATTATTAATTAATTAATCAAAAACAAAAGACTACAATTTTTTTTAAACAATTCCTAGACACTTGAAATATGAGATTCCAAAATTACAGTTAATTCCGCCGAGTAGTTTTTAACCATTCTTTAACAATGATATTGTAAGGGATGCTGGGGGTCCAAAATTGCCAAAAAGTTGATAACGTTATACATGTACAGCCCTTTACTTATTTAACAGTGAAATTGGCCTATTTAAATAAGGCAAATATTACGTTTATTTTTTACTGGTACTACCAAAAACAAATCCTATATGCACATTATGAAGAGACAGACATATATATAGTCTCGAAGGAGTGAAAAACTATCGGCAAGGATTAAAAATCAATTTAAATATTAAAAGTTTCAAACTTTAAGCATTCATGATTCCTAAACTACTTGACCAAATGGCTTCCCGTTTAGTATCCCGAGGTAAAATTTACCGAAAAATCCAAATGTGGTGTCAAAATCAGGTGTCCGTATTGAAAATTTTATAGTTTTGTACGATTTCAGTACGAAGCCGACCTCCTAAGGTTACTTTTTAAGCATAATGAAAAAAAATAATCCCCAGTCAAATAGCAATGTTCGTCTTTTAGTTGCGTTCGTAATTACATAAATACGTAGCTCCTATAGTCGTCGTCTGGTCCGCCTGTCTACCTGGATATAAGCCAGCGCAAAAACTACCCAACCGAATGGTTAGAAATTTAATATATATAATTGTTGCAGAATTTCGTCGAGTCATTTCAAATTTTATGAAAATCGAATCAAAACTTAAAAAGATATTAATAAAAGTTTTCTTCATTCTATTAAATCCTATCATACGCAATTAATTCAATGATATCCCATGATAGGTAATGATTATAGATTGCCACGGTGATTACGTCTTATTTGAGATGGAGTCCTGTTATTTCCGTATTACTGAATTTAATATATGTAATCGTCATAAATTTTGTATTCATGCATTTTTGCATAAGAGTGCAACGGCTATTCCACCAAGATCTGGATATTTATCAAATTAGTTATAGTACGAACGCACCGCATTTGCCACGTTTGACGTACAATTTCCGACTTGTTTACTCTTTTCAACATAGTTGAAAAGTGCTTATAGCCCAGGCAATAGTGACCGTATAGGGGCTCTACCTAGCAAAATTCATGGTAGTTCTGGAAAAAGGCTTACTATATGTTTTTTAGGTCACTGAATCCGAATTTTTAACTTCCCACCAAAATTTCCCCCGGCAACCCCGCCAAATTTTGGTAAAATGCTCTCCAAAAAAGGTTTTTATTAAAAAAATCAATTTTTTTTATTGTTTTAGGGGAAAAGTATCTAGAAATTCAGAAAGTAGACAAAATTTGCAACAAATTAGATATATGACATTATGACTTAGGATGAAGAGGAAGGGGGGATCTGTCTCGGAACATGCGCGCGGTGCTGCGTAAACTAAGTTGCGCAATTCCACTTAACCACTCACACGTTTACATTCGCTCTCCCATCTCCCCTCCGAACTTTCTCTATAAGGTTTACTTTAAGTTTTTTGGTCGCTGAACCCGAATTTTTAACTTCCCCCCAAAATTTTCCCCCCGAAACCCCCCCAAATAGTTGTTTTTAACTTAAATTTCTTATTGTTTTAGGGGAAAAGCATTACGAAATTCAGAAACTAGACAAAATTTGCACCAAATAGGATACATGACATTATGACGTAGGATGAACGGGGAGCGAAGGGCTGCCTCTAAACATGCACTGCGACGCTACGTGCACTAAGTTATGAAGTCCAGGCAATAGGGGATTTTACCTGGAAAAATTAATACCAGTTCTGGATTTCGACTCACTTTATGTTTTTTGGGTCGCTGAATCCGAATTTGTAACTTCCAACCAAAATTTCACCCGGCAACACCCCAAAAAATTGATTTTTTGAAAAAATTTGGTTTTTGAGAAAAGCGCGCGGGGAATGTTCCGAGGCAGCCCCCTCTCTCCCCGTTTATCCTACGTCATAATGTCATATATCCTATTTGTTGCAAATTTTGTCTAGTTTCTGAATTTCTTAATGCTTTTCCCCTAAAACAATAAGAAATTTAGGTTAATAACAACTTTTTTTTTGGGGGGGGGGGTTCGAGGGGAAAAATTTTGAGGATAAGTTAAAAAATCGGATTCAGCGACACAAAAAACTTAAAGTAAACCTTCTAAGGAAAGTTCGGAGGGGAGATGGGAGGGCGAATGTAAAAGTGTGAGTGGTTAAGTGGAATTGCGCAACTTAGTCCACGCAGCACCGCGCGCATGTTCCGAGGCAGATCCCCCCTTACCCTTCATCCTAAGTCATAATGTCATATATCAAATTTGTTGCAAATTTTGTCTACTTTCTGAATTTCTAGCTACTTTTCCCCTAAAACAATAAAAAAATGGAATTTTTTAATAAAAACCTTTTTTGGGGTTTTTTTACAAAAATTTTGGGGGAGGGGTGTTGCCGGGGGAAATTTTGGTGGGAAGTTACAAATTCGGATTCAGCGACCCAAAAAACATAAAGTAAGCCGATTTCCAGAACTACCATTAATTTTGCTAGGTAAAATTCCCTATTGCCTGGACTATTATGAATTCGGCTTGTTTGTTCATTCACGCTCTAACTCGCATAATATATTCGAATTGCCATGTAATTGATATACTTTATTAAGGTTTACCATAGCATGTTCTTTATTGAAAGTGAAATGTGTAGCATTTACAATTCGTTTAAACGAGCACTCAAATAATTCCATAATAGTACGGTCTCGAAAAATCGTTTATTGTGCATTTTATCAATGTTATATTATTTAAAACATATTGAAATTGATATACATCACTGAAATACTACATTACAAAATGTTTACTATAGAACATAGTGTGCATAGCACTTATCGTCTGTGAGAATACTTCTCACAGTATTTAAATTTGGTTAATTTTTATTTCCTTTCAGCTATTTTTTTGCACCGATGTCTATTTGAATTCAATCATTGCGCCGCAATGTCGACGTTTTATTCTCACCATAAGACAAGTTCATTTTTCGCTGCCGATATTCATATCTGCTTTGGGAGCGGATCGGCAGCTTGCGTATGCGCACTCCGCTATTTTAGGAGCACATCTTGGAGCTCTCGTTTCGTCGGAATCGATTTGCATTATGATGACGTCATTGAAATGATGCGCCGCCCTCTTTTGAAGCCGATCGCTGACAGGAGAATATCGTTTGGTTTCGTTTTCCAATCAGTGAAAACATTTTGAATTCTGTAGCTTGTAATTCGATTTTCATTAATTTACCGTAAAATGTTAATTTAGCTAATCAATTTGAATTCTGCCTTTTAATTACTTTGTCAACCCCGTATTCATCATTTAAATACTAAAACTCGTTAATTTTAAAATCAGAATTTGGTTTGATGTTGTGAAAAAGAGATGTAGTTTTTCGATGAGTGTTTTCCGCGGCGCGGGTTTTACCTGCCGTCGAATACCGCGAACTTTGCCGAATGAAGAACGTCCGTATAATAGGTCGTATTTTTGTGGATATCTTTTGTCATGCCAAAGTTTAATTTAACTAAAAGATGTGCTGCCTTCTTTAAAAGGAATCCCATGGAATTATTCTATGTTGGCTGCTATTTCTTCGCTTCTTAAAAGATTAGTTCTTTTATTTTAAAATGGTGACCAGAAGCAAGTAATTTCCTAACCTTCTATTCAACTAACGTCCGAAATAAAGAATATTGTTTGTTTCGTCAGTTTGCCTCTTCACTGTCTCCTGTAAAGTAAGAATTCTCCAGTTTTTATTATTTCTTGAACGATCAATAGTTTTATTAAAAGAACTTCACAATGTGTACTTAACCCTTTTACGATAACAACATTTAATTATCGTCAGGGTCCGAATGCCTCAGGGAAAAGGGCGCAGACCTTGCATTTTCAGAGGGCGCAAAAATTTTAACCAACTCACGTCAATTTGACTTGCTTGCGTTGTATCTGGTTTGACAAGATTTAACCCATTCGCATAACACCAAGTTTAACTAGCCGGATGTACCAATCCCAAAACTTTCTTCTATGTCATACATCTCAATACTTCAAAGTTCGTTATCCCTTTGCCAAAATTAAATGGCAATCTATGCTCATCCTAAGGATTCTAAAAAGATGAAATTCCGATCATTATTTCTTGAAATATGACTATCGCTGAAATTGTGTAAATGCAGCAAAATGCAGCATAGCAGCGGCACGTATAGGGTGATTTACAGCAGTACCTAATCATCATCAATTTATGTCAACGTCTAACTGAATATGAAATTTGTGGGAAATTCGTGCATTAGTTCTTGAGATAGAACTATTGCGCAAATCATGACAAATGCAGCGCCAACTGTTGAACGATTTGCACCAACACATAATCAGCAGCAATATTAATCAAGGTATACTTGAATCTGAAGTTCGGTGAAAATTCGTGCATTAGTTATTGGGATAGAGTTATTGAGGAAATCGTTCTAAATGCAGCACAGCATCGCCACCTATGAGGCTATTTACACCAACACGTAGTCAGCATAATTTCATATCAAAGCCTAACTAAATCCGAAGTTTGATGAAAATGTGTATCAGTTCTTGAAATAGAGCTACTGCGAAAATAGTGTAAATCCTGCAAAATGCGGCATAGCAGCGCCACCTGCTGGGCGATTTACACCAAAAACTAATCAGCACTAATCTATATCAGGTACTACCTGAATATAAAATTTTATTAAATTCCGTGCATTAGTTCTTCAGATAGAGCGCCCACTTGTGTCACATACAGATAGACGGACAGACTCACAGACAGACATTTTGTAAAAACATGTTTTTTGGAATCTCTGGCCCCTGAAACGTGTAAATCCGTCAAAAATCAGAAGTCGAAAATTTACATGAATCCAATACTTTCTTCTTGTAAAGATAGAAGAAAGTAAAAATGGCTTAATATTAAAGCTCTAAATCTAGATAGAAGACTTCACCCCAGATATTACCCACGCATGCTTAAAGTTCTATCAAATCTACACAATGCTACGCGATTTTCAAAAACGAATCATGGAATATCTAAAAATTCCAGCAAGTTGAACACAGATTACCTTGTAGTAGATGGCTGATATCAATGCTAGGACTTTCTTATTTTTGTGTTTAATCACTAGATCTATCTATCTATATTATAAAGGACAAACATATCTGTGCGTAACGCATACGTCATTTTGCGAATGGCAACACTTTGAAATTTGAAATAAAATTTTAGTTTTGCAATTTTCTCTACTGCAAATTTTTAAACTTCTAAACTTCGCACATTTAAAATTTTGACACCGTCGTATAAGGAAAATAAAATGCTATGTTAAATGCAATTTGTTTGAAAGCTGTATCTCAATTTATTTTTGAGATATTAATTTTTTTGTATTTTTTAATACCATTTTCCTTATAGTGGCAACAAAAGTACCCCATTTCTATTGAAAGTCATTGAAAGTAAACGGAAAATACTCGAAAATAGGAGATACTGTATCTTTTTGTTGCCATCTTCTCATAAAACCTGAAGAAAAAAAAGTTGAAATTAAAATATGGGCTATGTCAAGAATATTGTCTGCTATTCCGTCATAATGACGTCATATGTATACTTTTCTATAGACAAAGTTTAAGACTGGATTGTTAAAGTGGATTGTTTTAGCGGAAGCAAATGACGTCATTTTATAATAAAGGGTGTATTTTAATCCTTAAACCTGAATTATGCTTTGGAGAAGCGCGTCATTTTCACAGCCCAGCTGCTTTGAAATTGGGTGAAAATGCTTCACTTTAGAAAATAATGTAATCGAAATCACACACT
Source organism: Maratus speciosus (assembly GCA_963932465.1). Classification (NCBI taxonomy): domain Eukaryota; kingdom Metazoa; phylum Arthropoda; class Arachnida; order Araneae; family Salticidae; genus Maratus; species Maratus speciosus. Next base: position 431,018,278 of record OZ010793.1, on the reverse strand, counting down.
GATCAAACGCAATGTTTTACAAAAATTTAGAGTGTCTTTATAAAAGAGAGGTGACATGTGAATAGCGATTTATATTTCAGAAATTGGTGATTCTCGCCTGGATGGATTTGCTTCGCCGAGTTAGGCAAGCAAACAAATAATTCTTGGTTTAAAATAATATCATGTTCCTGAAGTTTGTCCAAAATTCTCTCGCATAATAAAATTTTAATGCTATTATTTAGGACATTCTACTAAAATTTTATCAAAATAACATCTTTTGCTTAATTTAATTTTTCCTAATTTTATATAATCTATATATTTAAAAACAAGTGTGTTTTTTAGTCAGCTTCCCTGATCTTTCTGCTGAACCAATTTTATTAATATTTTTAAAAACTGAAAGCTCTTAATTTGTAGATGTGATCGCACTGTTTTTTTTTAAATATCCCCACTTTTATATTTTAATTTTAAAAGCATTCTATGAAATTTCTTCAGAATGGTGAAAATTAGATAGCTTTCATTATTGCAGACAAGAGAGAAATAATGAGGTATTTTTATCTTTATTCATGCTATTTTCTGATGAAAATTCAAAATTGTTGATAAAAAATGTTGCCTAGGGTCTAGTTTCGCAAAATCCATTAGGAGCAGAATATTATATTAGGGGCATAATAACGGAAAATAACATACTGCTTTTGAAAACATGCATTTTTCCTCAAATTTTCTATAGTGTTTTTCCTTCTGCATGTGTACTGTTACTAAGTTCCAGACACTAGGCGAAATGCTTATTTAAGTGAAAATGAAGTCATATTTAAAAGGAAACAATCATTTTCTAAGATATTTTATTACAAATGCGTCTAAAAAACATAAATTACGGAAATTTTTACTCTCCGGAATTGAGATTAGAATCTCAAGTAGTATGTGCATCTGTTCACATAAAAGATGTTGTTGACAATCGTGACTTCAAGTTTTGAGTTAAAATAATTTTTAAATGATCAAACAAAATACATTTTTTTTTAAAATGATGAGTATGGATATGAGAAGTGCGCATGCAAATTTTGAGAAGGTGAAAATTGCTGTTTTTCATTCCGGAATACCAAACATAAGAGCATCAATTGATAACAACATCCTAATAACTGATCTTTATTATATTTTACTGATTAAGTATCTATATTATAAAGAATAAACGTATCAGTGCGTAACGCTGACGCCATTTTGCGAATGGCAACACTTCACGATCAAATTTCGGTCTTGAAATTTTCGCTACTGCAATTCTTTAATCTTCTGACCATTGTACATTTTCAATTTTCGTCGAATAGGGAAAAAAATTACTGTCAAATGCAATTTGTTTAAAAACTGTATCTTAATTGATTGATGCATTATATTTTCTAAAATAATTTTTAAGCATGATTTCTTTTTTTTTTTTTTAAGTTTATCTTATCACGTGCCGGTTTCAATACATAATAATAAACATTTTGCACATAAAGCAACAAATATTGTTCAGCATTTGTTTCTGACTATTTTTGCATAACGAAATTAATACTTCCTTTGTAAATAAATAAAAGAATATTAAAAAAACTACCAGTCTAACATATTTGTGAAAGACAAATTAATGAAATTAATACTTCTTTTATAAACAAAAAGAATAATATTGAAAAAACACAAATCTAACATATTTGTAATCTTACAATTTAAATTTTTAGATCACCAAATACGATTATTTTTTTCAAATGGAACTTGTTTGCAAAGTTCAACTCAGTTTACTGATTGTCTATGGTTTTAAAAACAATTTTAAAGCATGAAATGTTTTTTAATTTATCTATACCGCGAGGAGCTCGATTACGAAAGATTAATCCGTTTGCTCTAAAAACAAAATAAAGAGTTCATCATTTTCTTACGGCTAATATCTATTTAAAAGAAACTTCCCTATTGTCATGTTGTTATAGATAAAAGGTAGAGAGAAAACACTTTAAAAAAAATAGGACTTTAATGACAAACACTCAAGACAAAACAGATAGAACATTCCATTAATACAAACCAAACCGGATCTACATATCAGCATCCGAGATAACGTCGGCATAGCAACGATTACGATACAAACGATATGTTACATCTCCCCCTGCAAAGCTACTGAGAAAAACAAAAAAAATATATTAAACATATTTTAAAGTTCAGTAGAAACAGTTTATGTTACAAAGTCTTTTAGATAGCTAGGTTTCTTAACAGTTCGACCTCATCGAGTCTGGAACGGATTCTTTACTGGTTCGGGACTAACAATCTCATCACTGGACGTAAATGAACTATTTTGGTCATTACTGGATATCTCGTCTTCGGTTTCTTTTTCTTCATCAACGAAATTGTGCTCATTCTTAACTTGAAAATTCATGTTGTTCGCACCTCTTAAAATATCTTTCCGATTTCTTTCTACGACTCTTCCATCTTCTTTTAGTAATTTATAAGAGCGAGGTCGTTGAGCTGGACACAATACTGTTGCTTTTTCATGTGGTTTCTTTTCACTATGGATGAAAACTTTATCGTGACTTGAAAACGGTTTCAAATTTGTTGCGTTCCGGTCAAAATATTTTTTCTGTAGCGGTTGTCGTCTTCGTAATTCATCTGCTGTTTCTAAAAATCTCTCGGTGGTATCATTTCTATGAGGTAAAATTCCTCTGATTTTTCTACCAAACATTATCTCAGCAGGTGATTGCAATTCATTTGATATCGGTACATTTTTATATTCCAATAAGGTCAAATAAATATCTTTGTTGTCATGTAAGGCCTTTTATAAAATATTCTTCACAGTTTGAATATGTCTCTCCACCATGCCATTCGACTGAGGGAAATGAGGGCTAGATGTCTCATGTTGAAAGCACCATTGTCTTGAAAATTTCTTGAATAACTGGCTAGTAAATTACGGTCCGTTGTCAGAATACATAATTTCTGGTATTCCATATCTCGAAAACATAGCTTTAAGTGTAATTATTACATTATTACTGGTTGTTTCTCTAAGTAATTCTATTTCAGCAAATTTACTAAAACAATCAACTACTAACAAGTATTCTTTGAAAATGAAATAAATCAGCTCCTAAAACTTGCCAAGGACCATTTGGAACTTCTTTCGGTAAAAGTGGTTCTTTCGGATTTGCATTCTGAAAGCTTAAGCAAGTTGTACAATTATTTATGAAGTTTTCTATATCTTTCGACATACCCGGCCAAAATAACAGTTCTCTAGCTCTATTCTTACATTTTTCAATACCAAGATGAGTGTAATGAATTTTACTCAACATTTCTTTTCTCAAACTTTCTGGAACTACAATGCAGAAATTCTTAAATAAGATGCCTTTTGTTTCACTCAATTCCTCTTTAAAATAAAAATAGGGTTTGACTATATCTGGTACATCCGATTTTGTAATGGGCCAACCATTTTTAACCAATTTCATGACAAGCTGTAAGACTTCATCCTTCTCAGTTTCAATTTGAAATTTTTCTATACTTTTACCAGTTACAGGAAGGTTCTCAACAATCATTCCTACATGAGTCTCAATTTCACCTTTAAAAATATTATCAGTATCTTCTAAATATGTTCTTGATAAGGCATCAGCCAACAATAATTCTTTACCAGGTTTATAAACCAAATTGAAGCAATAAGGTTGCAATCGAATTCTCATTCTTTGTAAATGTAAGGGGGATTTATTTAGAAGTTTTTTGAAAATAGCTTCAAGGGGTTTATGGTCACTTTCTACTGTAAATGATCTTCCGTATAAATATTGATGAAATTTTTCACAACCAAACACTATTGCTAACGTTTCTTTTTCAATTTGTGCATAATTTTTCTGAGTGTCAGAGCTCTAGAAGCATACGCTACAGGCAATTCATTTTGTAAAATAACTGCTCCTAAACCAGATTGTCAAGCATCAACAGATAAAGTCACATCACAGTTCGTATCAAAATACTGTAAAACTGGTTTTTTACTTAGAACTTGTTTTAATTCAATAAATGCTTTGTCATGTATAGCATCTCAGGACCACAAAGAATTTTTCCTTAACAAACCTCTCAGAACAGATGTTTTATCTGAAACATTAGGAATGAATCTAGAAACGTATGTGATCATACCCAGAAATGTTTCTAACTCCTTAACATTTTTGGTGGCTTCATTTCCACGACTGCCTTTACCTTATCTTAATCAGGTCTAATACCATTACCAGAAAACTTATGACCCAAATAAATAACTTCAGAAAGACTAATTTTGCATTTTTCTTTATTAAACTTAATATTATATCCCCTTGCTCTATCCAAAACAGCTTTTAATCTTAAGTCATGCTCTTGTTGAGTTTCTCCCCATACCAGAATATCATCGATGTAGATTTCAATGCCTTCAATATCTTTAAAAACATCAGAAAAAGCTCTGTGAAAAATTTCAGGGGCAGAACAAATACCATATGGCATTCTGAGAAAACAAAATCTACCAAAAGGGGTATTAAATGTAGTAAGTTTAGAACTTTTTTTCAGACAGCTTTATTTGCCAAAATGTTTTATTAGCATCTAATATACTAAATACTTTTGCTCTGAGCATTCTGGAAACAATTTCCTCAAAAGTTGGCAAATAAAAATATTCACGCAAAATTTGCTTGTTTAAATGTTGCGGATCTAAACAGATTCCCAGATAGCAATTTTAGTTTGCAGAAAATTTTCAACAATTTTACTTTGCAGACTTGCAATGTTGCAGCAAGCTCAGCATGACAAGTCTGAAAGTTCATAACAACACTGCAACAAGATTATGCAAACTGCGAAGTCACCATACTTTGAACTTGCAGCCAAGTTGTCGTGCAAGTTGCAATCTTGTTGCATCAATCTTACTGCAAAATCATAGCAAACTAGTAATATTGCGATGTCAGACTATTTGCAAACGCATTATAAATTTGCAATATTGTCATGTCAGAACATCTGCAAATGAATTGCAAACTCGGAATCTTGTCATGACAAGTATAGCTGCAAATATGTAGTAATTTCATTGAAATGTTGTCAATTCTCTGAATTTTGCGTGTAGGACACAGGTAAAATAGGTTTTTTTGAGACAACAGATGGCCATTCACCCAAATTTGGGAAGAACTTCGTTTTGATACTAAAAATGAAGATCCAATGAGTACTAAATAATAAAGTTGTTTTATCATGTTTTGTGCACAAAAGGGGGCATTGTTAGCTCATGGAGGGGGGTAACTAAAAATAAATAAATAAGTAGGTGAGATGGGATATTGTTTATTATGTTTTTTATAATTCCGAATCAGGTGAAATCATCAGCAAGTCAATACGATCATTTCTTACAAAGTTACGGCAGGTTTTATTTATACTAAGTCTTTTACAGGTAAAATAGGTTTCTACAGTAACAAGTGATTGCTATTCACGAAAGCTTGAGACAAACCTGGTTTTGGCACTACAGATTAAGATCCGATGAGTCTCCAAAATGTAAAGTTGTTTTATCGTGGTTTTTTTTGGGGGGGGAGGGGGGGGGCATTTTAGCTCGAGTGGGGAAAATTCACCTTTTTTTAAATAGGTCAAGTGGGATATCGTTTCGTATGTATTTGAATAACATTATCGGCAAGTCGATACGAACATTTATAAGAAAGTTACAGAAAAGATTTTATCAATGCAAAGTGGAAAATTATATTTTATTTTTAGCATAGTTTTGTCACATTTATTTTACGTTTAAAAAGAGTTTTTTATATCATATTAAGTCATCTCAAAACTATTAAATGTCTTCAAAATAGCAATAATCAAAATCAAGATAATTTTGAGTTTATTTCAAAGTCATTAAATTTACCAAAATCCACTACTTATAACCTGGCCTAACTTTGTAAACAATGATCGTATCGGCTTGCGTGCGATATCATTTGATTCAGAATAAAAAAATTCATAACAAACGATACCCCATTTGACGTTTTAAAAATAAGTTTTGTTCGCCCATGCAGTGTTAAAGTCCCCCCCCCCCCCACCCTCCTGAAAAGAACACCACGATGAAACAAATTTATTTTGGGGGGACTCATCGTATCTTCATTTCTAGTGCCAAATTTACCAGATCTTACCAGATAAATTTTCTTGAATGGCTATCAGTTGCTGCTGTAAAAACCTACGGTACCTGCACCAAATTATAGTTTTCGACTTCGTATTCATAAAACTTGTCGTAACTATGTAACAAATAATCATATCAATTTGCAAATGGTAATCATTCGATTAAAAAAAAAAGAACATAATAAACGATACTTTTCTCTTAACATACTTAAAAAAATTTTAGTTTTCCATTCCCGCTCCCTGAGTTAAAAATGCCCTCAAAACATGATAAAATAACTTTATTTTTTAAGGACTCATTGAATATTCATTCTTAGTATCAAAATGAAATTCTTCCCAAACTTTGGTGAATGGTCACTAGTTGCCGCATTTCTACTCAATTTTTGATTGTATATTTTTTATCTGTACGCTAATAGTCGTACTTTTGAAGGTTGTGCGAGTTTTGTGCAGGATTCCATATAATCGGAGGTTTGTCAAATGCTTGACATTTTTATGCTATACAGACCGAGTAAACAAGAACTTATAGTTTAAAATAAATTCCAAATCACCACAAATACGCTACCACACCCGCAGGAATTAAACCCGACATAGCTGAATCGGAGGCCACAGGGCTAACCATTCAACTACCTGGTAAGCTCCAATAACTTCCAATAATATACCTTAATTTGTTTAGAAGTTTTATTAGACTCACCAGTTCTCAATTAGTTGCTTATTCCCTTCTAATTCTTAGAAGGTAATTAAAAACATTATCTAAAAATAAATGGTCCATGTACATAACCAATGCAAAGCAAACCTAGATGAGTATAAACACACACCCTCAATCTTAATTTCATATATAATTTTATTAAAGAAAATATAATTTATTTTCATTTCTTTTTGTCCAGAGTGGAATATATTGCTAAAACTTATTAACTTCCAGAAGGAAAAAAAAAACTCATTTTAAAATTGAAATTTCCCTATTCTTAAATCTGAATAAATATAATTCCACAAAAACAGCATATTTGAAAAGTTTCAAGAATTTAAAAAGAACAAAGTTATAATAAAACAATACAGTCTATAAAATTACAAAGTTTATTTTCACACAGTTACAAATAATAGTTTCTAACACAAAGTATTAACATAATATTTACCAAATTAATATACAATTATTTAACATTCTTCTCTATATTATTTCCGTGTCTTTGCATCCTAAAAGAGAGAAACAATAGAGTGCATTTTAAAAGTTACAAGTTACATTTTTACTGTTTTCAAGAATTCTGCTTAGAAGTAATTCTAAAGTTGATCACAAATTATAACTCTTCAGGCAAAATGACCGAATCGCTAATGTTAATCCAACGAGATACATTTTTTAAAATATCTCGTTTGTATTTTTATATTTTAAAGACTTCTTCTTTTGCATTGGATAGCTGAGGTAAATTTCTGCAACTGTAGTTTTTTTACTTTATTTTAAGTTCGTTGAAGTTTTTATTTTATTTTCTTTCTTTCTTTTTATTTATTTATTTATTTTTTTTTGTGCGGACACTTTCACTCTTTTCACTGTTTATATCGGCTCCAAAAGTGAAAGTATATAAAAAAAATCATTTAAAAATATTGAAATGCAACCGAGTTACCTTAAAAAAATTCTCTTATTGGATTAACATTGGCGAATGGGTGTTTCCGCTTGACTGATGTAGCCTCTTAACCCTTTAAGCCCTGACCCACACAATTGTGCAACGATACTAAAGTAAAAGAAAATTTCCTGTTTTTGTGCGATTTAAAACCAAATCTGCACATTTATATGCTTTAGATGTTCTGATAAAACATAATTAGGGTGTACCAACTACAATACAGGGTTAGATTTTCTGCTTTTAAAAAGACTATATCATCTGACAGCAATAGACAAAAAGTATGTACTGTCGTAATTTTTTTTAAATATGATTTATAGTGTTTGCTTAGATTTAATATTTCTTTTCATATAGTTTATTCATGATTTTAATTGATTTTGTCTTTGATAAATTTAATTAGGCTTCAGAAAAGTTGAAAAACAAATAAACCACACAATTGTGCGGGTCCGGCATTTACCATTTCCAAAATAGATACAATTCCTAATATATAAAATTTTTATTTTTAAGTGATTTTTTTAAACATGTTTTTAACAATTTATTTTTTATTAATTACATTTTTAAAGCTGACCAATTTTAAATTAATAGGTTTGTACTATTCATGATTTCTATTTAAAATGGATAGTATTCGATATATAGGGTGTCCGGTCTCAACGGTGTCCAATGGCTAATTCCTAAACCGTTAGTCATAGACATATAGTTCCAATTACAAAAACGTTTTAAATCAGGTAAAGAAATATTTTAATGTTTTAATCAATAAAAACATTTCTTAAAAAATTACAAAATTTAAATTTTTATACGGTCCCCCGGTCCTATAAGTTATATTTAGTAAAATTTCCCTTTTACACTTACAAGTAATACAAAAAAAGTCCAGTTATTCTATGATTAAAATTGACCGAGTAATAGCTGTTTAAAGATGGAGCATATTTTTTGCTGCAAATTGGGGGTCATTCACAAATTTAGTCGAAATATTTTCGTCAGATATATAAAAAAATGTTTGAGAGTAAAATTACCGTTGCAATATAAATTTGAAATCTTTAATCATTCTGACATATTAATGCAAAATATACAATTTGTAATAAACATTTAAGAAGAAAGAAAAAACAGAATTTTTGTTAAATAAAATGATGCTAAATTAACAGCCTCAATTCTTTACAAAATGATACGTATTTTAAAATATTATTAGATTGCACTAGCCTTCAAAAATTGGGTTATGTCATGTTTTTTAGCTTTTGATAATTGATTCTTATGTATTCTCTACCGCTGAATCCGAAACTGACCTTCATTTTTAACCATCAACTCAGGATTTTTGAAAATTGTAAATTTCAAAGTTAAAAAGTTCAAAGTTAAAATTGAATCTCCTCCCCCATCTCATCGGACCACTCAGCTGTTTAGCTGTAAGAATCCCAGGATAAGCAAAAATATCGAATAAATTATTGAATAGAATAAAATAAAATAAAACAAAAAAAAGTTTTACATATGTTTTATAGTATGAGATTTTCGGTATATTTTAACTTACACATTTACGATTTGCAAAAAAATTCTAACATGATGGTTAAAAATGAAGGTCATTTTCAGATTCAGTGCTAAAAAGTACGTAAAAATCAATTATCAAAAGTTAAAAAACACAACCATCTCCTCTACTTTATAGTATCCGATTTTTGTTATTCTTTAAATTTGACAAATTAGGATTTGTGAAATATCCTGACAAGATGGTTAAAAATTAAGGTAATTTTCGGATGCAGTGCTAAAAAATACATAAAGGTTAAAAAACCCAACAATCGCAGTCTTTTATTATCTAATCTAAAACTTTTTCTTAAACTTCTTGGCGGTAATCTATTCGAATTTTTTTGTGTTATCCTGTAAAATAAGTATAAATGCTAGCTACCGAAAATAATAATAATATTAGATTGTTATCGGATTTGCGCCAGTATGTAAAATGTATTCTCGATCGGATATTTGAAAGTGAGAAAGTTCCAGTACAAATTTTGAACTGGAAAAACATACATACGATCATTGAAATAACATAAAAACTTACAAAAATTTCATAATTTTTGTTAAAAGAAATCATAAAAGAAACAGTCTCAAATCCTGACAAAATAAAACGTATGTTATTTTAGCCAATCTGAAACTTAATAAATATTAACGTAATCATACTTGTACGATTTTTTCCAAAGCGCAGATACACATGAAATAAGATCTTCGAATACTTTAAGCACTTGGTATGTGATCCCTCAAAGCCAAACCGAACTCATTTGTTTTCAGAGCAGAAAAGTGGCATAAGTCATGCATTTTTAAAGTTTCATAACTTGCTCAATTTTAGAGTTATGTGAATGAGACTTTGTTTGTCTTACTTGTCAGTGTAATAGGAAAGTTTTACTAAATATAACTTATAGGACCGAGGGACCATATAAAAATTTAAATTTCGTAATTTTTTAAGAAATGTTTTTATTGACCAAAACAGCTTTTAAAATATTTCTTTACTTGATTTAAAACATTTTTGTAACTGGAACTATATGTCTATGACTAACGGTTTAGGAATTAGCCATTGGACACCGTTGAGACCGGACACCCTGTATAATATGCACATGTAACGAACTGTATGTTTCTGCTCTGAGTTATAGATGCCATATATGATTTATAAGTTTTATATGAGTTATATGCATACCACGAGATTGATTTTTAAGTTTGATAAATTCATTCCATTTTGTCGACACAGCAAGTAAACCACCAGGAATAAATAAATTATAGAAAGTTCAGCAAATGCTCGACAGATTCCGTAGAGTCTGCTTGAATTTACCAGGAGATCAGGGAAAATTTTCCATAGATGAGCAGACGATTCCTTTTTTTAGGACGTGCCTCAGTAAAGCAGTATATAAAAAACAAACCACACTCTGTTGTAACAGCATCATCTGGGATAGTTTTAAATTTTGTATTATACCAGTGGGAAAGTACAGACCTGGTCCACAAGGATCTAGGCTTAGGACCTGCTGTAGTCCTTACTCTGGTTCAGACCTAGTTTTATGTACTTCGATCGGTATTTCAACAAAATACCGCTGCTGGAAAAACTAAAAAAAAAAAAAATTGAAGGATCAGGCACAATCCAAACGAAGTGAAGGGCATACCACTTGTCAAAGGCTGAGGAGTGCGAGCATCGAACACGTCTCAGAAAATGAAATTGTAGTGGTCTGTCCAAGAACAAAAATTGTTTCAAATATTTCCATTGTGGCTGATGAAAGTTCTCAATAAACAACAACTTTTTTTGCTTAAACTTTTATTTTTAGATATTTACACACATAATCCCAAACTACACAATTGTGTAGATTTAGCCCGAAAACGGCTGCATTAAGGCCGAACCCACACAATTGTGCGGGCCCTCTCTTGTCATAACCTGAAATCGGGTATTTTTTTATATATTTTTTTAATCAAATACAATCCTATCGATAAGGGGAAACTCAAACTTTCAATTTCTACCAAAAAAACTCCCGGTCTTAAAGGGTTAAGAACCCGTACTAGTCACTTGGAAAAAGTCGAACGCTAATGGTAAGTCTATGGGAGCATTATTTTCAAATTTCTAGCTGAAATTTTAATATTTTTGAATGTTTTTTTCTCTTTTCTTTTGCATAGAATAGCTGAGGATGATCTACAACCGGACTAGTTTTTACTTTTTCGATTTTGATTAATTTATTTTTTCTATAATAGGATAGTTTCAATTTCGGAACCGGTTCCGAAAGTAATTTTTTTTTTTTTTTTTTTTTTTTTTTTTTTTAAGAATCTGAAACCGAAATCGAAAAAGTAAAAACTAGCCAGGTATCGTCCTCAGCTATCCTATGCGAAAAAAATCATTCAAAAATATTAAAATCTGAGCGAGATATTTGAAAATAACGCTCCCATAGACTTAGCATCAGCGTTTTTCCTTTTCCCCGTGACTGAAGAAAGTTCTTAAGAATCTACATTAGTCATGCGAAGAAACTCGAACCTAATGTTAAGTATGTGGGAGAAATCTTCACAGCGATAAAGCTATACAGTTTAAATGAGAGAGAAATATATGCATAGGATACCTGAGGTCGATATATATAGTTGTGCGTTTGTAATTTTTCAATTTTGTTCTTTTTTTTTTTTTTTTTTTTTTATGCGGACATTTTTACTATTGGAACTGGTTGGAGCGCGTTGTGAAAGTGAAACTATCCTCATATAAAAAAACAAATGCAAACAAAATAGAAAAGTACAAACTCACAACAATATATATCGACCTCAGGTATCCTGTTTAACGAAAATTATTTAAAAATATTAAAATGCGAATGAGAAATCTGTAAAGATTTTTTTTATAGATTTAACTTGAGTTTTCCCGCGTAAAGCAGGGTCTACACTAGTCACGCGAAGAAATTTGATCACTAATGTTCAACCTATGGTTAAAATCTTTTCAAATTTATCGCTTGCGTTTTAATATTTTTACACGATTTTTTTTCCAGGATATCCGAGGTCGATATCTAATGTTAGCGTTTGTGTATTTTTTTTATACGAAAATAGTTTCACTTTCAGAACAGGTTCCAACCTCTTCCAAAAGTGAACGAGACAAATCTGTAAAGATTTGTCTCATAGGTTTAACGTTAGAGTTCGAGTTTTTCCGCGTAAAGGGCTAAAACTAGTAACGCGAAGAAATTTTAACGATAATGTTAAACCTGTGGGAAAAATCTTTTCAGATTTTTTGAACACTTTTGACACTTTTGAAACCGGTTAGAATCGGTGCTGAAAATGAAACTGTACTTATATAAAAAACTGCAACCAAAATCGAAAAAGTACAAATTCACGATAAAAGTTATCGACATGGGGCACCCTATGCAAAAACTCTTTTAAAAATATTAAAATGCAAGCGAGAAATCTGTAAAGAATAATCCCATAGGATTAACATTAGCGTTAGAATTTCTCCACATGACTAGTGTAAGAGGCTATTTCAGTCACGTGAAAACACTTGTTCGGCAATGTTAATTATGTGGGAGAAATTCTTAAAAATATCTCGTTTTCATTTGATTATTTTTAAATGATTTTTAGGTGCGTTCGTAATTATATAAATGCGTAACACCTATAGTCGTCGTTCGGTCCGCCTGTCTGTCCATCCGCATATAACAGAGCAAAAACTACCCAACCGAATGGTCTGAAATTTGAAATATAAGATTGATGCAAAATTTTGTCGAGTTATTTCAAATTTTGTAAAAATCGGATGTATAGTTTAATTACAGGGACAGTCAAAAGTTTTCCGTTACATTACGGCCAATGGGGAAAATTATTGCAAGTGTATTTTAATGATGTTACAGCCTTCCGAACGGTCTGAAATTTTAAATATATAATTGTTGTAAAATTTTGTTGAGTCATTTCCAATTTTATGAAAATCGGATGTATAGCTTAATTACACGGACAGTCAAAAGTTTTCCGTTACATTACAGCCAATGGGAAAAAATTATTGTAAGTGCATTTTAATGATGTTACAGCCTTTCGAAGAGAATGAAATTGATATGCACTTATGAAGTGCACTAAAATATACATTCAGTAGAATATGGGGTGCAAAAAATATTTATAAAACTAGTTATAGTAAGAACGCACCTCATTTGCCACGTTTGACGAGCAATTTCCAACTTGTTTTTTTCGCATATGACAGCTAAGGTCGATCTCAGAAAAGACCGTTTGGGTCATTCCATGTCAGTTCAGGCAGGCATGTAACCCACCATCACAGATTTTGATGAAACTGCGTGTGTTTGTTCCTTTTATTAAGATATGATTCCCAGTATTTTTTTTTACTCCTTGGTCAAATAGTTTCTGAGAAAAAAATTGTCACAATTTTGAAAAACTGCCATCAGTTGGCATTCTTGACTGCTCGATTTTCAAATGTAGCATGACATAAATATGATCATATTTCAATATCTATTCCACAAATCATCTTCAAATAATTTATGCATAATATATAGGGTACGTATTTTATGAAAAAAAATACTGTTACGCTTATATAACATTTTAAGTGTGTCTAAAAAAATGTTTAATCTTTGAAGTCGTGATTTTTTTATGAAAAATAATGCATTAACTAAAATAGCATTATTAACAAAAGGCGGTATTTTTATTAAATTTATTTTTTGTGGGGGATATACTTAAAGGTGTCCTTTACCTGATTCTGAAATAAAAGTAGTGGGATTTTGGGTGTTTTTAGTAGTATTCCATATTTAAAAATATTTTGAGGCGTATTTCAAATCAAATCAAGCAGAGTCATTCCATGTCAGTTCGCCTAAGACATTTAATTCACTGTCACAAATTTCAATGAAACTGGGTATGTTTATAGCTCATTTTAAGACAGGATCAAGGAAATTAAAGGTGATTACAAGTAAAATATTTTTTAAGATTAAAAAAAATATCTAAATTTTGAAATTTTTTTAAAAATGTTTTTAATGACAGATCTATATTCAAAGACTGCATAAAAAAAAAGTCATTTCAATATAAAATCACTAAATAAGTTTCAAATAATGTATATGTGACAAATAATGTAGGCAGATTATTATTTATTGTTGTTTGTCATGTTTAAATGCTAAGAGTGTGTTTAATCTTGTGAATTCTTAAAATCAAGAATTTTGTGAAAAATAATGTGTTAATAAAAAATTTATTATTAACCAAAGGCAGGCTGTTATTACTTTTTTAATTGTACGTAAAAATATCTTTTCAATAGTTATAAAATAAAAATAGTGAAAATATGAGCAATTTTAACAAAATTTTCATAAAATGTGAATGTTTAATGATAAATATTGAAGCTTTCCATGCTAAGATGTACTAAAATGACTACGATATCGTGTATTTCTACTGTTGCTTAAATATAATACATATAATAATAAAATAACAAATATTATTTATAGCAATAAAAATTAAATTAAATAGTATCAGTTCCTTTACCAACACTACATTGCTCAACAGCCGACTTAAAATCAACAGCCCACTCTTATTGAAAAATACTTTCAACTGTTCAAATAATAAATAAACTGCATTTAAAACTTTTAATATCAACTTATTATCTTAAGACGATAATAATAACTAAACAACATGATGAATTTACAAATCAGCTTTTAATTGAAAAGTCATGAAATGGTCCCTTTAAATATTGTTGTTCATCGAGTCAATCAAAACAAATTATATAAAAAAAAATAGTGAGCCTAATATGCTGACTGCAGTGACACTTCTAACAAAACTAATTAATTCATTACCATCTGAAATCAAACCCGAAAGATCAAAAAGAAAAAAAATCATCTGTAGTGTGAATGTGACATACTCAGTGGTTGTTGAGGTAGGAATGTCTTTGTGACATTTTCACCTGTACTTCAATAAAATATAAACATGTAAGCTTTTTTCATTCATCCAAATTAAGTAAAACAATTATAAAATTTTGTTGTCATTACACCAGATGTTAAATTTTTCGTTACATACTATTAGATAAGTTCTTTACTTTTAGACATTATTGACATAATATCATAAAATTTACTATATGTATTTTCTATAAGTGTATAAACAATATATATAGGCTTTATTAAACATAAATGAATAATTTTTAAATAATTTGTTTGAGAACAGGGATATATATACACACATATATATGTTGAAAATCCATCTTTCAGCAATATTGTGATGAAATAAATCAAATTACCGTAATTTCCGGTGTATAGCCCGCGGATCAAACAATCGTGTTTCGACCCAGAAATTTTTAAAAATAAAATGTAACTTTTTAGATCACAGTAAATATTGGTCTTCAAATACTGAATAAAATTTCTGGGTCCAAACTGAATTGTTTGATCTGCGGGCTATACATCCGAAATTACGGTACATATCATTAGAAACTGAATAAAGTTACAAAAGTGCAACTCATTAAGTTTTAAATATTTTTTTAGATATAGTTATTTGAAAGATATAAATATAATGGATTATGCATTTTTTGCATATATTTAAAGCACAATACGTCAAAATTTTCTTCAAAAGAGTGAAATTTGGTATTTTTTTTCAATATTAGCAGCTCAATGCTAAATTTTCAATATTAACAGCCAAATATGAGTTTAAAGATTAGGACTGTCATTTTGAAAATTTCTATTGGGCGGTGAGGAGCTAGTGATTTTTCTCTTTTTTGGAAAGGGATAATTGCTCTTCGCGCTAGAAGTTTTACTAAAAAACAATATTGTTCTTTTTTTTTCCTTAAGAAACGAACATAAAAGATAATTTGAAAGATAAAATAAATGTATAAATAAAAATATTTCCAGGGATGATACATTGGATAGGTTTTACATTTGAAAATATTGATAATTTTAAATATAATTTAAATACTACTAAAACCAACCAAAATCCCACTATTTTTATTTCAGATCCAGTTATAATGTAGTATTATGTACAATTTAAAACTAAAAAAATAGTCATAGAAACTCCGCCTCTGATTGATAAAGATTTTTTAATAATTTCATTATTTTTTGTAAAATATTTTTGATTTCAAAGATTATACAATTTTTTAGACACATTTAAATATTTTTTAACATTACAGCAATATTTTTTTTCATAATCTACATACTTTATTTACCTTGCTTAAATTATTTGAAGAAGATTTCTTTATTAGTTATTGAAATATGATTTTATATATAAAATGAGGCCTTTGAAAATTGAACAATCATTAATGGCAACTCGTGGCATTTTTCCAAAATTTTGATAATTTTTTCTCTTATGTTCACTATTTCTATTTTATAACCATTTAAAAGATATTTTTACGTACAATTAAAAAAAGCAATAACACCCTGCCTTCGGTTAATAATAAATTTTTGATTAACACATTATTTTTGACAAAATTCTTGATTTTAAAAATTCATAAGATAAAAGACTCTCTTAGGGTTTAAACATGATAAAAAACAAGAAATAATAATCAGCCTACATTATTTGTCACATATACATTATTTGAAACCTATTTAGTGATTTTATATTGAAATGACTTTTTTTTTTTTTTTAATGCAGTCTTTGAATATCGAACTGTCATTAAAAAAATTTAAAACAATTTTTCAAAATTTTGATATTTTTTATCTTAAAAAATATTTTACTTAGGATCAAGAAAATTAAAGGTGATTACGTCTTAAAATAAGCTATAAACAAACCCAATTTCATTGAAATTTGTGACAGTGATTAAATGGCTTAGGGGAACTGACATGGAATGACTCTGCTTGATTTGATATGAAATGCACCTCAAAATATTTTTAAATAGGAAATATTACCAAAAACACCCAAAATCCCACTATTTTTATTTCAGAATCAGGTAAAGGACACCTTTAAGTATATCTCCCATAGAAAATAAATTTAATAAAAATACCGCCTTTTATTGATAATGCTTTTTTTGTTAATGCATTATTTTTCATAAAAAATTCACGACTTCAAAGTTTAAATATATTTTTAGACACACTTAAAATGTTATAAGCGTAACAATATATTTTTTTCATAAGCTGCGTATCCTAAATATTGTGCATAAATTATTTGAAGATGATTTGTAGAGTAGATATTGAAATATGATTATATATATGACATGCTACATTTGAAAACCGAGCTATCAAGAATGCCAACTGACGGCAGTTTTTCAAAATTTTGACAATTTTTTTCTCAGAAACTATTTCACCAAGGAGCAAAAAAAAATTACTGGTGATCATATCTTAATAGTAAGAACAAACACACGCAGTTTCATTAAAATCTGTGATGGTGGGTTACATATTGATATTTTACTGCCTGATTTGACGTGGAATGCCCCGTTTTTTACTTTTTCGATTTTGTTTGCAGTATTTTTTTATGAGGATGCTTTCACTTTCGAAACCGATTCCGAAAGTGAAAGTGTTCTAATTAAAAATACTTGTAAACAAAATAAAAAAAGTGCAAAAGGTACAGATCTACCTCAGCTTTCAAATACAAAAAGAATTAAAATATTAAAATGCAAACGAAAATACCTTTAAAAAATTCTCCCATTGTATTAATATTAGCGAACGGCGTGTTTTCGCGTAACTGAATTAGTCTCATAACACTACATATACATATACTAAACCCACTACATAATTATACATAACCTACACTAGTCACGCGAAGAAACTCGAACGCTAACGTTAGTATATGAGAGAAATCTTTACAGCTAAAATGCTATACAGCTTAAATAATATATATATTTGCATAGGATACCTGAGGACTACGAGTATATATGGGACATTCTCACAAACATTTGAGTTTCGGGAATAAAAATCTGGTGAAATTAAACATGCTAAAATCACATTTTAATCTGATAGACAAATGCCTTAATGATTCAAAATAAAGAAAAAATGGTCAGCAGCGAAATTTTTTTTATTTAACTGAGGTTTAAGTTAAACTTGCGAGTTTAATTTTCCTTACCATTTTACCACTATAACTTTTTATTTTCTTCTACATTTTTACTTATAATGAATTTGCATAGTACAAACAGGACATTCAAATAAGAAATAATAAAAATGTAGTACAATTAATACAGAATTTTTGTATAACATTGTCTTAAAGGGTTATTAAAGAAGGGACGGTAAGATAAAAAAGGGGGGGGGGGGACGGTATAGGAAAAAAGGGATGAAATGGAAAAAAAAGGGACTGTAAGGATGAAACGGTAAGGAAAATTATTACCTATTTTTAGGAAAATCATGTTAAGACTAAGTGATGGCCACAATGTTCATTGATTTCTAGAAACAGTTGTTAACATTGGATTAAATAATTTTTTTTTCTTAATTTACCGGCTCGAAAAGTGCAGAAATAAACCTTGGGGTCGGTAAGACTACCAATAAAGCCACGATCTTGAAATTGATATTTAAATGCTGATTTAAATTCTGCAGTAAATTTCCTGTAAAAGAATTTTAGACATTATTTCTCTAGCATACTTCTGCATGAGAAAAAACTTGAAAAAAATTCTGTGGCTGCATCTGAAGTGATTTTCTGTATAAGTTTAGCAAGAGGGACGGTAAGGATGAAAAACTCAGGGACATAGTTCAAAAAATAATATCAACCGTAAAAATGTGTGCAGGTTAATTTTTTGCACAATATTTATATTAAACAATTGTCCCAGTTTCGGAAAAAAATTACATCTAATTACTTTTATTGAAACAATTTTATACAGACAGCTCCAAATTTAAAAATCAGCGTCAGGGACGGGACGGTATAGGAGTTTTCCTGGTATTTGGACCCCCAACATCGCCCAAAACGTATTTATCGCGTTAATATTGTTATATGCAATCATGCAATGGAATGTTCCCCAGTATATGAAATAAAAAAAAACACAAAAAAATGTATTAAAATAAAAATTATTATTCAGGGACATAAAAGTCAAAAGATTGTGAGAATGCCCCATATATTGTTGTGCTTTTGTACTTTTTCGGTTTTGGTTGCAGTTTTCTTTTATATGAGTACAGTTTCACTTTCAGAACAGGTTTCAAAATTGAAAGTATCTGCTAGGACTGGGCGATGTAGAAATTTCTTAAATCGATTTATCATCCATCTAACATCGCGATTTAGTGCTAAATCGCGATTTAACACCGATATTACATTTTAGAATATGAAAGCCTATTTTTTAATTTTTAGTAACAAAATGCGGTCTCTATGTAACCCACCCCCCCCCTGCTGTATTATTTAGTATACTTAGCTTTTAATTTTTCAAATACTTTGAAAAGAGGTATATTTTGCACATAAAAAAAAAAAACTTTGTACGTCCCAAAACACAATTTTATTTTATTTTTTTCATTTTAAAAATTAGTGACCTATTTTAGTACATCTTATAAACTCATTCTTTAAGGAGTGTTAAAAGAAAGGAGGATAAAAGAAAATGTTTTTTGTCTGACTTGTTCTGCCTGCTACAATCTAGATTCCTTAAGAAGGGGGGGGGGGGGGACTACCCTAGCCCACCCAAATAACACTTCATTGCTAACAACCTAGACACACTTTTTTTACAACACAGAATTAAAACGTTATTGTGGTAAAACAGAATCAGATAAGAATTCAATGATGAATTTACCATGATGAAAAAAGTAGTAAAAAAAAAGAAGAGGGAAGATATGAGAAATAAAGTGCAATTTTATATCTTTTTAACTTTTAGACTATAATAAGATTTGTTTAACATAAATGCTGACATTCATATAGCGGATGGAGAAGGATTGAAAGCGTGAGTCTTTGAGAGCACATTACTGAAATTGCTTATTTTTTCGCGGCCGTTGCCACCCTGTAAGATTAGTAATAAAATATAATCTTAAATGTATCTCTTTTTATTAATAAAAAATATCAAAAAAGCAGAAAATTGCAGATCTGCAGAAAAATCTAATGAGTGCCCCCCTCCACCCCTCCTTCATTCTGCTGTAAAAATCAAGTTACTTGACTCATTACAGGACTTGTAAATTAATTTAAAAAATAACAATAAATTAAAACTAAAATATTCCCATAATACCCAAACATGTGAAAATTAATTTTTCATCAGAATAATGCATAAAAATATAAACTGAAAATGGATGAATTTGGATATAAATAATGAATCAATTTCAGCAAAATACTCAATCCATGTGGCTGGCGTTGAAATCGGATGTCAAACCTGATGCATGACTATTTTAAAATATTTTAATTAATTACCGAGTAATTGAAAATAAAGAATATATATTAAAATGTTACCCAAACATGTGAAAAATAAATTTTTCATTAAAAGAATGCATAAACATAAAAAATGAAATTCGATGAATTTGGATTTTAAATATGAAACTTTATTCTTTTATTTTTCAACCATAAATACTCAGTCAATTTCAGGAAAAAAATCTTATTAGCAGAAGAAAAATATTTCATGCGGATCACGGCCAAGTCGGGATACACAAAACAATGCATGACTATACTTCAAAATAATTTCATTAATTACAAAATAATAGAAAATAAAAAATATATGTTAAAATACCACTAAAACATGTAAAAAATTAATTTTTCATCATAAGAATGCATAAAAGTATAAACTGAAAGTGGATGAGTTTGGATTTTAAATATAAAACTTTATTATTTTTTTAAATCATATAAATGGGGGATCAATTTCAGGAAAACGATCTTTTGAAACAATGCAGGATTCTACTTTAAAACATTTTAATTAATTACAGAACAATAGAAAATAAAAAATACATATTGCAATATTACTTAAATATGTGAAAACTTAATTTTTCATCAAAAGATTGCATTAGCATATAAACTGAAATTCGATGGATTTGGATTTTAAGAATTAGACCAATGTCAGACGGGCGTCTTTTTTGCTTAAGTATTATCCATTCACTGTGAATGGATAATACTTAAGCAAAAAAGACGAGCATTGTGAATGGATAAAACTTAAGCAAAAAAGCAGCAAAAAAGACGCCCGTCTGACACTGGTCTTAAACATTACTTTTTCTTTTCAACTTTCCACCATATAAGTTTTTAATTTCTGAAAAATACACATTCCAATCTCATAAACTCTGAATCTCGTTTACAAAATAAATAAATAAATATCAATTTTTACTTAAATCGTTGTTTTCTTACATCGCCTTTTTCTTAAATCGGAGAGGATTGAGGCTTGGTGTTTTCTTAAATCGGATCCTGCTAAATCGATTTAACACAAACTTGCCTTGTCTTTCTTAAAGCATTTAGGCTTGCGATGTTTGTTTAAATCGGATCCTCCTAAATCGATTTATCACCAGCTTGCCTTGTTTTTCTTAAATCGGAAAGCATTGAGGCCTGCGATGTTTGCTTAAATCGGATCCTCCTAAATCCATTTAACACCAGCTTGCCATGTAAGTGGTAGGTACATCAAAGTAGATAAATCGGTTTTCCAATGTTAGTTCTGAATCAGTATTTTGTTTTAAATCGATTTAAAGCCAATGGCTAAATCACGATTTAAGACAATGGCTAAATCGCGATTTAAGACAATTGCTAAATCGCGATTTAAGACATAGGCTAAATCGCGATTTAAGACATTAGTTAAATCGCGATTTTCGATGTTAGCTTAAATCTATTTAAGACCAATGGTTAAATCGGATTTCCGATGTAAGCTTTAAATCGATTTAAGGCCCAAGCCTAGTATCTGCATATAAAAAATTGCATAAAAGCTCGAAAAGGAACGATTGCACAACTATATATATCAACCAGGTGTATCCTATGCAAAAAATATTATTAAAAATATTAAAATGTGAGCCCGAAATAAAATAATATTTTGGTGCTATGGTATCCGAGGTTTTAAGTATCACATAAAGCTATTTTATAAAAAAAATTTTTGAAGGGGGGGAAGGGGCGGGGGAGTTTAAGTGATTAGTCAATGCATTTTAGTTATTTAGCTCTAATTCATTGCAAAAAAACTTACCAATCAAGTTTCAGTACAATTGTTTGCGGCAGGACTCGAAATGGAAAAATTCACGAGCCGGAAATCTATTTTTCAAAGTTTGACATTTTTTTTTTAAAGTTTTAGCCAAATTTATGTCTAGCAATAAAAATCAATTTTAAAAAATGCATTCAAAATTCAAAATAATCAAAAAAGTTATAGTCAGCACAATAAAAGCTATATGTATAAAACTATAATAATAATATGTGTTACCGAATTTACCATAATTTCACAAACCAGCCGGAGTGTATTGGAGGGTATACGGAGGTATAAGCCGTATACCTTCTGGATTTTTAAAAAAAGCTCCGTATACCCCCGGTTTCTCGAATAAATCTATATCGTATATACTCTAGACATGATGTTCAGGACTTTAGCGTACACCCTCTGATTTTTTTACGATTACAACACTGCAAACCAGATTAATATTTGTCATAATTTTTTGAACCGGAATATTGTTCCGATTTGCTCCGGCACATTTCAAGCCCAGTTTGCTGACGCGAAAAATTAACAATTTCAAAATATTCGTATTTAAAATTTAAGAAAAATAGGAAATAAAACGACTTATACACATCCGATTAACAAGCAGTTATGTCAGAAGAAAAGAGAAATTTTTAAAGAATTAAATAAAACTGACGCCGGAAGGAAATACTGTTAATAACTTTAATAAAAATTAGAAAATAGCGATACAATAGAAGTCCATGATAAGAAAAATGGAGAATAGTACACTAAGAAACTGTTTAAAGTACTTAATATTTATGGTACAGATGTCATATTCGCCCCATATTGGCGCGATTTTTTTCTGTCGCCAATATCATATAGGCAACGGGTACTTAACTTGCGCCAAAGGGCTTGATGTGGTAACCCGGATTATGTTGTTTATGATGTTGATGTTTTCGCCAAATTGGCAACCGAAAGAAATCGCGCCAATATGGGGCGAATATGACATCTGTTCCATATTTATATATAGAAAAGGGTTTAATGGCCATGAAAAGATAATTTAAATTTAAAAATACATTCGAACGCACTGCTGAATTCAAGAGGAGGGGCATTCCCCCCGGAAGGTTCGAGATTTTATGCTTTTTAATAAGCAATT